>OX578276.1:53806806-54504306 GCA_951217055.1 Gerris lacustris
TTCTTAATTCTTTTTTTTTTTTTTAATACTTTTTTAGGATTTGGCCCATTTCTGGGCATAGGCCTCCTTATGGTTTCTCCAAGCCTCCCTGTCCATTGCCAGTCTTGTCCACGTCTTTCCTACCATCTTTTCTAAGTCATCACACCACCTTGCTCTTGGTCTTCCTTTTTTTCTTTTTTGTTCTCTGGGAAACCACTCAGTCACCACTTTCGTCCACCTATTATTTTCCATTCTGATGAGATGTCCAGCCCATTACCATTTCAAAGCTCTTATAACTTCTACTACATCTTTTACCCCACTTCTTCTTCTTACTTCTTTGTTCTTTATCCGATCTTTCCTCTTAACGCCCAGCATACTACGCTCCATGGCTCTGTGTGTGACTTGAATTCTATTTTCATCCCTTTTTGTAAGTGTCCAAGTTTGAGACGCATATGTCATACATGGTATTATGCATGCTTCAAACACTCTTCTCTTCACTTCAATGGACATTTCACTTTTGAAAATAAACTTGATAGCCCAATACTTCTTCCAGGATAATGAAATTCTTCTATTCACTTCTTGGCTGGATCTGTTTTTAAATGACACAATTTGTCCAAGGTACAATGCTTCCTTAACCCATGTAACCTTCTTTCCATCTATTTTGATTTCTTCCTCTGTGCCATTTGTTAACATAACAGTTTTACTTGGATTTATTTTTAGACCCGCCTTTTTCCCTTCAGTGTTGATTTTTGTGATAATTTCCCTGATTTCTCTAGCTGTTTTTCCTACTAGCAGCACATCATCTGCAAAACGAAGATGCGTTAATTTTTTACCATCTATACTGATGGTAATCCACTCTTCTGAAGATGTTTTCTAGAGTCGCTATAAACAAATCAGCGGATAAAGGTTCTCCCTGCTTGACACCTTTTCTAATGGGAAATCTTGGTCCGGCACTCTCCAACTTCACTCTAGCATTACTATTTCCATATATTTCTCTGACTTTATCTTGGAAAACACTGTTTATATTTTGCTCCTCTAAAGCTGCATACATGTATCCGTGATTGATTGAGTCAAATGCCTTTTCATAGTCGAGGAGTGCAATGTATAGCTCTATATTGTATTCCAGGCATTTCTCTATAAGCTGATTTACTACTTGAAGATGGTCCACAGTCGAGAAACCTTTCCTAAATCCAGCTTGCTCCGGAGGTTGCTGTTCATTTAACTCGATTTTTATTCTTTGCTGAATAACTTTAGAAAATATTTTTCCAATAACCGAGAGTAGACTAATGGGCCTGTAGTTAGCAATGTTATCCCTCTCCCCTTTTTTATGTATCAGTATGATATCAGAGTTTAACCAATCCTGAGGAATGGTTTCTCCTTCTATTATTTTATTAAAAAGAATTGTCAGGTGTCCAGCTATTATTTCTGAACAAGCTTTTATCACATCATTTGTAATAGCATCTTCACCAGGTGCTTTCCCAGATTTTAATTTTCTAATTTGTTGCTCGACCTCCTTTTCCAAAATCGGGGGAAAGAAAGAATTGAGATCTTTATTGTCTTTATTAGCTTTAGTAGGATTCCATTCATAGTCACAGTTATAAAGATTTTTATAATATGAGGTGATTGTTTTCATAATTTCATTTCTATTTTTTATTGTTTCCCCTTTCTCATTTTTAATCGAAGGGATCCAAGTTTTACCATTAGATAATTCTCCTTTAGCTTTGCGCAAAGATAGAGAATCTGTCAGCAGTTCCTCAGCTATCTTTGTATCAAATTCTCTTATATCCTGTCTTATTTTTCTTTTGGTTATTTTACTAATCATACTTAGCTCTATCTTCTCGTTGGGTGATCTATTTTTCTTTCTCTTTAATTTTTCTCTCTGGTCTATTAACTTTTTTGTATCATCATTTTTTTTTTTCTTTTACCTTCTGGCTGTGTGCTTTCTCCTTCAGGGATTGATCTGAATATTCCTTCCTTTAACTGTTCATAAAATTGTTCAGTGTTTAAATTTTCGTTTATACTTTTCAGATTCATTTCCAGTCTCTTTTGACATATGAGTTCCAAATTTAAAATATTTACCATAAGGGTTTTGGTCTCGATCCCCTGGGGTGACCATCCTTGCTAGGGGTTAGGAGTCTTTACTACTTGATTGCTATGGTTTGTCATTAATATTTTGCACTCTGTTTTCTTCTGATTCTTGATAGCTTAAACTGTTCGAACATCCTCCTTCTTCTATATTGCCTTCGATTATCGCATTCTGATTCATTTCACTGGGTTTATATTTTTTCCTTTCCATATTCGATTTCGGCTGTAAACTTCTTGGAGAGATACTGAGTTCTCTTTTGGTGTTTCTTTGTCCTTGTAGCGATTTCGCGTGTATATCGTCTCTTAGAAGTTTTGTAGCCTTCTTTGGAGTGAAATCTCTAATTATTAGTTTGTCGTATCTTAAAGTTGCGAATTTTCCTTTATCCCGAGCTTCTACCATTTCCTTTCTTAATTCCTTCCGTATTCCTTGTACCTTTTTAGGAAAGTCCTCATCAATGTATATCTCAGTTCCTTTCAGCATTTTTCTACTTTTTAAGACGTTTAGTTTAGTGTCAAAACTTCGGAATTGAATAAGTATCGGCGAGTTTTGATCGTCCGTTCTTTTACCAACGAATTTTATGTTTTCTATCTCTTTGTGGTGCAAATCTATTTTTAAATTTTCCTTGAACATATTTAACACAACTTCTTTGGGGTGCAAGTTATCTTTTTTAAGTCCGAAGATAATAACATTATTTCTTCTTATTTCGCGCCCCAAAGAGTCCAGTCTTTCCTCATGTAGGTCCACTTTTTGAGAAGTTTCTCTTTGTTCTTTTTTCATTTCTGAAATGCTCGCGGCCAATTCACAAATTTCATCTCTCACACTTTTTATTTCACGTTTAAGCTCATTTTTAAACTCAGTAAATTTACAATAATTTGTTCATCTATTTTTATAGTTTATTATAACCTCACTAACACTGCCCACACGTATTTTTCAACTAAAACCGTATTAACTCAAATTGGACATACTCGAACAAGCACTTAAGTTAAAAAAAATATATATAACATCTTAAATTGTCAATACAACTCAAGAACATAAATATGTACATAAAATAGTTTCAAATCTTCTTCTTCTTCAGCTTTGGGGAGGAAGGTCTCTAAAAACCTTCTCCATTCTTCTTTACCCGGACCAAGTCGTTTAATTTCCTCTGGAGTCCATCCCTCTTTTTCTCCCAAGCTCGTCAACCTAGTCACCAAAAGTAATACCTGGTCTTCCGACTGGACGCTGTAGGTATATATTTAAAGTAAATGATGAAAACTTGTAACTTGTGTATAATAAAGAAGCGTATTCGTAGTTGATGTAATATGCAGTGTAGGGCTTTTTCAAATTTTCGTGGAACTGAACATTATTTTAAAATCGGAAGCTTTTTGCGATCCACCCGATTAAAATAAAGAGGCAGAAGAAGGCTATAATTTCTAATAACAAATGTTGGATTGAAAATGTTTAACTAATATACTTGTTAGGTATGTAGTATTGTATATTAATAGATTCAACCAAGAAATATTTTTCTAGCTATCAAATTTGTAGTAGGCATAAAATACAAAATATACATTTTATACGAGTAATAGTCTAATGAAATTATTATGGGCACCCTTGACCACGTAGGCACATATGACCACATAGGCACACATAACCACTGGTAAATTTTGGTCTGACGGGCCTGGTGTTTTGTGTGATCTAAACAAACAACCTATAATTAAATATATTATGTAGATACTTTTTTAAGGGGGGGGGGGTCTGTAAAAATAGTGCCAAGGGGCGGAAAATTGTTAAACTCGGCCCTGACCACTTTTCACCGCAACTACTATCCAGCTACTAGTGTAAAACCGTCGGATATGACCCTAGCTTACAGTATGCAAATTTGTCTTCCTATATAAGGGTTAATATGCATCTCAGCCCCAAATGAAAAAATACACGTAATATTACTTAACCCTTTTAAATCCTTTATACTAGTGGTGCGATGCACAAGGAACTTGAGTATAATTTTTTGTCTAGTCAGTATTTGTTTTCAGTATTTTCTAGTCAGTATTGTGTGCGTATATCGAGTCTACAACAACTCTTTTAACTAAAGATGCTGTCTACTCAGACGAGCGGAGGCGGAGGCCATCCTGCGCAATAACATTATCTAAAAATCCTGTGTAAACAGGCGATCGTAGCGAGCCTACAATAACTCTATTAAATAACGATTAACTATAATTCCAGTATAAACTGGCGAGCCTACAATAGCGATCATTTTATTAAATAATAATTATCTACAAATGTTGCATAAAAAAGTGCTTAGCGAGCTTGCAAAAACTTTTAAATAAAGCCTATTTATTCAAACACAAGATAAATATGATAAGGACTTTATTAAATAAAGATTGCCTCCGCCCAAAACGGCCTTTAAAATACCTTTATACGATTTATAACATAATATGCATCTTGAAAATATTTTAATAGTTACGAATTCTTTTTTTATTCTTAAAGACCTATTAAACTATGTATACCATGCCATGTCGATTATAACCTTTATTGAGTCGTCCTACTGTTATTTACTCTTGTCCTATTTTTGAAGATCTTTAAAACGATGTATATTATGTCATGCTGACTAAAACATTTTTTTAGTTGTTAGTTATATTCGCAGCCATCTTGAAAATATTTAATGCGTAATTTTAATAGTTACATATTCCTTTTTTACACTTCAAGACCTTTAAATTGATATAAATGAAATTGATATCAGTCAGTTAGATAACAATTGTACTAAATACACATATATAATATATACGGACTAAAAACCTTTTGTTTAGTCGTCCACCATCTTGAAAATATGAAGAGTAAGATTTTATTAGTTACATATTCTTATTCTTGTCTTAAAGGCCTTTAAAACGATGTATAACACGTCATGCTGACTAAAACCTGTTTTTTTAGTCGTCCACCACATTGGCCGCCATCATGAAAATATTTAGTGTGGAATTTCCTAAAACTATAAACAGTTCTCACAAATGATGAGATAGGCAATATATTGTGGCAGACAGAAGCACTACTACAGATATCCCAGATAAGTCTAAATATGATGTGAGTGGGAAGTAAAGCTTGATAAACATTCAGAGCTCAGAAATTTGATGTCTATTTAACCTTGCTTGAATACTCGTATGTTGTTCTATATAAAATGAATTCTCTTAAGATTAAGGCGTCCACGTTAGACAAGGCTTGTCAGAATTTTATTAGATTTACAAGGTTAGTTTAGAATTCCAGTCCCCTTACAACATAACTTGGATAATATATATTAGCAATGAATTATAAACAGCATTAAATAATATATTCAAAAGATATCTATGCAAGGACTAACTCAAATAACATACATGACCTAGTTTATATTTTGTATTACGCTATATATATATATATATATATATATATATATATATATATATATATATATATATATATATATATATATATATATATATATATATATATATATATATATTCTTTTTGGCGCCAAAAAATAAATAAATTACACCCCAAGAATAATATAACTTTATTTATTTCTCAATCATTAAGATAAGAAATCAATAGTTTTTATAAGGGTAAATGTTTGAAAAGAGGTCACAATTTCTTAGTAGAGAAGTAATTTATTCTAAAACGCTGTAATTTCTTAGAGTTTTATATGTTGTTTTTTTTAGAATAGTTTACTGATCAAAGTTGACAGTGGATCATTTTTAGTTGATAAATAAAAATTATAAAACTATATAAAAGTAATTTTTATAATATTTATATTAGAATAAACTTTTCTGTTCCACATCAACGACAAGATCTCCTAAATTCTTGGTTTTTTACAGCATTATTAGTTTATTTTTATGTTAATCTCAATGACCTCAATATGGTTAACTTTTGGGACAGAGGTAGGTATTTTCATGTATTTTAATTAAAACTAAGATAATAAAAATTATTGTGTGTAGTTCATGATATATTACAATTTGTTAAACATACTTTTTTTTCTTATACGCCTATTATACAGGGTAGTATACTAAACTTGCGGCGCAAATTAACAGGGTTATTACTTGGACAATATAAAGAATTGTTTCATTTCGAAAAAAACAAAACATTTTTTTGGAAAAGAAACACCAGATTAGAATTGCAATTAGGAAGTTACATAATGACCATGTGTAGGCTGATGAAAATCCGCATGCGGGACTTAAAGATCGTTTTCAACATAAATTTTCATAATATGTTTGGGTTGGAATTGTGGGTGACTGTCTTATTGGACTGGGATTTCTACCGGGAAGACGGTATTTTAACCGGCGAGATATATCGACATTGTTTGAAAGAATTACTACCTGAAACCTGGATTTCTAGAAAATGCATCAATAATACCGAGGATTGTAATAGGTTTATGGACATCCTGGTGCTTGTCATTTTTGGAACATAATATATGAAGATCGCTGGATTGGTCGAGGTGGACCTCACTTATGTAACTCTGACAATAGAAGGATGTAAAATAAGAAATACCCCTGAGTATGAGAGTACAACAGCCACAGCCAATGAGGAGAAGATTGGATTATTGGATGTATACATCATAGCTGGGGGTAGACATTTTCAGCAGTATGCATTTATAAATAAAAATCTTTGAAAGTAATAAATATTGTTTTTTAATAAAAAAAATCAAGTCCTGTATCTTTTAAATGAAACTATTTTCGAAAAAATCGTCTAAGCTAAGGTATGAAAATAAATCTGATTTTGTTAAAAATCGAAAAAAAAAAATACGTAATCAACCACCTGGTTAACACTTTAATTATGTTTAAAAATAAATCAATTAAACGAGGTATTATGGTATTTAAATACAGTATCAATATCTATATAAGAAAGTTAAGTTCAATTTATCGGACCGGATTTTTCCATTAAATATTACCTTCGGAGAAGCAAGAAATGTTGGTTCCCTTGATTCTATATTTTTATTGGCCGGCAAAATACAGAAGAATTTATAATATGGCCGATAAAATTGATTTATACACCACTGCAGACTGTATGGTTGGAAGTTATCTACTGAAAAATCTTCATTACATCATGTCTCAAAATATTATTTACTCAAACATCATTTTAATTCTTTATATACTAAACTGGAAGTAGAACAGTCAGATGCAGCCAGGATTAAAATCTTTACATTCGGCAAGATTACAGCCTTTCAATATTTTTTTTTTTTTTTCAAAAGAAAATGCTCAGGAACCTAATTTTTCGATTTTCCCTCGTTGTCAGTGCACTAAAATTTATCTAACAGACTGTAATGAGGAATATAGAGTTGGACAATGCTTAAATCTTAAATCTCCACTCTCCCATGGGAGTGGAGAACTCATGTTCTGGAGGTTTAAATTGTGCAGTAATTAGTACTTCCCCCACCTGATTACCGGAGGCTTAAACAATTCAATTATTATCTAATATTATTTATTTTGGCTAATGCCTTCAAGCTTACTCTTTCAATAATTGTATTATTTTCTTGTTGTTTTTTTTTAAGAAATTTGAAAAAGGTAAATTGCTGTTTAATTAATAATGATTTTAATACATAACTATCTTAAAACCGTCAATAAAAACAAAATATAAAAAATCGGTCCGAGACACCTCAGACAAACTTTTTCATATACGAGCTCATAATTACTTAGCCCAGTGCATTCCATTTATTAGCATTCGTGCTTTCGTATGTACCTACATTTAATTATTATTGAACATTTCATCAAAATCTATCATAAGAATAACTTCTCCTCGGCGGGGAATCGAGCCCGACCTCTCTCTGTCCGCGTTTAAAGCTATTTTCTCAGGAACTAGATTTTTCCCGGGCTTTTATAGTTAAGATTCGTATTTAATGGACTACATTTTAGAATGTTAATCAAGAACGTCGGAACCGTTTTCGAGAAATATTTTTTTTCACGTTTTTTCAAAGGTTTTGGGGGGTAGCGCCCCCAAATTTGGAGCTAAAATTCATTTCTCGATCTCACCAAGGAAGGGGTATGATTTCGTTTTGAACATGTATGCCAAAATCCGTTAAAATCGGTCCAGTAGTTTAGGCTCCACGTGTCTGCACAGACGACAGACAGACACTTTTCTAAAATCACATTTTTGGACACGGGGGACCTCAAAACTTATAAATCCATCAAAATCGAATTTTCGCGCTCACAATACTTTCTCTTTACATGAGAAATGAGAAAGTAAAAAAATAAGATCATAAATTAATAATAAATGCATGCACTTACTCTTTAATATCCATAAACAGTAAAAATTAAAAACATATTTGTTTAAAAAATAGAAATACCTTATAAAAATGATTAAAATAAATCTTCACTTAGTCACAGTTTTATTTCTTTCTGGAGAACGATAAACAGTAAAAATAGGAAAACTTAACTTTTAAAGAATAATAAACAAACAATAATGGGAATTCTAGGGGTAAAGGGGGGGGGGCAAATAACTATTTAATGAATTGATTTAAAGCTAAATTTATAAATACATTTTCACTTATTGTTTTTGTGGCGCAGTTTATTTTATAGTTCTATTTGCGGAGATGAGGGTGTAGTTAGAATTCCTAAGTTCCAGAGTGTGGGAAGCCAAAAACAGTGCTGGCCAACTGCTGTAAACAAACATTCCAGTCATACCAAGGAGATTAGAATGTTGGCATGGGCTTCTGAAAAGAACGGTGACACAAAATAGCTGGATTATATATCCCTTCTCAGATATTTTATCGTGGCAATAAGACACCTACAGAATTCACAGCTAAAGAAATATATTTATAGAATTGAAGACAAGACATTTTATTTTTTTATATAGATTAATACCATGTGTCTCATTAAAGTAGAAAAATAATTGTACGATTATATATTTGAAAAAAAAAAACAAAAAAAACAAACTGTTCCAATCAATTTAAGATTGTATTAATTTAAAAATCCATCCTTGTTATTAGTTAGTTAATAAAAAAAAACTTTAATCAAAGTGACAAATTAATCTAACAAAAAAATATAATAAGAAACACACTTTTAATTTGTTTCTTTAGTACCTACATTAATTTTTTAAACGTATTTTTATAAAATCATTTATAAATACATAGGTATCTATGTAGTCCCCTTGCTAGAACTACAATAATGATTTTTCATTCACTTCGATCAATCAAATTTATTTAAAACTAAATATGTTTAATATTTCAATAACAAATTTAACAGTCTGATTACAAATAATACATATTGGAAGTTAAATTGAAGTACCGTAGTTAATTAAAGAACTAAGAAGCAAACCAACCATACTTAACTTAAGCATTAAGGCTGTTCTGCTAAAAAAAGTACCTACAATTAAGTCATTAAAAAAATCGCGAAATGTTCTTAAAAAACTCAATTTGTTAATAGAAAAATGTGTAATCCCATGTTTTTTAAGCGTATTTTATATTTATTATTAGCATTATATTTATTATTAGCATTATGTTTTAAAGAAATGTTAATTACGGCATATGTTGTATCAAATAAAAGCTAATGAAATAGGGCAGTTTTTAAGCTTATCCAACTACATACGTTGACTATGCGAATAAGGTAGTTATGAGTTATGGATGATCAAAATTGTTATCATATTTAAAAACAATTGATTTCAAAGCTGGTAAAACCTGGTTATATATAGATCTACAGACTACAGGGGCAAGTGCGTAGGTAATTTTAAAGGGAATTTTATGCCCTTTAAAATACTGCTTAGTTTATGGTTCTGGCTTAAATAGAAAAAAATATATGTACATTTTTCTTGAAAAAGTCATGTTCAACAAAATGTTTTTGAAAAATTTAAAAGTAGCTATGGCTATCGAAAGAGTAAAAATACAGGTGTGGTCCACGGGAACTTTTTGGTTTCATTTAGGAAGGCATATCTATCTCATTTTTACTTTCTCATATAAAGAGAAAGTATTGTGATGGCGCGAAAATTCAATACTGGGGCGATGTTGACGAAATTTGGCATAAATGTTCAAAAAAATCATAGCCCGAGGAGAAATCGAGAAATGAGTATAGCTCCAAATTTTGGGGGTGCGACCCCCAAAAACTTTGAAAAACGTGGATTAAAATATTTCTTGAAAACGGTTCCGAAGTTCCGACGATTTTGAAAAAAAATTCTAAAATGTAGTCTATTTAAATACGAATCTAACGGTATAAGGCGTTTTTCCGGGAAAAATCAAGTTCCTCAGAAAATAGCTTTAAGCGCAGACGGAGAGAGGCCAGGTTTGATTTCGATTCCCCGCCGAGGAGAAGTAATTTTTATGATACATTTTGATAAAATGTTCAATAATAATTAAATGTACTGACAAAAACTAATAAATGGAAAACGCTGGGCTAAGTTAATTATGAACTTGAATATGAGAAAGTTAGGCGGAGTTGTCTCGGACCGATTTTTTTATTTTTTGAACGAAAAAAACTACTACTAAAAAGAATTATAGTCAACATGACATGCGTTTTAGGTCTTTATGATTAGCACATGAATAAGTAACTAATGAAAATTTGACTCTTAATATTTTCATTACGGTGGACGCCTCGGTGTTACTCAATGTGTCGTTTTAAAGAAATAGAATATGAAACTTATTATAGTAAACATTTTATTTTTTCCTGCATTTTGAGAACAAATATAGACAAAATGAGGGAGATAAAAAAAAGATTATGCTTTTATGGCGTGTTATATGTAATTTTTAAGGTCTTCAGTTAGATTAAAGATTTTCAAATTTTTCTTGATAATCATATTGGAAAAATGTATGGCCATGGCCGATATAAGAGCAAAATGAAAATTGCTAAACGCGAGTTCTTTCTGCGCCGCATCACTAGTTTACATTACGAAAAAATCTCGTCAAGTACTTCCCAGCTTGTTAAAAAGGGTTTCTTCGGTACCTAATTCATCGGTAGAATTCATAAGAACATTATTACTTTTTTATTTTATTTTTTTTTTAACAAAAATATGTATAAAAATTCACTTTTAAGAAACAAGGTGTGCATATATTATCCATTAAAATGTTCGGTAGTATGCACTAATTTAGTTATTTTAGGGGTAAAATGGCCGGCATTTAGGAAACACGATATATTTTTGTGAACCAAATTTCAATACCTGTAAAATGATACCCAACTTCAAATTTTCAAATGACAAAAACATTGGGGCAGAGTTACGGCCCCCAAAAATTTCTAAAATTTGACTTCTTTATATTAACTCCCGGAAATATCATTGGACCACAGAGATGCCTATTTTTAGCTCCTGTCCTAATGGGGTAGCGGGAGGGACATTTATTTTTGCGTTTTGTTTAACTTTTTTGGTTGGTAACATGGCCGCTTTTTTTGGAACACGATATATTTTTGTGAATGAAATTTCAATACCTTTGTAATGATGCCCAACTTCGAATTTTCAAATGACAAACATTTTGGGGCTCCAGAGTTACGGCCTCCTCACATTTTTAAAATTTGACTTTTTTTTATCAACTCCCGGAAATATCATTGGACCACATAGATGCATATTTTTGTATTTTTGCTTTATTTTTAGCTCCTGTCATAATGGGGTAGCGGGGGGGGGGCATTTATTTTTGGGTTTTGTTTTAATATTTTGGGGGGTAAAATAGCCGCCATTTTAGAAACACGATATATTTTTGAGAACCAAATTTCAATACCTTTAAAATGATACCCAACTTTAAATTTTCAAATGACAACATTTTTGGAGCTCCCGAGTTACGGAGCCCCCTAAAATTTCACTTTTTTTAGATCAACTCTCGGAAATTTCATTGGACCACAGAGATATATATTAATGTATTTTTGCCCTTTTTTAGGACCGATCCAAATGGGGTAGTGTAGGGGGGTACATTTTGGGTTTGTCTTAATTTTTTGGGAGGTAAAATGGCCGCCATTTTGGAAACGCGTTATATATTTGTAATCTACAATTAATACCTTTGAAATGATACCCAAATTGAAAATTACAAAAAAACCAAAATATTGCGATCTATTCGCAATTGATTGCAGAAATTTGGAGTGTTTAAGTCCGCAATAGTTTTTCTGTTTTTGGGCAAAAAATTGTTGAATACCAAATTTCAAGTCTATAGCTTCAGTAGGTCGGGAGATATACTCCAAGATGCGGCGGACGGACGGACGAACTACCAAAAGCATAAGGGTTTCTAGGACGACCTAGGACGGCAAAAGGGTTTCGTTTGTATTGTGAGCATAAAATTGGATATTATAAGGGGGGAGGGCATGCAAGATTGACAAAATGGCATGAAACATTAAACACTTTCCACAAGTGTTATATATATATATTTGTAATCTACTCTTATACCCCATTCGGATTTTTTTTTTTTTTAAATTGTTTTCCTGTGACAGGAATTCCCAGTAAAATTTTTCCCAGTGAAAAATTCCTTTTTTTTTCCTGTGAAGGGTTCCCAGTTTATCAAATCAAATTGCTATTCTTAGTTTTTCTATGGCCCAGCAGACCTCACATTCTTTTATATTTTTAGTAATAGCAGAAATATAGTTTTTTTTTTTGGGGGGGGGGGGGGTCCTTTTGACAAAATGGCGTTCAAAATTAAACACTATCCTCAAGTGTTATATATGTTTGTAATCTACTCTTCAATACCTTTCATTTGAGACCCCACTCAAAATTTAAAAAAAAATGCGGGACATGAATTATCCGCCATTCTGGATTTAAACAGCTGATAATTTTGAGTTTGCTACATTTTTCCGTTTTTCATGTTTTTATCTTTTGATTCAAAAGCAAAAGTTATTGAAACCGTACCGAGTAACACACAGACATGCAGGAGCGAAACTATAAGGGTTTCTTTTTTTTGGTTTTACCAACGAAACCCTAAAAATGAATTTTTTCCGTGGTAGGCTGTGAAATAGTAACTTTAGAGCCTAAAAAACATAGCTAAAATCCATTTTTTCATTACGTGGACTTAAAAAAATCTTTTCATTACTCCTAGCTGTAAAGAAAAAATCTTTTACGTCCTAGGCACTAAAAGATTTTTTCTTTACGGCGGGTAGTTGTCAAAACTTCCGTTAGTAGTGCTGCAGTCTTTGTAGAAATGCTTCTAGTACGATAAAAATCCGCTAGATGTCAATGAGTTTTATTTTTATTTTCTTATAGTGTAACCTCATTTTAAGGTTTCTTTTTTTAAGTCTTAAGTATGTACTAATATTTGTTATTATTATATATTGATTAGTGATTAATATTTAATGTTTTTTCATTGTCTGCTACCTCGGAAAAAATAGCATATGCTACGCGACTTTGAAGTGTTTTTTCTTTACCTTGGCAATATTTACTGTCTCGCTTCGCTCGACAGTAAATGTAATTGCCGCGGTAAAGAAAAAACTCACTTCACAGCCTTGTAACATAATATACTATATTTATCCTGAATTTGAGATTATTTTTGAACGAGTGTAAATGAGTTCTTCATTTCAGAGACATGGGCTTCATAAAGTTTGTTTGTTTGTCTAACGATGACTGGAGTAAAAATATTCGCTTTTAACATACCTCAGCACACAGGTGCACCTCAGAATTTGAGACAACAGTGTAGTTTTGGAAATTTCACACTTAATATTTTCAAAATGGTGGACGACAAAAAAAGTTTTAGTCAGTATGACATGATGTACATCGTTTCACAGTAGGAAAAAATATATAACTATTATTACAAAATTTCATTTTTCCAGCATTTTGAATCAAATGAAAAAAAGTTTATGCTAATAAGCATCTAACAAGTGCAGTTGTAAGTATTTTGAAAACAAATATGGCCGATACAAGGGCAAAATGCAAATTTTTGATTACATGTAATGTTATTAACTCGTTTCAAAGGTATTACGAAGTAGATTTCAGATAACATAAATCCCTCAAACATACTAAATTTATAAGGACAGGCAAGCATCTCTGCATAATTGTTTCACAAATAGTAGAACGATGTACTCCACATTTTTCTATTGTTAATTTTTTCTCAGAGACAAACAGGCGAGCGTAGCGAGCCTGTATGGTCTCATATCTTACATCTTTAAGTAATTTTCTAATTATTGCTTAATTACAATAATTTTTACATTTATTTAAGTGTATTAGTGAATAAGAGTAGATGGAAGCGGTTCAAGGGTGGCTTCTAGACTTTGGTGGACAAAATCAATGTGATATTTCAATCAACGGATATTATAGAAATCTGAAAGCTAAAACCAAGAATAAAAATCAAAATTTACTAATGCCAACAAATTATCACGGTCCTTTAGATAATGAAACAAGTAATAAAAGTGAAGACTATGTCCAAGCTATCCACCAAGTTTCTCGACACCCACTTACAAACCTAAGTTTAACTTCATTGTAGAGTGAAGTAAAGAAATCAAACGGCGAATTCATGTAAAATGTGTCACCTTTGATTAATAAACTGATACCACAAGCTTTCGGAAATGTCAAAAAGTGCAAGAAAGAGACTTTCAACCATGAACAGGCAGACAAGCTAATGACCAGATTACCAGAGAATAAGACCCTTCCAGTCACAGCAGTTTTAGTATTACCATTTCTTTATGGGAGTGGTCACTATCCCTTATTCATAGCCTTTTTCCCACAAATCTCAAACCCACACCTTTCACTCAGTGGTAGTTAAAAATGGTGGTTGTTAGGATGGTTTTTCGAATTTATCTCATTTATTGCTTTTTCGAAGATATCTCTCTCCATTATCATCATCACATCTGAGAACGAACATTGATTGAGATCCTTCTAGAATACACCACTGAAAGTGAAAGCAACCATGCCATTCCACAAAGGTCAGCCATGGTAGAGGACGACCTCTCGTGCCTTGGTGGAGGGAAAATTGTAAGAATACTCTAAGAGAAATACGCAAAGAGCTGAGAAGATTAAAAGCAAATTTAACAAATAGAGGGGCCTCCAACCAATCCAAGAAAAAAATCCTCAGTAGGGCCTTTTCGGTGGGGTTGTGATGAGCTCCCTCATTGGAGGCCCCTGTCTTAAGTAGAGCATGAGACTAATCTGACTTAATTTTTTGCCTTGGGCGTTTGAGGAAGATAAGGTTGATTAAAAATAATAATCTTAACCTCCCATACTAATTCTATCAAAGATACCGAAGAATAATTATCTACAAAGACGCTAAGTTTAGCACATTTTGAATTTTCAGATCTCAAATATTTAGTTTTTTTTTACATTTTAGTTTGTTTTGCGCAATAAAAAAAATTTAAGATCTGGTCAATTAAAAAAAAAACAGCCTTAAGGTATAAATCTCATGTATAGTTGTAAATAAATAAATAAAAAATTGGAATCAATATTAATAATTAATTATATTTATTAAAATATTATAATTTTAAAAGGGAAATCAGCACATCAAAATTTATGTTTTAATTGAGATTTTTTTTTTTTTTATAATTAAGAAACATTTCATTCAATAAACAATTTTATTTTTGAAAACATTCCATGTAACTTTAGGAATAATTCCTAGATACATAATTTGAAGCGTTGAGTGCAACTGTCTGTTCAATAAGTAATAATAAAGCTCATATTATATAAATAGGCTTAAGCCTGCCAAAGAGCTGTAGGCAATAGATTGGCATGTTGCACCAACAGCTGTATAACCCTAATATTGGCTTCCATAATAGGATACTGTTAATTAAGTGGTAACATTTAATCTTTATTTAAATCTACAAAATACATTAAGTAGCATTTATATTAAATAAATTAGAAATTTCTAAGATTTAACAAGTTTTCCCTAAAAAAAAAGCATAATATGAAAATCTATATTATTATTTGATAAAGATATATATACTGAATTTTATACTAACTCAAAGTAACTAAGTCATTCAAAAAAATATATACTACAGAAAAAAAAAAAAAACAGATTGTATTTTTAACAGAAACTCTAATATATCTTATTATTTATTTATAAAGTTATTAAACTGAATTTTATACTTTTATAAATTTCACCTCACAGTCCATAACGAGAGATTAAAATAAGTCAACAGTTTCGAACACTAAAGAATGCATTTACAAATAGACAGTCTCATTGCTAAGTGACCACCATAAACCCATAAATTAAAACAATTAATACAGAAACAAATAACATTGTATAATATTTAACAACATATAAATAAATATTTAATAATTAAACAAACAAATGAAATAACATTTTTCAATATAATAATTAATCAAATAAATAGATAATTTAATTAAATAAATAAGTATTATATATTTACTCTAATAATTCATATCCCCCCATCCAAAATATCCCCCCTTATTTTTATCACCTTTCACCTAACATTTTTAAATACTAAAACAAATTGATACATATAAATATATAATTATACAGCAATAAATATAAATAATTATAACATTTTTATTAGTACATCTCAAATTTAAAGTATTTATAATATAAATTTATTTTATTTTTATAAATTATAGGCTTATGCTACTATGTTAATAAATTAATATTCATTCTCAAATCAAAAAGTATAAAAAAAAAAATTGTTAAAAAGAAGTTCATAAATTAACTAATTTTGTAAGAAGTGTAGAATTTGGTTCTTGTAGTGATTAAAATTTTCAGAGGTTTCCCTTTTGTCTAAAATTCATAAATAAAAAAAAATATATAAATAAAACTATGATAATATTAATCAATGCCTATAGATTAAATGATATGAAGGAACATAAAATAGCACCCTCTCGCAGGGAACTGAACACAGATCCTTGGGTTTAACTCCAGTGCTTTCAACCACTTAGCTACTGCAAAGGAATTCTTTATTAATAAGATTTTAATGATGTATAAATTTAACAATGCTAAGAATAAGCTATTTGAGGAGACGTGGAAAAGTATTAAAAATAGTTGATATCCATTGCAATTAAAACAGCATTTGGAAAATATATTTCAAAGATTTTTTTCTAAATTCATACCTGGTATTTCCTCGGTAAGCTAATAAAATGTATGAATATTCTCTATAGACTAGTCTTTTATCAGAAAGATAGTTGTAGCAGTACTAAACGGGGTGGATGAACCACTAGTTCAAACCTATCAATTGGGCTAGAGAGCCATGTAAATTAGAAAACACAGCATTGGATCCCCTTAGAAGGTTCCCTTGACCTTTTACCTTCCTAGATTGATGGATGTAAATCAGTTACCATGATGCGGGATCGAACCCATGAACTTATGTCACCCTCCATTCATTAATAGCCAAGCAGACTGGACAGACGTCTTTAGCTCCATAGGCAAGCTGGCTTTACTTAAGTAAATCTTTCTTTTTAAGTATATTTTTCTTCTTGTTGTGCTCTGATTGATAACAAGAAATGTCGAAACAGAATAGGCTTATCAGTGATTTTACTTAACAAGCACAAGTGTGAATACATGTATAGCCAGAGAATTCCTTTCAAATATATGTCTAAGCAACTTCAATTCCACAACTATATTGAATTTATCATTCATATAATATAATAAATAATTGAATTATTGAGGACAGCATGAATTAATACTTACTTTGCAGGGTTTAAAACTTCGACTAGTTTATTAAAATCACCACTAAGATTTTTTATGTGTTTCTTTATCGAATTCACCAAACTGAAATAAACAAATTAAACATAATTAATATTTATACCTTTAAGGGACACACTTGAGCATTCATACTGTTTTGCTCAGATGTGGACAGGGCCCATGCAAGTCTCAACCCGATTCAAGGGTTGTAGGCATATTAAAGTGAGCACGTGCTCTTTTTGAGCGTAGTGTGGAGGGGTTAACAACTATGGTCGGGCCCAAGAATATGAGCCGAATCCCCCCTCTCCTTTTCAACATATTTATTCATATTATTTAGGATCATTTTTTATTGTACTGATTATTACCTTCCTGACCGTTTTGACATGCGGGGCAAGTGGCCCATGTCCCCTCCTCCACTCGTGCCGAGAACACATGCTCATTTGGGGCGAATGCTTAAGTGTATCCCCACCTTTAGATGTGGTTTTGGTGGCATCCAGTGTTACACAATGTTATGTTAAATATCTGGGGCAATCAAATATTATCTGTTCGCAAAAGAAACCCACAACTTATGGGTCTCTAATATAATGAACTCTTCAGCCTTATTATAACCTTAGCAACCGTTATATTACAAGTATTTTGTAAACAACTTCAAAATTGCAAGTCAAAAGGAATTGCATTAAAATATTGTGGTGGTTACAATAGAATCTACTCAAGGTTTAATAGTATTAATGAAAAAAAAAAAAAAACTGTTTAATTTAGCTAAACTTTGAAATATTTCATTAAAAGTTAATTAATTTTAAGCAAAAGTTACTAACTTAGAAACACATAAAAAAACACCTTTTATAAAATCACTGGGTTGAACCCAAATTGAGTCCGATGGATTGAGCTCTAAACCCGAAGACACTAACTAAGCAGGTGGTCTATTAAGCGTACCCTGGAATCATCCTTTTAATACAGGACATTCACTTAATAAGATCATTGTGTTTACATTGATGAAAGTAGCCCACAAAAAACCACTCCATTCCTTGGTACCCCACACCAATCAGCACCTTCCAGCTAATAATAAATATTTCCCCAAGCGAAAACCACACACTAACACTCAAAGTTTTCTTTATTTAAATTTATTTACTTTAGTACAAACGAAAATAAATAATTTTCTTAACCCTCGAAAAAGCCTTTAGCTTAAGATAAACTATAACCATGACACACCTCTAGTTCAAATACATCATGGAAGTATTTCTCATTCTGGCCCTCCCATGCATTAAATATTTATTTCTTGAGCTTCGGCTAGCAAAAACCCACATTAGCCTAATCAATGCCTCAACTCTTGATATTACTTTGAGTAATAACTAATAACATACCTTAGTAAATTGTTATTCTGGTCCCCTTGCTGATTTGAATCATGTTGAAGAGAAGAATTTGATAATTCTTCTGTAACTACATCACAATACTCAATGGCTTCCTATAAATTTGAGAATTAAAAAAAAATAAAATGAAAGAAATATAATAGTGATAAAAGTTAGATGATAAGTACAATTATTCAAACCTAGCAATTAGGCCTTTATTGGTCACACTATTACTATCCCTGAGGTAGAGAGTTCCAGGCTCTTCATTCATTATACCACTATACAATGTACCACCGAAGCAAGTATGTTGTGATCATCAGTGAGTCATGTAAATCAGTGATTAAACCCACGATCTCGTGCTGCCTTTAAATCATTGATGCCCATGCAGACATGACAAGTGACTTGACCACATGACTACACTGGCTTCCAAGAAATATAATAAATAGGACATGGTCAAAACAAGGAGTCAGATGTAATTAATTTTGTTTGATTAAGTTATTTTTATTTAATTTAGCTGATGGGAAGAACACCAGATAGAGCAAGTCTACATGTTAACCCTTGGATGCACCCTATCTAATAGAGACATGAGGAGGTGTGCAACCCTGATAGGACTTAATCTGCTTCAAATGCTCACACATGTAAAAAAACAACAAAATCACATGAAAACATCTTAGCAAAAGATTATTATAAAACTATTTAAATTGGTTTTATTATTTCATTATTTATTTAAAATTATAAAATATCATTTAATTTAGTCTCACAATTTGCAAATACAAAGTCAAGTCAGTCTCAATAATAATTTTCATACTTTTACTTTTTTATGTATATTTTTTAAATTTTATTTTTAAAGAAAGGTACCATATTAATTTATTTTGTATCATGTGTATAAATTTCATTAAAATTAGCGAAATAACTAAGTGTAAGTGAAAGTGGCTCGGGTCCTATCAGGACAGCATGAGCACAGAATTCAAGTATAATCACAATCACACACAATGTCAAGCAGTGACTGGTTCGTCTAATAAAAGCAAGAAATGCAGTTTAAAAAATCCCTTACAATAGCTCTTATTTTTATTTAAATTTCACAGTTATCTAAAATTTGGGCGTAACAGGACCGGGAGTTCCCCAGGGTTAAGGTAAATCAAAGGAAAAAAAGATTAGATTAGGAAGATAGGAAAAAGGTTAAATCTTTAGAAAATTGTATCAGTCAGATTATGTAGTCGAGTCACACAAAATTAGATTGAGATATAAACAAAGAATGATAAATGTTTTGATAATAACTTTCACCTTATCAAAGTTATTATAGTGACCATGATATTTGGATGTTATTTGGTAAATCAACATGGTAAAATTTTTAATTTATTTGATTTTTAACTAAATTTATTAGAAAAAAATAATATTACCTCAGTCCCAAGATGAGTCTTAGCAGTTGGAACAGTTTTAAGTCTTGATTTTACAGTCAGACCTGTAAATAACAAATAATAATCATAATGATCATACATAAGTATAGTTGCCTTTGTGGAAGGTAAGACAGAAAAATAAACTTTTCCTAATGGCCCCTCATAGGGTATTTTCATACCCTCAAACGCATTTTCCCAATAGGAAAATACAAATCTTTGTTTTAACAATATTAGGGTTTACATATGTTTTTGTATTGAGTTGTTTTTTTTTTTCTTTAATTACAGCCAATATTTTTACAATTACCTCAGAGACTAGATGGACATATTGTTACCCTGTAGACTTATAAAAAGCAACATTGCTTATAACTCTTTACTAACTATGGTAAGTAGTAGCAGAGGAACAACCACCCACCATTAAAAGCATATTTATTTAAAGTTTCCATTTAAGTAATTGTAACACTATATTATTAGAAATAAATTTCTGGCCAAGAAATATAAGGGTTAGGTCTTTTTTATTCAAAACGAGGCAGACAAATTTCAAAAAGTAATAAAGGAAGCAAGGGTATCAGATGAATGTTACAAGTGCAATTATACAACAAAGAAGAGGATAAAGAAATCACTGTAGAAGTGAAAGAAGAGCTGAGAGAAAAAGAAAACAAAATACAAATGGTTAGACCTGTTACGGAGAAAGGAAAAGAGGCATTCAAATATTATCTCGACAACACTGACTGGCAATATCTAAAAATAGAAGGCATGAGTACAAATGAAAAGTACTCCAAGTTTGTAGATTACTTAGAACAAATATAAAAAATTTGTTTTACAGAAAAAAAAAAGGAAGAAACGAGATAAACAGAAAAGGAGCCCGTGGATCGGTGAGGAAGAAACTAGGATGAAAGAAGAGATATCAAAGCTCTACGACTTGGGAAAAGGAAAAAGAAACAGCAGGGAATGGTCAGAATACAAAGAAAAGACAAAGTATTTCAGAAAGCACCTTAAGAAAAAGAGAAAAAATTATACAACATGACTCAAATCATGGAATCGAAAAATAAAACAAAAACAGCATGGGAATTAGTACAGGCAAGCACTGGAACGAAACAAAAACAACAAGATGAAGTTAATATAAGTCCAGATATGTTCAACGATTATTTTATACAGGTGCAACAAAGAAATTCAGGAAATATTGAAGAAGCCAAAAGAATGGCAGAAGAAGCATATGGAAAGACACAAGCAGAAAACAAAACAAAGTTGACTCTGCATACAGTAAAAAAGGAACATGTAATTAAGGCAATTAAAAAACTAAGCAAGATTTAAATTAAAATTTAACTTTCCGTAGTATGAAAACTACCAAAAACTTAAAAACTAAGCAACTCAAAGAGTAAAGATGTTTATAACATGTCCAATATGTTTTTAAAAAAAATGGTAGACCAAATTTTAAAACCGTTAACATCAATGCTTGAAAGAGGGTGTATTCCCAGACGCATTAAAATTATCAAGAGTAGTACCAATTTATAAGAAAGGGGACAAAAATAACCCAAATAGTTATAGACCAGTCTCAATAGTACCGGTGATAGGGCAAACTCCTGGAACAGATAGTGAAACAGCAACTCATTAAACATCTAGAAAGCAATGGATACTTGTCAGAAAGCCAGTATGGCTATAGAGAAAATAGATCGACAACGCTTGCTGTGATGAAAATTGTCGATAAAGTTATAAAAGGCTTTGAAGAAAAGAAACACGTGCAATTAACTGCATGTGACATGAGTAAAGCCTTCGATACTCTTCCAAGAGAATTGTGTATCGCAAAATTAAAGTACCTTGGTATACAAGGAAACTCCTTGTCTTTCTTTGAATCTTATCTAAAAAGTACTGAACAATGAATATAATAATGAAAAATCACTGAGGAAAGAAACATGGGATGGTACACCTCAAGGTTCTGTATTGGGAGGTTTCGTCTTTTTAATGCACGTAAATGATTTGGAACCACACATGAAAGAAACAGCCCCGGTAGAGTATCAAGAAGATGTCATAGCGTTTGTGGATGACACCAATTTAGTTCACAGTCACCAGGGGCTAGAAGAACTAAAGCGGAAATCTAAAGAAAGACTGGAACACTTAGCACATTGGTTTGATGTAAACAACTTTAAACTAAATAATGATAAGACACAGACACTTACCTTTAGTCTAAAAGGTAAAAGAGAAACAGAGGAACCTGTAAAAGTACTCGGCATGGTACTGGACAGCAAGTTTACTTGGAAGCCACATAAGGAGCAAATACATGCTGAAGTCTCAAAATATTTATATGTTTTAAGGAAATTGAAAAAAGAACTTCCAGTGAATACTTTAAAAGCAGTCTACAATGCCATGATACAGAGCGTGTTCAGTTATGGAATAATTCTATATGGACATACCGACTTGAGGGACCTGCTAATACTTCAGAAAAAAGCTATAAGAATAATGACCGGAGCAAAAAGAAGAGACTCTTGCAGAGAAATTTTTAAAAAGGAAAAAATTATGACCATTGTAAATTTGTACATATACAACACTTTATTGTACACAAAACTGCATGTAAATACTTATAGTGTAAATAGTGACAAACATAACTATAACACAAAAAGTAAAGATGAACTAACAATACCGCAGCATAGGTTAGCAAAGTCTGGAGTAGGTCAATTTGTATTGGGAGTGAAAATGTACAATAAGTTAAGCATAGACACAAGAGGATTATCTTTTTTGGATTTCAAGAAAAATGTAAAAAAAATATTGTTAGAAAATGTGTACTATAATATTAGGGAGTTCCTTAATGGTAATTGTTAAATTATATCTCTTTGACGTATCCTAATGTTTTCAAGAGAAAACTCAATGGACGAATTACATCTAAATATAAATCTAAATCTATAGATAGACCTCTCTGCCAATGATAATGTTTTATGAAATCAGCTTCAAACCTTGTATTATCAAGAAAGATGTAAAATTCTATAAAAAAAAGTCTAGGCAGCTTATTTAAACACACACACAGCCAAAGAGCTTATAACTTTTAATTATCTTAAATAGAAAATGCACATTACTATATATTTTTTGCTCATTACTACTATATACTGCTTATATCTATATTAGGATCTAATGGGACAATATCAAAAATAAAAGACTTACTATGTGGACTAGGATGATGGATCATTGCTTCAACTGTGACTTTTTCCATCACAAGACTGCCAGTTGGAGATGTTCTGCCAGGATTTGTTTCATCGATGGACCCTGCATCTGCAAGTGGTTGATCCTTATCTCTCTTTATTTTTTTCAATTTGATTTTTGAACTGCATTCTTTAGCCCGTTTTAAATTCAAAGAATCAGTTTTTTTGTCATCGTAAACTTCTATATCGTTACCTGTAGATTGAATCTTACTCACCTCTATGATTTCCTTTTTTAATTTCCTCTGTCTATCATAAGAATCACTTGTTGTTTTTAATGGTATTTCTCTTAATTCTAAAGTTTCAGTAGCTTCATCATCAAAATCAAAAATGTCTCTATGAGAGACTGCCTTGGTCCTTTTACTCTTTGAATCTAAATTAAAACATGCATTTTTATCTATTTTGTCTCTAGCAATAAGTTTTGAAATAGATTTGGAATTTCTAATATCACCAACAATCTCTGTTGCGTAATTATTATTAATTTCTGGTTCTAAAGTCAATATTTGGTTTATTTCATTTTCAGCAGCAGGGACAGTCATATTTCGGTGACTCTTGTCAGACTTTTTTAAGATCACATTCTTATGAATATTGTCTTCTGTTGCAATTAACTCCCCATGAGAATTCATTTTTATATTTTTTCGTCTCTTAGCTGGCAGAGAAGTAGGACACAATTCTGATACATTTTTATTTTTATCGGTGTCTTTTAAAATGATGTGTTTTATGATGGTTGCCTCACTTTGTCTTGAGGTAGGTTGATCACTTTTTAATTTTAGACTTTTTTCTGTTTCATGATCAGATACTTCTTTATAATTAATCTTTTTCCTGTTTCTAGTAGATCTCCTGACTCTACTATTGTTATCATTTATAACTTCATCCATTTCTTCCTTTATTTGAGTTGTCCTGCTTTCTTCTTCTGAACTTTCATTCAATTCCTTAATATCGTACAGTGTTGGAGACACATTTTTTACATCCTTTTTAATAATTTTCTTGGGCTCATTCCGCAAGAAAGTATGTGATACTTTAACTAACGGAGAATCATTTGAACTCAAAGATTGTTGATAATTTGAAGGAAGGTGAAACAACTTTTTCTTTTTGATCGGGCGAGCCACGCTTATCTTATTTGACGTTTTCTTTTTGTTGTCTTTTGTTTGGAACCATGCATGGTTAGGTTTTTTTACATGCTTTCTCACATAAGTTTTTGATGGTTTTGTCATAGGTAAAACAGCTGGACTACACTCTGTTAAAAGACTTTTCTTACCAACTAAAGTATTATTGTTGGCATCCGTATTTGCTAACCTTGTGAAGTTTAAATTATTACTACCTCCCTCATAAGGTGACAGAAATAATGAACTATCTGATCCAGAAGATGCGGGTACTGTCATTCTGCTAGAATTATGTTGAGACACAATAGTATCAGGTTCATTCTTTTTATATGTTTCAACACAATCATTACTTGACACTACACTTTTCTCTGCGGAAAGAGCTGTTGATTCAAAAACCAATGGATTAGGTAAACTTATTGGAAATGAATCCTGGACAACTTCTACTGATTTGTTTATACTGCTAGCCTGTCTAACAAAAGGAGTTGGCTTGCGCTTCACTTTTCCATTAGGTGAGTCCACATTGTTCATGGTAGTAGATTTAATTGTACTAGAATCATTAAATATTTGTTCAAGTTCCATTTTGCTTGAAGCATTAGTGCTCCTCATAGATGATGCCACTCGTGATGCGCATTGAGCATGAGGTGTTGTACCACGAGATATAGGCCTAAATGTCGAATTATTGCCACATAAACTTAATCTAGATTGAGTATCTATTTTAGAACATATTTTTTCTTCCACTTTAATTACAGGTCTGATTAAACCTTTTCTATGAATGTCATTTTTCTGTGTAGGATTAATAGGAATTAGGTTTACAGTCAATTCTTTAGATTTAACATGATCTGTATTAAATATTTGTTCAGATTTTTTCATTGCAGGATTAGTTAATAAAATCCCAGGTGATATTGACTGCCTTTTGTTAACGTGGTGAACATTATTTAATTTATTGCAACTAATTTTCACTGGTTGGAATGAAACTTTTTCCACTTTACCTTTTGTTGAATGAACAGTATCAGATGCTGAAATTGATTTTGACATTGGAATAGCAGGTTTAAATGCTGAATTTTGAGATTGAATGAACTGAGATGTTTTAGGAGAAGTTACCTCAGTTTCATTGCTTGGAACATTCAGTTTACCATCATTTTTTTTACAATATCTTTCAACTAAGTTCTTTCTCTCAAACTTGTCTTTACCATTCACTAATCTTCTAGCTTGGTTTGAGGTTTCATCCAAATATAATTGTAAATGTTTGGGTTTACTTTCAGATTCTCTTATAGATAGTTTCTCTGCTTCTAAATATTTATCTGATTTAACTTTATTCAGAGGTAAGTGAATTTGATCATCTAAAACGCCAGGAATTGAAGTCGCCACGTTTTTTCTAATCGGAGGGCTATCTTCAAGAGTTAATACATCCTTTGCTTCAACAGTAGCTTTTTGAAATGGAATTTTACTCCTTGAGCTGGAATGCTTTAAAGCAGATTTAATCATTACTTTGGGTCCTTGTTTAAAACCTTCATCATTTATATTTCTTCTTATTTGAGGCGCAGAAGTTTTATTAGGAAGTACAGCAGAGTCGGAAGGAATTCTCTGGCGTGGAATTTCTATGGTCGATGCATCACTTGAATTGCTAATGCACCTTAATACATCAGTCTTAGTTTTACAATGAGAATCTTTTAAAGTAGAAGCCTTTTCACCATATGCTTTTGACTCTAACTTTTCTACAACATTTGAATCAGAAGGGACTGTTCGGTCAATTTTTGTAGATTGTTTTGAAACAAATTTAGGTACAAATGAATCTTCTTGAACTGATGATGTTTTAAATTGATCCTTAAGATTATTTCTTCCAGTTAAAGGAAAATCTTCTTGTGAACTATCACTGTCTGAATGTATCCCAGATTGATTGGAAAATTTGGATAAACGTCTATTTTTATTAGTGACAAAGAAATCTTCTTCTGATTTTGACAAGGGAGAAGACTGAGTAGGTGTGGTTTTATCAGATAAAAATTTCTCACTACCACTTTTAAAAATTTCACTGGATCGCCTTGGTAATAGTTTGTTTCCACTTTCTTTCGGTTGTGAATCTTCAATTATTGAATCATCACTCTCATAATCAGGTATCGGAACTTTATCTAACTGTTCAGAAAATCTTCGAACCGTAGAAAAATCTGGCCTTTGAAGGCACAAATCACTCATATCAGAACTATCCGATTCTTCACCTAATACTGATGGTAAACCATTATCAGGTGAAGTGATTTTTCCTTTATTCTTTGAAAATGATGCGTCACTGATATTAATAGGAGAAGCTTCTCTGGCTGGAGCACTTCTCAACACAGGAATACAATCATTTTCGTCATCTGTACTTTGATCTGGGACAATACAAGTATCAATCTTTTCACTAGTTAAGCCGTGATTCCTTGGAGTTATCATTATATTTCTTTCTGAATTTTCTTTATCAGAAGTACTCTGGTAGTGCGGATAAGAACCTCTCTCTTTACCACCTCCTTTTTGAGGAATTCGAAGTGAGGTATCGCTAAATCCTCTAAAAGGGCTACTGTTAGACATCCAACTACAGTTATGCGACAAAGTATTTTTCTGCAAGCTACCAGATAAGTTTGAGGTAACCTTCGCATAATCTGTGATAAAAGATGATGAGCTACTGGTAACCGAGTTTGTTCTTTTTTCTCTAATAAAGCTATTTCCAACCCTAGCTTGTTCTCTGTACTCATCATTAGTGTTTGAAATATTCATAGATCTCTCTAAGTTCTCTACAGATTTACTCTTTTCATTAGGAGTGATGTTTTTATATTTTAAAAAATATTCATTAGAATTTGCTAAAAAACTGCGTCTAGACGGTGGCTCTGATTCAGATGATTTTCTTGAAAAATACTCCTGAAAAAAATAAAAATATATAAATCATTATTAATATAGGAACTCAGAAGAATTTAAGTCTGGTTTACATTGGTAAAGTAAACGGTCAAGTGTACTAGCTTACGTTTCAGCTCTAGGAATGGTAGAGTAGAATAGTTGCTGGTTATTGGTAGAGTGACTCCAAAGGCGTTCACACATACATAGAGATAGTAGCTTACGGAGATAGTAGTCCTACAGTGAAGTAGGATCATCACTATGATATTAATACGTTTTTAGTAATAAAAATCTCACAATCAAACTATGAATGTAGACTATTACAACAGTAACATTAAAAATATTTATTAAAAAATGCAGATGTGTTGTTAGAGACAATAGAAAAAGCTCTGGATTAAGGGAAGGGACAAGGAAAATGGGTTGGGGCTAGATATGCGGATAGGAAGAAGAAATTCTGGCAAAGAGTCTGCTTTGCTGCTTACCAAAATTGCCAAAACTATCCCAGAGAATTTTTAACGTGCTTAAGGATGATGCCTGAAAATTTGATGCATTATTCAACATGATTACACCTTTAATCAAGAATTGTGGCACACTTATGAGAGATGCTAGTTTCACTAGTTTAATGTTTACAATTGGGGCCACTTCATCACAAAATTTAAACGTGAAGAAAACTAAACAAAATAATGCGGCCTAGACACATTAAAAATCAAGAGGTGGATAGTCAATAATAGGTGGAGACATAGGGTGGAGGGTCTACTCGCCTGACAGAGGTAGAGTTACTTTACCAACTTTTATCCACTATAGTCTACCGTTTATTATCCACTTTGTTTACATTAGGCTAGTAGCTTGGTAGAGTGCTACTCTACCTCGCTACTTGATGGTTTACTCTACCAATGTAAGGCTGGCTTAAGAGTTAACAGTCTAGAATGATTGAGGGCATTGTAATAATCAAAACCTTCCGAAATTGAAAACAATTTAATACTTTTTATTAAATAATAACATAAAAAATAAACATAAAATACAGGGTGTCCTGGTTATTGCGAGTTACGCATTCATCCATTTTTGTTTTTGAAGATAGACTACCTACAAACTTAGTATTTAATAAAATATAGTATTGAATTTTTTTTTTTTAATTTTATTTATTTATTTTTTGTCATGATCAATTTTGAATTAGAGCATAAATATGTATATATATTATATATTTAATCCTTCAGAGCTTCTTCTTACGAGTTAGGTAGCACGGGCTACAATACTACCCCAGCCTAAATTTTACCCATTTTTTATGTCTGAAATTCAACAAAATTGGAAAATTCGTGAGTTAAATTAATAACAAACACTTAAAACAAAACACTTTTTAATATAACATTTATAATAATAATTTTATATTATTTACAAAAAATCCAAATACAGTAGAGTCCTGCTAATCCAAACTAATTGGGACCGAACCCAGAAATTCGGATTAGGCGGATTTTTGTAAATTAATGTCATATATTGACTTTAGGAGGCAATAATATCCTAATTTAAAAATAACCAATTCTAGAAAGCCATCTAGAAGTCTAATTTATCTTACAATAAATTAGACGAAGCGCTTTTCCTATGGTTTTCTCAAGAAAGACTGAAAGGAATCCCTATCACTGGCCCTCTAATCCAAGAAAAATTCAAATTTTCGGATTAGCGGGGTTCGGATTAGCGGGACTCTACTGTATGTTAAAACTCACATTTTAGAAAGAAAATGTTCATTAAACTTTAAGGAAGGGGGAAGGGTCATTAAAACTATTTTTTAAAAAAATGATTATTACCTGAGAAAGTGCAATAATACATAAACTACATTCAACAGTATAAGTTATATAATAAGTTAAGGATTTAAAAAAAATTGAATCTCAAGCATAAACAATACCTAATTAAATGATAAAACAGAGAAAGCGAATGATACAGTAGCAAAGCTAAGAGTGTAGTCCGAAGATTACCTACACCATAAAAACTCAATCAGTTCCACACATGCTCATTTTTGGAAGGTTGGCATACATAATAACCGCTAATGAGCACTGAAGGGTTAAATGAAAAAATGAATGTTTAACCAGCAAAATTGTTTGAAATTTCCCTGCTTTGTGCCAAGACACATATTTTATTATTCTCAATTTCAACTGGAATCAATAAAAGCATTCTACCTTTGATCCAGGTATGATTGATTTAGGTATTTTTATTTCCTTTCTGTATTTTATGGGCTCTGAAACAGATGTAAAATAATAAAAAATAATTATTATTTTTGATATGTATTGACATCAGCTGTCAATAATATTTAATAAACTGCAAGAGGCAGTAGAACTAGTAGTAATAGTAGTCTAGTACTTCCTACTAGAACGGGTAGGACGAACCACTTGTTCGAACCTTGCAATTAGGCCATCACTTAGGCTCTTTTTACGCCTCGTGGTGGAGAGTTCCAGCTACTTCACACATCATACATTTGTATATTGTACCGCCGAAGCGAGTATGGTGTGGTCATTAGTAAGCTATATAAGCATGTGTCAAAGCGTGGGGGAAGAGTCCCCATAAAGGGTGTCCTTCGCCCTGCTCTGTCCTCGAACCATTGATACAAATTACATCATCCTGACACAGATCGGACCCACATCAAGGAGTTGGGGAAGAGTCCCCATAAAGGGTGTCCCTCGCCCTGCACCGTCCGCGATTCATTGATGCAATTCAGAGTTTCATGGCACGGGATCGAATCCACGACCTCGAGTTGCCTCGACTTATTGATAGCTGAGCGAGCACCTTAAGACGCTCGGCTACCCTGGCTTCCTGGCAGTAGAACTAACTCTTGAGGAATTTATTTTAAGATGATTATTTTGATTTAAAAATACGGTAAGTCATGAAAACAAGCCCTAACAGTAATTAAATACGAAATAAGGAAGCGGCAGCGTCATCTTTGACTTCCAATATAAATTTCACCCCTTATCAGCCTAATTAAAGTTTTACAAACTTTCTGAAAATGTTTGATATATAACTATCTTTAAAAGAAGACCTCCATTAAAAAACTAAACCATGTTTACTACTTCATGTATTAATTCCTTAAATACATGAAAAACTGATGGATATATTCACCAGAGGAACTAGTAGAGAAATCGTATGAAGACCTAGTTAAAATTTCAAATAAAAAAATGTAAATATGTATTAAGTTAAGGTATTTCGTAGGGGTCTTCATCAGAGATGATATTATGATAGCCGACTTTAAAAATTCATTGCAGAGGTCATGTATTTTAATCATATTATACTCAATGGAAGTAATTCAAGATTATAGCTGTGTGCTGCTTTGAAACCTACATCACACTGTCAAATGAGTTGTGTAAACATCAATAATGCAAAATAAACACTTATGAAGGTAGATATAGAAAGAAATCAATAAAAAAAAAAAATATACTACCTGGAGTCTTGAAACTAGTCATTTTTGTTGAGCAGTTATCCTAAAATTAATCAAATAAAAAATAATGAAATTTCAACACATTTAAAGATTAAGAAATTTATAAGATTATTGAGATTTTTAAACGTCATGTATGTATATTCATATGAATATACAGTTTTTATAAAATAAGTAAAGGCTATGTCATAATAAAAGTATAACATAAGTTAAAAATAAGAAGCGATAAACAGGATGTTAAGTTATTTAGTTATTATTGTTATTTTAAAAGTGGTTAGACTCATGAAACCTACTGTTCAGTTTTGATATAAAATCCCTTCAATATAGTATTTCATTATATTTTTTCCCCGTCTTTTTTTTATGTGTAAGCCTAAGTATTTGCTATTTTCTTTCTCTATCCCACATATAAAACTCTCACTGTTACAACAATAGATCCAATATCCCTCCATTTTTCCTTAGAGCAGTGGTTCTTAACCGGGGGGCCTCGAAAGATATTTAGGAACTATATATATTATATTTTGAGGTTTTAAGGGGGCCGCGGTTACCAAAAGGTTTAAGAACCACTGCCTTAGAGCTCTTAAGTCAATCCTCAACCATGCTAAATCACATAAATACACTTTATTCCTTTGGGGGATAGCTTATCAAAAATATTATTAAAATAAAGTGAGCCTCCACCAAAACTAACTATAATGCTCAAAACTTGCTTTAAGCAACAAATTGATGGTGATACAGTTATCGATGGAGACTTTGTATCTTAAAATTTGCCATATTGAAGATGTTATAAAAATTATCCATTTCTTAATGGCTACAATACGAGGGTACACTAAGTTATATAGATTTGTTTCTGAAGATTTAAACAATAATATAACAAAAATGCCCAATTTAAAGATATGAGGACTCTATCTTAATAAGTACCTAACCCATAGTCAGTTACCGAAATAGAAAAGGTATTTCAATTAATAAATTTAATAATTATTTGATTACAACATTCTTATTTTGCTTTTTGCTTAATATTACGTTGTACGAGTCTTGATTAGATAAAGTGGTTAAAATGTAGACTGACCAAATATATGAAAAAAAAAAAAAATTAATTACCAAATTTGGAAAATGAAAGATAAGAAATTCCTTGATGAGTTCTTTCAATAGAGGTCCTTGAATAAAAATCAAAGTTAGTCCTGAAAACTCATAGGGTCGATCTTGGGTAATCACAGGGACACTTTTCTTGAATATAAATCGTAATTCATATTCATCGACATCTTTCTTAATTCTGCAACAAATTATAAGAACAATTTCACAAATATTTATTATTCTTTTTCATTGTTTAATAGCTGATGACTCCTAGATTGTAATTATGTTTCAGTGGAACATCGATAACTTGAATCTCAGAGGAACTTGTTTTTTCACAGAGTTATGGGCACTTCTTTAGATTGTTACTCCACTTATAAAAAAAAAAACAGAGGGGAGTAACAATCTAAAGAAGGTGTTTGGAATGTTTTCTTTAGACTGTTACTTCCCTAATAAAAACAGAAGTGTGATAGTCCTTTGTCCCAAAGTTCTTTGGACTAAACATTCCTTTCTCTTGATAGTTATTTAGTCAAAGTCATTTATATTAAAAAAAAAAAAAACATAAGGGAGTAACTATCTAAAGAAGTACCGAGTTATGAACATTTTGAGTTATCAAGGATAGATTAATAGCAATCTTGAATTAGGTAAATGGAAATCACACTAACTTACTGAGAATTTCAAAATATCAAGGTTCGTGTTAATGAGGTTCCACTGTATTACACATTAATAATAAAGAATTTTTACTATTTAAGTAAACATGTTAAATAAATTCAGGATAAGGAACAGCCAAGAAATAATAACTATGTTAAATACATTAACTGCTGATTCTTCTTTTCATTATTTCCACAGGCTTAACACAACTAAAATATTGCCCCATAATTATCCAGTTCACCTAATAATATAAATATAAATAATAGCCTACTACAAAAATAATTTAAAAGCTTACTTAGCAGTGTCATAATTAGTTAAATATTAAGTATCAATGTTTGTATACTTTTCTGTTATAGATATCAACAGTCGGCAAGATTACAGGATGGTGAGATCAACCGCTTAACAAATCTAAAGAGTTAAACATATTTCCCTCTTAAGATATCAAACTTAGATAGTTGGTTATTAGATGTTTGAAAGGTGTTTAGACTCTGATTTAAAGGAGAGGGATTTATGACTTTTTAGATAGCGTCACAATGATCTCCATATAAATACAACCACTAGAGATTCAATATAAGAGTCTTCCCCTAATAATGACCAAGCATAGGTTTGTTTGGATGAGGCCAGGGTTTACATAGTGAGAAAAAAATTGGTCTGAGACAACTCAGACAAACTTTCTAATATACGAGTTCATAATTACTTAGCCCAGTGTTTTCCATTTATTAGTTTTCGTAGGTACATTTAATTATTGTTGAACATTGTGTCAAAATTCATAAAAATAACTTCTCCTGGGCAGGGAATCAAACCCCACCTCTCTTTCCATGTTTTAAGCTATTTTCTCAGGAACTAGATTTTTCCCGGGAAAACGGCTTATATTGTTAGATTTGTATTTTAATGGACATTTTAGAATTTTTTAATTAAAATCATCAAAACTGTTTTTAAGAAATACATTTTTTCACGTTTTAACAGAGTTTATGGGGGTTAGCCCCCCATATTTGTAGCTAAAATGCATTTCTCGACTTCGTCTCAGCTCAGTGTATGACTTTTCTAAACATGTATGCCAAATTTTGTCAAAATCAGCCCAGTAGTTTAGGCTCCAGGCGTCTGCACAGACAGACGACAGACAGAACTTTTTTTAAAAAACACTTTTTTGGACTCAGGGGACCTCAAAACGCGTAAATCCATCAAAATCACAAAATCAAATTTCCGCGCCATCACAATGCTTTATATGAGAAAGTAAAAAAGTATTGTTCCAGAACACAGATGCTTTAAAAATATTACAATTAAAAATTCTTACAAGCAGTTTGAAGAAAAACATTCTAGAGATTTGATATTATCAAAATACAGAAGCAATCTCTGCCAACCCTTCTGAGCTGAATCTGGAGTGTATATCAGATTAATACACTTTGTGCTGGTATTAAAATCAACCCAAAGCTCTTTGTATTCTTCGTCCTGTAGAGAAACAAAATAAATCAATATGTCAAGAAGTAATGTCATGAACAATATCCGAATGATCCCTGGAATGGGTTAAAATATCAGAATTCACATTCTCTGAATATGAAAGATAAAAGAGTCAAGTACTCTTGGATAAGTTTGAATAAATCTTGGGATGACTCCAGCTCCAGAAGCCAGCTTTATAGATTAAGAAAATCTTATTTGCAATAGCTCATATCCTAACACTCCTTTTAAAATGATTAAAACAAATGAGATATTTTAGAAGCACAAGTATTATTAAAAAGAGATAAGTAGAACAAACCTTGGGTTTATAAATAAGAGTGTAGTTATCGCCAAAGCACTTCTGACAAGCTAGGGTAAAGACTTTCTTTGGTTTTGTCAAAGAATTGATGTAATTTAAACAAACACGTGAACTCTGAAACATTAAAAACCAAATATGGGTATCCATAAAAAATAGTACAAAAAAAGTCAAATTAAATATTTTTTATCATGACAATATAAGTAGGGGCTGCAATTTAGCGCCTCTTATTGCACCTGATGTTTCACATTTTTTTCTCAAATACAATTTTTTCTTTATGTTTAGTCCTTATTCAAAGAAACCTGGTTTGAAGCAATTCTGATAAAAAGATTAACTGCGTGGAAATGGAATACGTGGATTAGAAACTAATACAGGCAACAATCTTGGGATTGTAAATTTACGGTTCTTTATTTTTCAAAGACCAGAGCTTTAAGGTTTGGACTACTTTACTAGTTTTCCAAAATAGTATTAAGAATTTCAAATTTTTTAACCAACTAGTGGCGAGATGCACAAATTGGGGACTGTGCTAAATTAAAGAAGAGTCATAATGTGATTATTTCCATAAATTTGACTTTTGCTTCCGAGCCCACCGAAGGTAACGGAAGCTATGTGATCGTTCTGAAGAACAAAAATATTTTAGGTCTCCGATTTCAAAAATTCCAGAAATCCGTTTCAGACATCAGGGAACATTTTTGGTTCCGTGTCTGTCGGTCAATCAATTTTTGCGAACCACTATATTTTAAAAACTACTTGTCCGATTTTAATGAAATTTAGTTAGTAGGTCATAATTAGCCCATTGCTGCTCCCATATAAGTTTCAACCTTCTGCGCTCATTTGTTTCTCTTCCACATGCTTACAAACATACATTTATTTACAGCTATATCTTTATAAGTAATCATCTGATTTTTGTGAAATGTGTATGGTTTGTCGAAAGTAGCCTGCAGATTGCACCCGCCTAATTTCAACCGTCTGCGCACTTTATATCGTGCTATTATTAAAATAGTACTGTAAAAGTCTTTAGTCATATTATATTTCTTTCAAGCTTACTGAAGATAACGAAAGTAATAAGATCGTTCTGAAGAACAAACATTTATTATGTCTCCAAATTCAAAAATTCCAAGACAGGTCATTTTATCAGGGAGAATTTTTCTGTGTCTATCTGTCCAACATTTTAGCAAACCAATATATTTTAAAAACTACACCCCCAATTTTAATAAAATTTGGTTGGTAAGGTCCATAATAAGGTTGGTCCTATATGAGTTTTAACCTTCTGTACCCCTTGGAATCTCTTCCACATGCGCACAACAGTTTTATGTTTATTAACACCTACATCTATACATACATGTACTCATCTTACTTATATTTTTTTTTTTTTTTTTTTTTTTTTAATTCATTTACTCTATATATGGCCATTTCAATTGATAAAGATAAATAGTTGGCAGAATAAATAATGACACACAAAGATAGAATGTGAAGCCTACTTCAATAAAAATAAATCCAGGGAAAAGGATATTGAAAAATGGTGGGACTATAAAAAATTAAATATATTTCATATCATTTACATTTTTTTTAGAATACACAATTCAAACAATAACTTTTTAATACATACAGTGTATTGGGTAACCAACTTAGATATCCTTAAGAGAATGAATAAATAAAATCTGGTGCTTAAGATTTCTGTAGCTGGAATCACATTAATAAATCAAAGGTGAAATTGCTGCTCATTTAGTAATAAAGGTTAACGCCATAATTCTACAATTTATGTTTCCATGGCAGAGTCTAATAAATCTAGATCTTCTAGAGAAAACCGCTTCAAAGATTTTGTGAATCCAGACATTTCAAAACATAACAGGGATCATTCACAAGAGAGTCATTTGCAACTTTAACAGTTGCAAATGACTCTTATCATGAGCGACTCCTCTGAGAATGATTCCTGAAATGAGTTTAAAACATCAGGATTTACAATATCTCTGATGCCACTCTTCCACAAGATCTAGATTTATTTAACAGTATAATGATCAATAGCTTTGAAAATTAATGCTTCCAGTATTAGAAACATCTTTCTTTATGAAATATGATTCTTCAAGATGCTGCCTTAAACCAGAATATCTATTTCTTTATAAATAAAAAAAGTTTCTAATAAAAAAAAGTAATCCAATAGAATATTTTGTTAATACAAACACAAGATCATAAAACATGTAAACCAATTTCCAATCGATTTAATTAAATAAATTTGAGCAACATAAATTTATAAATTTTAAATAATATCAGTCGCATTGCTCTTACAAATATTTAATGTTTAAACAAAAGCACAAGGCTTCAAAAAAATTTCTCTTTTTAATAAATATTTTTAAATAACTAATACAGCTTTTTTTCTTTAACATGTACCTATCACTAAGTGAACTTAAGAAATCATTTTTAAAACTTTTTTCTTACAATAAATGTATATAATCTTATTAAATATTAAAGTTAGGCTAGTAGTATTTTAATAGTTCACAATAATATAAATAAAAAACAATCATACAAAAATATTTGTTAGATAATAAATTACACATATTTACAGTTATTGAAGATAATTGTCATTTTGAAATCTTTGTAAGTTATAAAAGAGAATAGTTATTTTGAACTCTTTCTTAATGTTAAGAGGTGCAAAAATTTAAGGGGGAAAAATACTAATTTTCTCCATTTCCTGGAAAATCCACATAAAGTATAATTGATGCAGTAGATGGGTCTTAAGGTGATTTGATTACCATTTGGTCCGCTAGGAACTCTGATATAATTTTAAATAAAATTTAGAACTTCTATCGGCGAAATATAGTACTGTAAGAATGCAAAGAATACAAGAGAAAACCAAACTACCTCCTATTACAGTCTAACTGCCTGGCACGATATTTAAAAGGGTAACATTTTCCATGTCATTTATTGCAGGCAAATTTATTCTTGACCTTAAAGCTAAACACATCCAAGTTAAAACTTTGTCAATTTATATGGGTTCTTTCTTATTCCTACTTTTTAAGTTAGAGATATAATCTTTGGTATATGAAAATTATATTTAATAAATATAATTATATTTGTATAGACTTTATGAAACTCCCGAACAGGGGCGGATTTAGCATCAAGTTTGGGTGGGGGTCACTACCAGGGGGAGGGGGGGGGGGGTCCTGGCATACCCCCAGGTGCGTGAGAGGGAGTTCTCCTCAGGGTTTGGTATTTCTTTTAATTTCACCATGTTAAAAATACGTTTTTACGGATTTTTAAGCCTAAAATTTCCATTTCTATAATGTTACAACACACAAATGGAACAAATTTAAGAAATTTAAAAATTCTAAGACATTTAAGAATGGGGAATAGATTACTGCCTGGCAATTTGAAATTTAAAAGAATTTTATATCATAATGAAAATATGTAAATAATTTATTGGTAAAGGTTTACTTACAGTATCTTAGGGGCTTACTAAATAAGTTATTAAATATAGGTACTATGTTGGGATATTAATAAACACATTATCAAATTTATTAAATTATGAGAGGGGGAAAATCAAGAAAAGAATTACATACTATACATTAGTTTAATTTAGAAAGGGGTTCGGGGGCCCTCCCCCGGAAAATTTTAAAATATGTCCTCTCTAAACAGCGTTTTTATGCATCTCTGAGGTGAACTTTGATTTTAATACTTTGTCATCAAATAAATTAAACTTATGGTGTAATTCGATGGCACATAAGTATGGACACCAAGTATTTTTAAAAGAATTTTAATACCTACTTAAAAATAGTAATTGTAAAAAAAAAAAATTGTGCACCTGCTATAATCATTATAGATTAAATAAATCATTTAATAGCCATTGTGCAATATTACTTAAAATCTATAATTAACGATGCTATTTTATCAATAGTTATGATGGGGGCCCTAGGAAAATTTATGGAATTTTAAGGAAAAATTTGCATTTTTCATATAAAATTTTTATTTTTATATACATTTATAAAGTAGGTTTTGGCTACTTAATAGCCATTTCAGATTCTAAATTAGATGTTCACTATTCACAGTAACATGGTATCAAAGTGACACACAATGGATAATCAATTATTAATGATAAAATATATGTAGTAAAATAATATAAGGTTGGATATTTTAAACATTTTTTAAGTTAAATTCTACATTATATCTCAAACATTGGGGGGGGGGGGGACACGTCCCCCAAGGCGATGACACCTCTTACTCCGATATTCCGTACTTTCATCCCAAAATACAAATACAGTTATCTTACTGAGTGGTTACTGCAAAATGGAGACAAATATTATTATATTTAATTTTTAAATGTGTAAAAATTAATTAACCCAAATCCTTGCCAACGCTTCTTTGTAACAAATCTGAAAATTTGAGGGGGGGTCATGACCCCTGTGACCCCCCCTCTAAATCCGCCACTGCTCCCGAAATGATTTAAAAAGAAGGGATTAGCCCCCTTGGGCACCTTGGATTGGCAATGAGCTGTATGAAGGTTTAAGGCCCTGGAAGTAGTGAAATTTTAAAGAGGAAATGACATTGGATATGCCCCACAATGCAAAAAGCAGCAAAGGAGATTTGCTGTTAAGACTCTAGAGGTACTTAGAGAAAAAAAACTTGCCGAAAAGATCAACAGTTAGGACAAACAGTTATCAAGAATCAGGCCAAAAATCCCACAATATAGGTAGAAATCATATCTGGCACATGCCCCCCAGCTTAGTTTAAAAAACCTAAGCCCTTTGATTTCAATAGTGATAAAAATACTGGTGATACAAATAGAATTGTTTTTTTGACAGCGCTGGAAGATCAAAAAATTTGGGTGGGAAACCAGTGAGAGCTCAAGATTTAGATGTCTCGAAGGTAGGGCCAACTAGGTAAACAAAAATGTCACTAGATGAAGTTAAAAACTATAAAAATATTCAAAACAACAAAACTTCAATTTTTTAGTATATATATAATGTCACATCCCCTCTTTTCATTCCTTTCTAAAATAATCAGTAAGGACAATTTAAAAAAAAAAAAAAAATGGCATGAATAGTAATATTTAATGATAAAACAGTCAAAATTAGTATTATTAATATATTAATTAACTTAATAAAAGAAAAATACATTTAGTTTACTCATTGTATGCAGTGGTTTTGATAGCTAGCTATATGAAGATAAGTAATCAATTATATTGATTGTTGTTCCTACCTTTTACTTACACTGATTATAAAACTATAAACTAAAGTTATATAGAATAAACAAGTTGTTGCACTGGAAATGTTTAACATTTCAATTCTTGGGTAGAAAAAAAGTCATGTTTTTTCTTCTTTAGAGTGCAGGCCTACCAGTATGGGGGCTATTATTCTATTAATAAAAGTTATTGATTGTATGTTAAAATTACTGCAAATATAAATGAAAAAATAATTATTAAGTTAAAAAAATTAAAAAGTTAGAGTTTGTAATGTAGAAGAAAAGAAGCCCCCATACAGACTGCACTGCTGCGCGGTGAACAAAAAGTAAACTAAATACACCAAACTAAAGAAAACACTTCAGTGCAAGAACTTGTCTATTCTAGTTAACTTTACTATAAACTAACAAAAATGTTTTAGTCCAGGAGATAGCGTGCAAAAAAGTGTCTGACTAACATCAAGCTAGAATTTTTTATACAAGTCAATCTTTTAGCACCTTTTAAGAATATGTGGTCGGCTAAGTTTGTCTCCGGGACATAGCTTGGCAATAGGCGTTGGAAAAAAACAAACCGGTGGAGATCGGCCATGTCTCACCAATTATGGTGGACAATGTGATTTTCACGATCCTAAGTACAGAATTAGTTAGTAGACCGAAAATCAAGTTGATGTTATTTTCACACTTGATAGGTTAGTTATTCAAATTCAATTACTCACAAAAATTACTTACAAAAATACTTACAAAAATCAACATGGACCCCTGTCAAGGGTCAAACTAACATCAAATTTATTTTCGGTCTACTAACTAATTCTGTTCTCAGGATCATGAAAATCACATTGTCCACCATAATTGGTGAGACATGGCCGCTCTCCACCGGTTTGTTTTTTTCCAACGCCTATTGCCAAGCTATGTCCCGCAGTCGAACTTAGCCGACCACATATTCTTAAAAGGCGCTAAATGATTGACTTGTATACAAAATTCTAGCTTGATGTTAGTCAGACACTTTTTTGCACGCTATCTCCTGGACTATTTATAGTTAAATTAAAACATATAAAAGAAAAAAAAATACTTACAATGCTATACACTACACATTATATTGCTTTCACATTCTCACTTATATATTATTTACTTGTATCTATACATTTTTACATTTATTTTTCTTTTCTCCAGTAGTATTCAGGCCCCCAATGAAGATCAGGTCAGAAATGCCAATCAAAGAAAAAATTAAGTCTTTGTCTCTAGCAGCTTGGAAAGACAACTAGTAGATGAGGTAGGGAGTGTTTCACACAAACCACCAAAAAATCATTATCACTCAAATCTAAACTATAGAATGCAATGCAAACTTACATAATACCTGTATATTATATAATAGTAATATGTGCCTCTAATTTTGTGAAGGAATCGGTTAAGGTTAAGCATAATATTATGAGGCACTGTTTGCCTTTCATAGACATTGAAAAAGACAGTTCCTAGGTGATGACTACAATTTAAAAGGGCTTATTATCAGTGTTTTTTGCACACTTTGCATGAAAATCAACCCCTTTGTGACGTGGATTTCACCTGAAAACCAAGCTATTTATCACAATTTTGAAGTTTGAATAACACTAAAAATACATCTTCCAGTTCTACCAATAATTGATATTATCTCAGCCTATTATGAAGAAATTTATGATGATATAGGTGATAAACTTCGACCAGGAATATTCTCATTAGAATGCACTTTTTTATCTTGATTTGAGCAAATATTTTCTTCAGTTTTCACAACGCCAGCAGATTCATCCATTACCTGAAACAATACACTTATAGTTAGAATTAACTTAATTAGTAGCTGTTTTCTTTTAATTGCTTGCCAAACTGAACTGTTAATCAGAATACGTATTAGGTTTGTTCAAACCACCAGTTTTGAATTAGTCCAAGATCGACGTAATGTGCATGGGAGGTCATTGCATCAATTGGCAATTGATTGGTGATTTCATTTTGTTGGAACGCTCTTGAACTCGAACCAAGCTGTTTGATGTGGTAGGTTTTAGCACTGTTATCAGAACAACTTAGTAGATCGTTTTACTTCTACCTCTACCCTTAGCTGTGGTCCCTGTGATTTTGCGTGCATGTGCTATCAAAAATATCTGAACTTATTAAATGTTTAAGTTATGAATGAGTCAATAGTTGATAAAGATAAGAACCAGTCACTTAAATCAGGGCCGGATTTAGACCTAGGCGGCCGCCTAGGGGCTCGCACAACAAGGGGGAGCCACACCACAAAGATTTCATTTAATAATGCTAATTAACTACGGTAAGCTCGAAAGTTGGAAGTAAACCCTACATACTAATAGAGGATATGACGAAAAACACATGCACACATTTTTATAAATGTTTACTTCATACATGAATTCACGATTCACACTTTTCGGGCTCACTTTTAGCAGTCACGGCACACACGTATTTTTATTTATATAATCCTAAATGCTCTTTTGTTTTAATGAACAATTATCAATCTTAGCCAAGTTAACAAAAGAAAAATTGCGGAAATAAATCGGATGGTTTCGATATTTCGCATAGTTATTTGAAAATGGAATATCAAAAGTCTATCTTGGAATATAGGTCCAATTTTTTTTTTCACAAATATCTAGAAAATGTCATTATGTGCACAGAAAATTCATCATCGCTGTCATACAAAAACATTTTAGTAAGTAAGAAGAGTTGAATCGCAAAGGCATATATGCTAAGAGAAAGGAGAATAATAGGCAAGCAAAACCAAAACAATGAAGCGGAAGGTTACATTTCTGTTTACCCAAACTCCAAACTACTAGTCCCTGCCGCCGATCGCTGACTGCTCTAACTGGTTCGAAACCAATCCATGATTCAATCAGAGCCTAGTTGGAACAACTGACTAACAGTCAGAGATTGAGTTTGGGCTTCGTTGGAACGCCCTGTTCCTAAAGAGCATGCGTCAGACAGTTTCAAACTAGTTTGAAGTGCGGTGGGAACAAACCTATTATATTCAAAATACATTGAAATATTAACTTTAAATATTGTTATTAAAAAGCAAAATTCAACCTGAATCTCTATAGTAGATGCTTGAGGATCATCTACTCTATCTGAATCATCCGAGTCAGTAAAGCAAGAATCATCTTCAGTAACCATGACACTCTCCAGCCGTGTGGTTTGAAGCTTCCAATAACCATCTTCATCCCGACAATACTGGAAACGACTGAAACCATTTGGTTTTTGAACATTGTGGGCAGACGAGAGATGTTTTGTAAGACCATATCCTCGTGTGAATTTTCTTTCGCACAGATGACACCTGTGGAATTTTAAAGAAAATTAAATAGTAATATAGTCTTTAATATGTATCTTAGAATAAAGCTAAGTTCTAGGATACTACTTATCTTGGTTTTCAAAAAATTTGCATTTTGTAAGTTAAGATTATTGAAGACAAAAACTAATCCTTCATTTTTAAGGCATAAAATGTTTAGCTCATTACACAAACAAAACAAAAAAAAGAAACAAGAATTTTTTCAAAAACACTTCAAGTATGTGCATAACAACATAAACGTGGATTTTTTTTTTTTTTTTTTTTAATACTGATTTCCTAAGACAGTAGATGGAAATTATTACTTCAGATTTAATATTGAACAATCAGGATGGTGTGTAAATTAATAAAAAAAAATATATTCTTCTCTAAAACAAGCCCAAACAATGTCTTCACTATTAGACAAGTCTCTGAGAACTGAGGCTAGTTTTGTTCTGTAAATCATAAAATACCTGATTATAATTGGAAATCCAATTATCCGGAACAACTTCAGTACCAATTAATCCGGATAATCAGAATTTCACTGAAGAAGAAAAAGGGAGCTGTTGGTGCCAGATGTAGGTGTGGTTAATAGAAACTAAAAATTACTTATACATTTGTTATCTGTGATAAGATATTATTAAACCTACCTATAGCTCTGAGGGTCCCTTGAGCCGTGAGCTTTCTCTATATGTCTCGTAAGGTTGAATTCTTTAGTTGTAGTAAAGTCACAATCATCAACATCACACAAATATTTCTCACCCGTATGAGTAGTATGATGGACTTTCAAGTCATACTGGGTTTTACATTTATAGGTGCACATGTTGCACTTAAACGGTTTAACTGATAGGTGCCTGTAACGAATATGCTTTGCAAGAATAGCTGGTGCTCTACAAGTCAAATCGCAGAAGGTACATTTATAGTGGTGAACATGTAGCCTCATATGATCCTGTAACAGTCTGACAGTAGGATAACGATTCGAACAGTGGCGGCATTTGAACCTGTGTTCTTCGACAGGAAGCTGACGGTAACAGTGATTTGAAAACTTAGTTATGCTAACAAACATATGACCACACGTCGGGCAGGCCATACTCCTTTCACCGGTATGGGCCTTAATATGGTCGAACATCCTGTACTTCTGAGTCGTCTCAGACTCGCAGTCCTTCCACAAGCATATATACCTTTTCTCGCTGTTAGGATTGGCGCAATAAATATGATGTACCTTAGTGTGAAGAATAAAAGATTCGAAACAAGTGAATGATTCGTCACAGTTCTTCCACTTACACCAGTAATATTCATAGACCGGAGGGATTTGTTCTTCCTCGGGTTTAGGAAACGCACAAACTGGCAAATCCTTCTTCTCGGCGTGGTAAGCACCTAAAGCTTTCAACCTAGCAAGATAGGCGTGATACTTGACGTGTATGGTGATCTCCACAGCCGACTTACAATTGAACTGACACGTACTCCACGAACATTCATATAATTCCTCACCGTCTTCATCACAAACGATTTCTATGTCCGGTAAATGACCCGCTAAATGCTGCGAAAGAGCCAGCCCTTCTTTTTCTATAGAAATAACTTTGCCACAGTTTCTCCAAAAGCATGTTATCTCTTTGATTAAATCAACCATGATACATTTACTAACATAAAACAGTCTAAAGAAAAACACAAATCTATCAATTTATATTGATGCACCACAACGGAAACACCAAAAACAGAAACGTATCAAACAAAAAGCAAATAAGCATTAACCTACGCCTCTTCTTTATCATATGTCATATGTTTGTTTCCCGCCAAACACTGATAACATCCCCCCCCCCCCCCCCATTCCTCCTTTCCTAGCTAGTTCTCATCTATTCTATCAAATCTACCTCAAAATGCAAACATAAATGAAATAAATACAATTAAAATAAGTGTACGTATTAAAAAAAAAGAGTATTCTCGTAAAAAAATATCCCTAAAAGAGGGGATGGGAGGCTAATGAAGAAGTGGGGGGGGGGGGGGGGGCAAAAAAAACAGAACCTCTTGCTTTAATTAAAATAATCTGTTCCTGTGTTCCTGTTCCTAACTTCCTAAATGTAAATGAGGGACAAAGAAAAAAAACTTTTATATGCTTGTGTAATCTACTCTTTAATACCTTTCATTAGGAACCCCACTAAAAATTGAAAAAAAAAAAATCAAGACTAAGAAAGTACATGTAGTTTTTGATTGGAACCATACAGAGCCGACACGCCGACAGACCAACACAGGAATAAAAGGGTTTCTTTTTTTATGGTTTTACTAACGAAACCATAAAAAGGGTGTATCTAGTTATGCTCCAATAAATATTGGCAAACTTCAAACACGATTGTTACATTGACAAAAAAAAGTAACATCAGATATAGGTGAAGAAATTTATCAAAGCTGATTTTCCATATTGGTGTTGAAACCAAGATCCATAGAGATTAAGAAGGAAGCCAAAGACAAAATGAGAAGAAAATTAAGGAGGCCCTGCAAACTTGGTGGAATCTTTTGAAGCTAGACAGAGCACTGGAGTGAGCTAGTTTGTCATTCAGATAATTCTACAGAAGCCAAAGCTAAGACAGTAATGATTATCTAAACAACCCCCTCTAGGACACCGGTTTCTGTTTAACTCTGCCAATTACACCTATCTTTGAATAAGGATTTTTTTTTTAGTTATTTTTATTGCTCACATTTAAGGATTATAAAGATATATATCATCACTTAGTTTTCAAATTCGGTGATGGGTGTGTCAATTTCGGTGAATTTCGTGTTTTTTAAACATTTTTTACACCATTATGTGCATAATGGTGTGCGCACACGTGTATAATGGCAGAGAAATCGAGACACATATAAACTGCTACAAATTTAACATTACTAAAGATTATTATTGCTTCCGAGCTTACCTAAGGTAACGGAAGCATTGTGTTCACTTTTGAGAACGAAAAAGTTTTATGCCTCCGATTTTAAAAACTCCAAGACAGAAATCCGTTTAAGACATCAGAGATAATTTTTGGTCTCGTGTCTACGTGTCTGTCTGTCGGTATGTATGTCCGCGAATAGTGAAACGTCCAACGATAACTTGAATAAATGTTGACTGATTCTGATAAAATTTGGTAGACATGTTTATTTTACCAATGCCCAGGACCAATTTGTTGGACAACGTTATCCATTCAAGCGTTCACGCGCAACGATCGTGTAAACGTGAACTTCAAATTTAAAATTGGAATTTTAGGTCAGGGAAAAAATCAAACTTCATCTATTCAATGAGACAAACATTTATTTCAAAAACAATTTTTTACTAAAACCAACAGCGACACCACTATGAAGTGTTAAAGATCCCTAAAAACTATTAATAGTTTTTACACAATATAACAATAAAGTAATATAACGATAATATAACACTAAAGTAATATAACACTTAAGTAATATAACAATAAAGTAAATGATATGATGTGAGGAAGCTATGAGTTACACTAATTGGCAGTCTATTTTTTATTATTTTTTTTGTTTTATTATTTTATTTATTGTTTTTATTATATACATACATACACATGTATGGACATACTGTATAATAATTTGAAAAGAGAATAGTTTTAGTGTATCTAATAAAATGTGTTGGACAATAAATACAAGTGTAAATTAATAAAATTTGACATCAAAAATATTGGAGAGGTTTTTTAGTATGCATCGTAACACAAAAAAAAATTGGTCCCATCAGTTTCATGTTAAACGGTTTTCACTGTATCTTTATAATAGAAACAATGGAGGTTCCTGAGTCACTGCATCAGCTGTATAAAACTTACACTTGATATAGCAACCAATTAGTCGCCACTTCAAATAAGCATCTACCAATTTATCTACAATAGTGGCTTTAAAAATTAGTTTATTCAATAATAGTAAAATTTAAAAATTTGTACCCCAAATTTAGGTTTTTACAAAAATATTAATATTGTAAACTAGTTAATATTGTGCAGATTTTTTCACTAGATATTAAGTAGTTTAATAAATCAATACTAACTTGCACCAGCCACATAAAATTGAGATTTGCCTCAAAACTATTCAGAAGCAGCATTAAAAAAGCAAATATCTGTTGTTACTTATGATATGCATTACTTCTAAATAATAAAATTAATTACAATAATTTTACAGGTCTAAAATCTATCGCTCCTCAGTGGAATGCCATGATTGCATTTACAGTAGAAGCCCTATTATATGGACTCAGTCTAACTAGCTATCAGTATCAGTTTAACCTGCCACTTAGCTGGGATGACTCCTCTAAGACAAAAGGTCAGTTTACCACTGTTCTGTGAATATTTCTGTCAACACCTGCCTGCTATGGTTAGTTTATATATTAAGATGTACAATACTGTTTTATAAGTATTTCTATATATTAATTAGCTTAGCAAGGCCATGGGTTCGGTCCTAAGGTGGCCAGTTAAGACAGATTCCATTGTAATTAAATTTGAAGTCAGTGCCAAAAAGCTGGCAGTTCCAAGACTGTTCCATTTGAGGTATTATGATTTCTAGACCCTTATGAATTATTTATCTTAATTTAACATAAAAAAAATAAGTAAAAAAAAGTACTTACCTTAGATTTAAGTTACATCTTTACAGTAAAAACAAACTAAATAATTATAAATTATCGCAATAAAAAAAATATGGAAGTTCGCTTCAAGTAAAATCAATAAATAACCAATAGCAGACATGCCTATCTCACACATTGGATTAGTAAAGCTAACATTTAGCGGCAAAGTGGTGAAATTAATCCCAACTTATATTAACATAACGCAAAGAGCTTCCTCGCCTCCGAAGATGTCACAAATAATAACACGAAAGAACAATATAATGTGATCCAGCTATTAATTAAAAATGGGATTGTTTGGACTTGTTTTGGTTCCAGCAGGATGTAACCCTGCTGGACTTCAGAGTCTACCAAGGTAACGGAAGCATAGTTCACTTTTGGGAGGTGAACATTTTTTTCCTCCAAAATAAAAATCTCCACTAACATTTTACGTTTTAAACCTCCCAGACAAAAAAAAAAATAGCTTTGTGTCTGTCTGTCTATCTGACTGTTGGCCAGTGTGTCCACGAATCCTTGCAACGCTCATAACTTCCAGACTTATTATCAATTTTGATAAAATTTCCAGGGATTACACGGGTTAGGCCCTAAATGGACCCCTATTTTCCGAATTTCATCGCTTCTTTTTTCTAGAAAAAAAGCAAAGGGTTTGTCCACCTGTATCATCTCATCCATGAGTTGAATTGGAAATATATTTTATTAATGCGGACTTACATCTTAAAAAGAAGCACTTCTCCAAGCTTCGGATGATCAGTTTGGGCTCAATTCCCCTTTTACTTTTCCCTTTTCCCCTATTTCCCCATTAGGGACTAAATTTCAGAAAATGCCATGCATTCTTACCAGCAAAAATACAAAGAATTTCCACAAAGTAAGTTCCGTTTATATTTCTATCCGCGGCAGCGCTGCGATCGCAGTTCTGAGCATGCGCGGCAGGTACTCTGACACAAGGAGAAGAAATGTAAGCCATTTTCAGATCGCTGCTGTCGATGTGTTCTTTGTAGTGCTTCTTTATAATGTCAGCCTTAATTGAAAATGCCGCCGCTTAAGCTTCTCTTTAATTACGTAAACCAGTTCATCAATAACCAAAGACGGGTGTCCACTTCATTCTTCATCGTGCACTTGATCACGTCCTTCATTGAAGAGTGTAACCTATCTTCTAACCATTGAATCACTCATAGCATTTTGTCTGTAAACCTCGCAGATTTGCCGATAAATTTCACTTGGTTTAACTTTCTTTGCATTTAGAAAACGAATCACAGATCTGATTTCACAAGCGGCGGCATTTTCAATTAAGGCTGACATTATATAGAAGCACTACAAAGAACAAGCAGCGATCTGAAAATTGCGTACATTTCTTCTCCTTGAGTCAGAGTAACTGCCGCGCATGCTCAGAACTGTGATCACAGTGCTGCCGTGGATAGAGATAGAAACGGAACTTACTTTGTGAATACACCTTGTACAATGACTTTATTTCAGTATTTCGAAAAAGTAATGATAACTATGTTATCATGAATCAAAATTGCCATAAAAAAACTCTTTAACTAAAGATGTTAATGGCATTAAAGCAAGCTAAATTCCAAATTAAAATATTCCAGTGCAATTGATAGATAATTAGATTGTAAAAAGATTTTTAGTGAGCACCTGGGGTCTAAGACCAACCTACAAAGTTTCATGGTCATAGGACCAGTGTTTCCAGAGATATTGTGATCAGTCATTGGAATTTTGATTTTATATTTTTATAATTATACATAAAAATATAGATTTATAGGAATAAAATAACTATTTTAAATCAATTACTTACTCTTTCCAATACACCTTGTTCTGAATCAAAAGGAGTAGGCAATATTTTGACTAATGAGAAGAATAAACCAACATCTCAGTAAGTATAATGAAAGAAAAATATTTGTAACTCACGGCACTAAGATTACTAAACGAAAGACTCTCAACAGCAGGATCAAATTCTGAATTCAAGAACCACTTCTTAATAACAGAAGTTTTCTCAGGAGTTGAAGCAGAATTGTAAACAGCTATTACTATGATGGCTTCCTGTAACTGAATATCTCCACACTCAGGTATCCACTGAACTAACGCACTCCTACAATCAGATGTAATTTAAAGGTCAATTACTTATTGCTTAATACGAGGGCTATTCGGAAAGTAACCTCTGATTGGCCACTGTGCGGGAAGTAGTGGGACTAGCGACGCCATTGTTGGACTCACGTTTAAGGCAGGACAGTCTATATCAAATCGTGGTCAAATGAATGTCGTACGAGCACTAGTTTGGTTTTTATAGCATCTTGAAATTTGGGCTCCAAAGAAACTTCTGTCCAATTGTGAAGTGCGAGTTTTTTGGTGCTCGGTAAAACTTTTTGGCACCCATCAAGCACAGAACTTCCAGTAATATACCTCTCTGTCACTAACTCGTATAACACAGTCCTAGAAATCAGTGGAAATTCATTAGACAGCTCTAAAATTGTGAAATTTTCACGAACTTTTCCATCAATTTTCTGAACGAGTTCATCTGTGATAATGATGGCCTACCATTTTTCTCTTCATCATGGATGTTTTTTCGTCCACTTTTAAATAAAGAAACCTATTCACGTTCAACTCCTTCACTTATAACACTTGGTCCATACTCATAACAAAGTTCACCATGAATACCTGCTGCCAAATATTGTTTTGCCGTAAAAAAAAAACCTTGTAACATCTCGCACTTTGCATTTGGACGGAGGTTTTTTTGGAGCGCACATTTCAAGATGCTATATACAACTCGTGCTCGTACGACACAGTGGCCAATTGGAGGTTCAAATGGTTATGGAGGCTACATTCGAGGACCCCTCGAATGTAGCCAATAAAATGCTATAATTGCAGCAATAGAGTTTTCCTTTTTAGGGTTTTGTTGGTGAAACAAAAAAAAAAAAAAACCCTTACAGTTTCGTTCCTGTGTCTGTCTGCTGTCTGTCACTCTGTAAAATTCCTATAACTTTTGAATCAAAAGAGATAAAATCATGAAACTTTGCAATATTAAATAGCTTTTTGACGCCCACACAGGAAAAATAGAGCAAACTCAAAATTATTCTTAAAGAATAGATCGAAAAAATAAGTAATACTCGTGAAAATTGTTAAGTTTCTACATAATTTTGTAAAAAAAAAAATCCTCCCCTCCCCCTCACTACAACAATATTTCGGCTGTACAGTAACAAATTTCAGCTTAATTGGTAAACATTTATACAAGTAATATTTATTTATTTAAGCAAAACAATAGAATTAAAAAAATATGATCTTACAATAGTGTGGATTGGGTCTGTGTAATTCTCTTTAAGATCTTTCTATCACACTCACTAACTTCTTCAGCATATAAAATTGTAGCTTCTCGCCTAATGGAGAAAGATAAACGTTTGCATGTTAAAAGAGTTATAATCTGGGGCGAACACTCTTTCATAAAAGTAGAACCTAGATCATGAGACTTCTTTCTTAGAGGCTGCACAAAATCAACATCAAAAATAATAATAAATTAGTTAAACATTATAATCTCGTAAAAAAAACAAAACAAAAAAAACCTTAATATTAAACTGCTATAAGCCTTAAAATGATGTAACTTATTAAGGGGTTTAATTAAGTTTTTTCACTAAATTTTTAATTATTCAATTTTTTGCCACATCTTTTATATCCTTTAGGTCACATAATTCATTTACTTTATGTGATCATCAGTACAAAACATGTCTCACTTCTCTGGGATTTGAACCAAGATATGTCTTGAGTTTTGACCTAGATTTCAGGCAGTTGTAAGAACTAATGATCCCTTTGTTAAAAATAAGGGACAAGAAAAACAACACATAAAGAAAACAATCTTGGTTAGTTTAAAATTCTAATTCGTATTTTAACAAAAGTACAAAACAGAATGTTTAATAAATATGTTAAAACATGTTAGAAGTAAATAAAATTGGTGATAAGATAAAGAAATGGTTTAAATCCAAACTTACAATGAACAGAGATAAACCAGATTCAACAGTTTTAGAGAATAATGTATTCTGAGTGTTGAATGAAACAGAAAGGGATTTCTGTACAAAGAAATTTAAAATATTGCGAATAAGTAGAACTAACTCATTGATGACATTTAAATAATAATTCTCGTCCTGAAAAAAAAAGAATAGAAATAGTTAATTATGAGAGTAAAGGAAGAACAAAAAAAGATAAAAGCAAGATTAGTACACAATGTTGGCTTTTAAAAATTTCAAGTTTTAAACTTGAATTTCTAAACTATTTACTAAAAATTTCTGCAAGACTGCTACCAAATATTGACAAAAATTACACAAACGTGAGAAAGCAATAGGCACAAATATAATGGTTGGACAATTCTGGATAATGTATTTAGCCTGAGAATTAAAAAAGGTACATGGATTCACAAAAGGAAGATGAATAGTACCAAATTTCAGCTTAATTGGTAAGCATTTACCTAGGTAATTAAGGCAATAACGTAGCAGACAGGCAAATGTTTGAATTAAAAAAATAAGCAATTCAATAGCTTCGGGTTATTTTCTTGTCTTATCCGTTTATTTTAATTTCCAATTTTATCTTCTTTGTTTCTTTCAATACTTTCCATTATTTAGTTATTTAAACGTTTTTTTAATTAACTTTTTTACTCCAGTGATAGATCCAAGCGATAGTCGACCAACGACTATCGCTGAGGACTCCTCTTCTGAGTTTGCATGTTACCGTTTTCCTAGCTGAGCGACTCTTAACATGCGAAGTCTTATCATTTTGTGCCAGCGACTAATGCTCAGCGACTATCGCTCAGCATCTATCGCTGGAGTTGCCTCTAGGAAAATAAATCTTTAGTTATTTTAACTGTTTAGTTATTAAATATAAAGCAGACTTACGGATATTTCTTCAAATTTCCCTTCAAGCAAAGATACAACAGCATACACAGCACTCACTTTATGAGAAGCCTACAATTAAATACTAACTACTTTTAAAAATATCTTAAAGAGAAAAACCATTTAAAAAAAATAAATGATAAAAACATGTAGACATATTATTTTCAGAGATGATGGTCAAACAAAAATTACAATGTCGGAAGACTAAAAATAATAGCATTTTGATAAGGTAAAATGATATACACGCCTGGGCCCTCAGGTATGAATGCCTTATTTGTTTACAACACAAGTGAGCTCCCCATTCTTTAAACAAGAATTTATTAATTTCATTTCCTCTGAGATGCTCTAAGGATATAAACCCTATTTACTATTCGAAAACGTTCCACAATTATTAGTATGAAATCAAATTATGTGGACGCTAATGCTGCTTTAGTCTTCCTTGTATTGACATATTTGCTGTTATAGTGTATGAGTAAAAAATATCAAAAATTAAAACCCCTCATTGATAAGGTTAATTATGAATATCAACTGAGAATATGATGAGGCTCACAAAGTGTGAGGTTTTCAGTGTGTAAGTTTCCACAATTTTTACAAAAAGAAAAAAAAATCTAATTCTTAAATGATCAACCAGTGAGTTCAGCTGACGAATATCAGCTGAAATATTACAAATAAAAATGCAAAAGACCATTCTGCTAAGGGAAACATGTTTCACCAGGTTAAATATGTTCAGCCTTATTTTTAATGATTTCATAAAAGTCTCATGCTCACTTTATTAACTTATTAAGTCAAGCAGTAGCATTTTATTTGACTGTTAAAGAAAATAGACTTAATAAAATTTAGCCAAAACATCAAGTAGGTTAATTATCCAATAAATACTTACCGAAAACTCAGTTAAATCATTTGATATATGATATAGTTGAGTAGGATCTAATGGGGTAGTGTATTCCTTCAAAAGATTCAATGCCAATTGTTCAGCTATATTTTCACATTGTCTATTATTTTTTAATTCGTCAAAACATTTTATAAGTAAACTCATTTTTTAGGATTATCCATTAAGTTTTCAAATCTAAAAAAAAATAATAATAATAACACCCTATAAACACCTAATACTTAGTACATTTATGACACAGTTTTACCTAAGGACGTTGTATATTATTTAGAGTAAGGAGGGAAGATCATTTTGATTGTTAGGTTATTAAACGTGTTTTAACAGTCACATGTCAGGCGTGTGATCTTGGAGAGATCAACACAACAACTAAGGTATGTCACAATGCCTTATTTTCAATTTTATTATGGTTAAACTAAAAATATTTTATGCAGAGCCTAATTTTATTCAGCATAATATTATTGAGCTCAATGTTATCAAAACATAGAGTCAAAATGGTGGGTCGTTGCACCAACAGCCATATAGGGGTAGTGTAGTCCCTATGCCCAGATATTCCGTACATGTGCATTGCCATCACCACATATTTTTTAAATGTTTATTTATATAAATGAATTTCACAATGAAGCTACTACATATTTTAGTAATAAAAATAGTATTATTTTTACTTCAGAGCTTACCGAAGGTAACGCATCAATATAACATACAGTTGCAAGGCTAGTTTAATAAACTGTTATGCTGACTGTACACTCTTGGCAAGACACCTCTAAATAGGACGAGATCTAGGGTGTACAGGGTACACTCATTTGCCACTCTCCGATGGTCTTGGCTCTCTCACGATCTCAGATCAGTAGCAAGAGGATAGCTATGAAACCAATGAACCAGACAATTGTACATAGTCTCACTCATCTCGGCGACACTTGGCGAGAGTATAGCTAGTGATAAGACAAAGAAATAGCATCTCCCTTATGTATAGAGTAACAATATTCATGAGTCTAAACACCTCTTTGATATTTTGAGAGTGTCACCGATGAATCCACGACACTACCAAGTTTACTTCAACCATAATTTCTTATCTTCGAAAAGACTTCTAAATTTAATTAGACCTAAACCCTTTTTACAATTAGTATTAACTTTTGACAGCTCATAAAAATCAAAAACATGTAAAGGGGCAGAAGACCACCAAGGGGGCACCGGGAAGACGGGGAATTTCCCGAAGCGCCGCTAAGCCAATTATAAATAATAATAATTGGTCCGACAATTCAAACAAAACTTTCTTATAGCAATATGGTATTTCATCAGTGCGGTACCAGTGATACAATAGATCAATTTTCACTTCTTACAAAATGTGTAAGCGACGTTTCAGATAGCAATAGATGGGCCATAAAGACAAAAAGTACCAAGCGTCCTTTCGCTGTAATTGGTGCTCCTTCTGCCAAAATATAAGTGGAAACAAATAAATTTTGCAGGGAGGGGGCCCTCACTGATTAAGGGGGGGGGTGCTCAGTAGATAATGAGGTGCCGGTTAGTATGTTTTCCCAAGCTGGACACTACCTCCCTATCCACACCTGTGAAGAGGAGCCATTGAGAGCACTGGATTTTGAATTCGAGAAGGTTGGGCCAACTAGGCAAATAATAATATTACTGGCCCCAACCCTCCCCTAGGCCAAGTGGCTTTATTTTTTTCTTCATATAGGTTGGCCAATATGAGTGTCAAAAGTTAATACTATTTTAAAGTAGTATAGAAAATAGTAAATACAAGTAAAGACTCCCTTAGTCAAAACTGTTTCATCCTGGCACCCATAATACCTACCAAATACAGCCTTTATGTACTGAAAGCGTAAAGATATATAAGCATAAATTCTAACAAGCTAATTGCACCAAAGTCTTCACTTTAAACATGAAACTGTAATACGAACGTAGGTAATAAACAGTTCTAATAATACTACCCTGCGCAAATAAAGTAAATAATGTAATACTTGCTAATTCGGATTGTACGTGCCAACAAAATTTCCTCGAGTTGGACTTCTACCTGGTTTGTATACAGGAGGGTTGTTTTTCTTCAGAAAATGAGCGGAGCACCGCAAAGCGGTGTGGAGCGGCTATTGAAAATTCAAGGTACACAAAATTAAGGTTTCTAATTTAATATGCAGGATTTTATCACTTAACCTCAAAGTGGTGGCACGTACAATCCGAATTCACCTTAAAGTGTTTTATGCTATTTAAAAAAAAAAAAAAAATGCTAATCCCGAAATCCCACTAATCCGGACAACCCTGTGCCAGAATTCATCTGGATTAACGAGGCCCTACTTTAAAATCTTTTTATTTCTTCTGGTGCAAAATAAATCATTCCAAAAAATAGAAATTTAAATAAAGATACAAATCCAATAAGTAGTTTAATAAGTCTATTAACAACTCTATAATTATTATTATTTATTACACCAAAAAAGATAAATACAGCTAGATTTATGTTTAACAAGGAATTCAATACTAAAATAAATAGTAATACTCACCGAGGTTAGATCTTAATGAACATTACATGAACAAATAGTATTGGAAGAACAAAACAATTTTACCATTGCAATTACAAGTAATACCATTTTACAATTAAAAGTAACACTATTTCACCACCAAATTATTAATTATATACCTGATAAACCATCTCACCCATTTCAATTTTCTTTACAGAAATATTTGCGTAGGTTTGCTTTGTGATACGAAATATTGAGCAAGTTTAACACCACTAAAAACCGATTGCAATAAAATTAAATATAATTTTAGATTATACCAAGAACAGGTAATGAATATAGGTGATAAATGCAAGCATTATACGATGGCTAAAAGTACACAACCGAAAAATACGACACATAAGAATTATGAATTAACAGTTCACAGTTCAGAAATCCAAATGCTCAGTGTCAGATGGCGGGTCAAAGTCAATGCGAAATCTAACCAGTGTTGTTAATTTTTAAATTATTTAGCCGATCGCTTTCGTAAAAAATACGCTGTCATGAATTCATAAGATCTCCTCAATTTATTTTACTTTATATAATTTTCCATTTTATTTATTCATATTTTTACAACGTTCGGTTTATTTTCCTGCAAATGAAGCCTACTCCTAGGGACATTTATTTTTCATTGAATAACCAATAAAATTTTCTTTAAATAATAAAAATACTGTTCCTAATGAAATAAGACTAAAAGCCTAATGAAATCATCTTAATTAAAAGTAACACATTTTAAAATAAAGTATGCGCATACTGCACACCACAAAATAATTTTGATTTCTTTGATTATGTATACACATTATTTTATTTTCCGCAAATCATGCTGTGTTTTGATTTCTTTAATTTTTGACGAAGTGGGGGGGGGGGGGGTAGTTTGACAAAAAGAATTGATTCTGTATTGAAAATAGAAGAAGTTGCAATACGAATAAAGAAGTCTCCTTATTTAGGTTTTATCTTTATTTTATTTGTGTCTATGTTGGGTGGCTCATGGTTCAAGCCCCCTTCTACTAATGTGGTTTTTATTTAATGCAATTGGTCAATGCTTTGTCATGCAGTTATCTGCATGGCATAATGTTATTATTATCTCTTCTTATGCCAGTAACTATTAACTATTTTATTACTAAATAGATAATTTTCCATAATTTTAATTATATTGCTTCCGAGCTTACCGAAGGTAACGGAAGCATTGTGTTCACTTTTGAGAACGAAAAACTTTTACGCCTCCGATTTCAAAAATTCCAAGACAGAAATCCGTTTCAGACATCAGGGAACATTTTTGGTCTCGTGTCTGTCTGTCTGTCTGTCGGTCTGTGTGTCCGCGAATTATGAAACGTGCGACGATAACTTGAGTAAATGTAGGCCGATTTTGATGAAATTTGGTAGAAATGTTCATTTTACTAATGCTCAGGACGAGTTCGTTGGACAACGTTATCCGTCCAAGCGTTCACGAGCAACGCTCGCGTAAACGTGAACTTTAAATGTAAAATTGGAATTTTAGGTCGGAGAAAAAATCTAACTTCATCTATTCAATGAGACAAACATTTCTTTCAAATACAATTTTTTAGTAAAACCAACAGCGACACCGCTATGAAGTGTTAAAGATCGCTAAAACTATTAATAGTTTTTACAAAATAAACAATATTACAATAAAGTAAAATAACAATAATTGTTATAGTACATGATAGGATGCGAGGAAGCTATGTGCCACACTAATTGGCAGTCTATTTTTCATTCAGCCCTCACAAATCTGACGGGGGCTCGAGCCCGGTAGCCCCTCGTCCTTACGCCACTGGTTACTGGTTATTGCCAACGATATTCTTCGGATTGCTCGGATGTGATTTCTTATTTTCGTTATGAATTCAGTAATCCTAACAATGAACAGCTTACAGTATTTTCTAAGCTTTTTAAAATTAATAAAAAGTTCTGATATAGATAAACTCCGTGACGCGACGCGACTGCCCATGAAGGTCCTAGACCTGCCAAATGGCTTATATAACAAAAAATGTAATGGAGGATGTAATGGATTAAACTGGCATAATAACCAATTAGTCGCCACTTCTCATAGGCAGCCACCCATTTATATGGCGATGGCAGTGCTGGGAGAACACCAAGCATGGGGGCCAGGCCGGTGATTGAACTCAGATCTGATATTGATATATTTCAAGGAATTTGCAATAATATTCTTATTACTATTACTTATATTATACCTCAAATTCAAATTAGCTCCTAATATCTTCTTTGGTCTTATGGCTTGTTTCCAATACTGATATCTTGTATTTTTAGGTAAGGCTCCAATTTACTCAATAATAATATATTGAAGGGAAAGAACTTTTAACCATTCTATTTGTCCGGGACAACTCTTGTAACCTAAATTTGACCTTTTACCCGACAACCTAAAAAGTTGAAACTTACAACAATAATTTGTCATTATAGTTTTATCAAATTGTTAGTATTAGTCGATAAATCAATAAATTTTCATTTCATTTTGGCGGTAAAATCTGACTATAACACTACCAGTGACAGGTAAGTGAGGTTTGTTTGTTATAAATCATTTAAAAAGCCAAGATTTTGCTGTAGGGTAGAGCAAGCTAGGTTGGTAGCCTGTTCCACTCACTTTGGAGCTACCTCTAAAGCCTCTGAGACACCCCTCTCTAATTATTGACTCCCCCTTTATTAGTGGTGCGTATGTACTGTGACCGCTCTAAATACTGTGGCTGTTAAAAGAAAATATTTAGTGCAAGTTTTATAAAAACATTTTTTTATGTAATGCTATTTTTCTTTTGCTGGCTCTACAGTAAAAAACGTGGTCCAGCCATTTTAACCGAATACTTTTTATAAATTCAATAATTTCCTCTTAGTCCAGAAATTTATAAATTTTTCTATTACGTATTCTCCACCCTTGAGCCTCTCTCTCTGCTTCTAAAATCTTCCTAATTATTCTTATTTTAAACAACTCTTAGCTTATTTGAATCCCTAACCAGCAGCATTGTTTCAGCGCCGTGATAAAATGCTGGTCTAAACGGTGTTGTGAAGAAGAAAACTAATGATTTTGAGAGGATACGGAATTTAAAAAGCTGTAGTATGTTTGCATAGTATGCACGGCTTCCACCCAATAATCCTCGGCTTATTTCGCTTTTGTGTTTATTATCAGTGTTGTAGTTCTACTCTCAAAATATATATAAACAGGTTAAGTGTGTGCTAGTCAGCACACAGCGAGGGTCCGTAGGCAACACAGTATTGTTAAAGTTGTACCTACTGATGTAGCTTTTTAAAATGCTAAAAAGCCTACTTTGAACTATCCTATGGGTCTGATGTTGATGTACTCAAAACACATAAACAAACTTCTGATAAAGTATTTTTTGCCAGTGAACCGGACTATAGACGTATAAATACACCCAAAAGTTTTTTTTTTTTTTTTTTGTTTTTTTTTGTTTTTTTTTAAATTGTATATTTTGTCAATAAAATCAAAAATATATTTATTTTTTTGAAACTTCCAAAAAGTGGTATCTTTACTTTTGGCCGAAGAATGTTTAGGATTTTTGCACTTTATACACAAGCGAGATACAAGGGGGGTGCTTTTCACGCACCAACTTCAAACTCACCTACGCTTGCCCTCTCAAAATAATAACCAAAAAATTATATATTTTTGTAATCAGCTCGACGTACCCTTTCATATGATACCCCACACGGTCTCCAGAAAAAACAATAATTTTTTAACCCTTAGGTTTTTTTACCCTCAAAAAATATTTTTTTGAAGTCGCTATATTTTTAAAATGAGAGGGTAGGTACTATGCACACATTATGCCAAATTTCATAGTGATCGGACGAAAGGTCTCACCGTGAGAGCAGGCGACAGACGGACAGACACACGCAGGAAAATATAAGGGTCCTTGGTTTTACCTACGAGCCCTGAAAATGTCTTTCTCCTTAAGAGTTGCGGTCACCTATCACAATTTGTTTTGGGTGCAGAGTTTTTACAGAGTAAAGTGTTGTACCTTGAGCCGGTTTGAATATCTATAAAGTGCTGCCATGCTGCTATCTATAAGCTCTCTTATCAGTAAGCTCGTCCTTAATATATAATTAATACGGCAGAGCGAGTCTCAACATTTTTGTTGAAAAGCATTTTTTTTCATAAAACCTATATTTTTGCATCGAAAGTAAAAATATTCAGCTTGCGATAGCTGTGATTTTATCTATAAATGTTATTAAATTACTACTGAATTTACGGTTTCAGTTTCTTAAAATTTGGCGTGTAAAACCATGCTTTATAAAACTAGACCCTTATGTACCTCGGGCTCGGGCCACAGTGGAGGTTCATGGTGCAGATGATGAAAATCTCTTCTGTCGTAGATTTAACGATTTAAGGCAGATCGAAGTCGAGAGCAGTGCTGCAGATGCATTAAATGTGCTCAGAGGGCCGGCATCGGGTCTGTTATGCGCCGGAATTCGTGGAAATAAATTGAAATCTTACCTTTATAATTTGTGTACTTATACTTCGTTTTTTTTTACTGAACTTCTTTTTTACTTACTGTTCTTTAAATAAGTAAATATGTAATATGCGTTTTTGGTAAAGATGTATAATGTGTGTTTTGATTAATAAGTATAATCCTTAGCTGATACTTGAGTGGTTTTAGTATTTTTGTTCTATTATCTCAAACTTCCTTATTAGATATGGTTCAAGGTATACAAGCTTTATGTCATGGAGTATTCTTTAATATTATGCATATATTTTAACAAAAAAAAAAAAAAAAAAAAATTGTTTTTTTTTATTATTGCTTATACACAAAGTTAAACATCTTTGAAAGAAGTTAAAATGTATATTTGGTTAGGAAAAATACACATTCAAAACTAAAGTTTTCATGATTCATACATAAAATGGCCCAAAGTACAATACTCTCCTCTACTTATTTAAACTTAACTTAAATTAAAACTTGAACGTTCTCCATTCAATTTGAATTAAGAAATTTATTTGAATTCAAACGACGTATCCTTGAAATCATTTATGTGTTAAGATACATAATTGTTTGTTTGATGTATCTAAATAACAAGTTCTGAAAAAAATACTTCTAATTTATTTTAGATCAAAGTATAGATATCTATTTAATTGTTTAATTTTTTTTTGTCTGACGCATAAAAAGGTTAAGAGATCATTAGTGAGAAAAAAAATATTATAAAGTCTGAAAACCTTTTTATTTTTCTCCCATTCCCATCCTTTCATCCAAAGAAGTTAACGTAGATCCCGCATCCTGTGGTAAGGATACTAAAAGAAAAAATAAAATAAAAATGATGTTACCAAGCAACGGAAAAGAAAAAAAAAAAGTGGTGTTGACAAAAAAAGAGAGACAGTAAACAGTGTGAGTGAGAGAAAAAGGTGTAGTATGAGTCATACTGAACCATAACAAAAAAAAGGTACCTGTAACTAAGAAGGTACCTAGACAGAAGGTCTAGGTGTGTGTGTGTGGAAGGTCTAAGGACCTTTACAAAGGTTTATTCCTTTGTAAAGTGTCTTATCTACCTGCACCAACCTGTCAGTACACTGCAAGTGTTCCTTTTATACCTGTCCATTGACTTGTTCCTAGGAAGCCATTTTTTTTTTTTCCTTTAAGAGTCTTACACCTAATACTCCTGTTTAAGCAAGTACCGGAGGGCAATGAGCCCTTTTACTTACTATTGTACTATGAATTATATGGCCCCGGCCCCTATTTTCTATTGTGCATTGAAGGGTTAAGAGAAAGTTTTCTTTAGTATATTGAAAGCCAATTGTTCAACAAAGAACAAAATGGCTGTCGGTTTCTTGTTTCATGTTAAGTACATAAACAAATGAAAAGTAGGGCAACCCAGTTTATTTACTTGTAACTGTAAACCAAACTAGACATCACAAGGCTCATTGACACATACTGTAGTTTATTGTAAAATAATCCTTCGGCTTCGAAAAGACTCCTTTTTGATGCACAACTTTTTGTACATCAATAAGATCAACAAATGAAACGTTGGACCTTCATTTATACAATGATACAAAATATATACTTTCATGATACAAAAATTCCAAAAGAAAACTAACAATAACATGAATTAAGATTTTTAACTCTTCGGTTAACTTTCACCCCACTATATCTTTAGGCTAAAGTATTGATGTTAAAAGTTCATAGGGAATTTTTTAGCAGGAATTTTTTGCAATACACTTATTTAACAAATATATTTAACATTATATTTAACAAATACACTTAACAGAGTAGCGAATATATTTGTATTTTTATAATTGAGTAAATTTAAATTTAAAGAGATTTCCAAACTTTTTGATTCTCAGCGCCCTTGCGGATTCTGCGTATATCTTCCGGCTAAAGCAGTCCTATGCAGGGGCGGTTTTTATTTTTATCCACTTGTTCAGCTATACTTTTAAAAATAAATAATTTATTTTAAGCTATACTTGACTATTAATAATAGTACATATTGTTTATTATTAAATAATTATTATTAGTCCAGTCATTTTAGGTTTTCTGTTCCAAAAAAATCGGAACTAGAATTTTTCTTTTGATCGCTTCATTTTGACGTTCTCAAAAACATATTCAAAATCGGCAACGAGATCGTGGTCGCGATAATAGATATTCAAGGGCAAAAGTCTACCAATTTGGTTATAATAGCTCACTTCTTATGGATCGGACACAAATCTAGGTGGTTATCAAAATTAAATATCACAAAATTTTCCACAAAAAAAGACTCATTCATTTTTTATGTACAATGGACGGTTTAAAATAGAGGGCGATGAAAATCTAGTATCCGTTACCGCACCACGTTATACGTATTTTTACGAATATCTCGCTTCCTTTGGTTCGGAGACAGTGGCGTAGGAATGGGGGGGGGGGGGGGGGGCTATCGGGCTTGTCAACTATCTGGCTATCAACTTTATGTTGATTGCTTTTTTTAGATGAAAAAGGCCTAAAATTCACCAAATTGAACCTAATTTTCTAAAATTTTCAGGGGAGGGGCCTGTTAAGTACGCTATTTTATTAAAATACAATATGTATAAAGAGGCTTACCCTAACCTCGCACTTGCCTATAAATATTTATTAACCCTTTTAATATCACAGGTAGCTGGTGAAAGATCATTTACAAAATTAAAAGTAGATTGAGGAATTGTCTAAGACAATCTCGCTTAGAAGCTTTTATGCTCATGAGCTGAAACAACTGATTTACTGAATCAAATTGCAAACGATGGCATTGATAATAATTTAGGCCAAATGAGTGGACTTCTATCAAACAAATTGTTGTATTAATTCCTTTATTATTAACTTCTTCTTTCTTTTTTATTAAAATTTGCACCACCTGCATCATTACATTATAATTTTTATTCTGTGTTAATATATAATTATCTGAAGGTATTCCTTTTTTTAATATACTACATCTAACCAACTATTTTGATTATTTTTCCCCTTTTATTTTTTGAACTAAAAAAGCAAGTTGGATATGGGAGCGTGTATGGAGGTCATCTTATAGAATTAAAACAAACTGTCTCTCCACGTGATTTCACGTGGTTTGTTTTAATTTTCTAAGAAAGCAAGCGTTCTAGTGTACCAATTTTGAAGTTCTTTATAGCGTTAGGGGGGGGGGGGCATTTTTGTCTGAAAATATGACGCCGCGCCGGTTATTATGTTTTCCCGCGCCGGAGGCTACCACCCCATCCGCCCCTGGTCCTATGTCAAAATGTTTCAATCGATTTTCAAAGTGCATCGGTTATTTCCCAGCAGGAAATTCATAGTATTTATCTTTTCAATGCGCCCTGGGGCAGGCTGCCCTTTCTACATATTTTGTAAAATACTGACTGATATTTGTATTTTAATCGGACATTCAAAATTAATGCAAGTTCCAGGCTTCAAGGTTATTAGAAAGTGGATTAAATATGGATTAAAAAAGTTTCCCCTAACCTACAAAGTAAGCTAATCAAAATTATTTAAAAAGTTAACCCATGATTAAGGTAAATATTATGTGTAGGAAAGCAATTTCTATGTTTGCCATGGGCGCAATTTTCTCTAGATACACCCCTGTCTGTGACAGATTTTGGCCTTGAAAATAATACTTTTCATGTTGGAATAGACAATAACTTTTAAGTTTGGAGGTAAAATATTTAATTTTATTGGAGGTAATATTTCGATTTTGTCTCAGAGTATGATTAAAAAGAATACAAATATATATATATACAGAAGAACCTCGTTAATCCAAACCTTGGTAATCCGAACGTTTGCTAATTCGAACGCCACCGATGTACAAAAAAGGATGCAAAAAAAGCACTTCAGAAACTCAAGAAAATTAGTGATCGTTTTCATTAATTTCTATTAGCTTCTGAAATGTTAATAAATATTACTACAGATAACAACAATGTTTTACACTGTAACATACTTAATTTTATTCAAATAATAATATTTGTATCCTTTTTAGCACACATAGTTCAGTCATTAATAGGGTTTAACAGCATTATATTTAATGATCCGAACCACCCCCAGTCCCAATTAGTTCAGATTAATGAGGGTTCTACTGTATTATTTTATCATTTAAATCCATTAATTCGTCAACAACGTGTAGGTGTAGTTCAATTAGTTTTAGTTTACGTTTAATTTTATGGTTTATTTTAAGTTCAATTAATTTTATTAATTAATATTATAAGTGTGTTTCAATTAAATTTTCGACTGATTACATGATTGTATTGGTTAAATTTTTCTTTCACAAGATTATTATACTAAATCCTAAATCTCTGTCAGAAAGAGCTACTTGATAAACTGTATAATTTTATTATTTCAAGAGGTTTATCTATTTTAAACATCTTGCTATAAAATCTGTAAGCTAATAGTATTATAAGTGGTAACAGGTATCCTTGGGATTTACCCAATCTCAGATGCAGATTCCTCCGGAACCTTGATTCATACGTTAGAATGTATGCCGTAAAAAAAATTCTCTTTATGATTGCCAGAGTCATCAGAAGAATCTACCGATGTGTTAAATCTTATAATTAAATTTTAATAAACACATCTTGAATACCCGTACACCTCTTTTTATTACCTTTGATTTTTAGGAACGCTTCAAAACATTGACTAAAAGACGAAGGACCTCCTCATTATTATTCTACAAATATTATAAGAATAGAATAATCTATATTTAGCAGATATTTATTTACGGTTGCTTTCTATAACCAGAAATGGTAAAACTAGTTGTAGAAGTGCAAAATTCAGATTCATTAAATCCGCTTAAAATCATATTAAATTGAATGTATACAAACTCAGCAAATTAGCTTATATAAGAAACAGTGAGATGGAGCGGCTAAAGGCGCTTTTTCTAGAACCAGAATCACGACACCAACTCAACCAGCTTCGATTTGCAAGGAAGAAGGTATCATCTACCATAAATGTAATAAAATCATATTTAACCTTCCTGCAACCTGTAATCACCTAATTATTAGAACAGTTCATAAAACATGTTTCATGATAAATATCATAATCAAAATTTAAAACAGAATAGGGTATAGCAGAAGTTTTCATTGATGTCTTCAGCTGATGTTTTTTTTTGTAATTTGTCGCTTGCCGCTTACACGCCACGTGCGGTTAAGAGTTGTTCATTTTAGTAAGTGTTGTTCTTTTATTGGGTATACTAATAAAATAGGGCATTTTTAGTACTAACTTCCTGCAACTGTTGTTGGTTGAACCATAGATGTATAGAGTTACTTATGCGTACCTACAATAGTATCCTAGGTATATATATCTACAATAGAATATTATGGTAACTCTAACAGGTGGTATAGAGAGGTAGAGGACAGGTAGGCGGGTTATTTTTCTACCCCCACCAAAATACCTGGCTTCGCCATTGTACCATCCACCTCTTCCAGGTTTCAAATCACAAGTCAGTCTTAGTGCGACCTCGCTGCTTGCGCCACTTCTCCTTCGCGCTGCTTTGCGCCTCGTAAGCGCTTTCTAAACATCCGGCAAAAGAGACATGTGAACAACTTAACAAACAATGGACGCCCCATCTCTGTAAGTACATAAACAATAGTACTCTTAAATTGCACTTAATCAAATTATTGTAATCTAAATTATACTTGACAAAGATACCTTATTAAGTTAGAACTTGCAATAATGGTAATTAATATATCAATTATTCTTATCAAATATACCATGTACAGTAAGAACGTGAATGGTCATGGTTAATTAAAATGTATGGGAGAAAATAGAGTAGTTTTATTATTAATTGTATTATTTTTTTAATACACTACTTAACTATAAGAAAACCAAGAGATCCTGAATTCCTTCGAATGAATAGATGAAGTACAAAAACAACAAAATGTATTTTAATGTAATTGTACTTTTTAAATCTTGTTTCCAAAAACAACTGCTTTGTTCCTAAGTAGAAATAAATTTTATAATTCATAGTTATCAAGAACTTTCAAAGATTTGCTTAGGAAATACGGTTTTGTTAACGAGTCTTCAGGAATTACGTTGCTAGGTACTCACTTTTTACTGCTTACATGGTTCGTTTCGTTTTCATTTTATTGTAATGTCACATTAAGAGTATAAATGTGAAAACATCGTGTTACTTTTAATACTACATTTGTTAAGCTGTGCTTTAATTCATTCCAGAAGTTTCCATATCTTTCACACCGAAAAGACTTAACAGCATCTTCTTCCTGGTTGCGATGTGGCTGTTACCATATCTGGCGTATAAGTCACTTATACTAATTTAACTGTAGCAAGCGTAATTTCTCTAATTTTATTTAAAATATAATAAAAATGTCTTAATTATAATACAGATTGGTTAGTTAATTGATTTTATTTCATTAAATTGTTATCAAATATACTTTCTAATCTTAAAATAATATCTCATAAACTGAAGAATGTTTTTAGATTAACTTTTTTTTTTTTAAATAGATGTTTATGAAAAATCATTTGCTATTGTTTAACATGTTTTGCATAATGGATTGATGATTTCTTTGAATGAACAATCTTTTATAAGTTAATGTTTATAGCAATTAATATACCAATTATTAACTTTCGTTAAAAGGAGTTTAACTTAAATTTTTATTGTTTCAGTAGACAAATAATTACACTTAGAGAATAATAATAATCTATTGAAAAAAAAAGTTTACGAATTTAATTATTTCCTTTTATAATAACTAGTGATATAAAATAAAATATTCAAGGATGTTTTAAAATTATATTATACAATATTTTCATTCTTTCTTCCCTGTTTCTCGTGTTTTATTAATTAACCATGCAATTATATCACTATGATTCTTCAATAAGAGTGATTTATAATCCTTCGTTAGTCATAGAATACTACTATTCAGAAACCTAGAGTTTTATAATAATTTTTACCTCAAAGTATTCTTTAGAGAAATCGTGGTAAAGGTCACTGTTACATTTACGTGACGTAAAAACCAGGGGGTATCTCTAATTCCTTCTGTTCGCAGAAATAGGATATGGGTTAAACCGGTTCATTCGCGTTTTTCGTCAATGAGTTTTTGATCCTTTGAGTAAGGAAGAAATCAATTATTTTCCAGCTAAAACGGAAGACAGGGAAAAGAAAAAAATCCCTCTTTAAATACTGGGAAGTTTCTATATAGTTCTTTCGATTTAACAATTTGACTGTCCCGTTACCAACATTGGGTTGAGTATAGTCAAAAAATGTTATGTAATGATAAATATAGAATATGTTATTGTACACATTTTGTTTTCCTTTCCAATAATATTTGTGTATTTACGGTCTTATATCACTTGATTGCCGTATTAAATACATATATATTATATAGAATTTTATTGATTGCTTATCTTTATTATTCCCTGTTGTATTGCTGTTAACAATCTGCATGTATATAGTATTATTTTTGATATTTTTAGTGATCTCTTGAATTCATAGAAATTGAGAAAGAACATGTTTGCATAATGTTTTTTATTATATCATAATTATTAACGTTATATTGGAAAAAATTGTTAAAGCTATATTGCTACACCCAAAATAGCTGCAAGAAGAATAAAATTTATGACTGTTTTGATCTCGCCTAATTGTCATTAGGCCCTTAAACTTATGAATATTGATCCACTGAAAGATGCTTCAGGGGAAATAATATTTTTTAGGAAACAGTCGTTCAAAACCAACCTATTCATGCCTGATAATTATTAAGGTTGGTAATTAGTAATTAAGTATCTTCTTCCTTTGTAATATACAAATAATTAAATTTCGTCTGCATTTCAACCATCAAAACTTAGTTTTTTAGGTAAAAATCATTCTTGCACACAAAATGAGCATTTATATTAAACAGACAAATAGTTTATTGTCCTAAAGAAATATCCCTATGGTGCTTATTATAATTTAATTGTTTTAGCTTATTATTATTATCTTTGATTTAGTTCCTGAGTTCACTCCAGGATTTCCCAACTAGTCCATCAGCTTCCTTTCTCTGCTGTTCTTCGCCATGTCCTTTTAGGCCTGCCCTTCCTGTCATCCTTTAGGTCCTTCCTACTCCAAAGCCTTCTTTTATGTTGTTCCATCTGGTTTCCTTAAATTATTATCTAAAAACATATTAGGAGGATTTTAGTTATATAGATTTTTTATTTTTTTATTTTAGAACTTAAAGTTATTGTTTGAGTATTTTTCCCTAGACCAATAAATGAACGAATAAGGTGTACAGCCTCTGGCGAGGATTAACAAGGCGTCTTATCTTTTACAATATTAGTCCATTATTTTTAATGAGCAATTATTTATTTACTGAAAATAATGGTTGGAAAATTAGTTAAAAGCTCAAGTAACAACTACCTGCTGCAATAGACTATTAGAGTAAAGTAATTCTCATAGCTTGCTCCAACTTCTAACCCATTAGCAGGCTTCCAATAGGTTTGGGTAATTAAATCATGTATTTTGCTCCTTCTCATGGATTGGGATACGTATTTAATGCTTTTTCTGATATAATAAATATAGTAGGCATTCCTGGCATCATGACTGTCGTGTTTGCTATAACAGAAAAAGAAAAATTAAAACTCACAGTTTAAAAAAAATCAAATCAAATTCAACATCAATTCTAAACGTCGCGCGTCGCGTCGGTTTGGAAATAATGCCCCCCTTAATAGAAATGAAGATTACATGTAATATCAGAGCTATCTAATGAATCTAGATTTTCCGGAGGAGACCACATCAAAAATTTTGTGAATCCAATAACTAGGGAGCTTAAGGGATTAATAAATCTCAAGCGGTAAAGTAATTCTCATAGCTTGCCCCAACTTCTTTTTTGGAAGGTTTAGATTCTGGTCGCGGAAGCCTACTCTATAGAATTAGAGCTTATCTGTTAAGGAGCCTAAGAATCATAATTGATTTTGAAAATGTATTAGGTATATAGAATTTATTTTAAATACTCGTATAACATCAACATTTTTTAAAATTATGTTTGATAATCGTAAATTCATAACCTTTGGGCAGGGAGAGAATAAACAATTGCGTGAAAAATGCAATTGTAATAATAACAATTACTATTGTTAATTTCATTTTAATAATTCATTGATTTGTGTTATTATTGTTTTTAATTTAATTTTTTTTCAGATTAATGATAATTTATACTATGATAAATTCAATTGTGAGAAATAATATTTTAAAATCCACTTATAGTTCTCAAGCCCCCTTAGGAAACCACTGATATGATACATCTACATCTCTTAAAACATTCATTCAATGTCTTGATTTTCCAACCTAAACTACTTTAAGAATCTTTCAAAGAATACTTCCAAAGAGTTCTTCAAGAATTTCCCAGTCCATTCAATGTCTTGATTTTCCAACCTAAACTACTTTAAGAATCTTTCAAAGAAAACTTCCAAGGAGTTCTTCAAGAATTTCCCAGTCCATTCAATGTCTTGATTTTCCAACCTAAACTACTTCAAGAATACTTCCAAAGAGTTCTTCAAGAATTTCCCATTCCAATTGTCTTGATTTTCCAACCTAAACTACTTCCAGACTTTTAGATCATAAAACCCACATAAATTCCCCTTTGCAAACAATTTATACCATTAAATTCTCTGATTTCCGGTACCGTACCAAATATTCCATTTGATAGATCTTCAAAAGGGTGATTTGCCATGTTTTAATAGTTGAAAACGTCATGTATTGCTTGATTTTTGACATCATCGTTTTTTATAGAGTCCTTAACTTATTTTCAACAAACCAATTTTCCCTCTGAAAACCTCCTTGAAACGCTCTGCATCTTAAGAGTTTCAAAGCTTAATCAAAAGAACATTTTTTTTTACTAAGTGAACATACCAAAGTATTTTACCTTTACTTGTTACAGTTACTCACTCACAAGTGAACAAAGTTTTTTTCTATCTTTTTTAAGCTGAAAAGATTCACAAAGCGGTAAATTTGTTTGGGTCCGCGATGCCTTTGTTGAAGCAAGACAGGTAGTGTTTAAGTCACTATGACTCATCTTTCCATACCTGAAAACCAAGGAACCATACCCTACGAAAAATTACTACCTTCTTTTTTTTACTACATATATCCAAGACCCCAAGAAGCCTTATTATTATGTTTTACTCCTTGGAGCCAAAAGTACTTTCCATTCTTTTTTTCCCCTTTAGTTCTCGTGGGTGTTTTTATATCCTTATCCTTATTTAACTAGCCTCAAAGGTTTTAAAAGAAGACCTTCATTCTATTTAACGTAATATATGTGTGACATTATCTTATAATTAGTTAAATTTTAACACATATTTATCCGATAATAATTAATTTTCTTATTAGTGTAAATATAACAAATTAAATGCAATTAAGTTAGTTTTTATTTTAATATCAGTTTATATGGAAACCAATTGAACATCAACCTAAATAAATTAATTAAGTTAGTCAGGTTTTTTTGTGTCACCGATGTTGTCCGTTTAGCCTTTATAAAATCGTACATCTGATATAAAAAAATTATACAAAAGAATGAAATATTCTCTCACACAAATGCATGAAATAATCTCTCACAAATGAATCTCGTCTCGTTAAACCAAATGATAAAAAAATCTTTAGCTAGCGTCTACGAATACTTAATATACTAAATAAAGAAATTTTTTCGTATTAAATTAAAAAAAAAATGCGAAAGTAGTAGTCTTCAGATGAATCTATATGGTCAATTAATGGTAAACGTAATCAAGTGGTTAATGGTTAATGGACTCCTCTAGTTACATAAAAATAAATAGATTTATTTCGTAAGATATATTGTTGCACATAAAACCAATTTTGTTTTAAACTACATACGTGTAAAATTTTGATATTTCTTAGTGACTTCTACCCTCAAGCAGTCGATTTATGAAAATACATATATGCAAATATAAATCATGTTTTTTTCAAGCGACCAAGAGTCATACAAAATGAGGCTCAATACCACAATGTAATACAATAATTCTCAATTTAAAGAGGAATTCAATAATCATTTTGTTTTAATTTTAAACATTTGTTTTAAATATATATTTTGTTTATAAAACTCATATGTTTTTTTCTACATTAAATCTTAAGATAATTATTATTAATTTTACATTTTATTTTTGAGCTTACCGAAGGCAACGGAAGCTATGTGATCGTTCTGAAGAACGAATAAAATTTAATGTCTCCGATTTAAAAAAAAGCCAAACAATTCTGACAACAATGGGTTGTAAAATCATAAAAGTATACGCAATAAGATTCGAGGAAGCTATGTGGCACACAAATTGACAGACTTATTTAAGAATGCCTTCTTCTATTCTTTTATCAGTAGTCATAAACATCTTTAAAACGATCACAATCACTTCATTGTGAATAAACTAACTATTACGGAAGTTTATCAGTCTACAGATGACAATTTATAGATGTAGAAATATGTATATTAAAAAAAAATAAAATCCCTATTACAGATTTAACAATAAACTAAACAGTTTTGATCTTTCAGTTTAATTTGCTTATGTAACAATTTTGATAAAAGAGAACAAACTTGATTGATTTAAAGCTCATAAAAAATCTCCGATAACATTCTAAACTCAATCAAATCTGTAACATAGTACAACACAAATAATTTTTTTTTTTTTTTAATTATATATTCTTGAAAACAATGATGCGATCAAAACAATGAACCATTAAAAGAATTCCAGACTAATTATATTAACAATAAGACTGAACTAATTAGGCTACATGTATACAGTACTATATACAGTTAAAGTAAACCGCTATATCAATGTGTGAATTTTATTATAGAAATAGTATCCTACAAAATGTTACAATGCAATTAATTATAACAATAAGTATAGTAGTACGATATAAATTAACAATGCTTTATAATATAAATATAATCTTGAATACGTGAGAAAACTATATAAATCCGCTAACTATCCTAAACAACCGTACAAATTTATATAAATATTATAACATAATGTATACTGCTATCGACTTTCAATAAAGTAAATAGATAAAGTAGAACACCTAAAATAGTATTTCTTGGATTCCTCTTCTAACATATCTTAGTTCATTGACTGACTACGTAGTGCACATTACCTTCACCAATTTCTATTTTATTTTTGCTTTCTTCTTATAATTTCTCTCTCTTCCTCGCTTTGTTGTTTTATGAAAAATACGATTTCTAATGAAGGCCAATATTCATTTCTTATTTTATATAATAGAAGATTATCCTAAAATCCGTATTTTTTTTTTTTTTTTTTTTTTTACAAAATACATATATGTAATATGGATTTATTAACAAAAAACACATTACCTATGTCTATTATTATATATTTTCTTTAAGGTAAGGGAAGCTATGTGATCGTTCTAAAGGACGAAAATATTTTGTCTCTGATTTCAAAAATTCCAAGACGGAAATCCGTTTCAGACATCAGGGAACATTTTTTGTACACTTAATTTTTGCGAACCATCTTTAAAACTACACGTCAGATTTTAATGAAATTTTTATGGTATGTTATAATTAGCCCATCGTTGGTCGCTTTGATAATTAATTGATACTTTAATTCATGTAAAAAATCTAAACAATTTTGACATATTAAAGAAATGGGGAAAACAATAACTAAATTTGGCAATCCAAAAAAACCGCCAAATCTTTTTGGCTTGTAAAAGCATAAAATCAATATAGAATGCGATAGGATGCGAGGAAGCTATTTGTCACACTAATTATTATCAGTCTATTTTAACGGAACAGTTTTATTTATTTCTTCTTATTTAAAATAAAACTCGATATTTAAATTTCTTACATAACCACACAATAGATATACATATTACATAATTTGTAATTATATTTTTAAATACACTTTAATAAGTCAAAAACACAAACGTAAACAAACACAAACGCATGTCAACAAATAAAAGCTTTAATTTTTAGAGCCATCTTTGTCTCTCATGTTACTCTTGTGGGAATTTATAGAAGGTAGATCATATTTAGCCCTCATTTGATCCCATATTTAAATATCTTGTGACCAATTCCTCTTCCAAATCCGCTCAAACATGTTTTAATTAACACCTATAGCTTAAAAAGTACTGATCCAATTTTAAATAAATTCGAATGGCTTGTCACAGATGGCCCCTTATTAATTTCAACTATCTGCGCAAAAGGAATATTGCTAAATTAATACCTTTTTTTTTAAACAGGCCAATAACACCTAAACTAAATCTTTATTTGACCATTCGTTCTATTATAGGACGCCAGAAAGATATATGCCACAAACATTGAACACTCTGACAAAAATAACTAGAGCAAATATATTTTTGAAAGTGTTATCTCTTCTCTTATATTTATTTACAAATCTCATTAGTATACTTTCGTTAATTTTGTATACACATAAGTTTGTTCTTTCTTCTTCTTCAATATACCAAAAAATACGCCGCTATTCATAAAATAAAACTAAACGACATATTAGCTTTAATTGACTGTAGCTAAGCTACTGTTATAAAAGTAAGAGAAAATTGCTCAAAATACTTAAATGGGCTAATTATTACCTACCATCCTAATTTCATTAAAATCAGACAAGTAGTTTTTAAGATATATTATGGTTCGCAAAGATTGAGCGAATGACAGACAGACACGGAACCAAAAATGTTCCATTATGTCTGAAACTGATTTCTGCCATGGAATTGTTTTTCAATTTTTTTTTCGTTCTACAGAACGATCACACAGCTTCCGTTACCTTCGGTAAGCTCGGAAGCAAATCCGGATTAAAATATTCATAGGGAGCCGCACTTAAGTCTACCAAGAGCCACATTTTCTCCTCCTTGGTACATTAGTACAATACAAAGATAAATAATTACATAGTATCTTATATTGTTATAAGTTAAATCATAGTGCATTTACAAGTTATAAGTTTTGTTTAAATCTTTTAAGTATTGGGCAGGGGACAGTTTAACAGTCTGAATATAATGGATAACAAATAATGATTAAGAACTGTTTACTTTTAGGGCACGGTTTAAAAACAAGATAACCCTTTACTATTCTTTCAATTAATATTGACTTTTGATAATAAGGTTAGCCAACCTATGTGAGGGAAAAAATAAATCCACTAGGCATGTGGTAAGGGTGAAGACAGTAACATTTTTATTTGCTTAGTTGGGCCAACTTTCTCGAATTCAAAATCCAGTGCACTTATTGGCTTCCCTCCACATTCTTTCGATTTTCCCGCGCTTTCAAAAGACAATACCCATTTGTAAGAATAGTATAAGTACTATCTTTAAAAAGTTGACCAAAACCAAATGCCCTGATATTAGATAGTAACCCGGAAATGTTAGACTGAAATCTTTTACAAAAGTGTATCACTGCATCTTAAATGTTACTGTACTTTTCTAGACTGATGTGGGATATTCTGTTAAAGGAAGGAGATAAGTTGGTGCGGGGGCACGTCCTGGAATGCACCTTCAGACCGTTAGACTTCCACTCCATGAAGTTAGTCTCCCCTCTCTCCTGTCTCACACCCAGACAACTTACCTTTAAATCTATACTATCATTTTCAACTTAAAACTTAAGAAAATATAAAAATAATTTATTTAAGCCTTTTTGAGTAGTGTGTATTTCATTTTGAACAAAGCTATAAATTAAGAACTATTATGAGGTGGTGACAAGTAATTTTAAATGACATTCTTCGAAAGACTATAGTCTTTTAAAAAGATTTCTTAAAAGATATGTGTCTGTAATCTGTAATCAAACAGTTCATTAATCGCAATTAAGTTCTCTCTTTATTTTAACTTACGAGAAGTTAAAGTAAACATATAAATGTATAAACAAAACTATAGAGAACTAAAATCATTTTAATTGATATGTAATATCTATGTAATTAGCCTTTTAATTGACTAACAAAAAAATAATCTTGTTTTATTACAAATCGAGATGTCTTACAAAAAAAAAGCATTGTTAAAATTTTGCTTGTAGATGAAGAAAAATATTTCAAAACTTACACTAAATTTATATCATTTAAATCTCTCAAGGAGTGGACTATAAATGATATACTGACGAATCAAATTTATTCACTACTCTATGAATACAGGGTGGGCAAAAAAAAAAAAAAAAACCGCACTTTTTTGAACACTTAAAAGCTCAGCTTCTGTAATAGATAGAAGATACACATGGGGTTTGCGGGGTCTGAAAACTACATTCTTCTACTTTAAATTTCATATCTATAACTTAACAAACTATTGGGTGAAAGAAATGTAATGACGGTTTGAATTAGGGTCTTAAAAAAGTGGTTGTCCGGGTAGTCTTGATAAAATACGAGTAAATGTATTTAAAAATGAAAGTAACAAAATTAAAAATAAGCGTATTATACATATTTACTTGTTGTATGGTTCACTATGTCCTCCCAGTTCATTTACGTCAGCCTGCGCACTCTCCTTCTCCAGTGGGATATGGCCCCAGCAATATAGCATAGCAATATATATAATAGTTGATTGACGCAAAACATCCCAGGCACGAAGAATCTTCTTTCCAAGTTCATCAAAGTCCTTTATTCCTCCTATACGTACACTCTTTGTTCTTACCAACATCAGACAGAGTTTTTTAATCAATTGGATTTAGTTCTGGACTTTTAAGCGGCCACTCGTCTGGCTAAATGAGGTCTGGGCAATTCTCTTGCAAGTATTGGATTATTTGCAAGGAGCGATGTGACGGGGTACCATCTTGCATAAACGTGTAATTTGGCATTTGATCTTCAATTTTTGGCAACATTGCAGTTAACACATCTTAAATGTTATTACACTGAGGGACTCCTCAAACTTACCTACAAAGAATATATTGATTGGTCAATGCTTTGATCTTAGCAACGCACAAAAATATAGCTAGATTTGGTTAGAAGAAGTATGTTATTGAAAACAATTTAATTTGGCGGAAATGTGTAAATTTTAGCATGATGAATAAAAGAACTTAATGATTTGCTTAACATGTTATTATCAAACATTGCTAATATATCAATGATCGCTAAACTTTTCCACATTAATAAACTTTTTTTCTAATTATGATATTATAGAACTACGGTATTCACGATTTTAAATCATTTCGATTAATGTTATTACGTTATAAATGATATATTTTTCATAAACCTATTAATAAAAAACTTAGGTTTTAAATATAAATTGATGACAACCTTTTATTTAAGAACAATATAGTCAGAGATTTAAAATAGACTGCTAATTGGTGTGGTACATACCTTCCTCGCATCCTATTGCGTACTTTATTGATTTTATGTTTTTAAAAGCCATTATTGTCTAATTTGTTTAATTGTTTCCCCCTTTCTTTTTTAATCTGGTTCAAATTAATCTGGGACTATCTGCGGGTTACTTTCGGTAAACTATATAAGTTTCATACAAATCAGATAAGTACATTTGATGAAGCTACAGGTTTAAATAAAAGTATGTATGTGCGCAAGTGGAAGAGAAACAAATGAATGCAGAAGGTTGAAACACATATATAAGTCCAACAATGAGCTATATATGCCCTACCATTCAAATTTCATTACAATCAGACGTGTATAGTTTTAAAGATATGTTGGTTCACAAAAATTGAGCGGCAGACAGACAAGGAACCAAAAATGTGCCCTGATGTCTAAAACGGATTTTAGTCTAGGGAATCTTTGAAATCAGTTATATAATATTTTCGCTCTTCAAAACGATTATGTAGCTTCCGTTACCTTCGTTAAGCTCGGAAGCAAAAAATTAAAGATATGTTCAGATAGAAATCAATAATTATTAGACTCACATCTAACTAAAGTTATAAAAAATCATACTAACCTATTGAGGTTCATTTCTATTTTCGAAGAGCTCAGTTTAGTTAATGCGGCCTTCACATGTTCTGAACATAGCATGAAGAAACAAGAGAAAGTGGCCTATTGTGAATAGGACTAATGAACTGTATTATTTAGATGAATATTCCTATAGCGTAGGTGGTTTTATATTCGTACCAAATAACAATGGGTAAAGCTGGTAAACCCACCAAGAACTTAGTTAAAAACATCATAGAGTGTGTGTAATTGTTAATATCAATATACATACTTAATAATATAAGAATATATTATAGCTTGACAATAATTGTAAACAATATTCGAATAATTTATTGTAGTATACTTGTTTATTCAATAACTTTATTTTGTTAAAGGTATTTATTAGGTACATGTCGCTACATTAGGGACAGAGAAAAAAAGTTTCCCCCACAAAATTAATTTGCAAAGTACTGTTTAATAATAATTTTAATTAATTAACATTTATGTAAATAATATCCCTAATTAATAAAATTGGACTTTGAAGAAATTGGTAATTTTTGACTTCGCCGTAATTTGGGGATTTCAGACCATTAAGTTATAAAAAAATATAAATATTGATTGATTATTCGGCGAATGTTCATCAATTGTTCATTGCTTAAAATCGTTCAACCGATTGCGTTTTATATATTATTTTTTTAGTAGCTTGATCTTAACTTAAGTTGTTAAGTTTAATTAAAAAAAACGTATGTGGCGGAAGTTAAAAATTGGGAGTTTAATATTAAAATACAATTTAATTTTTAATATTAAAATACAATTTAATTTTTAATATTAAAATACAATTTAATTTTTAATACTCCAAATAGACACACTGACATTTTGCAACACTGACTAAATCTTATCTAGGTGCTTAGGCAAAACCGAAGACCCTTGTAATTCCCTGCGTTTGGCTCTCTGTCATTAATGCAGCTGTATATCTGAAAGTATACCCAACACAAAAATTTGAACCTATGCAGTAGTAATATTATATGTAATAACCCAAACACCGAAAAAATATTGAGAACCCCCCCAAAATATCTCCAATCAAAAACATGAGATTGAAGTTTCGGGGGTTGACAATTTGTTTAAACGAAAATGTGTCATATGGAGTGTTAAATGCAAGAGGAGAAGTTCAAATTATATATTTTACATTATTTTTTATGCGAATGTATCTTTGCGCCATGAGACCTTAAAAATTGCGTTTTTCGTGTGTCCCCCCCCCCCTCTTATTTTTGTTTTTAAAAAAAGAACACGCGTTTTGTCATAAAACAAAGCAAGAAACATTTTAAGGATTATACATCGAATATTTTTTAAGAAAAAAAAATTGTTTTGCTTTTTTGAGATTGGATAAGTGGTTGTAATTAATATCTGTCACTTTTAATGGGGGATTAATATGGATGATTCATTTTTCCCCCCATGATTTTATTAATTATGTTTCTTTGTAAGTAATTAATTATGTTAATTCTATTGAAAATATAATTGCTTTTTAATTATTGTTATGCATAATTCTTGACCTTGAAGTTATAAATGTATGATCGTGCATTGTAGTTGTTATTATCTTACTCCATCGTTCATTTCTCTAGCCTTAAAAATCAGGATCCTAGTTATAAAAGATTTGCACAAGTTATTTGAGTAGTATATTATGAGATCTCCTAAGCCCACATTAGAGACTTTTTAACGTGTTAAAATTACCCCCACAGGAGTTTTTTATAATAATTTATTTATAAAATAGAAACTTTTGTTTAAAGAATTTAATATAAAATATCAATTTAATATAAAATTATAAATAATAAAAAAAAAAAAGAAAAGAACTACTTAAAAGAAATACTTCAGAGTAATGGTAACCATGAGAACAACTTTCAAACATTAAAAGGATGAATATATATATTATTTCATTTTTAAAGATAAAATCCATCTAAGTACTGCATATAGAGTTCGATAATAGTAAATTTTAAAATAATATATATACTACATTAATATATATGATATATGATACATACAATAATATATATGATACATTTAAGGTCAAATAAGTTATATTTGGATCTCTGTTTATATGTGACATATATTGCTCTGTTAATTCATAAGAATATAATTTAACTTTAATTGCGTGACAGAAAGCTTATCTTTAAAATATGAAGAAAAGAATAGTTAAATAATAATAAATAATAAAATAATTTTAATTATATTTTACGAATTTATTTGACGGTAAAGTTTATATCTTATTTACTTACCATTTAAGAGTAATATTTTTTAAAAAATAATCTTACCTACTTATTTTATTTATTATAACCATTAAAGTATTTAAGTTGATTTTCCATACAAGTCTGATTCATTTATTTATTTTATTTAGAATATATTTTCCTGTGTGAACCTAGCTGTAGTACGCTATTACGTAGCTGTTATTATGTATATTATTTTTAAATCTTTATTTTTACTTTGGTCACTTTAACCGAAATAAATTTCCTTTAAGGGACCAGAAGAAGGTGGTCACTGGTCAATATAGGCAGATGATCACAATAAGAAAATATACAGGAAAGTATTGAATTTCTGAAGGGACCATGAAAAAATGGTCACATTGACCAGGTGGTCAATATACACGGGTGGTCACTTTAGCAGGTTTTACTGTATTTGTAATGAAATTAAGTATTTAATAATTTGCAATATATACAATGTCGAAAGAACAACTATCAATTTTGTAGAAATGGGTAGTTAGAATTTGTTTACAACTTCATGGTGTTACCCCTAAAAACTGTAAAATGAAGTCTTAAAAGTTAGAAAACACCTAAATGTATCTATAAAAGTACTTATTTTGGTTCTTCAGAATTATCAAAATGCTTCATTTTTGCGAAATACCTTATCTTAAAAACTATTCGCCTGATTTTAATGAAATTTGGATATTATAGATCATAATTAGCCCATTATTGGTTTCATATTAGTTTCAACTGCCTGATTTTATTTAACATGCTTAAAAATAAGTGTGGCCCTAATGGGAATCGAAGCATTCACTTTGTTTTACTAACACCCTATTTTTATCAATGTATCTTTAAAAGCTCATCCAACTTTTAATAAAGTTAGATGGTTTATCGAAATTTATCTACCAGATAGTGCTTTATATAAATGTTAACTATTTGCGCACATTTAATATTTCGTATTTAATAAAAGTCAATGTGACTCTAATTTAACCACACTTTTATCCCCATTTAATAATAGATCATGAGAAAACTATGTGCCACACGAACTTAGCAAAACATTATTGTTTATTCATTTTTTACTTAAATATATACATTGTAAGAGATAAATATTTTTATCTGAAAAAATCACCTTTTACTTGGCAAGGAATTGTTTGTTACAATGTTTTACTGCGTCGTTATACGGTTTACTGATGATGGAATGTAAGGATGAGGGAAGGGGTTTGACCGTACGAGTCTGATGGTGGGAGACTGTAGAAGTGATCCTGCGAAGTCTTGCTGTGTAGTATACGCAACACTGGATGTCCTTCAACTTAAACCAACCAATGACTTCATCCTCTCACCATTTAACCTTACAGTCTTTTAAACTTTACACTCGAAAAATATTTAATATTATTATGTATTGTTCTTCTTTTTTTTTAATATTTATATTTTATACTCTTCATCCTGGTTCTTACGTGATTCATTTTAATAGTCTTTTTCAATTAACGTCCTTATAGTCTAATCATTCTTAGAAATTAATTTATATTTAAATTTGTAATCATCAATGTACAATTATTTTATTGTAAGTAAAAAAAATCATTGAAGGAAAAAATATGGTTGAATTCATAAAGGCCCCGAGAATGCGAAGGCATGGATGTGGACATGAAGAGAGAATGGCAGGAGATAAAATCCCTAAACAAACGCTACAAGAGTGGTTGTGAGAAGAAGACGGCCCCCAGGGATTAGATGGTTGGATGCAGTTCAGAACGACCTGGTGGCAATGGGTATGAGGTATGAGAGGATGGTGTTCCAAAATCGAAATTGTTGGAGGGAGACAATGGTATACACCCTAGGTTTTAGCGCCACAGGCACAGAAGAAACTAAAAGAGTTTGATAAAGCAATATGTCTTTCTTGTGGTTAGTCTTGGAGTAGCGAGGAGAGTCCGAGACCCGAGAGCTTCTATTGGTTAGTAATTGTAGGACTTTGATCAGAGTTCGTAAGCTTATAGTGTTTAAGGACAGTGTTGACCACGTCTCGAAGGGCGCATAAATAAGCCCCAACGATTCTTAGCATCTTCGGGGGTGTTAATGGTGTTAACTTGGGTGAACTGACACTTTATGATAATTATATTTGGTCATACTCTTAAGAAAAAGAAGGCCTAAACCAATAGAAACGTTGGTTATTAAAAGCTATTTTTTTAAAAATAATTTTATTCATTTGAATTAAGGACTTCGTTGTATAGTTATAAACAAATAGTCAAGTTAATGCCTTTAATTTTTTCCATCACTTTTTACTTTCTGGCATTGTGATGGTGAGAAAATTCGATTGAGATTTTAATGGATTTACACGTTTTGAGGTCCCTTGAGTCCAAATAGGTGTGGTTTTTAAAAAATGTCAGTCAGACGCCTAGAGCCTAAACTACTGGACCGATTTTGACGAAAGTTGGCATACATGTTCAGAAACATCATACCCCGAGGTGACATCGAGAAATGAATTTTACACCTTCAAATTTGCGGACACTAACAAAAACAACGTGAAAAAACTGTTTTATCGAAAACGGTTCCGACATTTGGTTAAAATATTCTAAAATGTGGTCTATTTAAATACGAATATAACGATATTAGCCGTTTTCCTGGAAAAAAATCTGATTCCTGAGAAAATATCTTTAAACGCGGACAGAGAGAGACCGGGTTCGATTCCCCACCGAGCAAAAGTTATTTTAATGATAAATTTTTATGACATGTTTAATAATATATCAATTTTCCTACAAAAACTATTAAATGGAAAATACTGGGCTAAGTAATTATGAACTCGTATATGAGAGTTCGTCTGAGTTGTCTCAGACCGATTTTTACTCTTTCATATATTCTCAGTACTCGTATATACAAATAGAAAGTATTGTCTGCAAACATCCATTTTTAAGATTTAGATATATTTTTTGCAGAAGCGTGTAGCTAAACTATTAAACCATGTTGATGAAATGTATCACATATAATTATTAATACCCGATGTGAAAACGATGAATTTAATTTTAACTCTATTCAACTTCAAGTTTGAACTGGCATTGACACTTAAAAGTTATTAATCAGCTGTATTTGATTCTTCAGATTGGCTGTTAAAAAAACTAATTCGTATCTCTTAATATATGTTTCAATGAAATTCGATCGAACATTATAGTAAAAAAAATACTATCAATAAAATCTATACGAATAGTAAAATCTATAGTATTAAATTACTAATTGAATATGATAATGTTATATTTTATCATTGTCTCAATACATTTATTAAATATGACATGATTGAACGTTTCCATTGAAAAATATAATTTCTGCCACGAGTTTTAAAAAATCGTGATGTTTGGTTCAATAACAAGTTATAGGGAATACATTATAAATAAAATAGATGTTTAAATATTTTGTTTATTGTTTTGCTTTTAAGATAGCAATGACCTCTGACATTTTAGATTTGTCGAAATAATTGCGATAAACATTTTTCTGGTCTTTATTTAAATAATAAATGCTTTTTCGTTAAGGCTCAGAGAAGTCTAATATATTAAAATATGACATTGATTAATTCTCTTATTTTTGATAGATTCGTTAAACTTAAATTATTATTAAGTTAATTAATTCTACAAAAACTTAATAAGTTAGGACGTAGGACGTAGTTAATAACTTCACAATGTAATAACTTTATTGCTTCCGCAAATTAATGCAAACGTCATGAGAAAAGATAAAGTTTAATAAAATTCCTAAATACTAGAACATAAAAAACATTAATGTTTTTTTATGCCCAATTTCGTAATAGAATTGCGCATACTTACAAAACGGATTTAACTTACTGATGATATAATTAATAATTAGCATTAAGTGGTATAACATGACATTTTGGTTTGCATAGAAACCATTTTACCACTTACCATTTTAACTTAAGTTCACTTAATTACTTCATGGTGACTTTACTTGTCAGGTTAAAACAAGGTAATCGTTTAAACCTTCGGCTCAAATCCTATATGATATTACTGTTGTTTAATTTGTATTTAGTTCTTCCTCTAAATGGAAGAAAAAAAACCAAAACGTATGCATAATGCATATATTAATTTTTTTTTTTACCTTATAACCGACTATGGACTGTAGGCACGCTGACTTGATAAATGCAGCATACAGTTGGCGTGCCAAAAAAAGCTGTTCGATATTTTTATTATAGTGTACCTTCCTTGAGATTGGAACAAATGAGTTCAATTATAAAATGTAGGTTTATTTTTGGTATTTTCCCCAAAGGAATAGTAAGCGGAGAATACATTTTTCGTTTTTTATCAGTAATTTATCAGTACTAAATAATTTTTATTTTTGAAGAAATTTTAGAAATAATCAATGAGATACAAATCTTACGTTTCTTATACCACTTTTTAGGATTCTGAGGTATCAATATTGTCAGTATTGTTCTCTTAACACAAATCTTACATACAACCAACAGTGTGTCGTGATACCACTATTTAATCTTTTTTCGTACTATTACATAATGTAATACCGTGATAGCTCTGTAGCTTTCAGTGATACCACGATCTATGTCTTCTTTTGTACTACTATGTAGTGTACTAGTGCAGTGCCATGATACCAGTTTTTTAGTGCAGATGTCACTGTTTAGTCTTTCATCGCTCCACTATACCGTCGTTAATGCCTTTCAATATAATGCAAAAGAACTATGATTGTTATGAGATCAAAAATATTTTATAAACATATTTATTGATAAAATATGTTCAATATTTACTTTGACAGCGACTTTAAACCGTAATTTAAATTCAATTTTTAAGTTTTTGGTAGTTTTCATACTACGGAAAGTTAAATTTTAATTTAAATCAAATTATAATTATTATTAACTACGGGAAACAGACAGTGAAAAATACACTCCAGCGCCGGGATTTGAACCACGGGCCTCTATATTTCCAGTATAGCGCTCTTCCATCTAAGCTACGCAGGAGAATGATTTTTCACTACCGTAATCGATAACTAGTCCCGAATCCAAGCTTTCAATATTCATATACATTTAGACAGTCAATATTTATGACATTAGAACTAAACCAAGAATTAACGCTTATAATTATAAAGTACTCAATTAGTACCTGTACCTTGTACAATCAATTCGAAATTCAATTTTTAAGTTTTTGGTAGTTTTCATACTACGGAAAGTTAAATTTTAATTTAAATCAAATTATAATTATTATTAACTACGGGAAACAGACATGGTTCAAATCCCGGCGCTGGAGTGTATTTTTCACTGTCTGTTTCCCGTAGTTAATAATAATTATAATTTGATTTAAATTAAAATTTAACTTTCCGTAGTATGAAAACTACCAAAAACTTAAAAATTGAATTTCGAATTGATTGTACAAGGTACAGGTACTAATTGAGTACTTTATAATTATAAGCGTTAATTCTTGGTTTAGTTCTAATGTCATAAATATTGACTGTCTAAATGTATATGAATATTGAAAGCTTGGATTCGGGACTAGTTATCGATTACGGTAGTGAAAAATCATTCTCCTGCGTAGCTTAGATGGAAGAGCGCTATACTGGAAATATAGAGGCCCGTGGTTCAAATCCCGGCGCTGGAGTGTATTTTTCACTGTCTGTTTCCCGTAGTTAATAATAATTATAATTTGATTTAAACCGTAATTTATTTATTTGAATAGTTTATAGTATTGCAGTGAAGTATTAATACTAGTAAAATAATACATAATAATACTAGTAAAATAATACATAATAATACTAGTAGCATGATATTAATTCTAGTAGCATACTTTAGTACTATTGTAGTACAGTATTAATGCTATTAGTATAGTATTAGTACTATTGTAGTATATTTATATTAATACTAGTAGCATAGTATTAGTACTATTGTAGTATAGTATTAAATATAGGTGTAGTATTAAGGGATTTTCACCTAGAACAATTAAGTATATTTTTTTATATTATACCTTTCTCTAATAATCACTTTCCCTTGTCAAATAGTGAACATTTTTGTAGCTGTTAAGTACATTACGAGCTTAAACGAACGATTGGTAGGAATTTGCTCTATACATAATTGATAAGGGAGAAGTGGGGTGATAAGGGAAGGGTGGGGGTTAAGTCATGCTGAAAGCATCTTAATGAGTCCCTTACTGTTTGTTAGAAATACAAAGCTACTATGGATAGAGGAATATTGACCAAGCAAGCGTTACCATGGTTCTATGAGGTCAAAATAAATAACTAGATTGCTTCCCGCATACCAAGTACTGGGGGGGTCACCTGCCTTCCCAGTACTCATTGTTTACACTAGCAGGTACCAACTCAATTAAATCAGGTATGAAGTATTTTAATTGTTATTTTCGTAAATTTTAATGGTTTTAGTTTCCCTTAACAGTGTTATAAACCGTTTTTAATTAGGATTGAAAGTCAACAAAATAGGTTACTGCAAGAAAACATGGTGGCACTATCATTCTAACTTATTTTTCTAGATCTTTTATTATTATATTTAGATTAAGTTAAACAAAATATAATACCAAATATCAAATTAATAAACTATATCGTTATTTAACAAAATCAATATTACATATTGATTTTATTAATATCACATTATGATAATATTAAGCACATAATGAATGAGTTATGTTAGTATAGAAATAAATGTAGCAGACTAGTACAAATTTCTTAGATGGTTTTACATTAAAAAAAAAAATATTTTGATTATTATTTTTACATTCGAGCTTACAGAAAGTTACGGAAGTATTGTGATCGTTCTGAAGAATTAAATATTTGTATATCTCATATTTCAAAACTTTAGACAGATATCTACTTCAAATATCAGGGAACATTTTTGGTCTCGTGTCTAGGTTAGCTAGATTTTTAGGGATTCAAGAAGTACCAATAATAATAAGTTATGGCTAATTTGGAATAAAAAATTCAATCTATTATAAAAAATCTAAATATTGCCAACTTAAATGCATATAGAAATATTAAAAATCTCCCAATTCCTTAACGCTGTAAATTTGAAAAAATGTTTTCTTATAGATTTATGTTTATATTTAACATTTTTGCTTCCGAGCTTACCAAAGATAACTGAAGCATTGTTATCATTCTCAAAAACAAAATTTTCTTGTGTCTCCAAGAAAATAGGGATACAAGGGATATTTTTGGTCACGTGTCTGTCCGTCTGTAGATCAACATTTTTTGGAAACCATCCTATCTTAAACACTACTCATCCGAGTTTAATGAAATTTGGAGGGCATGTCATATGCCTTCGTCCGATATTCCATTTCTCTTCCACATGCGCACAAACCTAGTTTTATTAACACCTATATCTTTAAAAGGACAACTGATTTTGAATAAATTTAAATGGTTTGTCAAAAGCAGCCTAGACGTCGTTCCATATTAATTTTTACATTCAATTTTTAATTACATTAATTTTTTTTACATGCACTAATTTAACATTGGTTAAAAGGGGGTAAAATCATTTATAATATTTTATAAATATTAAAAGAGGGGAACAATTAAATGAGTTAGGACGTGAGGAAGTTATTTACCTCACTAAATGGCTGTTTGAAAAGTGACTTCAATAAAAGAGAATATTGATTATTATTAACGTTTAAGAAGTATTAAAATTTTAATTTTCTTTCAAGTTTAACGAACGTAACTGAAGCTATGTGATCGTTCTGAAAAAGAAAATATTTTATGTCTCCGATTTCAAAAATTCCAAGACAGAAATCCGTTTCAGACATCAGGATCAGGAAACATGTTTGATTTCGTGTCTGTCAGTCGCTCAATTTTTGCATTTATTTGAACAGCAGGTCATAATTATAGCTCATTGTTGTTCGCCCATTTGTTTATCTTTAAAATGCGCACAACCATTACACCTATATCTTATACTCTTCGAAATCTCACTCTGAGACATATCTGGTTGCTTTAAAAGAGATAGGACAGCAAATGACTAAAAATTAAATGAGAATGATAAATGGCCCACATATAATCATCCTGCGTACAGGTTATAATAAATACAGGTAAATATGAAAAACCTGTCTAAGCTGGATCCTGATGAAGTGAAAAAATTTTCTCGGAATGGAATGTTTTTTCTACGTAAACCACTCTTTCTATGCTTGGGGTGGTATTTTTATTCAGGAACTGTGGCTTTTCAGCTTAGGCAGGTTTTACTATGCTACCAAACAATGTTTATAAACAAAATGAATATAAAAATATGAATTTTGCTCGATCATTTAATTTTCATTTTATAATTTGAAATAGCCTACAGAGTATTCGTGAAAGTTAAAACTAATAATCTGAGAACAGAAGATCAACATATTTATTTATGATAGATATTACGTCAACATATTCAAGGACGGTAAAATAAACGTTCAAAATTATTGCTACACCTCTAACGATCTAATATCCCTGAAACCCGGTGTTAATTGACTTACTGTTAGACCTTTTAAAGATTAACCAGAACAAATAAAACTATTATCAATAAGTTTCATTGCTATTAGTCATTGATTTTATTAGCAGAAGACTCTAAAATATCTTTATTGTATATTCGTTAAATTCTATAAAGGTGACTAATTGTTATGTTAAGAAATTAACAACGTAATAACAAACCCATTGTTTAACAGTAAAATTGCCCTGATAATGTTTTGTATGTTTTATTTTTTTAATCATTTTTAGAGTGATGATTTATAATATTTAACTTTTTTTTAAAAAAAAAAAAAGGAAAAAACAAAAATATACCTGAAGATAAACTTCGCTTCGTAACACATACTTTACTTTGTTTTGTTTGTTAAACAAAACAAAAAAAATGTTTAGTGTGTTTAAACAATAACACATGAATAATTTTATGATTTTAAAATAGCTAACCTTTTTAAAATTATATCTGTGTTGAAGGTAATAAAACCTTGGACTAGATTTTTGAACTTCGGATTGTAGAATGGCCAAAGTTTTTAATGCGTGCAATAAATAATAATACAATATAGTACTATTTATGTAAGTAACTCTAGTTTTTAGGTGTGATAGCCTAGTCGTCTGACACCCTTATAAAACAATATACAGGGTGGTGAAAAGTCCCCCCCCCCTCTTAACTTTTGAACAGTTATAATCCAAATATCCTATCAAAAATAAACACTCCAATTTGAAATTATGAAGTTGGGTGGCCTGGGGGCAAAGTAGTTGCGCGATTGTATGAAATCAAACTTCCCTTTACATGGTACGGATCCCCTAATTTTCATTAATTTATCTCGGACCGTTCAAAAGTCAAGAGGGGGGGGAGACTTTTGAACCACCCTGTATAATAACTATCATGGTCTACAAACGGTGAATTCTGATTAGCTTAAGAATCATAATTATAATCAATTATACAAAACTATATAAATATTAACATCAACTATTCAATTTCATTATGTGCAAATCCAGTAATATAGTCTAATGTTTTGTTAATCGGCAATCGGGACGTAAAAGAAGAAGGAGAAGACGAAAAAAAAGTGCCAAAAAGTGTGGCACATAGCTTTCTCACATCCGCGTCCTATCACTGGAAAAACAGTCCATATGAGTATAAAATAAAAAATACTGAGGTGGATTAAAAATATAGGTTTTACTAAAAAAAATGTAGATGGAGAAGAGAAAGTACTCTGTGGCCTATCTTCTTACATAATGTGTTTCAATTTAATTAAAACAAGATGAGTAGTTTTCAAAATATGGGCATTCACAAAAATGTTATCGAGTAAACCAACAAGAAGATGAGACCAAAAATGTCCCCTGTCTTAAACCTACTTGGGTTGAGGAAATTTACAATTTTGAAATTTGGAGACAAATAAATCCGTTTTGATATAAAAAATAATACAAATATAAAGTAGAGGCTAAATTTACTTATTGTATTCTAGAAGTTAGATTTGGCTAGTAAAAAATATTAAGTATTAAGTGGATGCTTGACGGACTTGAATATATATTTTAGAAGTTAGGCTTGGCTAGTTACAAACATTAAGTGGAAGCTTTGAGTTGGAGGACTAATATAATATGTATATGGTATACATATTCTAGAAGTTAGATTTGGCTAGTGCTAGTTTCAGATATTAAGTGGAAGCTTTAAGTTGGAGGACTAATATAATATGTTTATGGTATACATATTCTAGAAGTTAGATTTGGCTAGTGCTAGTTTCAGATATTAAGTGGAAGCTTTAAGTTGGAGGACTAATATAATATGTATATGGTATACATATTCTAGAAGTTAGATTTGGCTAGTGCTAGTTTCAGATATTAAGTGGAAGCTTTGAATCGGAGGACTAATATAATATGTTTATGGTATACATATTCTAGAAGTTAGATTTGGCTAGTGCTAGTTTCAGATATTAAGTGGAAGCTTGATATATATGTATATACATTCGATTAGGCTGGGCCAATTACACATACACATTAAGTTGATGCTTAATCTAGAAGTTAAAGTTAGCTGTAGTTAGTAGTTAAAAAATATTAAGGGCTAGAGATTAAGATTGATTTTAGAACTTCTAATTACTATAATAACGTAATAATTTAATGATACTATATATATTAATCTTTAAACATCGTACAAGTTATCTCTATAATGCAGAATTTTTAGATTAAACTTCCTGATATTGGAGCTCTCTTCTCTACTAATAAATTAAAATAACCGTAGTCAGTCAGTAAACAAATGTGTTATTGCAGTTTGACTATAAAGTGGTCAATTTATTTTTTGACATAAATTAATGGACTTCATAAACTTGACTTTAGCCTAAAAATGTATAAAATAATTGTTTAATTACTCCAACTGGTATTGATAATGATAATACCTTAATTAAGTTTATATTACGCAATTGTAAAAGACAAAAGTTGTTATCTTGTCGTTTGTTTCGCTTACCTAAATAAGATTCTATAGAATTCTAATTTATTATTCGTCTTTTTTTTTCTTTCATTACTTTAAAAGAATAATATAAATAATTAAGTATATCTCTATTGTGATAAGGCATTATATAAAAGTTGCGATTCCATTGTATAAAGTATCTAATATAGTTTGTTTTTTTATTGTCATAGATAAGTTTTAAGAAAAGAGGAAGGAAAATAGACGGTAAGCAGCAAAGACAATACATAATTCCAAGATAAGATTGTATTTGTAGCGGCCTCGACCAGGCTGATAGGACTTTAATAGTGTAGGTGAACTATTGCTTGCGCGCTTATCAGTCTTGTTCATTTCTATTCTAGTGAACGATAAAAATTCTATCTATATCCGTTTGTTTTACCTCAGTGCTAACAGGTGCAGCTATGAATGCATTGTTTGTTCGCTCACAACAATTAAGTTTATCGTAAACTGATTAGAGAAATGTTACGTTAATTACGTGATTTTAAATGTGACCTAGAATATACAACAAACAAATAAATACTTTAATTGATCATCCTAACCAGATTTTTTCTTCTAGAACCATGATTTCATACTATTATTTAATAGATGTAAGTATGATGTCGAAGAATAAAATATTCGATTTAATTATATTCTATTTAAAATTAAGTTGTTAATTTAATGATCCTCTTAAAGGGTAGAAGTAATAATAAATATTAGTATTTTGAAAAAAAAAAAAAAAAAAAAATGTGTCTAAACTCTAAAGCTAAAAGGTATTCTTCAGAGATGGATAATTTAGTTTATATGTCGAATTAAACTAATTAATAAATATTGCTAGTTTGCTAGTTTTTGCTTGTACCAATTTGCAACTTAAAGGTTATTGTAAATCCTCTAGTACCTTCTTATTTTACTTGATTCATAACTATATAATACTTTTAAATTTAAACTGTTAAAGAAATTGAAAAAGGTTTTTCAACACCTTACACCTTCTTGGGTGGCTTATGCTTTTTTAACTATCAAAATTTCTAACTCAACAGACAGATAATTTGGTTCTGAGTTTATCGAAGCTAAAGAAGCATTGCGATCGATTATCTTAACGAATTTTTTTTAACTTAAAATCTGTTTTAAACATCAGGGAAGAGGAGTTTCTAATGAATATTGTGATAAGAGCTGTGATAGAATTTATTTATTGTTAATTTTTACTAATTTATATTGTTATGTGATTTGTTACTCTGGAAGTCATGTTAAGTTTAAGTTTAAATGTTATTATAAGGTTAAATGTTATTTAAATGTTAAATGTTATTTTTAATGGAAAGATTTTAACAGGGAGATTTATTTTTATATCTGTATAGACAAATTTTAAAAAAATATGTGGAAACAAGATGAATGTGGGGTTTTAGATTTAACCAGTTTTATGACTGTAAGTGTTTTGGAAGCACTGGAAGAAAAATAGTTTAAGATTGTATAAGTATGACTATTCTGGTTATAACCATGAATTAAGATCAAGATATAGATGCTTGAGAATGACTCGAAAGGGAGTCGAAATATAGCAAAAATTTGACAACATGATATAGTGATTTTCTTTATAATACATCCCTTAAGACCCACAATCTCCGAACCATAGAGTTTATAGGGATCACCTTCATTAACAATCAGGGAAGAATTTTGATCTCATGTCATTCTGTTGTTCAAAATTTTAACTTTATAATTTTAATTCATATTTTAAAAATTTGAAGAGTATGTCACATTTTTGATTAGTCTACAGTAGTGGACTAAAATCAGTAAAATCTCATTCCTTTCTCTTCAGCATACGCCCAAACTCGCAAACTTTATTTAACGCTTATATCTTTAAAAGTTCTTTCGATGTTTTATTGAAAGTAGCCCTCAGATGGTCCTATATTAGTTGCAATCATCTACACACATTACATATTGCTAAACGCTAAACTAATACTTTCTATTCATGTAAAAAAAATAAATAAAATAAAACTATTTTGTAATCAAAATAGAAAAACACAATAAAGTTATGTGCCACACTAATTGATAGACTATTTTTTCCTTTACATACAAAAGATGGCTTCAGAAATTATATTCATTCATTTAAGAAATATAATAAGTGAGGTCAAACAACTATTTCCAATATAAGATTTAAAAAAAAAAAAAAATTAATCCATAGCTTGATTTTTGTTCGTATTTTGCATTAGAAGAAACAATTTTATTTTTTGCACTAGATGTTTGGAGATAATTCACTTAATAAATGTTTATACTTTTTTTATAAATAATTTCCACATTTCTTATTCAAGCATAATTATAATTAATCAATTTTATGTATAAAAATAAAAAATATATGTGCTGAGAACTCGAAACTTTAATTACTTTTAAAGTTAAAGTAAGCCGCAACGAAGAGCAAGATATTATAAATAATATAAAATGTTATTTATTTTAAATATCAAAATATTATAAATGATTTCTTCAACTAAATGCTTGAATCCTGATTCCCGTGAAATAAACTAAACACAAATTCAGCCAAACATTTCTAAACTTATTCCTATTCCCAGTTATTCGGACTATATATATCTCGCTGATATCTATTATCGTTGATGTCAGCCTAAACGAATGGATTGCATTTTAGTTCTGTTACACGGATTGAATGCCTCGCGTTTTTTATTTGCATCGATTGTTGTATTATTTACCTACGATTTGCGTCACTCTACCCTAAATATATATTTAGTCGCGAAGCTAGTTTATTTTTGGTCTTAATAATTTGTCTCTTCTTTCCGTGCTTTTATAAATTAAGTTGCATTATTCTAGTTAAACCAAGCTATCAAAGCAACTTGTTTTTTTTATGAATGTTTAATATTTCATATATTTTTGTAATCAATTTGTAAATTTAATATTTTTACGTATAAATAATTAACTTTGATATGTACCTGGCTTATCCATCTAAAATAATTAAGTTAATAATAATCTAAGCAAACATTAATGGCACTTATCCGAATAAAAAAAGTGTAGGTCAAGTGAAACTTGCTTTAGTAAATTGGTATTCAAATTCCAATCAAGTATTGGCAATCAATAATCTTTAGATATCTTGTATATTCGGATATCTGATAGGTTATGTTGTATATTGGAAAAAAGAAACATTCAAATTAATTATTTTAAACCAATAAATATACCGCTGACTTTCTGCTTTCAAATCTTCGAGCAGACTTAAAATTATATGAATATTCCGATTTATTATCCGTAAAAATACTTAAAAGCAGTAAGCCATTAAATAAGGCTTACTGCGTTGAATTACATAAATTACTTAAAAAATATAAATAAATAATATATTTAAGAATATATAAATAAATATTTTTCAATAAATTGATATTTGATTCAATACACGAATATATAAGGGCTCAATATCCGAGTATAATATATAGGCTCAATATACGAATATATACAGGGTGACCCGAGATAAAAATTTCATTACGAAACTGGCGGATTCTATGGGTCAAATGCAACAAACAATGCCGAGTAAGCATATGCCCATATCTCAATAGTTCTCGAGATGTCGATTTATTTCTTTTTTTATAATTTTTCACGAAAAGTTTCAACGAATACCTAGTATCTCAGAAACTAAATGAGGGAGAGAAATTATAGGCTAAGGAACAGTTTTAAAGGGCATAAAATAACCTTTCAGAATCATTAGTTTATTTCCAAATTATCAGCTGCTAAACATCTTTTAAGTCCTGTTACATTTGGAAATTTGGATTTTTTAAAATTCGACTATGAAATTCCTAAGTTTTCTACTCTTAATTGAGAGATGCTAGAAGTGCGGCGATTTCAGGAAAAACTTCTGCTTTTCATAAGCTTTCAAATGGTATAATTAAAGTTTAAGATCAACGGACTAGTTTTTGAATTATGGTGGATTGAATGTTGCCAGACGTGAAATGTTTTGGTCAAAAAATCAGAGGGGAGTAACAATCTAAAGAAGGTGTACGGAATGTTCTTCTTTAGACTGTTACTCCCCTTTTAAAAACGGAAATGTGATATTTCTTTGTCTCAAAGTACATTGGACTAAACCTCCCTTCATCTTAATAGTTTTTTAGTCGAAGTCATTTATATTCTTAAAAAAACAGGCGAGTATCAATTGAAAGAAGTACCGGACATTTTTGTGTGTAATACACATAATTTATTCTTAGTTTAAACTTAAGGTAATATGATTATTCCAACTCGACCTTCACGTCCTAATTATTATAATATGTTGGAATTGTTCTTATTGAGTTAATCCAAGTGAAATCATTAAAGAAGGCAAGGAAGTGTTGTCCTTGGTGCACTACGGAATTCCCTGAAGAAGAACTAGTTGTACAGTGTTGCTCTTCGCTCTCCTGATGCTACATCGTTATTGAAGACTAATTATATTCGTGGCAGTTGTATCTGTGGTAGAGGCGCACCTGCCGCCTCCTGGCTAGAGTGGGTGGCACCTGAACCGTAACATTATAATGCTTCCTATCTGCACGCTAGCTGCTACCCTACCGTATTCTCCTTGTGTTCCATTCTATCAGGTTTTCCTCCTATACTCGTATAGTTGTTATCTCTAAAAAAAAGATTAAAAAAAAAAAAAAATTAGTTCATGATAACGATCTAAGAAATATATTTTTTTAAGTAGCCTCTCCTTTCGCCTTATGCGGATATTAGTTGAGTTTCAGCACATTAATTTTTTCAAAAGATTCATTATCTATCCTTACGTATATTATTGCTTAATAATAAAAGTGGTTAGATATGGAATTTAAATCATCCATAGTCTCAATAATAAGAAACGATAGGTCAGTCTATAAACTTCCTAAAATTAATAGGAGTGACCGTAATGAATAAGATCCTTATAGCAGAATTCACTTCCTTACATAACCAAGGGCAGTTATGTATGCTAAAACTTGTAAGAGATGCAAATTATAAGAATTATCTATAGTCTTAATAATAATAAAAGATATTTGGCAGTTCATAAATTCTTAAAATTATTAGGAGTGGCCGTAATGAATAAAATCCTTGTAGCAAAGTTCACTTCCTTACACAACCAAAGGACAGTTATGTTTCCTAAAGCTTGTAAGAGATGCAAATTCCCATGAGTAAACTAAAGTCTACGAATCGATATTAGAGTAGACCACATTTAAGATTGGTTCATTAAGATTCTCCACTATATTTAACATAATTAACATTTAATACATTTTAAACTTAAACCATGCAAAGGCAGCAATTAATGTCTATAGATCTAGATATGTCTGTATTAGGTAGGCTAATTTGTCAAGAGTTCTATCAAATTAACGTCGTTATAATTTTTAATAAAGAGTTTTCTACCTTGTTTTTTTATCATAAAAGAGAAAAAATGTGGTGCTAGATTTTTCAACATCTACCAACTAATTAAAAGTTGAGTTTAACCTATTCCACTTGTTTCAATAATGAGTCTATTGTTTTAATAATGGTAGCAAATATTTTCTTTACCTAGTATGCCATAAAGGGAATCAAGAGATGTCGATACCACATTTACACATTTCGTATAACTCGTCCCAAAAATACCGCTTCCGGCGCGAGCTCTACGAGTTTTGCAAGACAAATAATTAGTGTACCGCCAATTGACATGAAATTCTACTCTCTATTCGTGCTAATGTATAAATGCACTATAGAGTTGTTTTATCAAGAGAAACATGCTGGTTTTAACATGCTAAAATGATCAATTATCCATCCATCAAGTAAGCGAGATATTTTTTTTGATGATAGTCCACGATAGATGTTATAATTTACCTGCACTGGTTAATGATAGGTTTCCTTTTTTTGGTTTTTTAGGATGGTGAGGGTGTTGGTAGTGCTTCTGGCTGGAGGTGAGTTATTGGAGGCATCACCATCAAGAGTAGCCCTGACTAAGCAATGTGGTGAGAGAGAGTGTTCCCTGCTTCAGTACTGCTCAGATCACATGTGTCATGACTGCTCTGATGCCTGTGAAAGATCCCACAACTACGATGAATCAATCTGTAACACTCAGTGCCAAGGTAATTGTTAGCTACTTTACATTTTAAAATTATATAAATAGAAACATCACGCGTCGTAACGCCGTACCGGTAATGATTCAGTGGATGTAGTAAAAAAATCAGTGGTTGTTCCAAAGACTAAGGAACTTCTTGTATAATTTTTACGTTTTACTTGACAATTCAATGAAATTTCATTGTTTGATTATATATATTATTAATGTAGTATACAATAGTACATTACGCGTCGAGTGCGGAAAGTAGCATTTTGCATGCGAGTGTGGAGTTTTCACCCGAGCGACAGCGAGGGTGGTAAAACCACACGAGCAATGCAAAATGCCGTTTTCGCACGAGTTGCGTACCGTACTTTATCTACGATTGTTAGATTTAAATAATAAATACAGAAACAAATAAACTTGCTGTATGTAAGTTCGTATCTCTCTCTTGATAAAGATGGCATTAATTCATTAGTTGTATTTTTTGCCGAATTAATTATTTCTGGAGGATTATTATTCTCCACATTTTCGTCAAAGTCACTTGATTCACTCATTGTTTTTCACTAAAAACTCGATATAAACAGTTACTTTAATAAAAGAACACCAAATTAGTTTTGTTAAATGTAAACAAACTCACTAATCGTGCGTAAAGCTGAAGAATTCCTCTTCTTTACCGCACTAGTGTGGTAAAGAAGAAGAATTATTCAGAACTATGAGACGCGCATGCGCAATTAATACAAGTACGTAAATAATCACTTTCTACGCATCTAAACAAAGATATAATGTTTATATTTCGTATCAATCGTAGATAAAATAAATTAAAATATAGATTTATCAATTTCTCATTTTAGGGTTTGTAGTGGTACTACTGTACTAAAACTATTGTGTCATACTCGTACAATTGTAGAGGGATTAAATTTTAAGTCATTTGCAGTAATTTAAAACAAAACACCAGTCACAAGTGTTAGTACATTTGGTTGTATAGCTCATTCGTTGTATCCCTCAACTAACTTTGCTAGCATCATTATTACCATAAACAATGTTGTGAGCCGATCTAAATTCAACAAAACAAAGATAAAAAAAAGAATCGGTACGGTAACTGTATTTTATAAAAAAAACTTCTTAATTCAGGATGTGAATAGCTAATAGAATGTTATATAAGTTGATGGAAATAGAATATAATTATAATAGAATAATAATATAAGTTGCTTCAATTAATTTGCGCAAATTGTACTTTTGCCATAAAATATTTTTCCAGCAGTTATACAAAATTGACCAGTTTTACTTTCTATCAGAAAGTAATACTAAAGTATGCAGAGTTATTAAACGGGATTTTTTCCCCTAAAGTAGAAATAGTTTTGTTACTTCATCACTAATCATGCCTTGGTGCCCAATGGTTAATTTTACTTTCAGAATGCATAAAAACGCGTTTTTAGAGGTTATATTTTCCAAAATTTTCCCGCCCGGATCCCCCGGCGTTCCGGTACTGGAAAATTTGCGAGTACACCTCTGATACTAAACAATAGCAGTAGTAGGAGCTAGAGTTATCTTCTTAGTATAGAGATATCTCATATCTCCCCCTGTTTAAAGAATGAGCTACTATAGCGTGCGTTGGAAAAGGAAGGAAAAGAAATAAGGAAATATATCTCACTATCACTACTTCATCTCTTCTTCAACAGCTGGGGTAGTGTTTCTTTAACATGTGTTTTAAGGTAAATGCTCACAATTTTCCTGACTTATTACATGTTTTTCAAAACAGGAATATTTGATCTAACAAATGAGTGTGTCGGTGTTTTTCTACCAAATCGTATTAAAGAAATTAACTTTTTTTTCTTAAATTGTAATTTTAATTTTGTATTCTTTGAAGAAACTCTGACTTTTTATAATATTTTTAAATCTGAAAATAGTTAAAAAGAATTCCAAATGTCTTAAACAAATTCATACTTCTAGATAAATTAATGCGAGAATTAAGATTCAAGATTAGTTCTCCGGTTGCGGTTGGTCTAAATTTAATCTTTTCACTCCTTTTTCGCGAAAATTATATCTACAGATTTCTTTTGCAAGGAAAAAAAAATCGAAGACTCAATATCTAAGTTTCCCGGTTTTATCTTTATATATGTAGTAGTATATAATGCCTGCTATTTAAAAAAAAAAAAAAAAAAAAAAAATGATATCAACCTATCTTTACTTACCAAAACGCTTAACAACCTAGCTTACTTACAAAAATTATAATAAGATCGATACGATAAAAAATGAGATCGCTCATATACTTTTATCTAAAACGTGTTTCATACACACGTAGCAAAAAGCAGCTGGTTGCCTGGTTAAGTAATAATGATTAGAAATTGTGAGCGCTACCTTGAAATTAGCTCTACCGTAGGTTCAAAACGTACTTTTATTCATGTAAAAAAACACAACAATGATGACAGATTTAAATAGAAGGGGGGGGGGGGGGTCAATAAAGTAGACAATAATGGGTCACAAAATCAAAACATCAGTAAAGTACGTGGTATGACGTGAGGACACTTTGTGCCACACTATAGCAGACTATTTAAATATTTAGTTAATCTAAATATTAAAATGTTAGTATTTAGATTTATCGTAAGATCTCTGGAACAAGCTTTATAAAGTCGTGTAAAATTACGTAGAAAATAACATAAAATTAAATCGAATTCATTGAAATATACACTGAGGTAAACCTTGAGCCTGTTATTATTTTTAATGAGAAGTAAAGGTCGAAAGTTTTACTCTCGTATATGCGCAGTTTTTAAACTACTTTAAGCACCAGTGCAACTGCTTAAAATAATCTCATAAAAGTAAAATAGTTGTATGATATAATCGTTCGCACAGTAATTGACTTGTCCAATATATATTTTTTTTTTTTTAACAATAATATGAAAATGCCTGAGTGGACTTTTTATATTGAGCTAACTTGGCAGTTTTTCACCAATAAAGCAAATATGGAGCATCTCATTTATTCCTTTAATTTTGACAAATCAGTCGTGCTTTTGATTTGGTCCGATTTGTAAGAACGATATTCCTCAATTCACTCTGTGCAATTATTTTAATTTAGTATTAATAATAACGGGGTTTGTAAGATTTAATTTTTTTTTCACTATCGTCAAAAAAAGGAAACTGTAATGTGTTTGTTCCAGATTATCTTAAGGTACTATTGATTTATTAATGTATTATTAAATGTTTGATACGGATTATTATTAACGTTGGGTTTTAACTTCACAGTCTGCGACAATTTAATATTGCTTAAGTTATTTTAGTCATAAATATGGCTTCTGTTCCAAAAAAAAATCGGAGCTTCAATTTTTTTTTATCGCTTCATTTTGACGTTGCCGATATTGAAAATCGGCAACGAGATCATGGGCGCGTTAATAGATATTCAAGGGCAAAGGTCAATAAATTCAGAAAGAACTTTTAATTTTTTTAATTAAAATTTATTTTAAACGTCGGAACCGTTTAATTAAAAACTTAATTGCACATATTTTCAATAGTTAGTTTTTGCTCTATAGTTTTTGGTACAGCATATTTAAAAACTATATTTTATTGTGTTTTTCTTTTCTCATATACGTATATGCAGAGAGAAAATATTGTGTTGGCACGAAAATTCGATTTTAATGGATTTCAGTTCAAAAAAGGTTTTTGAAAAAAAAGTCTGTCGTCTGTGAGGACACGTGTAGCCTAGACTATACTGGGCCAATTTCGATGAAATTTGGCTAACAGATTCAGATAAATCATACCCCGAGGCAAAATTAAAAAATAAGTTATAGTTCATTATTAAACAAAATCTATAAAACGAATTTTTATTTTTTAATATAAGTAGTTTTCCCGGGAAATATCTAGTTTCTGAGATATTGATGAAAATAAATCTGATTTAGGTAAAATCGAAAAATAACAAGTAAAAAACAACCTGTTAAACACTTTTTACATAATATGTGTTAAGGGGTAATAAGGGCTTCAAAAACGCAAAGAATGAGAGGTTGGTTTCGATTCCCCACCAGGGAGAAGTTATTGTTATGGTAAATTTTGATAAAATGTTTAATAATAATTAAAATAAAACCACGAAAACTTGACTTTAAACAATTAATGAATGGAAAACACTGGACAATTACTTATGTACAATTTATATAAGAATATTATCTGCTGCGATTCCTTGAAAATAAAATGATACATTTTTTCTATAGGTTTTTTTTTATCATTTAGTTACTAAACATGGTAACTAAATGATTACATCGCATCGTGGCATTTACCTTATTGATAGACAAGCCTAAAACGTGACTATGAATGTATTATGTCAAAATGCAGTCATACTCATTAGCCTACATGCTCTGACGAAATGTATATAATTACAGTTTAAGGTCAGGGAGAAAACCATTTCTTAGGATATTAAAAGTTTGCATATTACTAGGAATAATTTAAATACGTTTATAAACTTAACCATACCTAACAAAAATATTGTTGTTATTATAAATGGTCTAATTTAAGCAAAGGTGGTAGAAATGTAATATAGAGCTTAATGAGGAGCCAGTTTTTTTTTCAAAATTTGGATTTTGTGAATCACAAATTTTTTTTTTTTTTAAGTTCTCAAATTTACCTAGAATTTTGGTATTAACAAAATCTCTGATGCGGAATCTTCCGGGAAAAATCTAGATTTATTAGACTCTAGCCGCGGAAATCTAGGCTATAAAATTATTATATGTATATTTTATTTTTAATATAAAAGATTTTAATTATTTTCTAATTAGCTAATTTATTTGAATTCTTTTGCAGAGTACATGCATGACAAGCGCAGCGATGCACTCAGTGGTATTCAAGGTAATCAGATTTTATAATTATTTTTATATTTTTTTCTATTAAACGATAATTTCTATTTCTACTGTACACATGATTGTTTACACAGGTGGCTTATATAAGTAGAATTTTAATTCTACTTACTATATGGGTAAAGAAAATATACTATTTAATATCTCTTTTTCAAAATTATAAAATATAAGTACAAAATTATATAATCATATAATATCTTGTTGATTAACCATAGCCTTGAATTGTAGATATAAAGCCAAAACGTACAGGTCAAAAAGTAAAGCTATCCGTGTCGAGCTGTACAGTATAATCTGTTGTATAATTCACAAAATACATTTTAATTTATAGTTTTTTAAATTAAATATATTTTAATTATACCTGTTTTTTTCCTTTTTCATACACATAGTTTATACAGAAAGTATTGTGATGAAAATTTAAAGGATTTACACGTTTTGATGTCCCCTGAGTCCAAAAAGTTTTTTTTTTTAAATGACTGTCTTAACTACAAGACCGATTTTGATGAAATATGGCATAGATATTCAGAAAAATCATACACCGAGGAAAAATTAAGATCCATTTTAGCTTTACATTTGGGGGCACTACTAGGAGTAAAAAATATTTCTCGAAAATGAATTTAACAATTTTGATTAAAAAAGTATAAAATTTCAAGGTTTGATTCCCCGCTAGGGAAGAATTATTTTTATGGTAAATTTTGATAGAATATTCAATAATTATTAAATATAACAACGAAAATTCGAAACAGATAAAAAATAGATTTTTTACACACTAGCTCTAAAAAAAAAAAAAAAAAAAAAAAAAAAAAAAAAAAAAAAAAAAAAATCTATATTAAAAAAAAATTCTAATAAATTGGTTTTGAATTTTTGAAGTCAAGCAGCAAAAATATAATATGATGATTTTTAAATAAGTTTGGGTTTTCGTGAAAACTTATTTCTTCATTTTTTTAGGGGCCGCAGAACCAATATTTTCCTGCGTGTGTCTGTCTGTCCGTCCATCTGTCGCCTGACCACGGGTTCACCTTTCGTCCGATCACTATGAAATTTGTCATTTATGTGTATCCTAATTTATGTGTATCCTACCCACTGATTTTAAAAATATAGCGCCTTAAAAAAATTAGGGTAAAAAAACTTAAGGGTTAAAAAATAATATTTTTTTTCTGGAGATCGTGTGGGGCATATGAAAGGGTACGTCGAGCTGATTACAAATATATATAATTTTTGGTTATAAGCTTTGATAGGGAGCCTACTTCAAACTCCATAGGCGAGTTTGAAGTAGGTGTGAAAAGTGCCCCTCCCCCCTTTTTATCTCGCTTATGTAAAGTGCAAAAAATCTGAAAAGATTCCTGAACATTCTTCGACCGAAAGTAAAGATAATCCTTTTAGGAAATTTCGAAAAAAAAAATGTTATGCTCTTTTCGATTTCTTTGTATGTTTATAGTCCAATTCAGTGGCAAAACATAGTTTATCAGAAGTTTGTTTATGTGTGGTTTGAGAATATCAGATCCATAGGATAGTTCAAAGTAGGCATTTAAGAATTTTAAAAACACCATCATTAGCGGCCTTTACACTTAGGCACTTTCCTTTAGGATAGAGCAACCTCAAAAGGCGTAAAAGGGTACTATTTCAACAATATAGTGTTGCCTACGGACCCTCGCTGTGAGCTGATTAGCACACACGACCTGTTAATTTAAAAAAATATTTTCTCCACCATTTGTTAATATTTATTATTCCCAAATATATATATTTTTTTTTAATAATTATTTGTTCATAACATTTTTAATTCAAGAATAAAATTTCCTGCAAGCCCAACGACCCTTTGCAATAATTTTGCATTAGCAGGGATGGGTTTGTTAAAAGTAAATTGGATGTTGATAATATAATTAAGATTGTTTAGTTGATGAAATGTCTTAAAATTAATTTTATTTAATTTCTTATAAGTTAAATTTAATTAATTTATTTTCAATTTGAATTTACTGGATCTCATCCTTGTGGTTGAAAATATTTTATTTTGTAATTACTATTAATATATTTGTTTGTGTTGATAGGAACAGTGGATGGGCTGAAGGTTTCTGTAGCCATTAGTTTATCAGTAAGCTGCCTTGCGGCTCTTGGTCTATTAGCTTTGGTTTTCTACCTCTGCCTAAGAAGGAACATTGCTTCTCCAACGAATAAAAAAGAAAGTGAACTCCATGAAAAGAAAATGGCTGTTTCAGTGAGTTAAATTAAATTAATCTGATCTCTACTTTAAGCATATTGATTAATTTTTTCTTCTTCAGGCTATTTAAGAAGCCTCTTGTAATAGTCATTTATGCACCTAGGGCCCTAGGGCAGCGGTTCCCAAACTATGGGTTGCGACTCACTGATGGGTCGCGGGAGCAATTAAGATGGGTCGCGGACTGGGTGCCTTTTAAAACATGTTTTGGGCTGCAAACATGATCTTTTTAATTAAATTAAATAATCACACAAACATTCTCTGCGAAGAGTACAAGTCTAAAGCTAAACTACCAGTAAGAAATGTTGAAAATAAAGTGAGCACAGTGAACAGGTGTGTGTGTGCGTGCCTGCGTGTACAGCGATATTCCGGTTATAACGATTGCAATCAATGCATTTGGTTGGTTTCCTATACAGGGTGGTCCAAAAGTCTCCCCCCCCCCCCCCCTCTTAACTTTTGAACGGTTTGAGATAAATTAATGAAACTTGGGGGATCTCTACCATGCAAAGGGAAGTTTGTTTTCATGCAATCACCCACTAGGGGCAACCACCCACTTTGCCCCCAGGCTACCCAACTTCAAAATTTCAAATTGGAGTGTATATTTTTGATAGCATATTTGGATTCTACACTGAAAAATAATAAACTTTTACTTGAAACTTTTTTTTCTATTCCCAATATTTTGCCCCCTATAGGTGGGCAAAGATAGCAAAATTACCCCACCGATAATACGTTGTAAAATCTAAACGGTTAGAGATAAATTAATGAAACTTAGGGGATCCGTACCATGTAAAGGGAAGTTTGTTTTCATGCAACCGCGCTGTAGGGGCAACCTCCCATTTTGCCCCCAGACCACCAAACTTCAAAATTTTGTCCTAGAATGTATATTTTTGATAGCAGATTTAGATTCTACTGCAAAAAATAAAAATATTTTACTTCAAACTTTTTTTTCTACCTCTAATATTTTGCCCCCTATAGGGGGGCAAAGGTATAAAAATCGTAGATTTCAGCGCCTGGGGGCCAAATGGAGGTTGCCCCTAGTACGCGAGTGGATGATTAAACACTTCCCTTTACATGGTACAAATCCCCCAAGTTCCATGACTTTATTTCAAACCGTTTAGATTTTGTCTAAGTGTTATTTTTTTACTATTTCGGAAGGGTTATTTTGCTATCTTTGCCCCCCTGTAGGGGGCAAAATATTGGAGATAGAAAAAATAGTTTCCAGTAAAAGTTTATTATTTTTCACCGTAGAATCCAAATATGCTATCAAAAATATACACTCCAATTTAAAATTTTGAAGTTGGGTGGCCTGGGGGCAAAGTGGGTGGTTGCCCCTAGTGGGTGATTGCATGAAAACAAACTTCCCTTTGCATGGTAGAGATCCCCCAAGTTTCATTAATTTATCTCAAACCGTTCAAAAGTTAAGAGGGGGGGGGGGAGACTTTTGGACCACCCTGTATAACATGCAATGATTTAGCTCGGATTATAACGATGACGGGTATAACGATAATTCGGGTAAAAAAGCGATCTCATTTTAGAATTAAAATTGGTCACGTCCACCTTTCCATGAAGACCCTTCCTTTACTGCCGGTACACAGTTCACAGTTCACTTCCCAATTTCGAAGTACATCATATTAACATATGTATCATATTAATATAATACGTAAACTTTCCTCTTTATATAATAAACTTTCCTCAAATGCTCGACAAAACCACACTCTATAGTAAACACATTAAACTTTTTAACTCTGACAGCTTAGGAAAATCGAGAAAAAAATGGGAGGAGAGTGTATGAGAGCTTGAGATTTTGGCGGGTAATCTTAAGCTCTCATTCACTCTCCTCCCATTTTTTTTCTCGATTTTCCCAAGCTGTCAGAGTTAAAAAGTATCATGTGTTTACTATACTTCCCCCTTCCTTTTTCTAAGAATGGCAACTGATATGAGTTGTCTCTTTTTTGTTTAAATATTATGATTAGTTCTTGGAATCTCTTTATGTGTACAGCCCGTTTTGTTTTTCATCTTAACAAGGAGAGTCTCATTTAATAGTTTGGTTTCTTTCAGTTCTGACCTATTGCGTTAAAATGTCTAATCAAACGCGCGTTCATTATCTATGGCGGAAAAAAGTAAAAATAATTGAACGTTTAGAATGTTGTGTTTCGAACAAAGATCTCTGTCGGGAACTAGGAACATCAATCGACCATGTGTACCATTTGGGAGAAAAAGGACCAAATAAAAAGCTCCTTTTGAAAAGCAATTTTCAAAAGGACATTACATCTTGCACGAGGATAAAATTGAGTTAACACCAAGACGTAGAACAGGCTCTCCTAGACTTGTTTAAAATTCAATATTCTAAGAACATTCCAATAAATGGTCCGATACTTCAAGAAAAAGCTTCTGAATTTGGTAAGCTTTTTAATAAAACAGATTTCCAAAGTTCGTTTTTGTATTATAATGTGTCTTTTTAGGGTTTCGAGGTCATAGGTCATCCTAGAAACCCTTATGCTTTTGGTAGTTCGTCCGTCCGTCGCATTTTGCAAGTATCTCCCGACCTACTGAAGCTATAGACTTGAAATTTGGTATACAAGTTAAACTTTTTTGCCCAAAAACAGAAAAACTATTGCGGACTTGAACATTCCAAATTTCTCCAATCTGCGATCAATTGCGAATAGATCGCAATATTTTATATTTATTTGCAAGTTTGGTATCATTTCAAAGGTATTGAAATGTATAATACAAATATATATCGCGTTTCCAAAATTGCGGCCATTTTACCCCCAAAAAATTAGAAAAAAACCAAAATGTACCCCCCCCCCCCCCCCCTGCACTACCCCATTAGGATAGGTCCTAAAAATAAAGCAAAAATACATAAATATACATCCCTGTGGTCCAATGAAATTTCCGGTAGTTGATCTAAAAAAAGTCAAATTTTAGGGGGCCGTAACTATGGAGCCCTAAAATGTTTATGATTTAAAAATTCGAAGTTGGGTATCATTTTAAAGGTATTGAAATGTGGTTCACAAAAATATATCGTGTTTCCAAAATGGCGGCCATTTTACCCTTCACAAAACTAAAACAAAACGCAAAAAATGACCCCCCCCCCCCCCCCCCCGCTACCCCATTACGACAGGTCCTAAAAATAAGGCTAAAATACATAAAATATGCATATCTGCGTGGTTTAATGATACTTCCGGGGGTTGATATGAAAAAGTCATTTTTTAGAAATTTTAGGGGGCCGTAACTCCAGAGCCCCAAAAATTTTATTATTTGAAAATTTAAAGTTGGGTAATAAATCGTGTTTCCAAAATAGCGGCCATTTTACCCCTGAAATAACCAAATAAGTTCATACCGAAGATACTAAAAGATAATATATGCACACCTTGTTTCTTAAAAGTGAAACTTTTTATACATCTTATTTTTAAAAAAAGAAAAAAATAATAATAATTTATTTATGAATTCTTATGACCGAAGAAACCCTTTTAGTAACTTGCTGGCAAGTACTTGACGGGAGTTTTTTAAAATCCTATTTGTTAATACCTTGCAGATTTGCATTTGCACATTAACATTATTATTTTGTTCATATTTTATTTTATATCGGATACAATGATATAACGATCTGTTTTAGTAGGTCCAACAACAATTGTACAATAATTGTTAGCACTTTTAATAGTAGATATAAGAGAATCAATATTAAAAACAAATAAGAATTGTAATTAAACTCAAATAGAAGGTTATTTAGATGCAGGTAAACAATGATAAACAAGGTCAAAAAAGCAGTGTCACCAACCTGATTTCAACAACTTCACCACATTAGCAATTCATTCTCTAATATTTATAAAATAATTAAGTTGGCAATCCTTCTTTTTCTCCCTGGCATTACTTTTTCTCCCTACTTTTACATGTTCTCCCAACTTTTTGAATTCAGGGAAGAAAAGACTTTCTCTAGTCCCTCTAAACTAATCCAAAATCATAACTTTTTCTCCCTACAGGAGATAAAATTATTACTTAATTCTCTTACATTCTTAGGGTAAGCAAGTAGTTAAAATTCTAATGCCAAATAACTAAGCTGATACTAGGGGATATTAAATGTTGACGGGTGTTATTAGAAATTACGAGGGGATACAACAAAGGAACAAGATGTCAGGACTCACCGCTACAAGACTAGTTAAATTACAGAATTCCTCCTTGATTTAAAAGAAAGCAAATATTTTTGGGAAAAAAATAACTAGGAAAAACTCACCGGTAACATAGCTTAAGTGTTATCATTTTGTGTTAAGATGTTGTTTGATTATTAAACTGAATCTCCATAATTATGAGTCTCTATTACATATTGGAAAAAATATTTTTTAGGATCTTAAGTGAAGGATTTGAAATTAAAGACGAGCGCTTCTGCTTATAATTTAGAAGGGCAGACTTCTAATGTCTTGAGTCTCCCCATATTTTTTTTTGCCTTTAGAATTACAGTTAGTGAATAGAAGTAGCTTATAATTAATTATTGTATGTATATTATTATTATAGGCTTCAGCAGTTGGGGTTAGAATAAAGATTTTGGTTTTTCTCCCCTTTCCATTTATGAGCTTGACATTTAAATTGATTGAAATATTATTTGTAAATTTATTTAAAAATAATTATTTAATATGTATGAATAATATAAATGAAATATTGTTCACAGGCAATATTTAACAACAATAAAGTGGAGAAAGAGAAAGAACTGCACTTAGATATGCCTCCTACAGGAGCCCCTAGCGTAGTCACCACAACGACGCCCATCTCTACCCGCCATCCCAGTGAAGATGCAACGCTTGAATATGCTTACGACAACCCAAATCTTACACCCAGCCCTCAATTACCTCAACCCAGACATGAAACAACTTTCTGAACACATCGATAACAATAACCTTTAAAATGGTTTTATGAAAAAATTGTTGAAATTTTACCCTTTTGGGTAAATCTGAGTTACTAACTCAGTTAAATGTTGTCCAACATTATAATATGAAGGTAAAAATAAATTATGTTCTACACCCTCCAAACTGCTGTTCAGAATTTAATAGTTTTGAACAACTCTAAACAAGACTTCAAATCACTGAACTGCCAGGTAATAAGAACAAAATTAATTAATTAAACAACCCTTCAGAAAAATTAATTAATTTACCAAGCTGAATATGAAGATAATTTTCCTTCTGGGAGGGAAACAAAGTTCAGGAAATAAATACAGATATCAGTATGTTATATATAGCGGACTGAAACATTAAAACATAACTGAAGACCACACATAATATCAGTCTGAAATGTTGTAATCCTAAAAGGTTGTTTATAATCCTAAGATGTACATTGTCAGGAATGAGTGTTGATTGAACAGAAAAGGCCCTGAAGAGCATAACATTTCTCATTAAACCTTTAAAAAAATTAACTTTTTTTTAAAAAAAAAAAAAAAAAGGTAATAATGAAGTGGGTGATTTTAATATCTTTATATACATAATATTGCCAATGCTTATTATCCTTTTATACAAACACAGCATACAATTAAAAAAGTGAAATTTTATTGCTTTCCATTCATTATTTTATATTATTTAAACACATAAAATTATTTTATATTATTTATACACATAAATTATAATTTAGTATTTTTTCATTGAAAGGCGATATACATAATAATATTCTATTTTAAGTTAATAAAAAAAAAAATAAAAAAAATTCAAAAATAGATGTAACAAGTAATTAATTTAATTACATAATTCAGATATATTATTGTTTTCAATAAGTTTTTTTTAAATATAAATGAAATGTATAAAAAAAAATAAAATTAATATAATAGTACCTAAACTTTACTCACAAGTTGTATTTTAGGAAAACATAATTTTCTTTAAATGTTGCACACGTAGCTCAAACATGAATAATTATAGATAAAAGTAAAAATATTTTAAAGTTAATAGATCTATTACTAATTATATAAATACTTTGTATTAATTAAAATAATATTTTATCTATACATGTATGTATTACATTTAAATAAAGAAATTTACTCAAATGAAAAAAAATATATATATATATATATTAAAATAGAGATAAGGAATTTGTAAAAAACTGAAAGGCCCTTATTTTATTTGTAATACAAAATGTAATAATAATAATCATAATGTATTTACAAATTAAGTATTTATATTTATAACTTTTACTCCTATGTTTTTTTTTTTTTTTTGTTTTTTTTTATCCTTATTGTGAATTGATTTGAAAAACAATCAAGGTGTAATTGCAAAGATAATCATTGTTAATGTTTAAATATATATGTATCACACATTTGTATGTAAATAATGTGTGCATTTGTTAACTCTTTGGCAATATTAAAGAATCTTTTTTACATAAAATATTAAATACCAATAAAATCAAACAATTATATAAAATCAGTCAGTTTATAACTTTAAATTTACACATTCTTGTAATAATGTAAACCAAAATCACATCGACCAAAATCTATTTAAAATAAGTAAAATTATAAATTTAATGCCATTGCACTAAAAAAGTGAATTCCTTCAGTCACAACACCTACAGAAAAAATGAACGCCTGTAGTCACAAATATATTTTTACAAATCAAATTAATATTTATATGCAGTATTTATCCATCAGTCTGCAGTTTTACTCTCTGAAGCTAAAATCTGTTTTCTACGCCAGTTTAAAATATACTGTCAATCTACTTGTTACGAAGTGCCATTGGTACTTCATTTTTAAAATATAAATTATGAATAAGGATTCTTTAATCTTCTCATAGAGTTTTTAACAAATTAATTTTATTAATAATTACTTCTAAAAAATGTTTCATTATAAAATGTACAAATTTAAAATCAATTTAGCATAATAAGTTAAAATTAAATAAAAAACTAACAATTAATCTTAATATATTACATTTTTTAAACACATATTTGTTTGGTTAAGGGTTGGGAGTAGGTTTGAAAACATAATTAAATTAGAACTAAACTGCTTAAGACAATAGGTGTAAGAGTGTAGATTTTAGGGATTTTTGAAATGTAAAAAAATGAAAAATCTATGCCACTCCTGGTTGTGATTAATTTTTTGTCAGAATTGAAGAGTTCTTGTCTTTTAATGATATTTAGAGGTTTTGTGTTTTCAATATAGCCATGTCGAAAGAAAAATTAACATTTAGTAGAATCCATATTTTAAAAAACAAAGGACCATTTTTTGTTCTATTGTTAGAGGTGGTTGGAAATGGTTTGACGTGGTAGGAAGTGGTTAGAGGTGGTAGAAGTCAAGTGGTTAGCATAAAACAAGCAAAAAACCTCTTTCTATTATAATGCATACTCTTCATAATATGGCCATTATGTGATAATTATTTTGTATCAGCTGTATATAAAATTTAGATTATTTGTACATAAAATTATATTAATTGGTTGAACTTAAATTAAATGCTTAATCTTATTAAGGTCTGTAGGGTATTAATAACTTCATTTCATTCCGTATTTGCTATATTTCACCTCCAGGTATCTTCAGGCCTTTAGAAAATTCCTTCTAAAACATAACTGTATTTATTTTTCCTAGTGTTTTCTCTCAAACTAAAACGAGAGTTCCATCATAAGTATACAAAATACCTGTTTTCTCTATGAGAAATTATATTTTAATTAAATTTTTGGTGAAGTAATGTGAATAAATTTAATAAATAGTGAATATGTGTAGACGCACAGGAGAATTATTACCTTGAGAGGAATAACTAGGAAAAATAAATACAGTTATGTTTTTGAAGGAATTTTCTGAAGGCCAGAAAATACCTCAAAGGAGGCGAAAAATAGCAAAAATGGAGTGATATGAAGTTATTAATACTTCACAGACCTTAATAATGTTAAGCATCATATTAGAATAAAGGGTAATATACTACGATTATATGTTTAATTTAATTATAATTTATTCTTCATTATTAATTTAAGCTGTATATATTTTATTACTTATAATATCATACTCGTTTTCACACTTGTATTCCATACTTGGCACATTCCACAAAATGTAAATAAATATTTTTAAAGTAAATTGTTAGATTTAAGAAAATTTTAATTTCACTTATTTTGAATTTATGTAAATTTATCATGGTCACGTCAGTACTGCAACAGGAAATTATTGTAAATTTACCTTCAGGTAATTTTATCAGCCATTTTCCTTTACTTTAACTATAGTTTTGATTAAAATTATATACTTTTGCATAAGACACATTTTGTCATAAGATTTAGCTGGGCTATAGCTAACATATAATAAACATTTAAAAAAAAACATTTGATAAATTTACATCAATGCCTTTTTAAGTATAAAATATTAAATTATTTTTACTTTATTTTATTTTTATTAAATATTAATTAAATCATAATAAATTTAATAATTGGATTTAATAATTAATTGGATTTAGTTTAAGAAAATATTATTAGATTAATGTATTATTTATATACATACATTGAAAATAAATGCCGTTATCGCATAAATTATGTATATATTAATTTTGGTATTGGTAGTTTAATACTTTGGGAATCATGTCTTTCTTAAAATTTAATTTTAGTAAAATATACATTAATGTATTAAATATGAAATATCAATCTTTTAAAGAAATAAATATAAGTATATAGAATATATTTTTTAATTTCAATCCTCTAAAAAGTTGAAATTAAACTGGCTGTGTTTCGCTGAATTAATTTTCTTTATTTAAATGTTTAAGTAATTTAAAAAAAATTATAATATTAATAGTTTGTAATTTAATTGTTAAATAAGATATTAATGATTTTGGAAAAAATATAATAGGCTGATTGTAGGAAAAGTATGGTTGTTAATGTTAAAAACAAATTTTACACTTAAAATTGGAAGATGTGATTTTTCATAAAATATCGATAAATGAAATAACTAATAATAAAATAAATGTTTATACAATTCAATTCTTTTATACTTTTTTCATATTATTAATATCTTTCTGTAATAAATAAGGTTGGGGTTTAAATAAATATAATTTATTAATTTGATAAGCCTTACATCAGTAATAATCCGTCCATGATTAAAAAATAATTATAAGAAATACTTTAAGTATGTTATATTATTTAATTGTTGTAAATATTAGTTTAAATTAATTTTAAACAAATTCTATGTATAAGTGGTTGTATATAATAAGTTGATCATTTCCAATTTTCACATTTCTATGATTACATCAAATTAACTGAGTAATTATTTTTATTAATTAAAAAAAAATTAATACTAAAGTGTAAATTTAGTGTGAAAGGAAATATCAGATCGTCTTTTACCTCGCAGTGTAGAGACAAAAAGGTTTTCCTCCCTCCTATGCCGAGGGATAAGGAGCAGGCACATTTGAGGGACATTCCTTTCCGAGCAGGGGATGTTATGTAGTTCATCCAGGCTATCTTCTAAAATTATAAACTTACTCTTTTAAAGCAGCACAATTTTTAAAAAAACTATGATGTGTTACTAAATTTTTCATTATGCCATTTATTAAACAAAAAATGTATGGAACCCAAATGATGTATTAGAGATCATAATCACTGTGTCATTAATTAAATAAATTGGGTACGGTTTGACAATAATGAAACCACTGATTTTATAAACCATTAGTTTAGAATTATGAATAAGTTTAGAATTACGATTACTTAAGATAATTTAAAAAAATTGTATTATAAAGGATTATTTTTAAAGAATTTAGATTAACATTATTCATATATTTTTTTTTTTTTTGTAGATTTAGATTATTCTTTCTGTTCAACAGAATCTTTAAAATTTTAATGCACAATAATATTAACACCCATTTTAAATGACAAATATTTATATTTAAGATTATTTCATTTTTTTGCTTCCGAGCTTACCGAAGGTAACGGAAGCTATGTGATTGTTCCGAAGAACAAAAATATTTTAGATCTCTGATTTCAAAAATTCCAAGACAGAAATCCGTTTCAGACATCAAGAAAAATATTTGTCTTTCGGACTATCAGTCTGTCTGTAGGTCTGTTTTTTACTAAGATAATAATTACAAAAATAATCTAGCAGAAAATTCATTCATTTGAAAGGGAAAATATTTTTATGTATATGAAGTGAAACAAGAAAAATTCAGATTGAGCTGCATTTCCCCACCTAAAATAAATAATTTAAATTCTAGGGTTGTTAAAAGTTAACTAGAATTTACAGAAGTGACGTGCATGTCACATTTTCTCTTATAGCTATTCATATAAGATCAATTTTTAAAATATTTAGAAAACATAACATACTTAAGAGAAATTATGCGATTCACTCTAAAACTGCAACTAGTTGTATCAATTCTCAAAGGCTTAAGACATATTTCTTATGTCTTAGGCTGTAATTATTTGCTAAAAGCACCCATTCATGTTCCACTCATATAAGTCTGTCCCTTGGTGATAAAAGGCCGTTGTAATTTTAATCTTGCTTATTTATTTTTAAAAGTATGAGGGAACAATGACTTTTAACAGTATAACATGCTATTTTATATGCTTTTATAAAATAAAGCCACTAAACTTATTTATTTATTTGCTTTTAGCACCATTAAAATAATATTATTCATAGAAAAATTATAGCATGGCTAATCTTTAATTCTTTACTCCACTATATTAGTTAGCGTTAGATCATAACTTAATATTATTATTTCAAGCACTGTAATCACGTGACCTGATTTTTAGTTTGTAATTTTAATTCTTAATTATAATTTTAATATTTATTTATAAATAATTAATTAACCCTTATCAGGCAATCCGTCCATTGATGCCTTGATTAGAAAAATATAAGTAATAATTAATATTAAATTTTAAGATATAAGTAATAATATGTTTAATTTAATTTTAAGATAGATTAAGAAAAAATGAATTAATTCTAATTTGAAAGGGGGATCTAAGACAACTAACCATAGTTTTGTAAGTTGTTTAACGAGGTTTAGGCATTTAATATTAATCATCATAATTAAATTTTTATTTTACTAATAAAAATAAATTATTTCGGGAGTTCAGGGTTTTTTTGTTGTATGAAATAACTTAATATTATATTATGTTACATTAAATTAATATTGTTTCCCTGTGGCCTAATTTTTGTTTGATAATAAAAATTAACACATGTTAAGAATTAGATATGGAAGAATAATTTAATAATTCAGATCTTTTTGGAATTAATTTTGTTAAAAGAGCACATTCTCCTTTTTTTAAAAAAAAAAAAATAAATAAATAAATAAATATTTTCACAGTCTCTAATATATTGTTGTTTTTTTTTGCACATGCAGGCAAATCTTGACTTTTGTTCGACTTACAGAAAAATTAAGACTTACGGAATAATTTTTCTCGTTTTTTTTTCTTTTCGATTATTAATATTGATTTATTTACCTTATGGTTACATATAATTTATGTCATTAATTACAATAAGTTATTTTTAGCCTACATTAAAAAAGAAAATGGGAATCAAGGGGGTGAATCTGACACAAAAAATTTGACTTATAAATAAGAACAAGTTCTTAAGTCGAGGTTTGTCATTATTTTTATAAGTTTTATAAAAATATAGGTGAATGGGTATCTATATATATTTATTTGCGATTTGTATACATTAAGATATTTAAGTGCAACATTTAAACATAAATAACTTTTGACTTAAATACAAAGTATTCTTAAAGTAAATATAAATGTTTTTAACTTCATATATATTTTAACATATTAAAGATTTATTGTCTAATAGACTTTAGAATCTGATTTTTTTTTCTTTCCTTTACAAGTTATTAAATGTAAATATAAATATATATTTAAATTTGATATAGCCCTACCAAAATATATCAGTTTTTCAAAAATTAAAAAAAAAAAAAAAACTATACATTTCTTCACAGGTTCCCAAACAAATTCTTAAATATGGTTTGATAAATAATACTTATATCTCAAATTGAACTACACTAACTATTGTTTAAGCTTTATTAATTAACGTGTAATTTACTCTTGAAATTTTATTCAAAATTAGTAAGATTCATAAATCTAAAAAATCAAGAAACATCTTTTGACTTGTTTATAAGCAACCTTGCATAAAGAGCATTATGCCTAATTTATAACTAAAGTTTTTTCAAAAACCTTAGTTTAACACTAAAGTATTTCTGTTTAAAGTTGCACATATATTAACTTAATCAAAAATTAATTTGTAACTAACACCTTTATTTTACTAACAAAAAAATTAGTTTTATCATTTGGGAATTTATTTATTTATAGAATTGGTACATATCATTCTTCAGAATTTTAGAAATTAAACATATTGTTTATTCTATTAAAGTAATTTTTTTTAATTATTTAGCAGTTTTTTTTTATTTATAAGTAGATTGAGAAGATGAGTTGAATAAAGGACCAAATACAATATTTAAATATTCAATGTATGTCAAAATACAATTTTATTAGCTTAAAAAGTTTTAATTAAAAAAAAAATCAAAAGTAAAACATAAAGACGAATTTGCTTTAATTCATTTTTAAATTAATTTGAAATATATATATAAAAAAATCTTCTTTTTAATACACATATTGCATACATTTTTCTTAGTAAATTCATTTGATTGCTTAAAAATATTTTAACTTCATATTATAGCATGAGAAAACTTAATTTGTTTATTTATTAAAATATACATTGCTAAACTTACTAATACAAATAATCTCTTTTTTAATTTATTGTTAATCAAAATTTAATATACTTTTTTAAAAATATATAACAATACTTTAATTTAAATAATTGTGACTTAAATATTATAGCACCTTTATTCAATTTAATCTGTACATTAAGATGTAAAACTAATTAGGATGCATGCTTAAAATAATTATTATTAACAAATATTTTATTTTATTGTAAATACTATATAACAATAATTTTACTATAAACAAATATTTTATTTTATTGTCAATATTAACAATAATTTTATTTTAAATCAAATTATAATTATTATTAACTACGGGAAACAGACAGTGAAAAATACTGTAAATATAGAGGCCCGTGGTTCAAATCCCGGCACAGGAGTGTATTTTTCACTGTCTGTTTCCCGTAGTTAATAATAATTATAATTTGATTTAAATTAAAATTTAACTTTCCGTAGTATGAAAACTACCAAAAACTTAAAAATAATTTTATTATTAACAAATATTTTATTTTATTATCAATATTAACAATAATTTTATTATTAACAAATATTTTATTTTATTGTCAATATTAACAATAATTTTATTATTAAGAAATATTTTATTTTATTGTCAATATTAACAATAATTTTATTATTAACAAATATTTTATTTTATTGTCAATATTAACAATAATTTTATAATTAACAAATATTTTATTTTATTGTCAATATTAACAAAAATTTTATTATTAACAAATATTTTATTACTGTATTGCATCAAATATATGATGACAAATTTAGGACACCCCCTGATTTTGAGAATCTGTCGGGTAAAAAAAATGAAATCAAATTTAAAATTCCCTTTAATATTGTTAATAAAATTACACATTTGATTTACATCATTAACATAAACATAGGTTAATGATGAATTTTAGTCGCACGTACAAATTCATTTCTCAGAAAACAGAAGAATTGGAATTGCTTAAAAAACAGCCGTCTTTCCTTGATGGAATTAGCGTTAGAACTGATGAATTTTTTAAATCCAATCGAAATAGAAACGGAAATGAAATGTTGGGGATTCTTATAATTAAATAATTAGAAGCAGTGAAATTAAGAATCATGAGCGAATACTAACAGCTGTTCTTAACATTTTATATAACATAATCCTCCAGCACTCGCGCCTTTGTACACATTTTTAGAAAAAATATAAACAACACCTAGGAAAACATTATGGCAATTTGTTGGCTTTATACCTTCCAAGAAGGTCTTTCCACTAAATTTATTTAGAAGAAAGAGTGTCGTCTTAATTTTCTGGGAGAGATAACCTAACGTTCTTATGCTATGCCCCCTAAGCAGTTTAAGTGTTATAAACAAATACATCAGTTTTGGTGCACACCCAATTTTTGGAAAAGAGTGCATCTTAAATTTGATGCAATAGGGTATTTAAAATTAACCTAATATGTAGTTTTTCTCAAAGTTCTAATTTTTTTTTAATTGTTTATTTAAGGTAATAATCATAATCGTAAACATATCAGGATATATTAAAGTGTAATATAATTATAATTTAAATTAAAAATAATATAGAATGTTACGAATTTAGTAATTAATAATTAGTTTCTATTTAATTTAAATTGTCTAAGACATAAGCCTTATTCAGTATAATCCGTCCACTTATTTTAAGGTAAAATTAGGTTGAAATGTGTTTATTATAAGTATGCCAAATGAAGCGCTTAAATATTGGTCTATTAGCTGGGAAATATATTGGTAAACAATCAGTGGTTAGATTTTATTTTAAAAAATACATCTTTAACTTTAATACTAAATTTATAAATATAGAAATTTGTTTGAATAATAGCAAATAATTTTAATTAATAGATTTAGAAATGTGAAAATTGGAAAGAATTGTAACTTGAAGTCAAGTTGATTTATTGAAGAATTAAGTATGAATTTTAAAATTCTGTTTGAAATGTTTTCGTTTTTATTTCTTCAGGAATAGACTTGAGTTCTTAAAATTGTATTTTATAAACTGTTCAACTTGTGTAAATAGAATTATATTTTTGTACCTTTAAATTATTATTATTTTAAAATAAATATATAATTTTTTTTGTAATTATATTATATCGTTTTATTTTTAAATTTAATATTAGTATACATAAATAAAATGTAGAGAGTGAGAAAAATGTCAAAATTTAATTAATGTTTGATGGATAATTAGCTTTTTTTAAAAAAAAAAAAATAGAAGTATTTAAATAATTCATTAATTGGTGTAAATTTAATTAATTATTGACATTGCTTGGGGCAAATTTAGAAAAAAAAATACCTAATCTTAAAAAACAAATAAAAGTCTGCCCGACTAATTCCTCTACCTTTTCCATTGGACAACAATTTCCTTCCTAATAACTCTCACCAACAAAATGTTTATTGTAGAAAAGGTTGAGACTGATTTTAGATCTGAACTACAGTCGAGCGTCGATTATCCGAACGTTCAATTATCCGAACTGGCTTCATGGGGAAAACGTTGTAAACTACTACAAAAGTTCTCTTACGAAGGAGAAGAAAAGATAACTGTAGGTGTCAATAATTACAATCATCACCCATAGTAATTTCTTAATGGCCTGGAAATGGATAGCTACAATCTCCATCTTTGCCAATATGCACAATTTAAAATAATACTTTAAAATAAATATATTATTTATTTACTATACATATATATAAATAAATATACCTAAGAACTAAGATATCACAACATTAATAAATAGAAACAATGAAATACACCTTCCATGACACCTCAATATGGACTCAATAAAGATTTTTGAACACCTTTAAAGCTACTTAATGCAAGGATCTTCTCTACAGTAAGTAGTAATAATAATGAATATGAAGAGGTATTTAAATATAATTTTATTACTTAATTAAATTTTGATTTTTTTTTTTTTTCTATTCTCTACATTTTTTATAAGAATAATCTCTTATCAGGAGCTCCGTCCAATTTTATATGATACTAGATGTAAGATATTTTAAGTATTTAAGTAATGTAATTTTTAAAGTGTAATACATTTAAGATTATAATAGTTATTAGATAAGTGTCTCCTTTAAGATTTTATAGTAATTTTTAATGTGAATAGATACATAAATAATTATAATAATTATCGACAAATACAACAATGAGATTTATTTAATTTAACAAATAACTAATTTGTTTTTCAAATTTTTGTTATCTGAAGTAAAGTAAATTTATAAAAATAAAATATATTAACTTGAATTGTAAATAACAGATATTAAATTTAATCTTAAAAAATATAAAATAAATTAATGAAATCTGTCAAATAAACATCATATTATTTGATTTTTTTTTTTTTTTTTACTACACAATTGAAACAATTATTTCTACTCATGATACTTATTTTTGTTATGCATAACTGTGAGCACATAGTATAACTCTTTCAAAAACAACAGTTTACTAACTTCTTTTTAAAAAATAATGTAAGTATTAAAAAGAGTACAAAAGGAAAAAGAGAGAAATTATTTTACAAAGAAAGCTAACATAACAAAGCTAAGAAAGAGAGCGTATGCAAGTTAAAATTATTATATTAATTGTTGGGATTAGGCAAATGTTTTTTACTTACACTGAAATAAGATAGTATCGTAATTTTCATAAAACTCTTATTTTTTTAATTTAAATCAAATTTTAAATATTATTATTAACAACGGGAGACAGATATTCAACAGGGATTCGAACCACAGGTCTCCTATTGTTCGAATCCCGGCGCTGGAGTCAATTTTTCTCTGTTTGTCTCCTGTTGTTAATAATAATTATAATTTGATTTAAATTAAAATTTAATCTTTCCGAAGTATGAATACTACCATAAACTTATAAAACTTATGTGAAACTGAAAAAAAAAAAAAAAAAAAAAAAAAATGCTAAGCTCAAGAAATGTATTGATAAAAAATAATATTTATTAATAAATAAATCTTGTATCTTTAATGTGTAGTTTATTGATAATAACAAATAATATTGGCCATGATTATATTTTTAAGCAATCAAAATAATTTAGGAGTAAATTATATTAAAATATTTAAGTTATTAATGTATTAATTGCTCTATGGCAAGTGGCGTTTCAACGCATGTGTATCAAATGCAATAAATTCAAGTAGTTGTACATTTATTAATGAAAGTACTCACCGTTCATTCAAAAGGTGTTGGTATTTCTGAATAGATTGTATACATTTATTTTTATTATAGTTTAGATATAAGAATTAAAGGGAGGGCGGCTAAAGCCATGCTATTTAAATTCTAATGTGTAATTTATTTATTTAATAATTAGTTTTTTTTAATTGCATATAAGAATTAAGGAGGTGATTTGGTGTATGGATATCTGTGCAAATTAAAGTAAAACTATTATCTCACATAAAATATTGGGCTCTTCTTTAAATGGTTACTCCCCTTATAAAAAACAGAGAGGAGTAACAATCTAAAGAAGGTGCATGGAATGTTCTTCTTTAGGCTGTTTCTACCCTTCTAAAAAACAGAAGTGTGATATTCCTTTGTCCTAAAGTTCATTGGACTAAAAATCCCTTTTTCTTAATAGTTATTTACTCAAATGTCATTTATATTCTAAACAAAAACAAAAAAACATGGAGAGTAACAATCTAAGGAAGTAGGTACCAAATATTGAACATTCCGACACATATTATACAATATTATTTTATATTTATTGAATCTCAAAATTCTAGTCCAAGGACTAGTTTTCCAAACAAAGTTCATCACTTTGATGATATAAAATATTAATCCTCTCATTATGATTTAAAACTAATTACGATTTATACTGATAAACTTAGATGAAATAAATTGAAACAGGATTTAATGCAGTTGAAAATAAAGATAATCCCATTCTGCACCGAATCACATAATTGTATGTAAATTCTCTTTCAAGGATGTAGTAAAAGACATTAAGTTGTATTGTTAGGCTTAAATAATAACCAGCCGTTTAAAAAACCTGCTTATTTAATTACTTTTTTATTAGATTACCATTTGTTAGAACACCTAAATAAGATGGGTCTAATAATAGGCTGATTTATCTTTCAATTAACTATCTCTTAATAAGAGAATATAATCAAGCATATAAACTAAAAGAATAAAATGAAAAAAATAAATTGTTTCCCTAAATTAATTAAAATCAAAGATCATAAATTAGAAATGAGATTTTATATGTATTTTATTTTATTTTTTTGTCTTTTCCTTTCTTTAGTTCAAGCAATTTTGCTTTTCTCCGAAAGATTTTTTATAAATAAATTTTCTACCACTTCTTGCTACATCCTTAAGAAGTATTTCGAAATAATTTGCTGTATATATTTGTTTTACACTTAAGATATTATTTTTATATGTATACATAAATAATTTTAGTTCCAAGATCTTAGCGAAAGAAATAACTTTAAAGATTACATCAATACTTAGTGTACAGATAATAATAACTAATTCATAAGTGAACTCATCAGAAATAATTACATACAAATTAAAATATGGATAGATATATTTTTTAAAATATGAATAAGAACATATCAAGGGGTTCAAATATTGATTTGGTTCTCCAGGCTTTTTTAAATCTATTTATCTGATTTGTTTTTCTATTTAGAATTGTAAATTTTATTGGCTTTTACCTAGACTCTAAGCTCTTAGTAAGTAGATGTTTAAAATGTTAACACATTAAATAAATTTGAGTATTCAGTAGAAATAATCACTAAAAAAAAAACCTTTTGTAAATTGTTTGATTTGTTATTATTGCAAAATTACTATGACGGGGCTAAAGCACTAAAAGTCATCAGCCAAGTAATGCTTAACACTTTACTGCAAAATATTATTTTTAAAAAATCCATTATTATTATAGTTTTTTTTTAAGAAACACACAATTTTGATTTCCTTCTTAACTCAGTTTGATTGAAAATTTACTTTTTGATTCAAAATGTAGTCCGAATTAAAAATTCATAAATGTCTAATCAAAATGTTGTCAAAAAGATTGTTTAAAAATGACAGTTATAAAGAAAATTGCAAGAAATTTTTATATCATACAAGTAGTGAACAGCATTGATTATGTATACTAATATAATATAATTTTCTATTAATATCTTTATTTTATTATTTAAACAAAAACATAAATAAAAAATAGCACTTCATAGAGTATGCTATTTAAATAATTAATAATAAAGATCACTTTATATTTGTAAAGTACATATTAGTGAATGATATTGGCACACAAAATAACAGTGTGGTGCAATATTAGAATAAAAGACAATTGCTTTTTTTTTCAATTTTAATCTTATTTGATGTATTTGTGGGACAAACCACCATTAGCTCCAAGCGGCCATTGTACTTATTTCAATTTTATAATTGCAAAAAATAAATATGCCTTATTTTTTAATTGTTTTATTTTATTTGCCCTTTTCTATTATTCAAATTTAGAATACATTTATGTATTTTATTTTTAGGGGGTGGGGAGAGAGAGGGATTCTAGCAATAAATCACTTATGTAAATATATATATATATATATATATATATATATATATATATATATATATATATATATATATATATTATGTATAGAGCAACCTAGCAGGGTGGGTTCAGATAGTTAATATAATTAAAAATCTTGTAAATCAGCTATCTTGGTTTTGAAATGGTTTTAAGTTTCATGGACATTGTTGTAGGTTTAGAACAATGAGGAAGGGTAAAAGAAAGATTTTTTTTCTCTTCCCCTCTCTTGTAGACACTTACCATACTCAACAAGGAATTATTAAATTTTGGCTTTTTCTTGTTTCCAAAAATCACCCTACCATCCAAACAAAAACCTATTCAAGCACACTTTGGGCCTATCCCCATCTGCAAGCCAAATTTCAGCTTACTAGCTAATTTACTTTAGAAAATTTTAGTGCGGGTAGTTGCTAATAAGGTTGTTCGGAGCCAACTGAATTATATTTATTTTTTCTGGGGTATATATACAGATTGAGGGGGACAGGTTGTGCAGGGTATAGTAAATATAAAAAAATCGAATTTTGAGTAGTTACCGCAAGTTTGTACGTTATCAATTGAGGATATCCCTACCGTCAATACTTGCTTGATCTGGAGATCACTGGACCGGTTTCGGCTAAACGCCATCATCAGCAGAGTCGAAGTCTCTCGTAGCACTCAACACACTTATCGAGTCTACATGAGAGAATGAAGTTGGAAAGGTGGAGGCAGATGAAGATATATATATACAAAAGAAGTAGGATAAGGAAATACCCGTGAGACGGGGGTGTCAGGTGCACAAACGGCGAAAAAACAAAGGGAAGAGTGCGCGAAAAAGAAGATGATGCAATGAAGGGAAGGTTGCGTAGAGGGATGATGCAATAGACGAAAGGGTTGATTAGAGACAAGGCGATGTAATAGAGTGAAGGGTGGGCGACGGACAGAGATGATGTAAAGAACCATAAGAGTTGGCATAGAGAAAAAGAAAAGGATGATTTTAGGAGGGGAAGAATATGTGAAGAATAATAAGAGAAAAAGTTGAGAAATTGGTGACGAAAGAAGAGATGGGTGTTGGAAAAGTTCAGTCTAGTCTAGGTTTTTTACTTAGCGTATGCGTTAAAGTTGTGCCGTCTCGTTTACGTTTGTTGGTTGGTGGTTTAAGTGCTGAAAATGTTACGTCAGAGTTAGTGAGTAATTGTTCGTTAATTAAGGTCTGGTTGGTCGTCCTATGTTTGTAAATTTCAAGTTTTTCAAGTATGTCGAGTCTTGGTCCTTTCTGTTCTTTGTGCAATAATGTCATTGATTGGTCAATTGTCGTCGGTTCGTGTCCGTGTTTGCGTAGGTGGTTAGCGAAGTTAGAGTCTGTTCTGTTGTATATGTAAGATCGTATGTGTTCTTTATACCTAGTTTGTAAGTTGCGTCCTGTCCTTCCTATGTATACTTGGTCGCAGTCGTTGCAAGTTAGTTTATAAATTCCACTATTGTCATAAATGTTATTGTTAGTCTGTCGTTTTATTAGTCTGTTCCCTATGTTGTTTGTTGTTTTGAAAGCTGTCTTAATGTCGTATTTGTTGAAAAAGTTTGTGAGTCGATAAGTCTCTTTGCCTACGTAAGTTAGTGCAGTCCATTGAAAGTCGTTCGGTGTCGTTTGTTGTGTCATGTTGGTCCTATTCTTGTGTCGTCCTACCAGTTTGTTTATGGTACGTTTGTGATATCCGTTGTTTTTAGCTATGTTGTGTATTGTGTCGAGTTCTGTTTGATAGTTATCGGGAGTCAGAGGTGTGGTATTGAGTCGGTGTATCATGGATCTGTATGCGGCTAGTTTGTGTTGTGTTGGATGATTTGACGTTGCGTGTATTGTGTGGTCGGTTGCTGTAGGTTTCCTATAGATTTTGTAAGTGAGTTTGTGGTCTATTCGTGACAAGGTTAAGTCCATGAAGTTAAGTTGTCCGTCTGTTTCTGTTTCTAAGGTGAATTTAATGTTAGGGTGTATTCCGTTCATGTACGTCAGTAAGTCGTTAGTTTGTTCTATTTCAGACTCGATTACCAGAAAGCAGTCGTCGACGTAACGTTTGTAATAGACCACGCCAAATACCTCCGCTAGCTTAGGTACATACAGATCTTCTAAGGATTGCATGAAAACCTCAGCCATTATGGAAGATGTTGGATGACCCATTCCCAAACCGTCTGTCGCTAAGTAATTCTTGGCATTGAAACTGAAGTAGTTCTGTTTTAAAGTAGTGCGTAGTAAATTTATTAGTTGTTGTACAGTCTGTCGGTCGTGGTTGAGTAATAATTTGTGTTCAAGTAAGTTTATAGTCTCGTTAACAGGTATAGATGTGTAAAGATTAGTTACGTCGAGTGATATTAGTCGGCTTTGTGAATTTAGAGTAAGGTTAGATGTTAAAGTCGTTAATTCGTGGCTGTTTTTTAATGTGTATTTATCGTCAAGTTCTGCAAAGTCTTTTATGGTTGTTGCTAAGTGTTGTGAGAGTTTGTATGCGGGTGCCTGTCTGTAGTTGACTATTGGTCTAATAGGTGTGTCAGGTTTGTGAATTTTCGGTAAAGCTTTTAACGAAGGAATTGACGGGTTAGAATTGATGTAACGATATTTATTTTTCGGCAAAATTACCAAAGGTGACCGGATTATCGCGTTATGTATGTCTGTCTGGTACTTGCTACTACACACTCTTAATTTTTTTAGTAGGCAATACAATAACTAATATTATATTATATTAATATTCACTGATTATTTATATTAAAAACAGATAATATAAATATTTAATTTAAGATAGTGAATACAAACTACTACTAATATAGGAAACAATTCAAACAAAGATATGATAACATCTTTAGCGTCCTTCTTATCAAAATGTCGAGAGAAGATGAAAAACTATGCAAAATCAAAATAAAATAAAAAATATTTCTACAAAACACTTTGTACCAATGCAGAGTTAGTGCGTTGACAGAGCGGGAAAGTAAAAAAATGGAGTGAAGAGCCAATGAGAGCTCAGGATTTGAAAATCCTCTTAGGATTTTAAAAATCCCGCGCTATCAACGCACTAACTCTGAATTGGTACAGATTGTAAGTCATATTTTATTTCAAAAAGTGCTTTTTATACATTAATTTTATAAAACCTCAGAATTACGGACAAATTCGGGACTTTTTCTAAAATTCCGGACAAATCAGCGTCCGTATACGGACAAAAAAAAATTCCGGACAAATTGTTGAAATTACGGACTGTCCGTAAAAATTACGTACGTCTGGTCACCTTAGGTCTTCATTTGTCTGTCAATGTCTTTTTTCATATTGTCGTAGAAACTAATGTAATTGTCAGTACCTAATATGTTAGCTATCTGCAAGTGTATAGCTAGGAAGTATTCTTCCCCTCCTAAAATCATCCTTTTCTTTTTCTCTATGCCAACTCTTATGGTTCTTTACATCATCTCTGTCCGTCGCCCACCCTTCACTCTATTACATCGCCTTGTCTCTAATCAACCCTTTCGTCTATTGCATCATCCCTCTACGCAACCTTCCCTTCATTGCATCATCTTCTTTTTCGCGCACTCTTCCCTTTGTTTTTTCGCCGTTTGTGCACCTGACACCCCCGTCTCACGGGTATTTCCTTATCCTACTTCTTTTGTATATATATATCTTCATCTGCCTCCACCTTTCCAACTTCATTCTCTCATGTAGACTCGATAAGTGTGTTGAGTGCTACGAGAGACTTCGACTCTGCTGATGATGGCGTTTAGCCGAAACCGGTCCAGTGATCTCCAGATCAAGCAAGTATTGACGGTAGGGATATCCTCAATTGATATAGTAAATATACTTGTAATTCTGAACATCCTCCCGCCTCTTTGCAGTTAATAGTGCAAACTAAATTCAAAAAACAAACAATAACTACTAAAAGCACGGTAAACAAAACCGAAACAAGAGCTATGCTTTTAGAACTTAAAAAAAATTTAATTTAAATCAAATTATAATTATTATTAACTACGGGAAACAGACAGAGAAAAATAGACTCCAGCGCGGGGAAAAAAAAAAAAATAATAGAGGCAAAGGGGAAGGAGCATGTTCCATAATTAAGATTCAGCTTCTTCCCTCGACTTATCTTGAACTTCGAGTAGTAGTTTTAAAAAGATCTTTCATTATCCGTATTAGCCGCTCCCACCCTCCTCCCCACCAGGGAGCTGCTGGCACGTTCATTACGAATTTGATCCTTCTTACAGCTGCTGCCTGATTAATTTGTGACCAATTGAGCCCGGCAAGTAGTCGGTTGGCTCCTACGAAGTTCGTACCATTGTCGCAGTCGATGGTAGTTACTCTTCCTCTTCGAGCAATGAACCGACTTAGAGCTTCGATAACCGCTGCTGAGCTTAAAGATTCGATAAGCTCTAAATGAACAGCTCTGTATGTAGCACAGGTGAAGAGCAAGACCCAAGCCTTGCCTCCTCCTCTTAAGTATAGTGGGCCTGCGGTGTCGACTCCGGTGGTTGAGAATACTGCATTGGTTAAAATTCTGTGCCGGGGAAGTGCAGCAAAGGGTGTTTCAGCGGGCTTAGCCGTAAGACGCAGCCTCTAATAGCCTTCTTTATGGTCCTCCGGCTTCTAAGAATCCAAAACCTCTTTCGAAGTTTTACCATCACTGTAAGTACTCCTGCGTGTCCCTCCTTCTTGTGAGTCCATACAATCAATCAACTTTGTCACATCATGGTCTGAGGGTAGCACCATAGGATACCTGAAACACACTCATAATCTCCCAAAACTAATTTAGTCCTTGCTCGCAACACACCAGATTCATCTTCAAACACATTTAAGTTCTTTCAGTCTTTCTTTGGTCTTTCAACAATCACTCTGTATTAATTTTATTAACTTAATTTCAGCATTTGCTACATCATCACTAGATAACTCTCTTAAATGTCCGTTAAAAACTATATTTTTATATTTAATCATCCACGCTATAACTCTCACTATTCTAAAATAGTCCTAAATGTTTTTAAAATAACTTTCACTTAAAACGTTAATATTAGAAGAAACAACACTCTTTTTTCGTTCACTTAGAACTACTTCCTCAGGTGGCTCAGGATTCGAGTGAGGCCACTTTTATTGGTCTTCATAAAGCCATTTTTGCCCTTTGATTGGTCTTCATAAGGCCATTTTGGCCCTTCCCACCATCGGCTGTCTACTAGTTGTTTCCCTGTAGCTCCTCGTGATGCCATATCCGCTGTGGCTGTGATGTTGCTATTTCCTGGAAGATGCCTCCATAAATTAGATACATTGGAATTAACTTAATTAAAATTGAGCAATGCTATATTTTCGTTAACTGTTGAATAGTCCTGCCCCATGACAGTCCACCCTAGTTTTGTCTCAACAGCGACTACTCTCATCTATTTTTAAGATTTTTCCCGTTAGCAATTTCCCGAGAAAATCTGCTCCTATTAATAATTCTACTTCTTTAGGATTATTTCCCGTATCAGATAACTATCCCTTTTCCCTTTAAGTTTTCAAACACTTTCCTAGAAGTTAAGCAAGGGACCTTTGAACAAATACGCTTTTGTTCAAGAGTATTGATTGTGAAACATTCTTCACTTTTCACACTACTCATGGCTACAGAATAAACTCCAAAGTTTTTGCATTTCATCTTGATTCCACCAAACACACTCTGACTTAGATTCTCATCTCTCACCTTTATCAACCCGAGATGTTCTTTAATTTTAGTTGAAACATACGACCTCTGTGACCCACTATCAAGTAACGCTCTCACAGTCTGCTCTTTCTTCCCGCACTTTACGTGAACTAATATAGTAGGTAACAGGAGCTTGGATGAAGGTGTTACAGCTATTGTCTGACATACTCTCCTTCTGATTTGATCTAGGTTTATCAAATGCATTTAATTGAGAGCACATCACAGCATAATGTCTTTTAGAACATATCAAACATTTGACATTAGCTCGACATTGCTTTGCTCTGTGTGATTTTTGGAAACAAATGAAACATAATTTTTTTCCTGACAGAAGTTTTAGTTGTTTGTCTAATTTCAACTCCTTACCTCTAGAACACTCCTTAGTAAGGTGACTCTTGGTACAGAATGCACAGGTTACCTCATCACTCGCAGCTGTCCCCTTCTTCACCTCGGTTGCTAATGTAGCCGCCGACGGTAGGTTCAGCTGCGGTGACTCGGACCTCTTCATTCTTCCCGAGCTGCTTTGCTTCTCCTTAAAACTGGACTTAGCTATAAAAAGTCTCTCCTCACTTTCCACTTCAGACCTGAGAAATGAAAGCAATTTGGACAATCTATCCCCGATGATTTGGCTGTTATCACCTGACAACGAATCGCACTGCCAGGCCCTCAAATTATCCTCAGGGATTGCCGACTCTACTAGTAGATATGGCATCCCGCTATATTTATCACTAGTAACCCCTAGTGTCTCTAACGATCTTAATTGGCACTCTAATTTATCATAAAGGGTTCTTAGCTGCATTGATTTAGCTTTTGATGTTTGTTGCTGTTGCAAAACTAAAGATAAAAGATCACGCATATAAATTTCGATTAACATTTCCTCTCGACCAAAACGGTTTTTTAACTGCTCTACCGCTTTGCCGTAATTGGCTCCAGAGGGAGGAAAACTTTCAATTAATTCCCTAGCAGGAGAATTTACTACGGTTGATTGTATCAAATACTGAAACTTATTCATCGGCCGTCAAATTGACGTCCTCGTGAATCTTTCTAAACTGTGCCCAAAATCCAATATAATTTCGTAAATCTTCATTAAATTGAGGAAGTGATAATTTTGGCAATTTAATTTTAATTTCATCAATTTTTCTAAATGGGGTTTTATCAAATTTTGCTTCATGATTTTTGAGTTCCCGATTAAATTTTGTTTTGGAAATTACAAAATGATTTTCATACTCTTCCATCGAATCCATTTCGGACTCGTAATCTAATGCATCAACTGAAAGTGTCAGTTTTAATTTCATGTCAATGTCATTTAATTTTTTAGCTTTTAATTCAAAAACGTTAAAAATTTCTGTCAAAGTGTCAATGTCAATTGGTGTTTTAGCTACAGTAGAGTCTCGCTAATCCGGACCCCGCTAGTCCAGACATCCATATAATCCGGACGGGCCAAAAACTATGTACCATTTGGAGCCAGAGCCTGTTCAGATTTATGAATTGTTAAGATTATCGGGGTTTCTGCTTTTATTGTCTATTAACCTTTATAAAATTGTTCCTAGTGTAGTTTACAGGTGTACATTGTACATTCAAACGTTCCGACATGAGGAATACCCGGTATTTCTGTTAAAAATAAACAGATTTAGAATAATTATCAATAAGTAAGAACATCGATAAATTTGTTTCGGTTCCATAGAAATGTAGGGCGGAAGATATAAAGGTAGTGTCCAGGAAATACAATTATATATGACTGAGATGGGGAGAGGATTTTAAGAAGCATGTAGCGGCACGGCAGTTCAACGGAGTTCCATGAAATTTTGCCAAGCCGCCAGTGTACAATGTCTTAACTTTTTGTGAAATAATTAGTCTTTGCTCGAATTTCATTTCGGAACACAGCTTGTTTCCGTGGAAGTCCCTTCTATACCTGCACCTGCGTAATAGATTGCCATTTTAATTTAATTTATTTGATAGTCAGACTGGTGACAGAACAGACCTTAAAAAGTGTTTTTTTGAGGCTAATAGAAGTAATTTTTATGATAAAAACATCGATTTTAATAGTTTTACCCAACTAAAACTTGTTTTACAGACATTTTAAAACTGATTCCGTTTAATCCGGACTTTCGGTAATCCGGACTGGGTCCGGTCCCGTCAAACCCCGATTAGCGAGACTCTACTGTAATTCAATTTCGAATTTTGATTTATTGATAATACTATTTTAGTTACTAAAATACCTTCTCCTAAGAGTCATTTCTTTCTTCAGTGCCTTCAATACTTCGTCAGTCATCTTGAGGTTCTTCAAAAATGTCAACGGTCGCCAGATGTTCGGAGCCAACTGAATTATATTTATTTTTTCTGGGGTATATATACAGATTGAGGGGGACAGGTTGTGCAGGGTATAGTATAGTAAATATACTTGTAATTCTGAACAAAGGTGTTCATCCTCTTTCTCACACATCCTGGACACCCTAGGCTACATCCAGACCAAGTGGTGTAAATACCAATAAAAACAACAGTGTCCTGGTAGGATGGATGCCTGTCAAAAGATGACATTGTTTTTTTTAAATAACAGCAGTAATCTGGTAAGCTGCTGACGTGGTTCTATGTGCCATTTTCAGAAGCCCTTTTCCATATTATGATCCATACAAATGCATGAGTCCTTACGCAATTTTCCAGTCCTTAATGTGGAGCAATTAGGATAAAGCTAGATCCCTCTTTGATCAATTTTCTTCTGATGCCATGAACACGATCTCCAACTGATAAGGGTGGTTATTTCTTTGGAACCTTTCTCTCATAGAAACTATCTAACAGTATAAGATATTCCTTATGCCAGCGGTTCCAGAGTCTATTATTTATTGTTCGCACCAATTTCCAATTTCATAGTAGGGTTGTCAGGGCCCTTTTTGTGGGGGGAGGGGGGATTAGTTTGTAAAGAATCTGAAGGTACATAAGTCAAAAATAGACTAGTTAAAAAATAGGCAGCCGTCAGCAGAGTCAAGGAGATAGCGTGCAAACAAGTGTGTGACTAACATCAAGCTAGAATTTTGTGTGCAAGTAAATCTTTACAAGTTACAAACCTACTAAAGCAAATGCCTCAACTTTCTTTGTTTTCGGAGATAAACTTCTACTTCTGGTTTCAACTTGAGCCGTGGAAGTCTCGGTCTAACTGTAGCTTCCCTATTCTGACAGCCTTCTTGACAACAAAATTGAGTTGGTTGTAACATTGAATTGATCAATTCTAAAACTTTATTTAGAGATTGTAGTTGTCCTTGCTCTTTTTTATTTCCAAGGGATACTATGTTAATTATTCATTTAGCTGATGCAGTTTAACCTTCAAAATTAACATCTAGCCATCTTTTCCTAAGTTCTATAACTATTTCGTCTTTAGTTAAATGACAATTCAATACATCTATCTGTCTTCCTATTTAAAACTTCTTCCTATCCTACATTTGGTTTTTGATTTTTTAATTTAGGTTTCAGCAAGTTCTTGAAAAGAACTAATCTTTTAAGAACACAAAATTTCTCTCATTTTTAATAAACTACAAAACTCTTTGGTATATATAAATGAAAACTTAAAAAAATAAATTATTAAATATCGATATAACAGATTCAATTTCCGTAAGAACAGGTCATAATTGCATATACCTCTGCCTGAAGTAGAAAAAAAGTCAAATGAAGTTATTAAGAGTTCTTTTTAAATGCTAGAAAATTAAAAAATGATTAAATAAATACAACATAAAAACTCAGTTGAAGCTATTTTCTGTTTTCTTTTTTTTTATTTAATCATAAACCAATTCTGAAAAAAAAAGAAAGTTTGATCTCAATTATGACAATATTTTGGTGCCCGGATAAAAAATATTTCTGTTTCTAGAACTCCCAGTCACCGAAGGCAGCTTCACTTTTAGCCTGTTTGATGCTAGATTTCTTTCTTTCAGTCGCCTTGAAAAAATGTAAATAAAAACAAATAAATAACCAGAATTCAAGCATCAAATAATAATAATAACTATGACTAAAAGTTCTAGTTTAACTATTAAATATCTTATGTAGAATTTTCTAATAAGCTAAAAAATAGATCCTTTGTTTCACATTAATTCCAAAAAATAACTATAATGAACTTATAAATTAGGTCGAGAAATCTGCTAGAGTAGATATACTTTAGTAAAAGTATAATCTACTGCAGGGTAATTTTCGCTTTCCTGAAAAAAACACTATAGTTATCTTATAACACTAATAGTTTAATTAATCTCTAATAATTCCAGTCACAGTGGCATCTGCAGAAAGGAGCTTTTCCAAGCTTAAGCTTATCAAGACATACCTAAGAAACACAATGACTGAAGATTGCTTATCATCACCAGCTCTACTCTTCATAGAAAACGAGTTGACCATTAGTTTAGATTTTAGTCATGTAATAGAAGTTTAGCAGGAAAAAAAATTAATAAAGTAGCACCATAATTTAAAAGTTTACATGTATTTACAGATATTGTAAATTGTTAGCTTAATATAGATTTGATGTGATTTATATTTGTTTCTTAAACAAAACATAATCATTTCCCTAATGTTATTATGTTTGTCTAATATCAGCATTATTATTTACCCCAGTCTCGGTTCTGTTTTATTTAGCCTAATGTTTCAATTCATTACTGGAAGGAGTAAAAATGTTTATAAATTAATTTTTATTTATATAGATATGTAGACAGTAGGCATACTTATTGAAACCTAATTATTTGGTGACATTAGTTTTACATTATACTCTAAAATGTAACTTAATTTTTTTATTGTGTGATATGTAAAGTTAATTTTGTTTTTTAGACATTAAAGTTTTTCTTGTGTTAATTTGGTTATTTTCTCATTTCAAATATTTAATATTTGAGAAATAGTTTTGTAATAAAAATAAACTGTTATTTAAATATTGTATACAAATTTGCTTTAAAAAAATTGATGAGAGAAAATAAAAAAATGAGTTCTGAGAATAAATTTAAAATGATATGGGTAGTTTTCAAATTACAAGACAATTTACAATTAAAAAAGAGTAAACAGTTTTATTTTCAATTTAAAATAGTAATTTAACTGTAAAACCCAAAATAGCCCTGAGGGAAGGGAGTAGGTTATAAAATAGGATCAAGTTATAAGTGAGTTTTTTTTTATCAGCAATCCTCCACCTCAACCAAGGGGGTCTTATTGTGTCGCCAAGGCCCTACAAGGTCTAGATCCACCACTGAAATGAACGTCTAAATAGCTTAGAGTCCATAGCCTTCATAGAAAAGAAGTAGGGCTATATTCACTCATTATTATTAAGAACAAAGTACCCTGCAAATCACAGTTTAGAGGCTATTTATGACTAGCGAAAATTCTTCTATTTAATTATCGGGCAAGATAAATAATTTTTTAATCAAGATTGACTTTAATCTCACAAGATCTTAATAGTGAGAATAAAAATAATAATTGTAGGCACTAAATTTTTTTAAAGCCTCAAGATCTTTCATACAGTAATTTCGCTTACTTAAATGCAATCAAATTAGCTCAGAACTAATTGTTTTTAAAGAAAACCCCATGACAAAGAGTAAATCATACACATATGAAAATATTAATAGTGCAAACGCAAATAAAGCAAGTATTAAAAAATAGTAGTTTTAAAAAACCATTTTGGTTTTGGCGTAAAAATTAATAAACGCAATTGTCATGAAATTGTGGTGTGGAAACTCAGGTTCAACTCAATATTTTTCGATGAAACCAAGCCTAAAGCATGTACTACATATAAGCTCACACCACTGCAAAAAAAAGGATTTCACCACACACACAGACCTGTGGACATATCGTTGCTCATGGGGAGATTTCTCCTATGTGTAAAAATTGAAATTTTACAGGAGAACCAAAAGAAAGTTTCAATGTTGATAAATAACTCACATAGGAGGTATTAGATATATTTATATAAGTGCTTTTTTTTAAAAAAATAAAAATAAGCAAGGGCCAAACAGCATTGTTTGTTGGACATTAAACATCTCAATGCAGTAATACCTAAAACAAGTTTTAGTGAACCATTTGGGCTCAGCATGACAAAAAAATGTATTTAATAAGTAAATATGTAACATTTCCTATTATTCATAACTAAAATTTTTCTTTCTTTAGAATAAAAAAAAATCTAAATTTTCAAACCAAGTAGTTACCTGTAGTGACAACATGTCAAACAACTTTTAAATTAATAAAACAGCAATAACACATAATCATAAAAGAAATAGTTAAAAAGGGAACCAATGACACAAGAAATATATCCATCCTACTTTAACTTCCGTGTAAATCAAATTATATCTTTTAAATTACTTCTTATACCATACAATAGTATAGTCCTGTCACTATATTTTTAACTCCTAAACAAACAACTGAATACTATATAAATTATAAAATTTATTGCCAGTAGATTATTTTATATTTTTATCAGGAAGAAAAATGTATCTTCACCATTGATTCCTTAACTGTGAATGTATGCTCTGGCTGTTATTAATTCATTAAATTATCTTTAATACTGATGCCTCTCTTACAGAAACTAACATGTTTCCAATAAAATATTATGTGAGGTGTTCATAAAAATAATATTATGAGTACTTTAGTTTTGACATTTTGTTGATACACTTACAAATTTAAGGTAATGTAAAATAGAGAAAAATCTTGTATTTTTATTATCATTTAAATAACTAGTTATTTCATTAAAGAATTTGACAGTAGTTGCTAAGAAACAATTTGATTAACAGTAATTTAGAGCAATTTATAACTAGCCTAGTTTAAACAGTTTGGGACCAATATTACTAGTCCTAATATTTGTTTTCTGTTTTTTCTTCAACAAAAGATAATTATAGGGCAGAAGTATCACCCACTATACATTTCTTTTTGATACAACAATAACTAAGTATTCTTAATATACCCTTTCAGATGGAGTAATATTTCGAAAAGTGCTTTAGGAGGCCAAATCGGTTTTGGCCAAGTGCTTGTGTTCTGGCCAGAGTCACAACTATCTTTCAATACTTTATTATATATTAAATTGCATCGTAATTTTATGCTGGGTTGAAATAATTCTTTTATTATATATTTTATTGAACCAAAGCTAATAAAAAATCACAAGGAACAGAAAGGACTAAACCACAGGCTAAAAAGAAAAACACAAATATGTAGAAAAGTGTGTTTAATACAAGTTTATTGATTCAAATTTTTAAGTTTTAGGTAGTATTCGTACTACAGAAAGATTAAATTTTTCTTTAAATCAAATTATAATTATCATTAACTACGGTAGACATACAGAGAAAAATAGACCCCAGCACCGGGATTTGAACCATGGGCCTCCTATATATCCGAGAATTATAAGCATTAATTCTCGGTCTAGTTCTATTGCCGTGAATATTTGGCTGGCTAGACTTGTAGAAAAGATTGAAAGCTTGGATTCGGGAATTTGTATCGGTAACGACAGAGAAAAATCATTCTCCAGTATAGCTAAGTTGGTAAGAGCACCTGTAATGGATATATAGGAGGCCCGTGGTTCAAGTCCCGGTGCCGGGGTCTATTTTTCTCTGTATGTCTCCCGTAGTTAATGATAATTATAATTTGATTTAAAGTAGAAGTTTATTGGTGATCAGAAATAAAAAAGTAGAGGGTTGTTTAAATAAATTTCATAAAGTATTTTTATTTATGAAATTTTTATAATTAACTGTAACAATTCTTCAAACCAATGAATGGTGTCAGATTGCATATCAGTTATATGGGAAGTGGTAGGTATTCAGATATACAAAACATGCCACATTTTAGAAGTAAAGTAGGCATCATGGCACGCATTATTTCCACATTTAAGGTGTACAGTCCCAAAAGAGATACTTATAATTATTTTACATAATAAAACATATTGAAAAAAATAAAAAAATAAAATTGAGTGTTTACCCTAATAGAAGTTGTATGACTGTCTATGTAGTGTCTGGATATAACGTGAGGCTGATTCCAAGGACTCTTACTTGAGCCTTTAGATTTGATTTCCATTAAACGTTTAAGCAAACGGTCATTTTCTCTGGCTATATCCCATCTTCTGTTTGCTGGAAATGTTAATTCCTGGCGTTCCTCTGGTGAACTTATAGTTGATCCTTGGCGTATACATGACTTACTTCTTTGACTTATTTCACTCTTACATTCTCTTACGTCACCACTTAAGAGATATCAAACAAAAGTACATTAATGAACATTTAAAAAATAATAATAATAATAATAAATAGACAAAGAAGATTCTTTTGATTTCAAAAATGATAGGAGGAATAATAATTTAAAAAAAAAAAAAATGTATAACCCCTAGAATCTTTTCCCAGAATAATAATTGAATACAGTAATAGAATAAATAAATCCCATTTAGAGTAGAAGATAAGAATGCAGCAGGTATTTTCCATCATGACAACTAGTCATTACAGAATTAACTTAGCAAATCCTTCCAGAACCACTGGATGCATACATACAAAACATGCCATATAGTCCAGGAGATAGCGTGCAAAAAAGTGTCTGACTAACATCAAGCTAGAATTTTGTGTATAAGTAAATGTTTTGGTGCCTTTTAAGAATATATGGTTGGCTAAGTTTGTCTGCGGGACATAGCTTGGCAATAGGCATTTGAAAAAAAAAAACCAGTTGAGAGCGGCCATGTCTCGCATTTTTTGGTGGACAATGTAAATGGTAGACCAAAAATCAAGTTGATCGTAGTTTGACACTTAATAGGTGACCTCTTTGATTTGGAGTAATATTTGATTAACTAAGCTATTAAGTGACAAACTACGACAACTTGATGATTGGTGTACTAACTAACTTAGTACTCAGGATCATGAAAATCACATTGTCCACCAAAAAGGGCGGGACATGGCCGCTCTCCATCGGTAGGTTTTTTCAAATGCCTATTGCCAAGCTATGTCCCACAGGCCAACTTAGCCGATCACATATTCTTAAAAGGCACCAAAACATTTACTTATACACAAAATTCTGTCACACCTTTTTGCATGCTATCTCCTGGACTAATACACAAATAGGTTTCAAGACATGAAATGTTTCCATGCCTTAGGATTAGCAGGAGCAAGATTATAACTCACAATAAAACCTTTTAATCAGACTTTTTGATTTACAAGAGGAGAAATAAAAATGGTAAAATGTCAATAAATATTAAAGTAAGAAAGACACAAGAAATCGTTCTCTTATATAATTTAAGTACAAAAAAACTAATAAAATTATCCCTGTAATTTGGTTTTTTTTTGGTTTGTAGTTTTAGTCCCGTTCAACAGCTTTATTAGGTCATTACAGGACGGGGGTTATCCGGTCACTTTACTCATCTAATCGATGAGATCATCAGTGTGAAACATGTCTCACCCCGCTGGGATTCGAACTCACAGCCGGGGTTTAGACCTTGGTTTCAGAGTCGAGTGTGTTAACCCCTCGGCTACAATGGCCCCCTGTCATTAACTTAGTTTATATGGAGAATAATATAATACAAACTTGATGGTTCTTGGAGTGTTAGCTTGAGATCTAGGAGTAGCTAGTTGTAGAGCACTAAGAGCCTTCTTATAGTTAACTCTGTACTTCTCAGGAGACAAACTTCTGACTGAAACATTATCATCAGACTTGCCACTCTGCCTGCCTGAGACTCCTGGTAAGTAGAAATGTTTATCCTTAACTTTGGCTGCACACATAGCTCCCCCCCGGGTAACCAGAAAACCCTACTAGTTTAACACTTCCCTCTCTCACAGGGGCCACTTACATTACTAGTCATAAATAATTAAACAATACCATAACTACAACAAAAAATTATAATAAAAAATAATTATTTGACAAGCAACTTGTTGTTTCATTTTTTTTTTTTTTTTAAATGAAGTATATATATGTCAGATTGAAAATTAACTTTATATATTTTTAGCCCTAGAATGCTTATTATCTACGTCATTTTGACGTGTATGTTTTTTAAAAAAGGTGGTATTGACTCCACCACTAGTTTTTTCCTGCCCATATGGAAGGTAATTTTTCCTCAGTTAGTCTGTTGCAGGCAAATGTTACTAATAGTTTTGTCTTTTTAGTTTTTGGTGGTATAGATAATAAAAAGAAAAAACACTATAGTGTGTACTACCCACTACTGTGTGTGTATTACCCACTATAGTGTGGGTAACAAAGTAAAAAAGTACCGAAAATAAATCCCTGAATGCTAATAAAAAATATCACTTTTTCCTAGTGTCTATTTACATGCTCACAAAAACCTGTGTGAACAAAAAGCAGTGTTGTGTGCGCACTCAATGGTTTGATGTCTAACGATGTTGCACTCATGCAAACTCATGAATATTTTTATCTTGTGGCTTCAAAATAGATGTTTACAGTATTCTAGGGTTAATTATGACTAGATAATATATTATTTCATATTGAACATAGAAAGAAATCACCAATACCATATGTTTGCACATAAATAAATGTGTCAAATTATTTTTTTATTGTTTATGAATCTATGACAGAGGTTTTCTTTTAAGGCTAATCTGCAGTGATCAACACAGTCGAGAATAGCTTAGTGGCACAATTTTGCTTGATTTATACACTTAAGAGATGATGATATCCCTTTGTCCAAACAGTACATATGCAAGATTTATATGTTTCAGAAATTATATCCATCTGATTTATACATGTTAAAGATGATATCCTTTTGTCAAAAACAATACTTTCGAGTGGGCCCCACCCCCCTTTTTAACCTCGGTGGCTTGGTAACTGCAGTTTAACAGTTTTCAGCTATTCCATATGTATAGCACACCCCCACAACCCCCTTGTTCCAATATTTTGAATAAGATCAAGAGTGAACTATTGACATTATATAAAAACTGCCAGGTCAAAATTACTCCAAATGAAGTGCATTTTACAGAACCAGAATATACTCTGTTCAACCTGTCAAAAAAAAAAAAAAAAAAAAGGTATAAAAACTATTTGTTATTATAATCAATGGAAAAATGTAAGTTCCTGTATTACATTATCATTTACATACTTCTCAATAGCTTGACGAGAATGCAGTTTTTCCAAGGATTAAAGATCATTACTGAAATATATCAGAGAGTATTAGCTGAATTTTTAGTGTCTTTCTGTGCAGGAACCGAACCTCAATAACCTTGTGACTAAATTCAACAAATAAATTGTCTTGACATACCAACTAAGAAGCTTTAAAAATGGACAGAAATAGAATGGCCAAATAAACTTATGAAGCAAGACAAGAAGGAAAGGGACATCAAAGTAGAAGAACACCCTGGGAAATATTGCCTTAACTTCTCTCCAAAAGTGGTTGAGCCCTTTACCAAAGTAAAGAGCTATCAAGTAGTATCAAATTTGGAATATACTTACTTTATAAAACTTTTTAATAAGAAACCAAAGTAACAGGAAAAGTCTTAAGAAACCAAAGACGTCCAGAATTTTTTGTGTAGAAATGGATGACTTTTTACAATTGTAATTTATACCTGTTAAAAGCGTAACTCATAATCCAAAAAAAATCAAATCCAAATTGATTCTGTTTATTTTTTCAAAATACAGGACGTTAAAAAAACATTAATGAAAAATAACTAGAAGGAATCACTTAATTGTGTGTATTGTTGAGTGTACACTAGTGTCAAATATAGTCAGTTTCAAATAAAATAGACTCCCCCCCCCCAAAAAAAAACACCACTAGATATTTGCTAATACTATTCTGTTGATATTTTGATTGTAATAGAGAGCTTGTCATGTAAAATAGAAATTAGGACCCACCTTAGGGTGGGTCGAATTTAACTTTTTTTTTAAATTCTCAACTACGATGGGCTAAAAAGTTGACCGTTGGTATGAAAACACCAGGAAAAAAAATTGGGCTCATTTTAACAACCCCTAGGTGGAGCACACCAGCTCTGAAATTTTGATATTTGGGTTAATCCTTAAAAATAGTGATTTTTGTGATTTTCATGCATTTTAAGTGTTTTAATGCTACACTGTTGACATAAAATTCATTTTAACAGGTTGTGCACAAATATTACAATAAAAAAAATCACCAATAAAATTGTGGGGGGGGGGGGGGGGGGGGGGGGGAGATTTCCATTTTTTTAAATTTACTTCACATTTTTAAGCTCTTTTTAGTTTTTTGATGACTTAAAATGTATTAAATTAATATTCTAATATAAATATTATATTAGCAGCTCTAAAATAAATTTTGGAGGGGGGAGGTGTTTTCTATTTTCTTATATTTTCATTTAAATTTTAAGCTACTGTCTTAGATGACAGAATATAAGATTTAATATAAAAATATTTGTAGCTTTCAGCTACTTGAAGCAACAGCAAAAAATTAAGGGGGGGGGAGGTTTTCTAATTCTGTATTAGTTTGCTGCAGATTACTAAATTAAGTTAGTTACATGAAAGAAGTCAGGTTGTAAATATCTGGTTTTAAATAGTGTACCTTACACTTTCTTCCATGCTAATAATTTATTTACCTGTTTTTAAAGTGTTTTATAATTTAGATTTTAAGGCAAGTTTAACGGAAAATAACCGTGGGCAGATAAAAAAGATAAGGGATTAATTAGCCCTTGTGGTGCAAAATATAAGAAAGTGCCCTTCAACGAACAGGTGTTTTTTTATAGATCTAAGAACAGTTAGGAGAACGATGATAGGCTTATTATAGTGCATTGATCAAAAAGCCGAAAGGTTTGCCAAGCATAAAAAATACTTGGAAAGGACTTGACTCTGTGAACTTGTACCTTCAACATCAAATGCAAACAGATTTCAGGTTTTAACTTCTTTGTCTGACAAGTCGTCATCTTCATCCTCTCTCACAACTGAAGAATCAGGCAGTGAGTTTCATGATAAATCACTGAAACATGTTTTATTTGAGATGAGGTTACCGATCACTACTGTAGCCGAAATAGCTCAGCGAACGCACATTTCTAGTAGAGCAGCAGCAATGATTGCTTCGGCCTCACTTATGATTCAGGATTAATTCCAAGTAATAGTCAAACCAACGTAATAGATGAATCTTCGCAGAACAAAGAATTGAGTCTTCAAAAAATGGAAGAAGAATCCATAATAATAGAAGGGCTTTATTTTGATGGCAGGAAGGATGACACTATTAAACTTATACAGAAGAGAGCCAAACATCATTAAACTCTAGTAAGGGAAGAGCATTTTATTCTTGTACAAGAGCCTTCGTCAAAATACATAGGATTTGTTAGCCCTTCATCAGGCACGGCGGAAAGTGTTTCATAAGCAATCGTTATACGTTTCTGCGAATAAATAAAGCGGATACATCGAAATTATGTGTCATAGGGAATGATGGCACCAATGGGAACACTGGAGTAAGAAGAGGAATAATTATACAGTTAGAGTGTAAATTTTAAATACCTCTTCTATGGTCTATATGCCTGCTCCGTCGCAATGAACTCCCTTTAAGACATCTATTTCAACACATAGATGGTAAAACAAAAGGACTTAGATTTTTGAAGGAGCAATAGGAAAGGCTGTAGAAACATGTGAAAGTTTACCAATTGTAGAATTTGAAGCCATCCCTACTACAATTTCGCCGAATTTATATAGCAGTGATTTAAGCACGGTCCAAAAATTAGAAATATGTCTGAATGTATTTGATGTTTTCTGTTCCCCAGAATTAGCCAACAGAAATCCTGGAAAGATAGCTAACAACTGCTATCAGTGTCCTTCGCTTTTATGTCGCTTGTGATGTACCATCTAAAGAACTTACAACAATAGTAACATTTATTCAACGAGTTTATGCTCCTTCCTGGTTTAATATTCAAGAAAACTATTATGTGAAAGATGGAGCAAAGCATTGGCAAACCTTTCGGCTTTTTTGATCAATGCACTAGATTTTTTTTTGTCAATGGAGCCTATCATCGTTCTCCTAACTGTTCTTTGATCTATAAAAAAAACTCCTGTTCGTTTAAGGGCACTTTCTTATATTTTGTTCTTATATCTTAAAAACTGAATTATAAAACACTTTAAAAAACTGTAATATAAATTATTAGCATGAAAGGAAGTATAAGGTACGATATTTAAAACCAGATATTTACAACCTGACTTGTTTCATGTAACTAACTTAATTTCATAATCTGCAGCAAACTGATACAGAATTAGAAAACCTCCCCCCCCCCTAATTTTTGCAGTTGCTTCAAATAGCTGAGAGCTACAAATGTTTTTATATTAAATCTTATATTCTGTCATCTAAGACAGTAGCTCAACGTTTTGATGAAAATATAAGAAAACAGACCCCCCCCCCCCCCGTCCACAATTTATTTTAGAGCTGCAAATATAATATTTATATTAGAATATTAATTTAATACATTTTAAGTCATCAAAAAACTAAAAAGAGCTTAAAATTTGAAGTAAATTAAAAAAATGGAAATCTCCCCCCCCCCCACAATTTTATTGGCGATTTTTTTTATTGTAATATATGTGCACAACCTGTTAAAATGAATTTTAAGTCAACAGTGTAGCATTAAAACACTTAAAATGCATGAAAATCACAAAAATCACTATTTTTAAGGATTAACCCAAATATCAAAATTTCAGAGCTGGTGTGCTCCACCTAGGGGTTGTTAAAATGAGCCCAATTTTTTTTCCTGGTGTTTTCATACCAACGGTCAACTTTTTAGCCCATCGTAGTTGAGAATTTAAAAAAAAAGTTAAATTCGACCCACCCTAACCCACCTGCACTGACTTCAGCAATACTTTGCAGTTCCAATTTTAAATGAAGCTAAGTTTACAGTTTTTTCTTGAGTGCCATCAGAAAGCTTTAAAATAATAACTAATAATCTAAAATATTTCAATTTTAGATCAATAAATATATATGATTGAAATAGAAAAAGCTGGGACAGGGCTGGGTTCGAGGCAACACCATAAAACAGCATAGGAGCAGATTATGTCCCATGATTTTTTCCTTCATTAAATTGAATTGTGAACCCTAACGGAGGGTGTATTTGTGACGTACTAATACTTTTACTCATCCTCCATCCTCAGCCAACCCCCTTGACAATGTTTACAGTAGAAAAGTGAAATAACACAAATTTACTCCAGATAGATACAGTGGTAAGTTTTTATATCATTTCAGCATAAATTAAATTTTTAAAAAGAAGACCAAAAACTTAGGTAAATTATCATCTTAAGTTATTTAAATCACGATGCATAACACCCCCTAATGGACCATAAATCTCTTTTGTTTTTGAAGATAAGAAAAAATTTAAATTGTGATGGGTTATTTTAACGTAGTTTCTAAATATGTCATCAAACTTTTTCCTGAAGTCTTACAATAGCTAGGACACCCTATATATAATTTTATATTTTAAAATAAAATATAAAACAATATTGAGAATTAATCATTACTATTAATGCTCCAAAAATATTCCTTCTTAAAAGTGATTCCCTAAAGTTCTTTTTCACTTAATTTCTTAACTCACTTAGTTTTAAAACAAACTTAAATATAACTTTTAATAAATAACCACAATTTATTATATATTTTCATAGTATACATATATTATATGTACTTTACATAGCATGCTGATATGCTATGCTTCTCACTTAACCGCCATTATTTTTTAAATTACATACATTTTTATATATATTATTTATAATTATTTCAGCATATAGATACAATATATGCATTGTTTTTTTCTTTTTTATTATTATTAGTATTGTTGATCCTCATTATAAATTATTATAATACTGTTTATGTGTTAACATCATTTCTTTTTTTTATACTAAACAGCAACGGTTTTTATTATTATGTTTATGTGACATGTTTTATGTTTTTATTTAAAATTGTTTTACAAATCTTACAATATTGTTTTCATTTTTTTTTTAATTTATTGACAAGCACAGAATAGTAGGAAAAACTGTCTTTTATTCAGTTTTTTTTTTATATATTTTATTTAAAATAATAAATTTTAAATAGAAAAAAAAAATGTAATTTTTATGTGAACAGGCTTAAGAATAGAAATAAGCATACCAACATTTTTGGAAGATAAACATTTTTTAAACAAAACATTTTTTTATCAGATGTATTTACAATACTTATTTCAAATTCTCAGCAAATTTAAGTCCAAAATAGTTTGTGAGATGTATTTTTTTTTTTTTTTTTTTTTTTTTTTTTAACATTTTAAATTAAAAAAATTAAATTAAGACATTGTCTAAGCATCAAAAATAAATAATGATTTGCGATTGTATTGTTTTTAGAACAGTTAAATTTAATTTAATTGTACTTCCAATTAACAGGTTTATATTAGTTTAGCTAATATAATTTTTAAAAAAACAATAAAAACTTGTTCTTGTAAATACTGATTTTAAAATAGCATTTTTTTTTCATTTGACCATTTTTTTTATAATTGTTCCCATATTAAATCTTTCAATACTTGACAAAGCTATTTAAAAAGTATGTAACTTGAATATAGAAAATATCTAAGATAATGGCTAGCCAACATGTAACAGTCTGAGGTATTTTAGAAGCTTATAATAAATATAAAAAAAAAAAAAACAATAAAATATATAATAAATCAATAATTATAATATAAATTAAAACTATAAATAATTATTTTTAAATAAAAAGGTAGACAAATGTATTCAAGTTTAAAAATCTCTTTATAAGAAGCATAAGTTAGAATATTTGTTTTTGTTTAACACAGTTGGTAATGAATTATATTTTTAGTTGAATTGGCAGTATTTTAAATCCTTTATATTAAATTTGATTTTGATTGTGCATAGCATATCATCTGACATCAAATCTTTATAGGACTAATTAACCCTCTTTCAGTCATCCAATCGAGCTGAAACTTGGCTCATATACCCTGAACCAATACAAAACGTTCTATCAAATTAATTAATTAATACCAATGTAAAAACATTCAATTAATCAATTAATTTATTATCAAATTAACTTGCCGATAACTCGGCTTTATGTGCTAGAATTTTTATCAGATAATATCTGAAAAAATTAAATTTTGGATCATAACTCGGTCATTTTAGAATATATTAACACATTTAGACTCTACAATTCAAGTACACATACAAGAGACATTAAAAAAAAACTTTTTTGAACTAAAGGGATCTTAAAATGTGTCAATCTATCAAGAAATATACATTTCTTTTAGGTTGGATAAAAAAAAACACAATACTATCTCAACCTACTGTAGTAAGTAGGGATTTTTGTGAAAGTATGAGTAAGTTGGCCAACCTGTTGCGTCGCTTGGGAAAAGCATTGCGTCCTCTTTGAGACAGAGAATCTCTAGCGTTCGCTCAGTGTAGTCAATTGTGTCAAGAGTTTTGGTAGCGTTAATAGCAAAGTAGAAGTGTAGCATTTGTACTCTAATACATATGTATATTTGTGAGTGTAATCATCCTGACGATTATAACAATATCAAAGTGAACCGTGTTGTTATTCACGCCGTTGTATCTACCCTTACCCTCTATCCACAATCACGCCTGTACAAACCGTTTAGTTTTTTTTTTCCTACAATACGTACTATAAAATGTAAAAAAAGAAATTGTTAGTCTGATTATTGATCTTATTTAGTTAAGTTCTTATGTATTTGGTTTATTAAGAATTTACTAAACCAAATTCTCATCATTATTATAAAATTTTGAAGCCATTGCAATAGCTAAATTCTCTTCGAAAATTTGCTAAAAGGTTGTCAGTTTTTAAATTTTCTAAGGAAATTGATTTCCATAGTTTAATTTATAATATTTACCTGATAGATTCTCTCTCTATTTCAAATTATTAGTTTAATGACTATTAATTATGCCATATGAGAATTTATACAGGTTCAAAGAGTAAATTCTTACTTGTGGACATTTGTCAATAAATTATTAGCAGGAGTATGGAGTCCGTTACAATAATTTGTTAAGTTTCAGGGTCTGCGATTTTGTATTTTTTGTAATTTTCTTATACTTAAAAAAAAGTTTGAAAAAATAATTCAAACTCAAGATATATAAAAAAAAGCTTTAACCTAGTTTGTCAAATTTTTAAAATCAACCACTGAATTATTACCATATTCTTAAAGAAAATAAATCTTTAGATATAGAAGTAATGTATTTTAACCTTACACTTTAATCTTATACATCAATTTGGCAATCAGACAATATCTTTTGTATACAGAAGATAAACAAGTGAGGCGAGCTACATGTAAGTACGTGGTTTCTATATGATTAAGTTAAAATTATTAAGTGTAAAATTTTAATAGTTGCATATTCTTTTTCTACACTTTAAGACCTTTAAATTAATGTATAACATGTCATGGTGACTAAAAACTTTTTTTAGTCGCCTGCCATATTAGCCGTCATCTTGAAAATATTACGTGTGAAAACTCCAAAAAGAGTACAGTTGTCACAAATGCCGAGATGCACCTGTGTGCCGAATTTCATGTTCCTAGCTATAGTAGTTTATGAATTGAAATATGCCAATGTACAGACAGATTATAAGGGAGGTACAGCCGTTATATAAGGTTTCTTTTAAGGTTTAAAACTAGTGGTTGAAAACCAGCTTTGTATAATAAAGTTACTTCAGCTGAGAGATGTCTTTCTTTTATGCCTATTCAGATATAGATTTCTTTTTCAAATCAATGTATAAGAGAGGGTAGTGGATTTATAGCTAACCATTGTAATTGGAAATAATAGTAAGGATAAAGCCACAACTTTTTTATCTGCTAGTATTTTAATTTCACTTTAGAGTACTTTACGCAGGCTGTCTCTATAAATTTAACTTCTTGACTATCAAACACCATATTACTAAGGAGTCTGATAAGTCTTATAATTTCAGATATTACATTGTACAACCAAGTTTTATCAAGAAAATATAATTAACTTTTCTCAAACTCAAGCTATCACAAAAAGAATAAACCAAAACAAATTAAACCACTTTTTTTTCTCCATAAAACAACTAAACTATATACTGTATAAACAAAAACATATATTTTCTACCAAAAATTAATGGTTAAAATAATAATACTTTTATAAAAAAATAAATAAAAAAAACAAAACTGTAATTTTTATTTTTGAAACAAGTTAATAATTGAAAGGTGACTTTTAATCATGATTCACGATCCACTCAACATGTTTTGAGTTATTATTCTAGTTAAAAAATACCCTACTATCTTTTTGCTTTATTCTTACAATTTTTTCATATTTAAATTGCAAAATTAAATTATTGATATGCTTAACCAAGTCACATTTCAAAAAAGCTATATTATTTTATTATTATTTTTTTTTCATTTTCAAAAGATCATTATCTTTAGATTTAATTTTCAAAAAATATATAATGAATGTTTTTTTTGCCTACAATACAACTAATTTATGTGCATCTTTTTTCCTTTTTTTAATATATGATAAACAATTTACGATAAAATTATTGTTAGAAATTATAGATAATAATTGATTTACAAATAATAATTATATTTAAATTCATTTTTTTTAAATTAATAAAACTTAAAATTAAAAGAAAATAAAGAAAGAAGTTATACATCATTTCATTTGATTTAATACTATACATAATACAATATATACAAATGAGGTTGAGGGTGGGAGGTTTATTTTTAATTTTACTAATAATGATAAAATAAATAGAAATTATACATAATATTAAAATTATATTTTATAAAATTAAACAGATTATTATAATTCCTACATAAAAATTATACTGCAATGAATGGGGGTTGCTTTATTTTAATTGGGCTATTCTGAAATACTGAAAACTATATGAATTAATACTTTGCACTGATCAAAAATCAATAATCAAAATGCTCTGATAATATGGCCAAAAATAAAATACCAGACTACATTGTCTGCTTCATTAAGTTTTAAGGGACTATTTAATCCAGAAAACACAAAAAAATAACACCAAATCCTTAAGTATACCAAGTTTTTTACCCCTTCAATTTTGTTGGTACTTTCATTGAATCCTAGAACCCCAATAACTAGTCTTGTGCGCCATACAAAAGGCTTTTGTGGAAGAATTGTGATCTGCCCGCACAACAATTATTTTGTATTTCTGACAGCCCTGCTCTGATCCTTTCACTAGAAATAGAGGCTCTCTATATATCAATATTAGTCAATGACTCCGAGTATATTACCCAATGCTACAAGAAAGATTTTTAACAGTAGCTATTGATATAAATGAGTTTATAATTGAACCAAAGTAGCAAATATTTGAATAAATTGATCAATGATTTTTATATATTATATTAAAATGAGCTCTTTGATTTTTTTTTTTAAATTTAATTTCTTCTTTTTACTATGGGTATGCCCCCAAAATTTCAGTTGAAGCAATTATATTTCATATATATGAGTATAAAATGAATATTTCAAATTAGTTGTTTAAGAACTTATGCAAAAGGACATTTGGTGCAACCTATTCAGAGGTAAAAAGTTGGTTCTTACTTTGAATATTTATTACATATTCAACACATTTTCAACAAAAACATTTTTTATTGATTTATTAATAAAAAAAATCACAATAAATGAATGTTGTCATGCAAGTATTACTTATAAGTTGATATTGATCTTTATGTAATATGGGATGATCAGGGTTTAGAAGACCTGGCAGTATGTTTTCTAATTAGGTGTGCGAGGGGAGTTTGTAACAGTATTAAGATAAAAGAAAATTAATAAAACTTTAATTTATACGCGATCTTTCAGCATCCCAACTGTGAATTAATATGGTATAAGAAATATATGAAAAGGAGTCAGGTCAGATACATAATTAATTAGTCTCTGAATTCTGACAAATATGTACACAAGTTTAATGTGTTTCCCCACTGAATATTTTCTTTTTTCTTTTTTTAGTAGTGAAGATTGAAAAAATCCTCTATATGAGAAGAGGTGTTTATTATAGTTTTACAGTTGTTTTAAAACAAAACAAATTCAACTCTTGCCCTAATCAATAAAAAAAATGAATGCAGCAAGGATTGTAGGAACTGGTATTTTAAATTAACCATTATTTCTTTATAATGCAAATATTTTAAGTCATAGGGTACAGATAGAACATCTAGAGACAAATACTAGAGCATCTTCATGATCAATGATCCGTAAATATGAATTTATGGATTTTTTTGTAATCCGTCAATATTTAAATAGTTTCAGAAGGGGGGGGAAAATCAAGCTACAAAATCAAATGAAACAAACCCATGTAAAAATATTAATAAAATTAAACATAAACTAATAATAAAATAGAATAAAAGTAAAAATACAACCACATATTATTTTACAATAGCTGTTGAAAAAAAAAAAATTATTTTACAAAAAAAAAAACTTAAGAAAATGTTTAAGTGTTAAAAGATAAAGAAAGAAAAATTATTATAATTTACTGTTAATTATAAAATTATTTGAGATAATAAATTAGTGACAAAATAACCCGATGGTAAAGTGAAATTATATTGTTATTAAGGAAAAAGTTAATTTTGGGAATAGACTAGATGATCTAATGAAAGGTAACTAGATTTTTTTAAAACAAATAATTGGTGGTCTTATTTTATTGTAAATGTGGAGGATTAGTTAGTTAATTCTCACACTGATAATTATTAAGGAGTAAGGGGACACCTGTAATAGTCAGTAAAATTAAAATCTTACTTCAAAAACAAATTTCCTACATAAGATTTGTTTGCTTTGAGCATTATCTTTTAATTAATAAAGTCATTTTTAAGTTTTAGGTAGTATTCATACTACGGAAAGTTTAAATTTTAATTTAAATCAAATTATAATTATTAATAACAAAGGGAGACAGATTCTCCTCATTTTTGTATTTTACGTTAAAAAAATGAATGGTCAAAACCACTACCTAGGCCTATAAAGAACACTTGTTCTAGTTCAAGGGAAGAGAGAAGTGCCCATTAAAACTAATCAGGGAAGACAAAATTTAAGAAAGCATATTTTCTCAATTAATTTTGTATTGTAGACACTACAAATTTTATTATACTGTTTTTAATTATACGGTTGTAGTAAGAGAAGCTGAAAATGTTTTTAAATTTATTTTTTTGTTACTTAGAACCAAATTGACAACTTTATTGGGTCATTCAAGGAGTGAGTAATCTGCTATTTCACAGTACTGATGTAATGATGTATGTGGAACTCATCTACTCTATGTCATCATTAGTGTGAAACATACAGTAATAAATAAATAAAATTCACCTCCTTGGTGCAGGTCCATTCTTCATCCACAATAATAATTGAAAATCCTTGGGACTTGTCCATACATTTTGACTTTATAAATAAAATAACTATAGTTGGTCCTTGATGTACGCCTTAAACGACTCAACACATTGATTTTAAACATGTTTCAAAACAAACATTTTAATGACTTGGATGGTCACCATTAAAAACAAGTCATGAGTGGAAGAGCAAGGTTGCTTTCATGAAAATATGTATGTTTCTTACCCAATTTTACTTGGGTAAGAATTTTACTTGCTCCTTTCGTGAAAACAATCTCTAATCCATACACAGGCCCACATATGAGTAGTTTATTAAATAGGCTCCGAGTCCAATAATTAATGAACAATAGACTCAGATAGGAACTAACCAGAATAAAAAAAAGAATTTTTGTATTGGTTAATGGAAAATAGGTCTAACAGAGTTGAACAAAATTTACGAGTAGTTGTTAAGAATGCACTGAAGTTATGTGAGGGCTACCTGTTGTTCAAATCATAACGTAAATATATTAAAATGTGAATACTCATTTTAAATACTTGTGCAGCTAATTATCAACAAGTGCGTAAGAAAACTGCTCATCCACACTCAGTTAATATAAAAGGAAGAACAGAATTTAAAGGATTCCAGTTATCCTGAATTCTCCTTAATGTAATCAAAGTGTGAGAAAAATTAATACTTTAATAAAACGGTTTAAAATAAAACATATTTAATCAATTTGAGTTTATTAGTAAGGGATATTTTTTGGTCTTAAATTTTAAACTGAGTTTTACCTAACAAAACAATTAATAAAGAATATACTAACAAAAATTAATTATAATAAAAAGTTATGATACAAGAGTTTAACATATTTTATACATCAGTGGAAAACATTTTAAATAATCTATACTACACATTATTTAATTCTCTTTTCTTGGGAATCATAAATATATATTTAAAAATTTACATTTTAAAAAAAAAAAAAATTCTTTAAAATAAGAAAAAGAATCTCTTTTTTTTTTCATAAATAAATGTTCTCCCTACATACTTTAACTAGATTACCTCTTAAACTATAATTTAATTAAACGTCATCCTCAATACAAAATACCAAAATCGAATTAAATAATAAAAACTGAGTGATGACTTTATTTTTTAAAATATTAAATTATTTAATATTATTTATTCTTCAACTAGATTTCATTTATACAATCTCATTAATAACACTTAACAATTTATTTTATAGTAGTCGATTGCTTTATAAAACTCATTATATATAAATATATTTGTATATGTATTTATTACAATTAGTTTTGTGTTTTTTATTTGTTTGCAAATAATAATTTAAAATTAACAATTAAAACAACAAAATTTAAACGCTGTTACGTTGTTTTTTTGAATGGTGTTAATGTCAAATTTAAGTGCAACAGCTTAAATAGAATGTTTGGTGTTAAATAGTCGGGGGGTAAATTTAATTATAATAATAAAACCAGCAACAATTAATGCATTTAATCAGGTTCAATAGACTCTAAAAAAAAATTTATTATTCATTAATTTTTGCATTATAGAAAATGAGAACCCCTTTAATACATACCATGAATGCCTACTAACTAGTAGAACTATCATGTTCTAATTATTGAATCAAAGATAAAAAGTACATTTTTGACGCAATTTATTGAAGGAGAATATTCTAGTCTGACATCCTTCATTTAAATTGTCTATCTATATGACGGTGGTTGTCTATATTCTCTATCCTCTTTTCAAAACTGCCTTTGTTTCTAAGTTCAAAGTCATATTATATTCCTCGCTAAAAACATATTTTATAAATAGTGTTAGGATGTTTAGGGAAAATAAATCACATTTAATGAAACATTGGGGAAAAAATCCTAAAAGCCCAAGTGCATAGGTTACTCCAAACCATGAAGTTGAGAACACACCGTCACTTTGTCTCTAGTTTGGGATTCAAACCCATAGAGCTTTAATTAACTTAACTTGTAAAATCTTTTTTTGATCATCTCAGCAGACCACCTTTTATTTCTTTGCAATATTTAAACATACCTCCATTCTATTTTTGTTAAGGTAAATTAAGATGCACAAAAATAAAATTATTTTGTTAAAAATACCTAAACTTTTAGATGGTTCTAATGTTACAGTTATGACTTAGAGCATTTCCACTTTTTAAAGAAGAGGGGAGGAAACCGGTCAACATATGTTTTCAATAGAGATAAATAGATTTGACTACATTAAACTGTTCATTAAGAAATACCAATCCATTACTAGATATATTAAAAGTCCTTTGAAGTATAATTAAGTATATAAGTCCTTGTAAGTATTGGTTTTCCACTGTTTTAGAGATACAGAGCAAGTGTTAAAGAGAGCAATCCAGAGAAAAGACACATCTAAATATTTTAATTTTTATAAAAGATATATTTCAATTTTTAATTTTAGCGATGAACAATAGTAATGAAAACATATGGTCATTCTTTTAGTTGGCATTCCTGGTAAGTAAAAGAAAAAAGTGACGTGTTTATCACAAAAGGGAAAAATAAATGTAGTTAATTAAAAAAATAATGTAAATTGACATAGAATAAATAAAATTAAAAATTAGGGATGATAAATTATCTTTTTTATAATACAAAGGGATAATCCCAGTGCAGTAAGTCATATACCATGCACCTCCCTTATTCACCTTTATTATAATAATAAAATATTAAATTAGACCTAAAAAACACCTTTTATTCCCCATTGCTTGCGGGTCAAATAACTGTGTTACAAGTAAGATAAATGTCTTCCAAAATTAGTTGCACCATTAAATACAACTTTATGATATTTTTTAATGAAAGAAACTTGCATATCACAATCAAATCTTTACTAAATTCACAAATAAGCAATATAATAAAAACAACAATTCATAAAAATTAATGGTCGGAGTTTTAAATTGATTTTATTGCTTACTCCAAAAAATAAAACAAAATTAGCAAAAGTAAAGGGGAGAAAAAATAATCTGAATAATACACAAATAAAGAAATATTTAATTATTAAGTATGTAATTTTAATTAGTGGTCTAAAAGATTATATTTGCTAAAAAAAAAAGAAAAAAGTAAGGATTGTGATATGAAAGAATCAACTAAAAAAATAAACTATTAAAAAAAAGCAGGAATGTAAAATAAAATTGCTTTTTACAGATACAACATTATTATAATATGAAAATGTACAACAATTTACACATTAAAGAGGCAGCAAGTTGTCAGATAAGTTGAGGAAAACAAATGAATTAATTCTAAGTTTTAGAAAATCTTTATTCATTTTTTTAGAAAATTTGTAAAGAGATATCTCTTATTTTTTAAAAAATGAGTTTTTTAAAATCTTTAATTTAGAATAGAATCTTTTAAGTGGAAATAATAACATATAATTATTTGCTCTTTCTGGTAAACAGAGATATTGTCAGGGTTATAAATTGGGGATATTATGGGCCAAAAATGGAAATAAAGCATTTTATGTTATTTTTTCACAATCTAAGAAAGAGATAAAGTTACAGAGCCTTGGTAACCACATCTCCTTTCTGGTGACATCAGAGTTATGAATCTTATAAAATCAGTGCTGAAAATATTGAAGTAGATAAAGTTTTCAATAAACATAAGTAAATTAACAGGGATAAGTATATCGATCATATGTAACGATTCAGAGATATGCTTAATGAAAATACTAATTTTTAAGTTGAAGTCACAAGTTATTAAATTAAATGAAAGAGCAAATAAATGTAGTCTTTCCTCAGACGATTACCATATCATTAAGTGATATAAGGCAAACCATAAAAGAGCAGAAATAATTAGTAGTAACACTAATTCATTATTTTATTAGGCTACCTAATTGTTTTTTGTTTTTTTTTAATCCGGATTTTTCAATCACATGGGAGAAAACTTTTTGTGGCAAAATTGAATTTTAATTGTTTTCTTAAAAAAAAAATCATATATATATATATATATATATATATATATATATATATATATATATATATAAATTTATTATAATTCCTAGTTTCAATTAAAACAGGAAAGGTAGCACCATATCAACTCTTTTTTCTCTTCATAATTTTTTAAACTACAATTTTTTTAAATAAATGTTACATGTAATATATATATATATATATATATATATATATATATATATATATATATATATATATATATATATATATATATATAACTACAAGATGATATGGACTTAAAAGGACAAGGATACAAGAGGAATGTCAGCGCAAAAAATGATAAGAAAAAATTCATGTAATTTCATAAGTTATTACATTATAATTTGACAAGACTAAATAAAACAAAAAACAAATATATATATATATAGTAAAAATTAAATAAATAAATAAACAAATAAATTCATTATATCTTCTTATTTTACTGCTCATACATTTTTTCTGTAATAAATTGTAAAGTAGAAACTGAAATATTAAAATAATAAAGGTATGAATAAATAGATTATATATTTTTATTTAAAAAAAAAAAGAAAATTTGATAAAGTTATTAATAAAAGCAATATTGTCACAAGTTTATAATAGATTTTAAGTCAATGTTATGAAAGGGATTGAAAAAAAAAAAAAAAAAAAAAAAAAAATAGTAATAATTTGAAGGTCTTAAGAATTCATTAATAAAAAATTACTTAAACTTGGAAACATCATTATGTATTACCAGCACAAATTAATAAGTTTGAATCAAAGAAGTGCCAACAGGAGAAACTTATGTTTAAGTGATGGATGCCACCTTTTAAATAAATCCTGGCAATTTTCAAATCAAAGATTGAGAAAAAGCTTATTCCTTGTTTTAGATTTAAAATATTTTTTTAAGAACCCAACATAACCCATCATATACCCCAGTGCCAATTAAGGACATGTGATGTTTTATTTAATTTTAGTTATACCTAATGATTTATTGAATTAAGAATATTATAAAATTATGAATTCATTACTAACCAATATTCTTTTTTTCATCAAGGAAATAATTTTTTTTTTTGTCTCAAAATAATTTTTATTGTATTTATTTTAAATATAAAATCAAGGGTACACAAATTAAAATTTAGAATAAGATGAGGTTCCATGAGAATTATTTGCATCATTGTAGAAAGAAAGAAAATTGGGGCAGTTAAAACCTAATAAACCCCAGTTTTATCTAAATCGGCTAACTTATATTGCTGTATAAATAATAATTATTAATTAATTGTTATTTAATCAATTTAGAAATCAAGAAAACATAAGGTCTATTAAAGGATAAGGAATGGATTACTTTAATAATCTATTCAAAGTAGCATTAGTGTGGAAATGTTTGACATATCTGGGATATGAATCAGGTCAAACCTCTTCACCAATGATAACTTTATTAAAATGAAATTTGTGAATGAAATAGATACTAATTCTATAATCGCAATAATTTACGTATTATGATTCTTTCTAAAGATAAAAGATGAAGATTAAATTTTTAAACCTTATTATTATTTCCTCACAATTTGATATAAATGCATGAGAAAATCAAACACTGTTGTTAATGAAATTGTCACTCCATAAAAATTTAAGTTTATTTGTGCAAAAAATCTTTTATTCAAATTAGATGATTTATAAACACCTAAAAATTTAACTAGTCTGAACACATTTTTATAATATTTTATTCTGCAAGACATTACATTGTTTATTTTCTCATTAATTTATTTGAGTTAAAATAAGTATTTTAAAAGTGATATTTGGTTTTTAGATTTAAACCAAGCTTGTATATGAGACTTGTTCCATATCAGTTTTTAATTCAAAGACATTCAGATATTAAAGATAATATACTAAGACCCAAATAGAGGGAAGGCTATGAATGCCAGCTTTAATATCCTTATGATTCAACTCTTTTTCATGCAGCAACTTATTAAGCTGAAGAAGCAATCTTTTTATTTATTCCAAATTTAAATATCAATGTTAAAGTAAAATAAAATGGGGTTGGCTGACATTTGTTTGCATTAATAAGTCGCAATTATAGTTCCCAACAAAAGTTTAAGCCGATGCCTTATTGAATTTAACTACCCAACTCAACAAATAGGCAACCTATTTGAACTAACAAAATGTTACTAGATTCTGGACCTCAATGAGATTGTAAAACAATTATTCCACAATTTGTTATAGAAAAATTAACGAATACACACCTTAATTTTGGTAAAACACTTTTCCAACAAGGCCACATCAATTTGCATTTAAAGATTTTTGTATAAGCCATACACACTCTTAGCTTAGTACGAGCATTCTTAAATGACAAATAAGATTTTTTGAAAAATGAATTCTGAAGCCTTAGTAGAGAGAAATAATATTGGTTATATTATGAGTTAATTAATGGATTCCCTATATTTAAATGATAAATTATCAAAAAAATAAATAAATAAGGAAATAGGAGTACTATGTAAACATATAATAACTTTTAAATCAATAAATACTATAAGAGTAATGTTTTATGAAATTATTATTTCATTTATATTATTTTTTCTTTTTTCAAACTATCAAAAAAACAAAATATAAATGCAACGATTTTAATGGACTTAAAAACATTTAATTTTCTTTTAACCTTATATTTATTTATACATTAACAGGGGATGATTTAATTGCAAAGGAGAGTGTTTGGTTTCCCCAACTAATTCTACATAATTTTATATAATACAAGGAACAAAGGGGAGGTTGAGGGACTGATAACCACGTTACTGATACACAATAACCAGGTACAAAGCAATTTACAATATATACCTTAATTTTCAACAACTTTTTTTATAATTATAATTATTGTATTATATTTATATATATATAACTTTGTTTCCTTACTTGTAATGAGCTCTTATGAAAAGCTTAAATGTTTTGGCTTTTTTAATTAAAGATATCTTTAATTTACTTCAGCAAAAAATAAACTTTGTATTATGATTGATAAAATGAAAAGCTGTTGTTAACATTTAGGCCATTTAGTAAATTTATATTTAATTTTATATCTTCAACAAACGCTTACAATATAAAGTTGAGTTATTGTTACTTTTGTTTAGTAAACATTAAAAAGTAAATAAAATATATGTATATATTGAAAAGTTTAAATTCAAAATGTTTGTAATTGGATCTCGGCTCAAATATTTAGAGTAGTTATTTAAGCTTATCATAGAGCAGAAGAATTTACATTATTAAAATTTGTTTTTTCCTTAATACAAAACGAGCAAGGCTAGTTGGTTTGTAGGGACTGGAGGATACACTTGCAGCGGGGCAGCGGTAGGTCTGTTCGTAACCACTAGATCGTGGGGCAGTATGCCAACCAAGCATTATACAACGGCAGAGATTGTCAACCGAGCCGGATGGAATAGATTATTAACCTGACTGGAGGTTAAAGATCCTGGTAGGTTAATTCATGTCCATCGGCCATGGTCCGGTAAACAACCGGGCCGTTGCAGTGGTTGCTATGGTTGGTCCCCCTGATATCAGGATTTCATCTCGGAGTCACACCTTCTCTCTGTCGCTAAGCTCACTAGTTTTATGAATTCTGTTTCTAATACTTGTCTAACCTGAACATCCATATAAATAGCATTAGAATTGACAAATAAAAACACAATTATTACAATATACAGAAAATGACACATTTTACAATTAATCCCATAGTACAAAGGCACTAAGTTACCGGTTTAAACATGTTTGCGACAGGATTATTTTGCTGAAAAAGTACCATGACTATTTATTTGATGTGATATTTAATATGACTTAATGACATACACTTCGCAATGTTATGTACAATGAGCACTTAGATACATTGTAAGATTCACTTCAGTGCTTCATTAGTTGAGTCTAAAAGGCTCACAAATAGACTAGAAGTCAAATTGCAAGAATCCTCTTTTAAGAATTAGGTAACTTAGTTTTAAATCATTATGATTTTTTATTTAATTCCAATAAATGCAACATAAACATTTTTATTCAAGCATCTATAATTTATGTTTAAATAAATAAAAACTTCTTCAGTTGCAGTACACTCTAGAACAGCAGTTCTTAACATTTTAGTAACGACCCCCTTAAAATAACCTAAAATATTTGCGCCCCCACCTCCCTCCAATTTTAAGTAACAAAAATTATTAGATAATACTCATTTTAAAACTAACTTTATTTATGTACAAAAAAACTCAAGTTGAAATATTTTAATAGGTAAAATAATGTAAAAAATAATATAATAAAGCCCCTCTAAATACCTTTCGCAGCCCCCCAGTTAAGAACCACTGCTCTGGAAGTCACTTTTAAGGGGCTCTTGAGACACATATTATAAATATATTTGTTCCAAAGTAAATTGAATCAAAAACCTCATCTAAAGATGAAATATGGTTAAATGAATTTAGACTACTCAAGAATAAAAACAACTTAAAACTTTGTTGGGGATATGAAGATTTAGTTTTTTTTATATTAAAAAAAAGTATAAATAATTCGATTGTAGAGGGAATGATTTTACACCAAATGACACAGTGTTAAGTAAAAATATGAAACACAGAAAGCAATATCAGTTATAGGATGCACTATATGGTAGGTACTCAAGACCACAGCTTATACATTCTGCAACCACAGAGACCTGGGGAAAATAAAGAACTCCATACTCCATGTCGCCCCAGTAGCGCATTGCTTCTGAATCCCTTATTTACACTCTAGGAGTCCGAGGTTGACTCCAAAAATTAAGTATGAATATTAAAATGAAAAGTACCTGTGTATTTTGAGTAGGTATCTGTAACGACAGGGCCATACTATTATGGTCAAAGCTATCGTCTAAAGCAATAAGTGCTCCATGAACTCCAGATTCTGTAAGATTTCCAGCATATTCCTGAAAAATAAATAAATAAAATAGACACATAGTTTTTTAACCCAAGCATTCATGTATTTGAAAAAGAAAAACTTAAGTACTTAGAGAGAAAATATTATCTTATTACACCTATGTTGTGCTCATAGTCATATTTCCCTCTATTCTGTTTCTTATAGCCTGGTATAGGAATGCTCTGGATCACAACATTATGGTATCATCATCTACACATCAACATTAATATAGTCCATATATACATTGAACATATTAATGTATAAAAAATTTATGTATAAGACAAATTTTACTGAGAAGCCTCAACTCATTCTGATTAACATGCCACCAAATGGCTAAACATCCAAAATTTGGTATTGGCTTGTGCGTATATATACATTTTAACAGTGTTTTAGCGTCAGCTGTGTTTGTATGGGGGAAGTAAAGTAACTGCTTAAGTTCTAGCAATACCTTAGAAATCAGTACTCAGCTGAATACCTTTGAAGCATAGACATAGCAAATCAGTACAGTAGTAATATACATAGGTTGCCCCCTAAATTCATGCTAAAGGTTGCTCAAAGAATTCTAACTGAAAATTTGGAGATGAAGGCAATGGGATCGTTCATCATGACAACACTCCTTGTTGGCTGTGCACAATTTCTTTGGTTTGGAGGTCAATTACCATTATCGACCACCCACCTTACTCTCCTGATTTGGACACAGTAAGACTTCTTTTTGATTCCTAAGTGCAAAATGTTGCTCATGCCGATTGCAGAGACTTATGGGACATAGAGGTTATCAAGACGGCTGCGAGGAGCTTCTAACAGTAGAAACAGAGGTGGTGCAAGATTATAAAATCAGGGAAAGTGTACTTTGAGGAGGATTATATTAAGTTACTTGATTAATTGTCAAATTAAAATTATATTTAACTTCTGACACAAATTTATGGGACAACCCATATGTTTAAAAATAGCACATTTATAAATACAAGATTACTAGAGTAATCATATGCCTGTAAATGATTATAGTTATTACCTTAAGTCCTATGGTAGAAACCCACTTGATGACTCTATCATTAGACCAGACAATTACATCAATGTTTTCACCTTCTGAAGCTCTTCTCCTTTCTTCTAGTTGCTTCCTATCATAGTTAACTCTCTTCAAACTGCAGATACCAAACTGCAGACTTGTCCTATAAAAGTCACATAAGCATACACTAATGTTAGAACAACATTTAAATATAACTTTCGTGCTCTTTTTGTATATTCTATGAACATAATAGATGAGGTAAGAGGATAGTTGGGTAGAGCATAATTAAGAAAACAAATAAATAAAAAATACAAACCTATGGAAGGAGTCGACCATTTTAAGCTGACCCCTTAAGTCCTTCTTCGTAAGGTGATCTAACATCCTAGCATCGACCAAGCTCTCCATGAATGTTGATCTGTACTGAGGTAGACCTAATGATGGCAACCACGAGTTTCCGACCCACTCGTGGTTCATATCGCCAAAAGCTAATGTAGTTCTTGAGGTTTTAGGTGCACTTGGACTTGTCAGACTAACCATCTCTTGAATTGCTAACCTTAACTTCAACCTATGAAGTGGGTTACTGTAACAAATAACAATGTAATATTTAGCTAAATATTCCAGATTAAATAAATCTTAGTGATGAGGGCAGAACTGGGGAGAATTGAAATACATGCCCCAAAATCATGTACAGAGTAGATCCTTTGCTGAAGCTTAACATTCTCCAAAGGATAACAGAAATTCATAATGATGATATAATTCAGATCTAGACAAGAGTGAAAGAAGAGATTAATTTGATAGAGGTATATTGTAAAGTTGGGATCTTAAAGCTAGTAATGTTATGATTTAAAATTATTTTAGGATAATGAGAAGTGTATTTTCAAGATTATAACATTAATGGTGTTTATAGACCACAAAGAGTTTTTTTTTTTTAAAAAAAATAAAACTTCCACAGTTATAAATTATTTTTTTAGTCAGTGTAAATATTCCTGAATGTCAATTACATTATATAACTAGGCATCGCTTGGCTCTATCATTGACGCGAGCGTAATAGAATAAATTTTAGATATTAAGAAAATAGTTAATCATGATAAGTTGATAGTCAAAGAGAATGATTGTAATAGAAACCCGTGTAGTGGGGGAGATATGTACCTTTCTACATATCCCTTAACTTACAAGTTCCGGCCATATTCATTTCAACTATTATATAATGTATCACTTCACTACTCAAAAACTTCTGCTTGTATCAAGTTGAAATTTTACATGCCTGTTTCAATTGATCTTTAGACGATGTATATGAGTTTTATTAAAATCGTTACTTTAGAACGTAAAATATCAGTAAAAACGTTGTTTTCTCTATTTTAAACGTATAGGTCCGCTTTAATGTTTTAGTAATCGTTAACACTTCATAGCAGTGTCAGCTTTATGAGAGCATTGAGCACGCACTTTTAGTCAAATAACGCTGTCCCACGAACTTAGCCTGAGCATTAGTAAAAGGAACATGTACACTAAATTTCAACTAAATCAGTCAATTTTTACTCAAGTTATCGTTGGACACGTAAACATTACTGACAGACAGACAGGATGCATATTTTGTTGAATGTTAGAAGCTTGCTTACGCTCGCTGCAATAACCAGGCATCGCGTGGCTCTATCATTGAAGCGAGCATATTGTCATATATATGTATTGAATAGTGAATAGTGATAGATAATCATAAATCATGATGAGTTGATAGATAAGGGGTAGTCAGTAGCGGCTGTAAAGGTAGTAAGGGTACCACCCAGCATTCTTACTATTCCTCTAACCACACATCTCCTTTTCAATTTTTGTAAAACGTATGACTTTTCACTACTCAAAAACTACTGCTTGTATCAAGTTGAAATTTTACATGCCTCTTTTAATTGTACTTATTATGTATGTGAAGTTTTATTAAAATCATTACATTAGAACGTAAGATATCAGTAAAACGGTTGTTTTCTCTATTTTGAACGTTAAGGTCCGCTTAAATAGTTTTAGCGATCTTTATTAATTCATAGCGGTGTCGCTGTTGGTTTTACTAAAAAATGTTATTTGAAAAAAATGCCCGTCTCATCGAATAGGTGATGATAAAATCTTTTCTAGTCCTGAAATTCCAATTTTACATTTGAACCTCTTGTTTACGTGAGCTTTGCGCACGATCTCTTGGACGGATCACGCTGTCCAACGAACTTAGGCTGAGTATTTGTAAAAGGAACATGTATACCAAATTTCAACTAAATCGGTCAACTTTAACTCAAGTTATCGTCGGACACATAAACGTTACACACAGGCAGGCAGACAGACAAGATGCATATTTTGTTGAATGTAAGAAGCTCACTTACGCTCACTTCAATAATTATTTCTTTAAACCCAAGGAAGGAAATGATTTTTTTATGATAAATAAATAGCTAATAAAACTAATTTAGGTTAAATTACTTAATAATAAAAATAATATAAACTCACAGATTAACTTTCAGAAATTTGCCTTTAACAAAAATGAGTCATCTTTAAAGGTAAAAGACAAATATTTGAGGTTTTGGCAACATATTAAGTTAGTATTAGAAATAAATTAGGGAAGATAACTAGTTTAGAATAATGAATTTATTATTAGATTAAAAAATATCAAAATGACATAATTTAATGTAAAAGTTAGTCCAAAGAAGACTCTCTTAAAGATCAAAGGTTATTAAAAAAATATTCCTAATTGAAACCAGATATTTAACAGAGAAGAAGAATAATTACTTTGAGCTAATAAACTAAACAACAATCTCAATCACAAAAGAACAAGTTTAAGTGATATTAAATTCAAAAATATTTTGAGTAATGTTTAAAATTTTATTAACTTCAATATTAATTTTCTTAATTATTATCTTCGGACTAATTCTATATTTATACCTGGTCAATAACATAGTTTATGTTTTAATTAAAATAATTTTACTTCTATATACCTAACTATTGAATAATAAGGATTAAATTTCAATTTAAATAGAAATGATTTTATAACAATTTTAATAACAGGAATGTTAAAAGGCTACACTTAAGAAAAAGTTTACAATTTTTTATGCAATGCTGAAGTTATTAAGTGACACAAGGATTGAAGAATAAAATACAGCTACAGGTACATACTTTATCCCCATCAAGAAAGATTTACAGGGTGTCTAAAATTTCACAAATTCATTGCAAAGGCAATTTATAAGACATCTTCATCAGATTGGTTTTATGTACTCAGTGGTTATCAACATTTTTAATCACGGCATTTGAGTTTTTCAGTGTGCCTTCGTCTCATTTTGTGATAATTTCCACACATCTGTCTTTTTATTTGCCATTTACACGGATATTTGTAATTTTATGACCATGTATATTCAATTTGAAAATTTTAAATTCCGATTGTTAATTTTGTTACATAAAAACTAATACATATACAAAAACTTGCTTTAAATCACAAATAACTAGTCAGAGAAAGTTTCATCTTCCTGGGTAGTCGGAAAGTGAGTTAAAATTAATTACAAAATGTGTACTTCTCCAACAACCGAAGTTAGGTAAAAGAGTGTAAAAGTATAAGTTAACACAACCTAAATTTAACGATAAAAGATCGTGAGATTAGATTCTGTGTGATAGAGAATGTAGATTTAAATTAATTAGTTTTTAGTTGGATTTCCAAATTAATCATTTCTTTTTCATACTCGATCTTGCTTCTTTGGCACTAAAACTAAATATGGTAATATATTGTTGTAATCTGGTTTAATAAAATTAATCAACGGTCGTAGTTTAGATCCCTCTCTTCATTTCTAACAAAAGAACAACTGCTATCCATTAGTGTATTTCTTTTTTCTTTTTTCTTTTCTCAATAAACACAAAAGTGATGCTTTATAAAAATATGTATTTGACACTATTACATTTTCTGCAGTAGCTAAGAAAGGGGTTCATCCGTTTAAAAAACAAAAAATGTATCTCAGAGTATGACCCTCTTTTCTTAATATCCAGAGATACTTACAACCACAAATATTGATAATGGCCTTGATTTCAGGCAAGAGTTAGAGAGTAACTTACCCCTAGGCTACGCCAGTCTCTTCCGTTTATTCTTTTAAGGGTTTTTAAGTAATTTTTAAATTTTCAATAAAAAGGATTTACCTTATGCCAATTTCTCTCTGTATTTCAGTATCGGAGAGAGCTGACATGATGGCACCAGACTTAACGTTGGCCCTACAAGCTGCAACATACCACGCTGGCATGCCAACCCATAGTTCCAACCAGGCTACTATTGTAGGACCGTTCCACAGGGCAAATGGAGTACCAGCCTTCATTGCCTCAGCTAGCAGCTCGTGTCTCACACAACTAGACAAAAATACATTATTTTTACTAAATTTCAATGAATTAATTTAATCGAATATTATAAATAAACTATTCTGTAAAAATTGTGATTCCAATATTTCTAACTTCATTGAAAAAAATAAGATAACCATCATATTGACCTTATTATTTTTTTATTATTATTTATTTTTTTTTTTTTTTGTAAAACTTGTTAATTTTCATTCTCCTTAATAATTACTAACTAAGATTAAGAATAATTTTCAAGCAATGTTTATAATATAAAATAAATTAAAGATATCAGGAGAGATTGTTTGAAATTATTTTGTATTTTTTTATATTTCGTTTTTAAATATAGCATTGATGATTAGCATTAAGTTGAATATTTATGATTAATAGAAAAGTAATTTTATTCTATCCAGTACTAAAAGGTGTCATAGTGTCCACAAGATTCAGATTGACATTAAGAAGCCTGCTTTAAATGATATTTTTTCATAAAACGTTTACTTAGTGATCACTTAAACAGCTTTTACTGATATAGAATTCAACATAATATCAAGACACAATTTTTTCCAAACAATTGAAAATACAAAGGACCTATAAATAATTAAAACTTTAATTACATGGAATTTAAATACAATTGTAATAAAATAAATAAATTTATAATGGATTATAATTATTATTTTTATAGAGGATTCTTTTTTTTTAAATATATTTTTTGGCACTAGCTAGTAGATTAAATATTAAAAATGTTACTAATACATAAATAAATAACTATGTAATCAGATTTATAATAATTGAGTTTTTATTTAAATGAGAAATAAAGAAAGATTTGTTCAAGCCTTACTTCTTTTTCTTTCTCCTGTCAAGATCTGCTCGCTGAGCCTGTATTGTCTGGGGACTGTTCTCAGTGAACGTCTCCCCCTCTATTAAAGTACTAGGTATATTGTCGGAGCCATCTTTTCCTTTACCCTGAAAACATTATGATCATAATGTAATGCAAATATAATAATTTGAAAATTAACATTCACAGGGAGTATAATTAACATAATATGCAGGGATAATTAATACTCCCTGTCAAATTGCAACACTTTTGACAAGTAATGTAGTGCTGCATCACCATTTTTTGAGAAGAGCACAACAAATAAATTTAAAACCAAACAGATGATCTGAAACCTTAATAAATTTAGAAGTTGTTGTAAAGTTTGACAACCTTCAGATAATTTTTATAAGAGTGTTAAATTAATTTTACTAATAACAAAGGATGTTGCAATAATTCTGACAGGAAGTACATTTTAAACGCAAAACAGAGTTTAAGAACAATAATTTTAACACTAAATAATGAGCTCTGTCACTTCCATAACAAAACCAGCAGAAATTACAGAATACACTGCAGTTTCAAATGCTTAGAAGACCATGGATGAAACCAACCCCCATGGATGTCCATTTGTTTAATTGTGAATAAAGAATTGTTATATTATTAGCTGCTACACAAGGCTAGCTGAATTTGTTGTCCATTTTCAAGTCAAGTTTAACCAATAGCCAGGTAGCCAGTCGTATTAACCAGGATACACTTTAGGCTAGGCGCACACTGGGGAGAAAACCGTGTGCAGACTGTCTACGGGCTGTCTGCCCCGGTGCAAAAGATTGTCGTCGTCCAACATTTTTTTGTACCGGGAGACAGCCTCCACAAACAGTCCGCAGACTGTTTTGCCCCCAGTGTGCACCTAGCCTTACATAAAAATTAACAACAAATTCAGTAACCCTGAATGATAGTGTTTTTCCAAGGTAGAGTTATATTCAAAATTTCTGTGACTGCATTTGAAAGTGAGGGTCCTAAATCAAATAACAAGTGACTGAGAAATATGAAAAGGCTCTACAATACCAAAATTCTAGATCCAATATTCCAAGACCCATTTAGCATAAATTGCTGAAATAAATATAGTATGCTTCTCTCAGAATTCAATAAAGGATAGTGGAATTATCAGAATCTTTTCAAGAGAATTTAAAATTTAAATGTGATAACATGAAAAATAAAGTATAAAGGTTTAAATAATTTTAAAAATAAAAATTATTACAAAGCCGTAGAGTATCATATACATTTATATTAGAGCAAGCAGATTGAGTTACCTTTTCTTTTTTAGAGAAGAATCGACCGAGGGAAGACTTGATGCCTTTCTTCTTATGTTGCTGAGCTACCGAAGCAGAAGAGCCTTGGAGCTGACTATGATAACCATGATGAGGAGGAGAGAAGGCTGAGGTAGGTGCCTGATGAAGACCTGGACTAGGCTGCATACCCATTATAGGAGCCATATAGCCACTTCCTGCAGTCAGCGAACCTCCAGCGCCTTTGTGCAACGAATCCTGGGAGCTGTGACGAGAGGACAGGGGACTTGGTGGTGTTCCATAACCCATCGACCTACGGCATCACATCTACCATCTACTAATCTTTTCCCCACCCAACAACAAGCACAACTAAACTAAGAAACTACGTCCGCCTTAACTATTCAACGTGTAGTTACTTAAAAGCATTGTGCTATGAAGCTAGGTCCACATTTCATTTACATGTTACAATCAATTTTGTTTTTTATATGTTCATTCACATACAATAAAGTAATATAACAGTTTTATAAGTAGAGTCCAATTCTATAACTAGAATCTGATTTACTAACAGTAATTTTTTTTAAATTTTTGATTATAATCATTAACATATGAAATTTGAGAAAAAGAAAAATTATGTAAGTCAACATTTCACAAATTACACCATAAATAACTTTATAGAATGTTTTATTAATCTATCTTTATTGGACCATGATTAATGCATCCTGAGGTTCTCTCTCAAACATTTTTAAAACACACACACAATCTGTTATTAACTATAATTAGGACTTGAATTTTCCTATTGCTTTTTAAAAATGTGTGTTTGAAAGGTTCCATTTATTAATTATATTAATTTTATTTTTATAAAATGTAGGTTCAATTATCTCTAGCTTTATTTAACTTTGCTTTTTATTTTTATTGAAATATATTTTTCTCAGCAATACTGGTCTGTATATACATTTAATTATACTTTCTAATTTATTTATAATAAAGAAATAATAATTTGATGGATTTTAATTAAAGTTTAAACGTATTGTATGAAGTAATGATCTACATTTTTTTTAAACCTCTTAAGCCATCGCTTCTCAAATATGATTGGACCAGGACTAAAAAGAACTTGACTAAAGGATTATTAAAATGTTGTCCATTATGTCTCTGGATTTTGTCGAAGACTTAGAAGTCCAGAGTGTTACCGGGATTTTAAAGAATTTGAAAGGATTAAGATTAGTGTGCAAAGGTTCCCGCCCCACTTCTGAGAACAGCCTAAATATATAATCTAAAAATAATAAATAGCTGTAGAATAGGACTCCACTGTTTGACTATGAAAAATATTTAAACAATTAAGATTAAAAAATGAAAATAAATTCCATGATTTGTAGAAATGTGGTATTGTACTATTTAAGTGATAATTTCTACAGATAATTACATTAAAACTCATTAAGTGCATAGTTGTTTTAAAAATAGGGCCACTTTAGGACCGTATGAGAACACATTAAATTTCTTAACCATATGGGCTGATTTTATTATTTATTTTGACAATTATGAGATATTGTTTTCAGCATTTTCAGAAAGTATTTTGATTTATTTATTTTTTTAATCTTTCTCTCTTAAAATTTTTGTAAGAAATTTGTATACTAAAAAAATGATAAAAAAAAAAACTAAATCACAACAAATTTGCACTTATAGAGTTTATCTTTTGAATCACCATCACCACAGAGTTACAATGTAGTAATCAAATTTAAGGTGTTATAAAGGTAAGGAAGGCATAACTAGAATGCATTGTTGTAATGTTAAAAGTGCAATTTTCTCAATATTTATTTGATTAATTAAGGACCAGGTACAGTAGATGGAAAATTTTATAAAAAAATAATTTAGAAATAAAAAAAGGTTGTATTGTTGAGGTAACTGACAAAACTATGATTTAAATTAAGTTTTACTGATATTGAATTTTATTTTTAAAAAATATATTGATACGAGATACTTTTATGTTAAATAGATACAAAGAAGGAATATTATGATGTATGTAACCTATGATTTCATGTGATTAATTTAAAAAAAATAAATGTTGTTTATAGGCTTGAGAATGACCGGTAAGGTCGAAAAGTTGCCTAGAGCGAAACCAATGTAAAGATCCACTTACAAAAAATATAGACAAAACTAACATTTCTTTGGGACAATACCACTTGGATTTTTCCAATCCAGCCAATATTTATAAAACATATAAATATTGGAGGTTATCCTCTAAACAGAGAAAAATTTACAAAAAAATGTCCACCAATAACAAAACTAAGTAGTAACTGTCTATTTTCTAGCTGGCATTCCTTTACTTCTCTTCCATCCAAATGGAGTCTATTCTGTTATCACCCTTGCCCAACTTTCAGGATTTATTCTTTACATGGCCTGCCCATTTCCATTTTAAATTATGGCTCTGTATCATCAGGCTCTTAGTTCCACTACTAGATAATCTTTCAAATTCTTACTTTTTTCCTCCTGCTTATTTTTTGCATTGATCTAATCATCTAACACTGAGCTGAAATTAATATCCAGTCTATGATTTGAGTCAATTACCATGTCTGACATCCATATAGTATAGTGGGGAAAACACAACTTTGTAAAGCCTTATTTTTATACTTGCTGAGATCTTTCCCTTGAAAATTTTCTTTAAAGCCTAAAACTTTCTCTATTTGAGCCTTATTCTCCGATTTACTTTACTACTCAGTGTGTCCTGAAAATCAACCCACTGTCCAAGATAAACATTTTCCTTCACATTCTCTATTTAACATGTTCTTTCACCTTCCTCAACTTCTATCTGGTTCTGGTTGATATTTGACATCATATTTGTTTTTGACTAATTTATTGTTAGGCAGAGCCGGATTTAGGCTTTTGCCGCCTGCAGGCTAGGGTCAATTTGCCGCCCCTATTATAGCACGGGCAAGGGGGGGGGGGGGGGGGGGTGAAGCACGACTTATTTGCAAATCATCGCAAAATTTAGAAGATTTATGAAGATCCTTGAAATTAGATTCCTACATTCCCACACCAATAATTTAAAAGAATTTCTAATATTTATTAAATTACATATAAAGAGAAAGTATTGTGATGTCGTCAAAAATCATACCCCGAGGCGAAATCGAGAAATGAATTTTAGCTCCAAATTTAGGGGCGCTAACCCCCAAAAACACTGAAATGACGTGAAAAAATTATTTCTCGAAATGGTTCCGACGATTTTGATTAAAAAATTCTAAAATTTAGTCCATTTAAATACAAATCAAACGATATAAGCCGTTTTCACGGGAAAAATTTAGTTCCTGTGAAAATAGCTAAAAACGCGGATGGAGAGAGCCCAGGTTCAATTCCCCGGGGAGAAGTTATTTTAATTATAAAATTTGATGAAATGTTCAATAATAATTAAATGCACTTACGAAAACTAATAAATGGAAAACACTGGGCTAGGTAATTATGAACTCGTATGGTAAATAATTATTATTTCTGTCGTCTGAACGTTTTTCTGAGTTGTCTTGGACAAATTTTTCTACACTATAGAGGTCCTATAAATAAACAAAATGAATAAATAAATAAGATTAGACTCCTCTAGGTTGCTCAGGCAATCTGTTAGAGGAGTATACAGAATACCAACAATTATTTTCATATTAACATTATTACTTTCTCATATAAAGAGAAAGTACTGTGATGGCGGGAAAATTCGATTTTGAGATTTTGATGGATTTACACGTTTTGAGGTACCCTGAGTCCAAAAAAGTGGTTTTTAAAAAAGTCTGTCTGTCTGTCTGTCGTCTGACGTCTGTCTGTCATCTAACGTCTGTCTTCGTCTGTGCATACGCCTGGAGCCTAAACTACTGGACCGATTTTGATAAATTTGGCATACATGTTTAGAAAAATCATACCCCCAGGCGAAATGGAGAAGTGAATTTTAGCTCCAAATTTGGAGGTGTTACCCCTCAAAAACTCGGAAAAAGCGTGAAGAATTGACTGCCAATTGGTGTGGCACATGGCTTCCTCGCATCCTATCACGTACTTAATTGATTTTATGCATGTGTTTAATTGTTTCCCCGTTTTTTTAATCTGTCAAAATTGTTTTGATTTTTACTTGAATTAAATTATAATCAAGCAAAAGTTAAAGAGCGCATACGGTTCAAATTAATCTGGGGCTATCTGCGTAGTACTTTTGATAAACTATAAAAGTTTCATACAAATCAGATAAGTACTTTTGAAGCTATAAGTGTAAATTAATGTTTGTTTTTGCGCTTGTGGAAGAGAAACAAATGAACGCAGAAGGTTGAAACTTATATGGGACCAACAATGGGTTGCTCATGACCTACCACCCAAATTTCATTAAAATTGGTTCGAAAAAAGGTTGGACAGACACTGGACCAAAAATGATCCCTGATGTCTGAAACGGATTTCTGTCTTGGAATTTTTGAAATCGGAGACCTAAAACTTTATCGTTCTTCTGAACGATCACATAGCTTCCGTTACCTTTGGTAACTTCGAAAGCAAAATTATTTCTCGAAAACCGTTCCGACAAAAAATTCTAATGTGTAGTCCATTTAAATACGAATCTAACGATATACGTTAAAATAACAACATATTGAAATACTGTGAGCTTTTATCTCCGCCTTAATTTTGTGTCTATTATCTATTTAGTATCTATGTGGTTTACTACTAATTATAATAAATACCCTGACAGTTTGTAAGGCCTCGGGAGAAGTGTTCTAACCTCCCAGGCGGAAGTAAGCAGAGCCCCTCTCTTATGCCCGCCGTTAGGAGCAATCGTAGCAAGTAGCAACCGCATTTTAGGTTTGCAAGCAGAAGGTTGAGAAAAACGAGTTGTGCTGCTCACACCACAAGTCGCTCAACTCTCCGACTAGCCGCTCTTATCGTACCCGAGGCCTATAACTTTTGCATCACAAATTATCATATGAATTTCGTACAAAAGTTTAGTTTGTAAATTTTGCCGCCCCTTAAAAATTTGCCGCTCTAGGCCGCGGCCTACTCGGCCTATTTAGAAATACGGCCCTGTTGTTAGGTCGTACTCCTTACAGACACTCATTAAATCCATTATATTCCTCATCATTCCATCTTCCTCATATTAAAATAGTAAAATATCGTCTGCGAACCGTAAATTATTTAGCTTCCTGCCATTTATATTAATTCCTAGTTTGTCCCAATCCAGTTCCCTAAATGCTTTTTCCAGAACGCAGTTAAATATTATAGCTGACATCGGACATTCCTGGCTGACTCCTCTCCGGAGCTATGAAAGCCTTCACATTAAAGTATATATGTTTGATCACTTCAATTTACATATTCCTAACACCTGCTTCTTTTAATTCTTTCAAAATTTCCTTATGTTCCACCCTTCGGTGACTTTTCATTACTCCTCTGCCTCTTACTTATCTGTTTAGCCATCTCTGCCTCTATATCGCTGTTGGTTCCAAATAGCTTCCCATCAACATATAATTTGTCGTACCTCAGAAATACTATGTGACCATCTATCTTTAACTCTTCCCCAATCTTTCTGCTAAACTTAGAAGATGGATATTTAAACTCGGCAGGGGAATGAAGTAAAACTCCAGGAACAACCATTGAAAGTGAATAATAATGGCCTCCAGGATTTTTTTATTTTCTTTTTGTTAATGAGATTTTTTAATTGTATTGAAATAATCAAATAGTTTGCATTTAACTTCACCACCTGTAACTTATTACGTTTTTTCTAAATATGTAATCTGCACTTTGGAAACATCCAGGGGAATGAAAAAGCACATCTTTAAGAACTTTTTCTTTTTTTTTATACTTTCAGTTTGGTTGCTCTGATGACACTAATTTATAAAGGAGGAAACTAATTAGACTAATTTAAAAATTTGTTTTAATAATTTAAAGTAGCAATTGCCAAAAATAACTTTGTGGGACTCAAATTTCTCTCTATTTAGAGAATTATCTAGTAATTTGATTTAAAATATGAGACTTTTATACCTTTGAAAAAATACAGATAAGTCTTGATTCAAGTAAAAAATGTAAAACAAATTAAAATGTAAAAGATAAAGAAATAGTTAGTTCTGTAATAGTAATTAAAATAGTATTATCAATTAAATAAATTATTATTAAATTACAATAAGCTTTAAAACTCAAATAAGTTTAGTACTAAACGGAAGTGTTAATAGTTTTCTTACTTTACTGGTCTTAGGAAGTGAAATTTTAAAATTGCAAACTATCTATATTTTATTTTAATATTGTGCACTCTAGTATGTAGTTAAAACTTCTCTAAATAACACCTATGAGGAATGGAGCATACACTTTTTAGAAATACGGTAATAAGGGGTTGTGGACACCATTTTAAGTTCAATTAGGGAACATTTTAAAAAGACCATTATAAAGAAATTTCATTGAATGAAATTATCAATTATTAATGACATATGTTGAACAATAACCACTGCAAGAAAAAATCAACATAGTAAACAATAAAACTATTTGAGTGTGGACCACACAACAGATACATATAATATATAAAACAGTTTAAATACACACACATATAAAATATATAGTTTCTATTTGCAAGAATGATACTATCAAGTATCACATACATGAATCTATTTTTTCTCTTTAAATGTACCCTTAATATTCAAGATGGGGAGTCATTCAATTTCTTGGTAACAATTACCCAATTTGACAAATGGCAAAAAAGAACTAGGGTCATGAAAATGGCTTAAATATATTTACTATTCACCATTCTTTTTAATCTCAGACTCCAATAACTTTGTATTGTATCCCTCCCACCCCTTGGTCACATATTGGTACCACTCTTCTTTTTTTTAAAAATAAAAAGAAATATTATTATTATTATTATTATTTTTTTTTTTTTAAGGAAAATTAAAAACCATGGGTCTTAAAGAAAGAAAAAAAGTAAAATTTTAAGACAAATGTTAAGAAATTATGTCTAATAAGCGTAAACTTATTTTTAAATTTAAATATTTTTTCGGTCTCAGATTGCCCCAGGTATTAATAAAGTGAACTAACAAACCAAGCAAATAATAACCTGAATCAAAGCCTTAAAAACCCTTAAATTTAGTGAAAGTTAACTTATTTCTCCTTCTTATAACCTACATTTTCTATAACGCATTTAAAGATTCTAGTACTAACAAAAAAAGTTACTGTACAAGATTCAAACCAATTAACAAAATATGGTTTTAATGACATTGGTATATCCTCTTTTAAGCTATTTCTCTGGAAGTAATGAGGAAAAAGCAATAATTAAAAAAAAAAAAAAAAATTAACAAATAAAAGGAGAATATTAAAAACCAGTAATTTTGTTAATTCCTTTGAATATTAATTAATGTAATCGTAGAAGTATACACTAAAGTAGGAGAATGAATAATAATCTAAAAAAAATCTAATTTTATCTAACAATAAAATGGTCACAAAGTAAACTGAAAAAATAGGTAATTAATTCATTCTCCAAGCTATAAGTGGAAATAACACATATTGCACAAATACCTTAAGAATAATTGAATGAAGAAGTTGATAAATAAATACATTTTTAGATGTTTGATGACAAACATCGAAGCACCATAAAATAAAAATGTTACAGCAAAATTTTAAAACAACAAAAACAAGATGAGCGCCATTTTATGCAGCAAGATAAATTAAATGAGTTTACACTTAGCTTTTTATATTCAGTTTTTAAATTGCAGCATTTAAAGAAATTAACTTTGTATCGGAATGTAAGTCTTTTCTTTTCTGAATATTTGCCTGTTTTTTTTTCATGTTACATTAAAATGATCATGAACAAAGCCACAAAAAGTATATTAAAATTGTCTCTTGGTGAAAGGGAGTTATATGAAAATTCGAAATGTGAGTTATATGTTGTTTGGATGAAATAATATATAATTTAATGTGTTATCCACAAATTGTGGCACTATTATGTTTAATGTTGATACAGAAACTCTAATTATCTTAATAAGTTGTGTATTAAGTTTATTTTTGTAAATATGTTTGCCACTTATGGCTGAGGATATAAATAGCAATGCCTTCTGGGAAAAATGGTAAAGTGAAGGACATATTTTCCACTAGATAGATATCATATTCAAAGTAAATCACTTTTATATTGACTTTTTTATGGGAGTAAGATGATTATTTTAACCAAGTTTATGTAGAACTTATTCTGACTAAAATTTGAAGTATGAAAATCAAAAGTTTAACAAGTACTTAGGGACTGAGTGCTGCAATTGACACAAAAATTAGGTTTCAATACTGAAGTAAGGAGACGGAGACATTTGTAATTGATGTACAAAAAGTGGTACTTGAGAAGCAAGATGGAATGTTGAGACTCAAACTGCATTAAATTCTGTGTAAGGAATGGGTAGAGCAGTGCTCAAACACCCCGACGGGAATCTACCACTATCGTTTAATACCACTCTTATTTACATACTAAATACTACCATCAAAAGCAATAGGTAATTTTACAATTGGCGGAACAGAAGTTTTGAAATTTAGCAGTAAGAATGTTTAATTTTAATTTACCGAGGTGGAGGGTCATATTCTGATGGAGATATAGACTTTGGTTCTGTACATAGTGCTTAAAGTACTTTGACTAATAAATTTTATTTATTATGGTTACACAATAAATTCATAAAATGTATGCTTTAAGTTTTAATCATAAATTTGTGAGACAATTGATTTTTAATATTTTTTGCAGATTAAACATTTAAAGTCAAAATTATAATAAAAAAAAGCATCAGCAAAATAAATATTAATTAAAAAATATTGCCGGCTATCTTAAATATAAATTGTAAGGGATATAGATGCTTAAAAGCAGATAAAATTTATTGTAAGTTGTCATTTAAAACAACCTTAAATATAAAAGAAAAGTTCTTTCAGCAAAACAGCAAAATATCAATAAATGATAAAAATATTTGAAGATGATAAACTCAGGAGAATATTTGCTTATTGCAACATAAAGCTTTGTATGCAACATCACTCAATCATGAATATATTATGTTTTATCATCAAATAATGCTTTAATGGACCAGCAAAAAAAGAGCACCTAAGGTCCAATTACTTTTGTCACAGTAAAAATTTGCAAATATAGCCACAAAAAAAATTAAATTCTTCTTTTTGTTAAAAAAAAAAACATTGAAGGCAGCAACATACCTAATTTCGGTAAACATATTTGATTTTGCTAACATTTATCGGGCTGGTGAGTGAATTTCAGTAATGGACATACCTCAATAGATCGTGTGTGTAGGTTATCTCATTCATAAGTTTCATTCTGAACAATAATTAAGTCATATTAAAAACAATAGAAATAGTTTTTGCTGCAAAAACCTTGAAAAATATTTTGTCAACAACTCTTTTTTATTATTTTTTTTTTTTTATTATTATACATTTATATATTTGGTCTTTGTTTCATTATTCAAGGTTATTACAGCAAATAATTATCATATTAATCAGTATATACAATTTAAAAATAAACGCCGCTCATCTTGCTTATTCTCAGCCCACACATATATTAGAAACTATTTTGCTTGGCTTAACCTAAATATAACCTAAAATAACATGCAAAAATAATTATTAAAGATAACTAATGCCAGTAAATGAAGAGTCACCTCATGTTGCCAGTTGAAGAGTAGCCAGGCCCGACTTGCATTACGTTTGTCCTTCTAAGAACACAAAAGCAATAAAGCAACATGCAGAGCTTAGTATTATTAATGCGTTTACCCAATACACATGTTCTGCAAGGATATATTATTAATAAGGCAGCTTTAGTTTCATTTAAGAGCAGCCTTTGTTAATTTCTCAGCAGTTTTAAAATCCTAGAGAGTATAAAGTTTCCATTTTCACTCAGAGAAAATAGAGACTATATATTAAGAAAATCCCTAATATTTTATGATCTCTGGAAAAAAAAGGTTTAGGCGCTAGAGCACTTTGAAATGTGCTCTCTTCTATGTGCTTGTGAGCTGTCACGTTGTGTATACAAGACGTAGTGGCTAAGCCATGAACAAGTAAAAATTTTTCAATTTTGCCGAAGTCTCTTGGCACTGACACTAGAAGGTCCAAACTGCTCATCTTTCTCATATATTTCATAAAGGCGGAAATACACATGCTAGTTACTCGCACAAAAACATAGGAGTAGCTCGCAGAGGAGAGCTACTGGCATGTGTATTCATCAAATAGCATGAGAGTGAAAAGCATGCGAGTAAATTGCACGGGGTTTGATTTTTGTATTGCCAGTGGCACGAGTCGAGGGGAGGGGGAACTGATAAGGCACGTGTAAACAGGCCTGCCAGCACAAGGTTGCTAGTAGCTAGCACGAGTCTCCCTCAGCCCTTCAGTCTTCAGTTGAGTTCCTCCCTTTCGCGGGTATCTGACAACAACTCATCAACTTTCTCCGGAAGCATTCGCCATTGATTCCTAAAACCATTAACGTCCCCGAACCGAATTTCATTTAGTAGGCACTGACTCGCTCCATGTACCTAATTCCCTTTAGCTATCCAATCTTTACCCACACTCTTCGTGTCTTTTTATTATTTTTCAAATGTTTTAAAACACAGTTCTTTGCAAGTAACAGAACAATCTGGTTAATTTCATTCCGCACCGATACATTCATAAGGTACATTGAAACAATTAATAAAACTATCAAAATTAATTAAATCAAATACAATTATTTCATAATTTATTCAGGCTAAAAGAAGGCAAGAAACGATAGCCTGTTTCAAAACTAGAACTGTGGCTGGAATGTGTATTGTCATGTGCTAGTAGCTCGCACAAGACCTATCATCCGGATGATACTGGCATGCTGTTTCACTGGCAAATGTACACAACGTCTGCAGCATGCCAGCTAATGACTCACGACTGGCATGCTTTTTTACCAGCATGTGTATTTCCGCCTTAATGCTCAACAGAAGAAGAAGAAGGGGGGAGGCTGCTCACCCTTCTGATTCAGATGATCAACTACCAACACAAGCTATGGCGGCTACGGCACAAAGTATTTTTATTACTATGTATATACTCGAAAATACAACTATTCATCCTTAAATATCATGCTTATCTTTCTCTTTGATCTTTCAGATGAGAAGCCTCGTCCTTCTTCTGTTGAGCATTATAAAATATATGAGAAAGATGAGCGGTTCGGAGTTTCAAGTACCAGTGCCAAGCGACTGCAACATTGAATCATATTGATTTGTTCTTATATACGCAAAATTTCAAAGGTCTCTAGCGCCTAAACCGTTTGTCTGAGATAAAAACTAAGGGACATAAATTATAGGCATTTTATTTTTTTTTTGCCATGGGCCACATTTTTCTAAAAGTTTGTACTTATTCAGTTCCAAATGAAAAACTAAAATTAAAACAGTTATTTAGCCGATTTTGAAATTTTTGTCAAATTTCAACACACTCTAGTGCCTAAACCGTTCTTTTCACAAAAAAAGCTTAATAAACACAAATCGTAGGCAATTTAATGTAGTTTAATTTTGTATAAGTACACTTCCCTCTAAGAATGCAAATTGTTCAAGCTATGTTTGTATTTGTCTCAGAACGCATCACTTTTATGAGGTGGCAAAGTTGAAATTCAGATTCATTTCAACATAAACAACCAAAACGAAAATAGCTACAGCATTTTTCCCTCTTTCAATTACCAAGTACCATTTGAATGGACAATATATTAACTTATTAATTTAAAACTTCTGGGAAACAAACTTGCTCTTAAAAAACTATTACAATTTTTTGTTTTTTTAAAATTGCTTTAATACAAAAGAACATTCTTCAAGAATTATAAAGAAATAAATATAACTGAATTGCTTCGGCTATGTCTATATATGTTAAAAGAAACAGCTTTTTTTTAATTTTTTTTATTTTACAGCAAAAAAGCTTTTTAGCAATGAATGATAATATTTTTTTTGTTAAATTAACTAAATTCTTTTGTAATTAATTTAATGAGTAATAATAATAATATTTTGAAATGGATCTGGTTGCATGCAGCTGCTTAATAATATTAATTCCCTTGAATTAAACAACAAAATAATTAGTAAACAAAAATATTCATAATAAGAGGACTTAACAACAAAGCTCACACTCCCATTTTTGAAAAATTGATTTGATTATTAAATAAATGAGATACAGAGAAAAAATCCCCCACACACATTCAAAAAATGTATGGGATTTGTTTCTATTTTAATGCACTACATTACTTTCTAGCTGATTTGGATAATCAGAGTTTTACTGAAATTTTAAATCTTAGCAACATAGCTCCAAATAATAAATTTAATTTATTAAAATAATTAACAAAAAAATATACGGGCATTTAAACTAAATTGTAAACAAACCCACATTGATTTTCATTTAAATTCTTCAATTCCATTTCAGCCATTAAGTCCTCAAATTATAATAATTATCTAGTTAAAATATAACGTATATGTACAATGTTATCCCTGAGTTAGTTTCTGTTTCATAATAATTACAACAATAAATGTAAAGAATCAAAGATTACGGCTTAACATTAATACTTTTCTTTTTAATGAACAATGAAAGACCGCAAATGATGTACGAGTCTCTACTGACATTTGATAGTAAAAAAAATTGTTTGATGTTTCTCCCGTAAATAGTACAGTGTAATCTTGATAAAACATATTGCATAATTCTTTACTTAAAAAAACAAAATTAAAAAATTTATATCGGACTGTTTCAAAGTTTCCGAATTTCTTGAAGAACTCTATAAAAAAGATAAGAGATAGATAAATAATGAAAATGAAAGAAAAAAAATATCAACTTTTATTCAATACTGAAATGTAAGGTGTGATTTACGCACATAAGATGTTTAACATAATGATAATTAATACACACTGGTGGTTTAACCAAAAATAATCTATAATTGTAACAAAAATATAAATTACTATCAAATGATATGATTCAGTCTTTCAACTAATCTCACTGACAATTATACATAGACCAGAAACGATTGTCTGATTGTTATTTGTATTTATATTGGGGTTAGACAATAATAGATAATTTTAGATTAAACCACCCGTGTGTTTTATTTATAGGTGTATTATTTTTATCATTAAGTAATATCAGTAATACAACCAATTATTTATAGGATGTTTAAGAGGTTTTTTTTTTTTTTTTTTTTTCATGTGATGTTCTATAAATGGTTATTTAAATAATCAAATCACAGAAGTTTATTAAAATCAGTTATATTTCAGTTAGTACTTAATATAAAAAAAACACACAACAGATATTTAAGTGTTAATTATGAGCTAAATTTAGTTAATTTCAAAAGAAAAAGATAATTGCCTGGATTTTCCACCTTGGTAATTCAAGCAAAAAATAAATTTGAGTTCAAAGAGTAATTTGCGAACAGCGCATTTTTGATGAGGGCGGGCTCATTTAGCTACACTATTTGCTTTGGCTCTTACAATTACAAAAAAAAAATCGCTTCTCAAATTACAATAATTGATGAAAAATGTATCATCTAAAGCAGCTGTAAATATTTGAGCATAGCTTTAATTTTTCTTTGTTCTTTATAACACAATAATTTGTTACACATGAATAATTTATCTTGTAAAAAATGTTGTGTTTTGTTTTAAGATCATAGCCTGATCTTATTTAACAACTTATTTTTTAATATTTATTATTCATTTGTACTTTCTTATTTATTTATTTTTTTAAAATTTTGCTTGCACTTAAAAAATAAAATAAGAGGCTATTTTGTATTCGCTATAAATTTGCAGGAATTGATAAGGGTTTCAGAATAAAGAAATTAAGCTAGTCCAGAACATTGAATTTATTTAAGAAATAAAAACTGTAGTGAAGGCTTTAAACTTAAACATACGGATATTGCTTTAGTCACTGCTACTTCAGCATCGTAAGAAATAGAATTAATTCCATTTTGATGTTGACTGTTTAAATTTGAAAGCATACTCAATAAAAATAAAATTGGTATAAGTTGTAATATGCATGGTCACCATTACAGCGGGCGTGTTCTTAAACAATTATTTAAAATATTTTATCAAATTAACAGTATAATATTACATATGGATCACTATTAATCCAATGATGACAGCAAAAAACTGTATAAATTGTATAATTAGCATTTGTAACCAGGTTTCACTCAACACTTAAGTTGCTACCTATTTATATTGCGATGCTGGTGAATGAGCCACCAGAGAACCCCCCTCCCACATTATTTTCTCCTAGTGTGTATTTTGTATAATATGAGAGAGTAAAATTTAAAATATTTTACCAAGGTCCAGGACTAGCAAATAAATCTCCCAACTGAAACCTACAGATATAATTCCAAAAACGTGTAGTGTATTTAGTGTTAAAAAAAAATGATCTAGTAAACAAAACTCAAAAAAACATTTTAATTGAATAAAAGGATGCAATATTTATATCTCATGCATCAGATTGTTTTAGGACCCGAACCTGATGACAAAAGAACTTCCCGAACTTCGGTGGTAGAAACGCCAGGCAGTATCCCTACAAGTATTCCACCATTTACTTCTCTCAATAAATTTTATTTTAGTTCAATAAAGGATATTAATTTGTATCCTTTGTTTAAAAGATGGGTTTTAAAACAGTGTCTGGGAGTGTAGGCTCTCCTAAAGAATTATATCATATAATAATAATATATACATTTGAATTTACTTTTTAGTGAATAAGAGAAAAATACATATCCAAAGTATAGGAAATATTATTTATTCATTTTAATTTTATAAAGAAAAGAAATTTACCCAAAAAATGTTAGTAACTAGAACCAAAAAAAAAAAAAAAATAGAATAATAATAAAAATAATTAGTGGTGCAACAGCTGTTGCACTAAATTTGTCAACCAATTTTGTCAAATTTTCAAGACATCACTCAGTCAGGGGTAAAAAATAAAAGTTTTGAAATTAATAAACTGATTTACTCCAAAAGTAATGAGACTTATGTAATGAGAGTTAGTTGCTTGACCCAAGCAACAGACTAAAGAAATAATATTTTATGGATAGCGAGGATCAGTCAAAAGTAAAAAACACAATGTTTTAGTTTGCCAACACTTCAGAAAATATATTTCCTTCGTCAGGTTAAGATTATGAATGACTTTATTTTACAATTTTTCCAGTTTTTTGCAGTTTTACATGAATTGAATAATCAATTAAGCAAAAGTTAAAAAGCACAGACGGTCGAAATTAATCTGGTTCTATCTGCGGTCTACTTTCGTCAAACCATCCAAATTTTTCATAAAAATTATATGAGTACTTTTTAAGATATAGGTGTAAATAAATGTATGTTTGTGTGAAGAGAAACAAATGGGTGCAGAAGATTGGAACTTATATGGGACCAACAAACTAATTATGACTTACCAAACAAAATGTTAGTTTGCAAAAATTGAGGGCCAGACCAACAGACAGACACGGAACCGAAAATGTTCCCTTCTGTCTTGGAATTTTTGAAATCGGAGTCGTAAAATATTTTTGTTCTTCAGAACGATCACATAGCTTCCGTAAGCTCGGAAGCAAAAATATCACCAGCTAAGGTGGAACATAAAAATGGAATTTCTTTGGTTGATTCCACCTATAACTGCAAGAGGAAGCCTTATTAAAAAAAATATATATAAATAAATAATATAAAATAAAAATTGGAGCATCTAGTTGTCTAATAACTTTTCTTAAGGCTATTTCAAAATAATAATAATAACAATTCTGGACGAGCTTAAATTCCCTGTCACTTAAAACCCAACTTTCGAAACATATTGGAAATGAAGAAGTATACATAACTTATTTAAAATTAGCAATAGCATTTATATATATGATTAAAACAGAAGTAAATGGATTTATGAACATAGTTTAAACAAAGAGTGTACCTTCTTAGTTCTTCTTGACTATGAGCAAGAGCTTGAGCTACCCGTTCCAAGCGTAAAGTTCTTGCTGTAAGAGGACTGGCTGCACCTGAACTATCTCCTCCTACCAACTCGTCACACAGATCGTTGGCCAACTGTAACTGCACATCAAATATAAAGTATTAAACCACAATCAATAACAGCCAAATATATTCATTTCTTCTTATATGCTATTGCGTAAAGATCTGTAATAGATTTTTTCTATTTTTTTAAATGTGGTTAATGAGTTATTTTCAATGAGGGATAAAAGATAAGATTTAATTTATATACAAATAAGTGAAAGAAACATCAAAAGAAAAATATTCTGTAACATAAATTATTCACTACTATCCATTTATTTAAGAAATATATTTAGATTATATTCATGGGCAATTTACATTTCAAATTAATTTTAATGACCTGATAGAACTGAAAATTAGAGTATTCAAAAAAATTATAACTCAACCAATATTCTTCCTCTTTTGATCAAATCCTAAAAGATATGTATAAAATTATTATATTACATAAATATTTGCCAAGTCCTCTGCAAATGCAGTTTTTATACTACTTTTACTGTTTAAATAAAAGCTAGATTTTTCAATGGAGAAATTAAATGTGACAATAATTCTAATAACTACCAAAGGGAAACTATAATTACGTAGTAAGGACTGCAATTAAACTAATAAACTTGTAAATTTATAATAATTAAAAACTAATTTATGTATATAATTATAATTTATATACATCAATTAAACTCAAGTATATTATAAAGGCAACAGTTTTTTTGTTTTCTAAAAGGTGCAATTAGTTCACAAAGAAAGCGCAGTGCAGTTCAATCCAATTTTCAAATAAGCCAGACAAGCCAAAAACATTTATTTAACTCTACTTTTTATAAATAAGTGCACTGACTGATAGTACATATTAATGTAATAATAATATTATTTTTAAAGCTGACTCATATTATTTTAGCCACAATATTTACTGATAATAAAAAAAGTTACAGTTTTCTTTTAACTTTGTAGATAAGTACTTTTTTGCAGGACGATTGCAGGGATAATTGACCTTATAGGAAAAAAAGCTTATAAAACATTAAATTGGCAAAATTTCTTCTTTTTAAAAGGAAAAGCTTACAATTAGAAAAATAGTCTTCTGTTTTATACCACTAACTCATTTTTGGTGTTAAGTCTTATTGGTTCTATTGCTAACAGACAAAGTCAACAATATAAACCAAATTTAATAAAATTTGACTGGTTTTCGGAAGACTTAAACTAATAATAAAAAATGTCAAGACAATCACATTATAACATCAAAATTTTTCAAATAAAAGGAAAGTTCACTTTGCACATATTGATTTAATATTCTTTTATTGTTTGCAGTTAAATTACCTTTCCCTGTAAACAAGTAAAATCAGTGAACCTCGTTGCATAGAACTTTCATTCAAGAACCTAGATTTATTACAATTTAAATATATCTTTACACAATTTGACAACACGTAAAGAGATGATTCTACAAGAGTGCTCTATATTTTATAAGAAAATAAAAATAATGCAGAAATAACCACAGAACATTCATTTTTTTAAGAACCTTGTTAAATCACAATTTAAATATACATTTTTACACATTTTGTTGAACCAAGAAGTTTAGAAGAGGTCCTGAGTACAACCCTAAATGAGAATAGTAGATAAACCCACCCTTCATATTCCATTCCCCATTCATCTTGTTATGAATAGTTTGTTTAAATCTATCAGATTGAAAAAAAAAATTACTAATTGCAGAACATTAGTATTTATTTTAGACAAGAAAGTGTAAATATTCATTTGCTTTAATACAATAAAATTAACTGTTCAGATTAGTTGATTCTTTGTATATAAGTCACCAATGGTACCAATAATTTAGTCCAAATCTTTCTTATCATTGTATTTTCATTATCCAAAAAGACCACAGTTAAGTACAGTTGATTAACTAGAACTAACTTTGTAAATTTAAATATGAAAAAGATAGAAGAAACTCGAATAAAAGCGGTGACAAATTCAGCACTATATAGCAAAATAACATAATTAAATATATTATCTAATTTGTTATTTAATATAAATATTTTGAGTAAAGCACAAGAGTGAGAGTGAAAGCAATATAAAGCTGTGTTAGTAGTAGTTCTTCATATTTAAAATCAATAATTATTAATAATAAAAGCAAAAGAACCAAGGATTAGTAAAATTAATTATGAAAAAAGTTGGATTACCTACAATTTTATGAAATGTCGTGGATAAAAAATTACACTATTACATGATTATTACATAATTATTGTGATGAGAATTGTGAAATGGAATTAAAATGTGGCAGAAATGATGCTTCAAAACAATCACCCAATGTTAAAGAAAAAATATAAGCCGATCTTCGGAGCCAAACAAGCAGAAACTTATTGCAAAAATTAAACACCTGATTTTAGGACTTTTACATTAGCAAACAAAGGTTAATAGTGACATAAGAGAAAAATTTGTGTAATTATAAATAAATAATGGAGATTTGAAATAGTAAAGTAATTTAATAAAAATTAAAAAACAAACAACACATTATTACACAATTCAATTTTCTAATACAACAAAAAATAGTCACACAAAATCAAAACAAGCATGGTGTAAAAACAGTTAATTCACTTGAAAATTTGTTAAGGGGTAAATAAAAACACAAATATATTTTTAAGAGGAATTAGGCGTACATGTTATGGGGAAACCATTATAATAAAAGCATATAAAATAGTGAATATGTTAAGGAGAAATTTATTAGCAGGTGTTTAATTTGACCCAGTGCTAGAAAATTAGATTTGTTTTATTCTTTAAACATGGAGAATTAGGGACCATTCTATTTTTTAAGATCAGCAGTACATAAACTATATGTTGTAACTTCATTGACATTTAGTCAAGAAGTGTGAATAAGAAATACCATCACTTCAATGGTAATGGTGGAAAGTACGGTTTTTAGAACTTTTCATAAGAGGAAAAAAAAGTGTGCCGTACATTTGCCAAATAAATAAATAATATTTAATACATTAAGTCTATACTCTGAAAACTGTTAATGTTTAAATTATTATTATTAATCAAACAGTTTGACATAATGCTACTATGGTTTGATAATAATGTAGTCAAATTGGAAAAATATAAGTGTTTCATAAAAATCTTGTTTGATTAACCATATTTATTTTCACTAAGATATGGGATCAACACCAAAAGGAGGGACTGCATATACATGCAGTGACTGATTATTTTACCTTTTCTTAACTTTACTAAATTGGGATGTTAATTTAAGGATATCAACTGATTAAACAATTATATCCACTGATCTTAACTTTGTTTTGATTTAGTAGAAATGTATTCCCAATTTTCTCCAAATTACAAAGAGAGAATGGATGAAAGCTGAAAGGCCGTGGTAAGATGGCAGATGTACCTGACTGGCAGGAAGAGATTCCGACAGCTGTCCAGGTGAAAGCAAACCGCCTGAAGTAAACTGATGAAGCTGGCCTGACCCAGTCATGCCCGCAGGTGCCTAATAGTAATATACATCCCATCACCAATCAATATTCAACCTAATCTCATTCATTTCAAGCTCACCGAGCTCACCACAAACAATGAAAGCCACCACACAGACTTTATTCAAAAACATATGTTTATTATACATGTCTCTTATCAAGTTTATATATATATATATATATATATATATATATATATATATATATATATATATATATATATATATATATATATATATATATATATTATATACAGGGTGACTGGCGATATATGTGAAAAAATGAAGTAGGTGTTCTACGTCTTATGGGTTACAAAAAACGCTATATAAACCATGGGTCAAATCTTAACCGTTTTCCCACCAGGTCAAATTTTATGATTTTTTTAAGATCACATACATTTGCACTAGAGTATTATACTAAACCAATCTTACTTTTTTATATGATTTTATTTATTTACTTACCTGTAAGTCAACAATAAGCATGTTTCTTTTTTACTTTCAGCGAAGTCTACTAAAAATCCCGCCTAATGAATGGGTAATAATATTAATATAATCAAAACTTTATTGTTAAGTTAGATAAGGATAGTTAAATAAGGAAGTTTTTACTGAAATCCGAATAGTTTAAGCTCGGTTTTTTACCAAGTTAAGGAACCACAACAAAAAAAAAATAGAATTTTTAATTTTGTATTCATTTTTTGTAATGTAATTTGAGTGCATGAAAATTAAATTTACACTTTTTTTTGGAAATTTTGTCAGCTTTGCAACGATATGAAAAAGTTTGTTCTAGCTTTTATACTTTTGGAGCAATAAGTGTTTTTATGAGCAAAGGTATGCGATCTTAAAAAAATCATAAAATTTGACCTGGTGGGAAAACGGTTAAGATTTGACCCATGGTTTATATAGCGTTTTTTGTAACCCATAAGACGTAGAACAACCTACTTAATTTTTTCACATATATCGCCAGTCACCCTGTATATTGATGAGTGTATATGAAATACTTTAAGACATAAATAAGAAGACATAAATCTACTTTTATGATCTTTAGGAGACAGCCGAAAAAAAAAAAAATATTTTACACAGAGATTTCCTTAAGAAAACAGATGTTCTTCAAAACTAAATCCAAATAAGCAACATTTCAATATTTATAAAGAATAAAATCAAAGAATTATAACAACTATATTCATAACATGAGCAAAACACAACCCAGGTATTGTTGTTGATAATGTAACGGAATGTACAAAATTAATGCTAATCTCCTACCTTGTCGGTAAGTTTGTCAATACCAAAATGATGATCTTGCAAAACTAAAGTCCACACATTGGTCACATTGGCATTTCTTGTTGTCAACCATATAGTAATATGTTTAATATCCATGGAATCATTTTTGCTAAAAGCTGGCTACATCATTCTAATGGCGTCTAATAGGGAATCCCTACGTTTTGCACACAACATTTAATGCAATACCATTTATTAAACTTCATAGAAAATGGGAACCTTGAAGCTAATTGCTACACATGTTCACTCAAAAACTGGTTGTTGGTAAATTCCGTTCTCTAAAGGCAGCACAAAATTTATACATTGCTCTAAAGTCCCCTCAAACTCCTATTAAAACAAGCAAATCCTGTGCTGCAATGGTTTCCATGGGAAATCTCCATCGGGATCTCATAGTATAAGTTAATAAAAAAAAGCAATGGTTCTATCTATATAATCATAACTTTTTTTTAAAAAATTCTGACTAAGAAGAATTGTATTTTGCTTTTAGTCGTCAATTCAAAAGGAATATATCTTTCTCTTTGTAGAATTACTTAATGCATTGAAATGTAAAATATATATTAAATGTAAATTCTATAAAAAAAAAGTGGAGTATTTAAAAAAATTAAAACTAATTATCTCCTAATATGATTAAAAATAGAACTATTATACTTTATAAATTTAACATTATTCACAATTTAGGTTACAACCAAATTTTCATGTATTATTAAATTAAAAAAAAAAAATCTAAGAGCTATTTAAGTGCATTTATACATGTACTTTAAAAAATTAATTTTTTTACAGTGCAGAAAAAATTTGACAAAACAACTAAAAAAGGATAGGTCATGTAAAAAGTATAAACAAATAAATTAATAAAAATTGGAAAAAAATTTGATTAAATCAACGTATATTAATATATTTAATAGTTTAAACAATGAAGACTTAAAAATGATATAGAAAGTCGGGTAAGATGTATAATTATCTGATAAAGTAAAGTAAGATCCTAACTTCAAATTCCAAGCAAAATTTTCTCTTACGAGAATAAAGGACAGGAACTTAGAACTTTAACCTCATTGTTTAAGTTACCTAAATATTTTTTCCACAATACACAATACTTAATCCACAAGTGCTATTAATTATCTTTTTAATATCTATAATAATGTAATACGCAAAACATAAAGTATGCAAGCAAAAAAAGTATTGTTCAAATTAATTTTTAAAAAACTTAAAAGAGCTACAGTGATTTTCTATTAGCTATATATATTATTTATTGTGATAGTACCTAATCCCATATTTCTGAGCCACAGTCTTAGAAACCAAATTTTTTGATGGACGGACTTTTATTTCATAAAAAAAACAACAATTTTTTGAACTTTGTAAAGCATGCCCTACATCAGAGCAGCAATATCATCAAGGCTCAGCAAACTTTTTGTCTGCACAGTACAAGATTTAAAAATCACATAGGGTGCAGTATGCCGACAAATTGACGAGAAAAAGAAAGTTTACATTTTTTTTTTTTTTTTTTTTTTTTTTTTTTAGAGAGAGAGAATTGAGTCCAGTAAGGGTGCATTAAAAGTCCACCAGGAGCACCAGGTTTCCAACCCCTGCCCTAAATGATTAGAAAATCTACATAAAAAAGATTTATATTAAAAAGTTATAATTCTAAATTCAGAGTTCTAAATGGTCTATAAATATTTCAGGTTTTAAGCGGACATATAAAGTATATTTTGTAACTAGGAAGCATATTACAACTACAAACTAATAAAAATAACATAATATTTTTTTTATTTCCCCTATTATCAATATTTCAATTAAAAAAATATTCATACTTCTTATATATATGTAATATGTATAAAGAGGTAGGCCCCAGAGTCCAAAAAAGTGTTTTTATTGTTTGAAAATGTCTGTCTACTGTTTGTATGTACCATGAACACCTAAAACAACTAAACAACTGAAAAACACAGGACAAACTACTTAAGTACTTTTATAAGAGAAAGTTTAGTCAGGGTTGTATCTGGCAGATTTTTTAATATTATAAAAGTACATACAAATATATTATTAAAGTTTTTTTTTAATAATTAGAGCGGATCCACTATTTAACTCTCTAATTTGCTATTCTTGGTAAGTCAAAATCTCTTCATTTTTTTTATTATGGAGTTTATTTTAAACATATGAACTTACAAACACTGTCTTATAATCTTAACATGTCCTTTTTAGGATATCTAGTATAGGTATATTTATAACTACAGCAACATTTTTCAACTGAGAATAATATATTAGTAATGATGGGATCCAAGAAAGGGAATCCTTAAAAATAACATTGATCTTGTAAAAGTTTTGACAATTAAATAAGTGCACAACTAGGATTAATGAAAAATAATGTTTTGGAAGTAAAGTTACTCAAAAAAAATACTGAGAAGTATGGGGAATGAAAACCCCATAATCCATCATCATAAAGAATAATTGCATTGGGAACATAACATAAATGATTCCATTGGAATTTAAAAGTACTATATTCACAATTTGTTTTTACTTTTTAGGAACCAGATCTCCCAAATTTTCAGTAAAAAATTATCTATAATAATTTTCTGAACATTTACACCAAATTTAATTGAATGCATAGACAGCAGAAAACATATTTAAAAAACACTTTAAAGATTCAGAAGACCTTAAATATTTATTCCATTGAAATCTTATAATCGAATTTTCATGCGCTATCACAATACTTTATATTAATAGTATGTAAGAATAAAATTAGTACTTTTAAAAATAAAATAAGTTCTTTTCATGTAAGCCCCCCCCCCCCCCCCCCCCCGTTTAGGTGTAATAAAGAGAAGATAGCTAGAAATCATGAATTATTCTTCATGAAGAGTTCATGGTAGTTAAATATAATGTTAAAGCCAAAGCTAAAAATAGTGAGAGGTAAAATAAATAAAAATTAAAACAAAAGAACCTTTTTACATGACCAAAATCAGAAGAACAAAAAATGTATGAAATATAACACAAAAAAAATTAAATAAAGAAAAAATAATGGGAAAAATTGGATGATTAGGGGGGAACTGTGATAAAAAAAATTAAAAATTACATCCAGTAGATTAAAAAAAAGAAATCTAAAGTAGAAAAATAAAAATTCACCTGTAATTGACTGGGATCCCCCAACTTAAACAAAGATAACACAACTTTGCTGTAATTAATATCTTCTTAAAAATATTATTTACTAGAGTTTTTGCACTTCTAGAGTGTAAATTGAATAAAGTGACAAAAAAGTAAATTATTTAAGTAAGTAATTATTTAATTATTTATGTTAGTAAATTATTTTTGTATTAATTGATGCCTTGTATTGGGTGTATATGACCTTGTTGTCGGACACCCAAATAAAACAATAAATAAATAAATAAATTATTTTCCATGTAAATATTAGCAATTTCCTTCAAATTATCTGTAAAATCACAAATTTGGATTTATGAACAAAGTATCTAGAAAAGAATAAGAGTAACTAAAATTGACAGAGATTATAGGGGCTTATGATTTTTATAAAAATTCTTCAGTAAAAACAATAATAGAATAATAATGCTAAAGAAAAAAATATATAAATAAAAAATGAGGGGAAAACCTCTTAATCTTTTAAGATGTCTAATATGTATATATTATATATTATGTACAAAAAGTTAATAATAATTGTAATAAACAATAACACATAATACCTAATATCTGAAACAATCTGAAATGTATGTGCAAAAACTCAAGTAAAAATATATAATGAAAAATAACTGAATTTGTTAAATCTTAGAATAAATAAGTCACAAAAAATCCTTAAATATCAAGAAAAAATGAAGTAATATAAGAATAATTGTATTTTTTAAAAATAGGGGCTATGTTGAATAAATGTAATTTATAAAAACCACAAATGCTAAAAAAGGTATAAATCTTGAAAAAAATAATTACTCAAAACAATGAAATTAATTAATTAAATCATAATAATATTTATCAAGTTCCAAAAGATGAAGATAAGCTGCCTGAGTGCATTAAGCAGTACTAACGCAATTAATAATCGATGATAATCTAAGCCAATATGCTTCAACTAATGACATACTCATAGTCGTTATTGTTGCATAAATTAATGAAAACTAGTTTCATAAGTGAAAAATGAGTAATATGAATAAGATTGATCAAAACATATTTGAAACCTCTCTATTAACTATTAGTTAAGCATTTTTTTAAAAATAGAATTTAGTCTATAGTTATTAAAATATTTGTGTGTGATGTTTGTGAGGTGTGAATTTTGGTTAGTTAATAACTCTTTAACAAATTCAATTATAAACGATTGAATTAAAAAGAAGGCTATTACCCTCTTCTGGCCTTAAGGTGGAGCTGCCCAGGGCCCAGGCTGTAAGTGTGGGCCCCAAATTGCATCTAAGGCTATACATTATTGAAAGCTCAAACAGTTAACTCATCTTAAAATAACTATTTGGAATTGATTTCATTTTACTTTTGATATCTCACTTACTCTTTCGTAGGCAAGTATATAATGTTCTTAAAATCAGATTCAATAGAAAAATGCTTGCAACAGATAAAAATAAGAAACCATTTTGACCTCGCTCAATCCATATTTTAAGTATGAGAAAAGGAAGGGGTGTGGTTTTGAAAGGGGATAATTGCTTAGCTTCTCCACTGAAAAAGTAGATGGCCCCCCCTGTGTTTGCCAATTAGATCCCCTGCAATATCGCATTGGATAGGATCATATGTAAAAATTAAAATGTGTAAACCAGGGTTTGGGCATTTTTTTCTTAAACAAAGAAAGGTAATTAATTTTTTACAAACTAATATGGTCACCGACCTAGGGAGTAGTAATAATAACCATGGAGGCTTCTTTCCTTCTTCTAACAATCGCTCCCATTACTCTATTCATCTATTCATAATGATGTATGTCATGAAAGGATCATTTGATACATTTAAACAAATCGGTAGAAATTCAAGCATAAGTCACCCGTCACCTTGACATACTTATTCAAACAATAATTCCCTATTTTAACCAAACCACATCACACTGTGTAACATCAAACTCTGCAAAATATGCTTGCTTTAATTATAGGATTCAAATCTCGGCCCAGAAAGCCATTTATCCGTAACTGAAAATAATCAGAGGGTGCTAATTCTTGATAGTTGAAATAATTTAGTAGAAAGATCCAAACAATTTGCAGAAGTGCAGCAATAGTTCATAATTAGAAGGAGAATTTGGAGAAAAGGTAATTTCACAGTTAACAACTTCGAATGCAATTCTTAAATAATTACCAACAAATTTTGACTATACTTCAATAGTTTTGCTTATACGAAGAATCTCTCTAATGATATTAAAATAAAATAAACCCCTATAGAATCTCCATTTGCAAAGGAACTAAACAAAATACTAACAACAAGTTATTCTTCGATATTTTTGATCAATCCGATATTCTTGTTTTATGAAAAGAAAAAAAGAAAAGAAGAATAAACAAAATGGGATGAATCTAGAATGAAAAAAAATAAATAAAGAAGTGACTGAAATTTGTGCAAGGTGTACTAAGTAAATACACCATTGCTTTAATTTTTGTTCATGATTAGAGAAATTAATAAGTATATTTATATAAATTTGATCAAGGGAATAATGCATTAGGATCATAAATATATAATAAATTCATTTTTAATAATTTAAAAACAGGTAAGTTAAGTAAAGACTCCTAAGAATAAAAAACATTTTATTTATAATATATAAGATATTATTTATAATTATAAATATTAATTATAATAGCATTATGATTATATCCAAAATTTATGTTAAAATGATGATACCACACCTAACATCTATAATACTGTTTTTATTAAAATATGAAAATATCTCAGTTAAGAATAATACCTAGTTCAAATATGTTAAATTTGAAACCCTTAATCAAATATTTCAATAATAGTTGTGTGGGTTTTAGTATTTGATTTTAATTTGCATCTTTGCTTGTTTTTTTTTTTGACAATTTTTGATGTCACATGAATAAAAAAGACTCACTCTTGGTAGAGCACCCAAACATTATTTAACATAACTTTTTATTGTCTGAAGCTAGTTTTAAGAACCAAACATTTGAAGGGAAGAGAACACTGAACTCCAGCATAAGACATTAAGCGGAAACCTGATCAAGTGGCTACCCTTCTGGAGTTTGTTCAAGCGGATTCATCTAGACAAGTTAATTACGAACGAAGACAAATTCATATACTTCATGCAAGCCTTAGTACCTGAATCTAAAGCTTTTAGGGCTGTGGAGAAGTATCCGATGACGTCAGAGAATTACTAGAAGGCGGTAGCGGGCTTAGAGCAAAGGTTTGGACAAGAAGACCTCTTGACTGAAATTTATACGAGAGAGATTTTGAAACTTGTGTTAATTGTCAAGAAGATGTGACCAGACTCTAAGAAGCCTGGAGACATGACTAAATGCCCTTGAGTCGTTGGGAGTAATGACAGATAAATATGCTGCAATGCTTTATCTAACGATAGAATCGTGTTTGCTGGGGAACTTCTGAGACTATGGCAGAGATGACGATATTCCTTGGACGATGTCACAACAACAGACTACTGGATTGAGACATCTCTACGAGGATTTATGAACTTCCTACGGACTGAGGAGAGAGTGGCTCTATCAGTGGCGTAACTATGGGCCCGCGCGGGCCCGCATTGCGGGGGGGCCCCGAGTGCCAGGGGGCCCCCAAATCCAGAAATAACTAGAATTACTATCCTTGTACCAACGTCGAGGGGGCCCCCAATCCTGAACGCAAGAGGTTTTTTTTTTTTTTTTTTTGCTCATCAATTTTCTTTGGCGAGGGGCCCCCAAATATTTCTTGCGGGGGGGCCCCCAATGGTCTAGCTACGCCACTGGGCTCTATCTAGTCACAGCAGGCTTTGGAGGAGACATGACAAGGTCCAAGAAAGTTAGAACACTGGCACAGTCATCAACAGCATCTCAATTCAGCACAACAAAGCGGAGTTAGTAAATTTGTCTAATACCAGTAACAATTTAATTAAGAATAAGGCATCTAAGAGCAATTTAATTCATGTATTTTGTGGGTAACATCATGCCCATTTTAAATGCTCTAAGGCGAAAAGTATGCCCATAAAAGAAAAATAAAAAAATATTAGAAGCGGCAGGTATTTGTCAAATATGGCTGAGAGGGTGCCATGAAATATGTAAATCAAAAATGAAATGTTATTCATGTTCAGGTCAACATTTATTGATAATGTGTCTAATGTACTCTCTTGGAAGAAAACTAAAACCAATAACATTAATTTTTATTGTTTGAAGCTATAGTCCCCAGGCCACCATAAGAAGTGAGTCGCTGATTGATAAAGTTTTCTTACCTTATGGAATCGCTTATTTATGCCGTGTCCACCGATGAATTGGGTATATGGCAACTGGGCGCTGGGCCATTTCTTATTTTTTGACATGCCAAACTTGCCCTTCTGCGGGAACATTGAAAAGAGATAGATAAAGTTTTGATTTTCACAGGATCGTTTAATTAAATTATTTAAAAAACAGTGGTAAAGGTGGCCACCGATACGAATGGGCTGTTTTCTTTTCAAAGTCCCCGCAGAGCGATATGTTTGGGGCGGTGGCCACCCCAAACGGCCCACTCTTATGGGTGGCCACGTGTACCACTGTTTTTTAAATAATTTAATTAAACGATCTTATGAAAATCAAAACTTTATCCATCTCTTTTCAATGTTCCCGCAGAAGGGCATGTTTGGCATGTCAACAAAAAAGAAATGGCCCAGCGCCCAGTTGCCATATACCCAATTCATCGGTGGACAAGGCATAAATAAGCGATTCCATAAGGTAAGAAAACTTTATCAATCAGCGACTTACTTCTTATGGTGGCCTGTGGACTACTAGTTTTAAGAACCGAGCAGTAGTAATAAATTTTTGTATCATTATTTTTATAAGAAAATAATATATTTAATTAATTAAATATTATTATAAATTGTCTCAGATGCACACCTCGATACATTCAAAAATAAATTGTTTATTTCAGAAACCCTAAATTGACCAAAATCAAGATTTTTAATAATATTCACTTTGCTTGTTGAAAATGTTGGCTAATATTAATTTTTTATTTCCCCCTCTTTTCAACACCTAGTTGCTAGAAGTAGAACGGTGAGGACAAACCACTTGTTCGAACCTAGGAATTAGGCCACTTATATTTGGGGCCCTGTTCACTAACCTCATATGGCGTTGAGCCACTTCACACATCAATGTACCGCCAAAGCGAATAAGGTGTGATCAATAAGAACCTATGACCTCAAGCTTGATACATACATGGCCAAGCAGATGTGAAAATTGACTTTAGCACCATAGCAAATCTGAAGTTAAACGGTAATATAAACAAGTTTATTTGTAGAAATAAAGGTTTATAAGTAGTTATAAAGAATTATTTTATTAATGAAAATAAACCTTTCATAAAAAAAAAAAAAAAAAATAAATAAATAAAAAAGTGACTTGTATTTCCAACCAAATCTCCACTTATGTATTTGATTCCTATTTTTCTGAAAGGATTCATAAATGGTTTATTTAAATAAAACTAAGCCTGCTAAAATTGTTCTTACCTATTTTACATTATTATGAAGACCTTGATAATATAGCATTAATGAAATTATAAAATAAATTATCTTTGACATAAGAAATATACAATATAATTCAATTTAATCTATAAGACAATCAAACCCTAGAGATAAATTAAATCTTTTTAAAATATTAATCTTATAAAATCTAATTAAAAAGAGCCAAAATTAATTAATCCTTAAATAATAAAATATACATCTAACCTTCTCCAATTGCATATTAGTCCAGGATATATCGCACATAAAAGTAGCTGACAAACCTCAAGTTAGAATTTTGTGAATAAGTTAATCTTTTGGTGGCCTTTAAAGATGTGGTCGGCTAAGTTCGTCTGCGAGACTTAGGTTGACTGTAAACTGTTACAAAAAAACAGGCTAGTGAGCAGCAATGTCCGGCTCATTTTGGCAGACAATATATGCTTTTTATGATCCTGACTACAAAATTAGTTAGGAGACCAAGAATCAAGTTAACAATAGTTGCTAGGTGACCACTCTGATTTGAAGAAATATTAGTATAACTAACTATTACCTGCCTAACTAGTATCAGCTTCATTTTTGATCTACTAACTAATTTTGTACTCAGGATCATGAAAAACACATTGCCCCCCAAATTGGATGGAACAAGGCCCTCTCTTCGGGTCTGTTTTTTAACAGCTTATGACCAAGCTATGTCCCGCGGCCGAACTTTGCTGACCACTTATTCTTAAAAACACCAAAAGATTAACTTATACACAAAATTCTAGCTTGATGTAATTCAGTCACTTTTATGTGGGTTATCTTCTGGACTAGAATAACATGAAATGTAAAAAAATGAAATAATTAAAAAAAATTCATTGAAGAAATAAGAACTTACCGTGTGATATTTATGAAGGTAATCTCTATGAGGAGATTTAGGTGTTGATCTACCAGATAGAGGTGGGCTACCTGCTAGCGATCCTCTACCTCTGGCTACCAGGTTCATATGTTCTAAACTACCTACACGAGACTCCAATTCTTCTGCACGGGCTTCTGTACTCTGTTTCTCCTCTTGGATCAGTCTAAAAATAATAAGTTCATTATAGATTTACTTTAGATAATGCCACAACTAGGTACCAAAAATATCTCTTCACTACAATTGCAACTAAAAAAATAATAATTTTATTTAAAAAACATTTTTAAAAACAAGCTTTTATTAGTATTCTTCTCAGCAAACCCTTTCATTTGATACCCATATCAAGGGTGTGCTTAGAAAATACAAGTCCGCCATTTTGTGCTGTCCGCCATATTGGATTTAGAATAACGTCACTTAGCTAACTATGCATTGTCATCCAAACTAAACGTGTATGCAAGATTTCAATTCAATCGGATAACTGCTTTAAAATTCAGTTGCAAGATTTGACCCGAACATACATACATACATACAAATATTGAAAGTTAAATAAGAGCTTGTAAAAAATGAAGAAGTCATACAAAGATCAAAAGGTCTGACAAACCCAAATAAAACTTTCCCATACATAAATAGTAATACTGCATTTAAATCCTATTACACCCACTTTAATTAATTTATTATTAAACATACTTATAAAGTGTATAACAGGTGGCTGTTTAAATTTTGGTTATGATTTCAGCAGGAACGATTTTATCTTTATCAATACCTCGAAAACTAGATTTTTTCTCCCAGGAACATGGAAAACATGAAATAAGTTCTAATAAGTGTAAAAGGGGTAAAAAGAAAAGGAGTTAAATACTTAAGAGCATCAATACTAATTAGGAGACGGATCCATACCAAATAAGAATAAAATAAGTAAGACTTAAATAGAAGTAGAGATAAAAAAATATTCTTAGGGAATTTAAATATACTTGTATTGCTTTGAATATAAGCCGCACTTTTTTCTGTCTTTGCATCGCTGAAATCGGAATGCATCTTATATTCGGAGTGCCTCTTATAATTGTTGAATTTAACTATAACAGATCAAAATAGCACTTCCTTCTGCAAGCAACGCTTCGTGAGCTAACAACCTTTTTAAGAACTTCTCATTCAAGTATCGGCTTAGATCGTTTTACTTATTCTTTCCTATCCTCTGAATTTTGCTGGGATATTATTATCGGGTCCTCCTTTTCTTTTAATTTTCAGGAATTTTAACATTAATTTCTAATGAGATGTTGAGTGTATAGGGTTTAGTTGTACTGAGGTATTTCTTGTTAGCTTAGAAAAATTATTTTCAAAATCTTCTTTTTTTAAAAAAAAAATCTAACCATGCTACTTCTCTGCCAGCATGCTACTTCTGCCTTACATCTAACTAAAGATTTAATATTCCAACAATATCAATGGTAGACTGCCTAAATTTGATGTCTAAACAAGTTGGTGTTAAAAATAAATTATTTGAAACGGGGAGCGTCTTATATTCGAAGCAATACGGAAATAGAAATTATTTTTTACACAGTTTTATTTTTTTTAAACTTAATTTAAATAGTAAATGTATAAATTAGGAGGGAAGATATAATCTCTTAGGACAACTATTCTATTTTTACAGGGGTGATCATTTTTCTTACTTATGTCTTACTAAGGTCAATTGTCAATCTTTATGACTAAGTAAATAAAATATATATAAAGTTCAAATTATTTATTGCTTTTCTTAATCTCAGGGAGGTGAGAAATCATCACACTGATGATCACAGGGAGTGGATGTGTATCCGATCCCAAACCTATGTGGACTATGTCTTCAGGTTTTTAAACCATGGAAGTAGAAAAAATATCAATACCTGATTTCATTGTTGATGGCGTCAAGCTGTTCCTGGAGGAGTATGGCCAAGGTCTGAGCATCAGTATGATCTGATGGAGAGAGCAATTCACCAGTAGAGAAGAGGCTTTCATTGTCTTCACCTTCAGCATCGGAGCAATCATAAACAACTCCACCCTCTTCCCACTCCTTCCAAACAGAAGACAAAAACAAGCGTTAGGCCAATAAAACAATAATCTCTTTGTCATTCTATCAATATTAAAAATGAAAAAAATAACTGTTATTTGCAAATATAAAACAAATAAGTCATTGTTATTAGAAGATAACTATCATACAAATCACAATTATCAACATTAAAAGAAGAATGAGAGAAGGAATTAAAAAAGTTTATAGTACTTTGTTTGCCTCGTCCTGAAGGGAAGATATTCTAGGTTTATGGGTCCTCCTTGGCAGAGAATGAGTATCAAAGCTTGTGTGACTCGTACTATGAACAAACGCTGCTGGATCTCCTCCACCTCCAGTAGGTGATAAACTCCTGGACACCAATTACATACCGGTTAGTATTAAAAAAGTCTAAGTATATATTAGGTTTGTTCCAACCACCAGTTCCGAATCAGTTTCGGATTAGTCCGTGATTGACGTAATGCGCAAGCGCGATCATTGACCATTAGAATTGATTTGTGATTTCGTTTTTTTGTTAGAACGCTCCTTTCTCGAACCAAACTGTTTGCTGTGGTAGGTTTTAGCACTGTTATCAGAACAACTTTTTGAGTTGATCATTTATGTGATTTTGCGTTCCTGTGCTATCAAAAATACCTGAACTTATTAATATTAAAGATATGGATGATGGATGAGTCAATAGTTGATGAAGATAAGTGCCAGTCGCTTAAATCAGGGCCTGATTTAGGCCGCCTAGGGGCTCGCACAACAAGGGGGGGCCACACCACAAATGTTTCATTTTCTAATGCTAATTAAGCTCGAAAGTTGGAAGTAAAACCTACATACTCATAGAGGATATGACGAAAATACATGCACACATTTTAGAAATGTTTATTTAATACATGAATTCACGATTTCATTTCGATTTACGCAATTCAAAATTTTCGGGCTTACTGAGGTGAGCCAGTTTTAGTAGACTCACGGCACACTCGTATTCGTATTTTTATTGATATAATCCTAAACGCTCTTTTGTTGTGTTTAAAAAAACAAATATTAATCTTAGTCCAGTTAACGAAAGAAATATTGCGGAAATAAATTGGATTCTTTCGATATTTGTTTGAAAATGGAATAAGTATCAAAAGTCCATCATGGAAAATAGGTCCAATTTTTATTTTTTTCAGAAATATCTAGAAAATGCCATTATATGCACAAATATTCATCATCGCATTCGTACAAAAACATTTTAAAAAGAAGAGTTGATTCGCAAGAAAGGAGAATAATAGGTGAGCGAAATCAAAAACAAAAACAATGAAGCGGAGCGGAAGGTTACGTTTCTGTTCACCCAAACTCAATCCCAAACTACTAGTCCCTGCCGCCGATCGCTGACTGCTCTGACTGGTTCCAAACTAATTTGTGATTTAATCAGAGTGTGGTTGGAACAGCCGATTAACAGTCGGAGTCAGTCAGAGTTTGAGTTTAGGCTCGTTGGAACGCTTTTTTCCAAATGCGCATGCATCGGACAGTTCCAAACCAGTTTGAAGAGTGGTTGGAACAAACCTATTAACAAAATATAAAGCAAGGGAATTTGTATTCTGCATGGCTTAAGGTAATATACTATCCTGGAACTGTAAAACCAAAACACCAATAATCTTGGGTTAATTCCTAGAGATAATATACATCAAACCACGGATACTTTTGTTCTCTAATGACCTGATACCATTGTTAAGTATCGTAGGTTCAAATTCACGATTTTAAATTAGGACATAAATAAAAAATACAAGATATAAATAGACAAAGTTTGGCAATAATGATAAATAAAACAACTCATAAATTAATTTATAATGGAGTTGTATCTCATCTTTCATAAAGAAAAATCAGAAGTGATTACATTAAAAATACTTATTTCTGAACTGAGGAACAATTCAAATGAAAAGGAAACTAATACAAAAAATTATTATGTTATAATTATGTAGGGGGGGATTAAAGAATAAACTCTTTTATAAAATAATAATTCTTAAAAGAAGTTGAGTAATAGGAGTAAACCTACCAATGATGGTATTAAAGGTGTTTAATAATTCAAAATCTAATTTAATTTTAGTTTTAAGAGGAAGTTAAAAGGTTCGCTTTAACAATACATATTTTAAACTTTTTAATAAACCTTGATTTATTTTTGCTTCCGAGCTTACCGAAGGTAACGGAAGCTATGTGATCGTTTCGAAGAACGAAAATATTTCAAAAATTCCAAGACAGAAATCCGTTTCCGACATCAGGGAACATTTTTGGTTCCGTGTCTGTCTGTCGGTCTGTCGTTCGATTTTTGCGAACCAATATATCTTAAAAACTACACGTCCGATTTTAATGAAATTTAGATGGTAGGTCATAGCTTATTCATTAGCTTATTGTTGGTCCCATATAAGTTTGAACCTTCTGCGCTTATTTGTTTCTCTTCCACATGCGCACAAACGTACATATATTTATACCTATTGCTTCAAAAGTACTTATCTGATTTGTATGAAATTTTTTTTCAGTTTATCGAAAGTAACCCGCAGATATCCCTAGATTAATTTGAACTGTCTGCGCTCTTTAACTTTGGCTAAATTGATAGTTTAATTCATGTAAAAAATTAAAACAATTTTGATAGATTAAAAAACGGGGAAACAATTAAACAAATTAGACAATAATGGCTGGTAAAAATAGTATAAAAACCAATGCAGTACGTGGATAGGATGAGAGGAAGCTATGTGCCTCACCAATTGGCAGTCTATTTTGTTAAGTTGTCATTATTAGGTAATTTTATTTTATTCTCATAAATTAATGTAGTAATAAGTTATTTAGTTATATACAGTAGAACCTCGATAAGAAGTTTCTCAAGGGGGTTAGGGAAACAGTCTTGTTATCGAGGTGCTCTTTTTGTTGATGGTCATTTTATCAAGGTTATTTTGGCTATCAGTCGTGTTATCAAGGTTAATTCAAGTCTAGACTTGTTCAAGGTCGACCCATTCCTGTATAGAGTCGCGCTATGGAGGTGGACTTCTCAAAACGACTTGTTATAGTGGTTCTGAGTTACGTTGTGAATTGGAAAAAATCCGTGTTATTGAGGTTGTTTGGATAATAATAGTCGCGCTATAGAGGTTAATTTAACATTATTTGTTATGGCAATCTCAAGGGGACTTGAAAATTGCACTTGTAATTGAGGTTGTCGTGTTATTGAGGGTCGTGTAAGCGAGGTTCTACTGTAGTTTTAAATAGTATAGAAACAAAAATGGTTTTTACTTATTGAATTAAGAAATATAAATCAAATTATAATTATTATTAACTACGGGAAACAGACAGACAAAAATAGACTCCAGCACGGGGATTTGAACCACCGGCCTCTATATTTCCAGTATAGCGCTCTAACCAACTAAGCTACGCAGGAGAATGAATTTCTCTGACTTTTCCGTAGTATGAATACTAGCAAAATCGTAAAATATGAATTTCTAATTGATTGTATGAGGTAGAGGTACTAATTGGGTACTTAATAATTATAAGCGTTATTTCTCGGTCTAGTTCTTTGTCATTAATGTTGACTTCTCAGACTTGTGGAAAAATTGAAAGCTTTAAATTCGGGTCAAGGTATCATTAACGTCAGAGAAATTCATTCCCCTGCGTAGCTTAGTTGGTTATAGAGCGCTATACTGGAAATATAGAGGGCGGTGGTTCATATCCCCGTGCTGGAGTTATTTTTCTCTGTTTGTTTCCCGTAGTTAATAATAATTATAATTTGATTTAAATTAAAATTTAATCGTTCCGTAGTATGAATACTACCAAAATCGTAAAATATGAATTAAGACATATAAGTAAAACAAGTTTAAACAGGGGAGAATGATGAAAGAAGTAATTAGAATATAAATTAGGTAGATAAATAAACAATTTCTCTCAACACATAATACTTAAGTGTCAAACAGCTGAAAGTAATGATTTTCCCACCCTTTTCTTTAAAGAATAGATCTAAGGGAGTGTTTTTATTTATTTTCTTTTTAAAATTTGGTCACTATATTCTAATTTAAACATTCATAAATAATAATAATTCAGATTAAATTCTTAAAGAAAATTTTTTAAAATAGGGATCGGTCAAGAAAAAAGAAATAGTAATAATATGATATCAACAATCTAAGGATTTGAAAGCAACAATAAACAACCAATAATGCAATGACAACGAAATGTATAATCATAACAATAAAATCATTCATAAATACATAATAAAAAGTATGGCATCATTTCATAAGCAGTTTAGTAGATTTAAGTAGACATGATGAACAGCAATATAAAGTTAACATCAAGATTATCTCATTACTTAGAATTTACATTAAATACTAGCAAAGTTTATGCAGGTAGGAAAATACATAGCAGTGTATTATTATTTCAACATTATAATTAAATAATTATCTCCAAAACATCATGCTAAAAACTTGTATTTAACATCCCAACGATAAATAGTAGTAACACAATTGGAAATTAAACTACACGTTGAATCCCCCCCTCTCTACACACCAAACACCAAAACAACTGCTCGCTCAGTATAGGAAAACCATAATCAAATAAATACAAAAAAATAAAAAACTTTTAGTTCTAATGCCAAAAACAAAAAAATGCACTGCAAAAAACACAAAACTCAAATCAATCCTAAAATCTTGATAATTCTGACTAACATCAATTTAACATAAAAGAATGGGTCTTGCAAATGAGTCATACTACAGCTGTAGCAATATCATTTACTAATATCAGTTTTACATGTCTGCTAACAATTACCTCTAATTGTTTAACCAAATAGTTGAGGGAAAAACTCGAAATTATAAAATAGGCCTTATTTCCACATCCCTCTGTGTTCTAGGGCTAGGTATGGAAATTGGAATGTGGTGACCTCCTCTAATAGCCATAGTAAGCCTGTATGTTGGCACATCGTAACCCCCGAAGGATTCATTAAATAGGCTCGCCACTAAAATAAAATATTTGATAATTTTTCAAGCAGGGATTCTTTAAGGAACCTTCACCATCAGTGTCTCAGAATAGGCATTATTGATTAACTCCACTGTCGCTTCTAATTCTTACTCTTAAAGGGCATCAGAGTTGCCTTGTGGTTGATATTGATTGTTCTCGTGATTTTGAAAATACGCAATACACGCAGTATGCTGCAGGCCTCAAAAAAATTTCGGCGGAAACAAATTTCAAAAAAAGTTTGGGATTCCAAGGACTGCAGTCCACAGGTGGCCTCAAGGAAAACTTCATACATGTAATGTACTATTCCTATATATAATGTACATGTCAGGTACTAAAACCAGAATTGCATAGTTACTTGGGATACAAAGTTACTCATATTTACCTCAAATATTAAATCAGTTTTCTATGAGTGAGACTAGGCTTATTTCATGATTTAATGAAAACTCTAAAATTGTGTTCATTGATGCCTACAAAAACCATGCCACCAAAAGCTAGGAGATAGTGGGATTTGATTGGCCTAAGTAAGAATACAATTAAAATACGTGGAATAGCTCTGGAAGGAACCCTCAAGGAGCAAGAAGAGGCAGGCCAAGACACCTGGAGACAGTTTAAACCAATGGGTGCTAGCAACTGACCCCCAAATAACTTGGAGGCAAGTCAAGGCATTGGCTGAGAATTACTGGAAGTGGAAAATCATTAATCCTTGCCCAATACACCAATGAAACAAATCAGAGATTTTTAGCAATATAAAAATCATTGAGATGGTTGCTATGTTTGATCTAATCTCATAGTGAAAATTCACGATTAAAATTTAATAATTCAATGGAAAAATATAAGAAACCACAAATCTTAATGTAATTAGTAAAAAATTAAAAAAAAAAAAAAAAACAAAAAAAAAACAACACTCTGCCACAACTCCCCCATGCAAAAAACCAAAAACACTTCAAGAAAATCACAATCATAAAATGCACAAGATAAGGGGAGATTGTATCCAATGTAATATTTAGGCATTTGCACGTTCAATTCTTTACCTAAAGTATGAGTACAGTCCAACATCATTTGCAGCACTAAAATCACAATACCTTTAAAGAAAAATATCCCTTATAAACATATCACATTTGCAAATGTTTGATCTTCATCAAAAATTTGAATGAGCTAAGAGGGCATGGGAGCAATGAATCCAAAATCTTAGATAATCCATTTTTATTCAAATAAATAAATTTTCAAATATTTATATCAGAATAATAGAAAATAAAACTACTTAAGCAAAAAACATAACATCAACATTTTATCTATTAATACCAATTTAGATAATGGAAAATTTCTTGATCATAAATTAGGCATGAAGTAAGCCACTAATTTAATAAAAATATGTTAAAAACTGACCTCCAAATATGTACAAATTAGGAAAATCAATAATACATTCAAACGTATTATTCATGAATGAGCCACATTTTATTGCCTTTCCATGCCCTCTTAATAATAAATCTAAAACTACTTTTATAGAGTAAATATAAATATAACTAAATCCACAAAAAAACCCTCATAGATATAATTTTTAGGATCAGAGTTTTTTAACAAGAACCACACATGCAATACCAACTGTAATGAACAAAACATAAGGGCAACCATCTATAACTTTGATACACAATTAAGACTGTTGAAGTGCGTCATGGTAGTTATATGACATTAGAAGATAATATTTACAAGATTACGAGACCTTTAAGTGTTTTGCCTGCCACCTTTTAGTTATATGCAATTTTTTGTAACAGTATTATATAATAGTTTATTAGCATCTACTAACCTCAGTCTGAATCTGAGGAAAAATTAGAGGAAAATAAACTTTTTTTGAGCCCAACTTGGTAATAGTATTTTGATTTCAAAGAGTCTTGAGTCTTAAGCATAACTGTCCTTAGTAAATGTTTTGTAAATTAAACTCTTCTTTTATTAAGGATACTTTTAAAATAACATTAAAATATTGCTACAAATTAATAGAAATTTAATTAAATAAAAAATGTACCTGGTGAGGGCATCAGTTTGTTGAATGTTAAAGGCTATTTCTTGTTGGAGCATCTGTCTCTTCACATTATCTACTTCTAGGCGAGCTTTACTTAATTCTTTAACTATATCAGCCTGTAAAAAAATAACATATATAATTTGATTACTAAAACCATATTCAAGGAGTTTAACTAATAAAATGAAATGAAATAGTAATAATCCACATCGATGACAGCCTGTGGGCATCTAGGACCTCCCAAATAATATATAAGGGTATGATAAACTCCAAGAACATTCAATTTGTTAGTAAAGATGGAAACTGCAGGACCAACTGTAAAGAACTTCAGCCAACTAGAAATCAATTCCCAGGGTAGCACAGGATATTTTGAAAAGGAGTACCTTCGACACAATTAGAGACCCTAAAAGATATCAATTGAATACTGGCAGAAAATAGTAAACCTTAGGGATAACTTGGATTCTAGCTCTCATTGGAGCAAAACGGATTTGAATTATAAGTGGGATCACTATACAGGGGGTTTGCTTAATTATCTGCAAAAGTAGTCTTATTAAATAAAAAGCTCAAGAAATACTTTAACCAATACCTTGTCATTAGATAATTCTTCCATAATTTTCCTAGTTTTTTCTAATTCTTGTGTGAGGGCATTCTTCTCTTCAAGTGCATGCATCCTCTCTTTAAGGTGTACTTGCAGCCTCTCATTAGATTCTGAAACAAATAAAATAAAAATAAAAACTATAGATGAATGAAGAAAGATGTTAAAATCATTTAAGTTCCCCTTTAAAAATTGTAGTCTTAAAAGAATATTAAATAACAAATTTAAGATTTTAAATCTTTCAAGGGGAAAGAAAAACTATGAATTGATACAATCGATAGATATATGTAATTTGAATTTCTGATGGCAGTCAATGATGGACAGACACTTTTTAAAACCCACTTTTTTTGGGTCAGAGAACCTTAAACGTGACCTTAAAATAGTCATAGGATTCAAATCCGTCATTCATACACATTTTCTTTTAAATTTTATGTATTTCCCTTTATGTCAGCATTGTTTTAGTCCATGGCTTAGGCCGATTTACTAGTAGGTAAATAAATCTAATATATGTATACATGTGTATGTGTATATGCATGTATTATTTGGTAATAAATGCTATCTATCTATCAGTATTACTTATAAATTAGAAGCTACACAATTAATTTGGTTGGTACTATCCTAAAACTATATTTTTATAATGCATTATATTATTAAAATAATTGTTAAAATAGTTTTTTTATTGGAAAAAAAAAAAAATGCATTAAACAATCACTATGATAATACATTTAGATTACCTGATAATAGTTTATCTACAGTAGAGGATAGCCTAGTGTTATGTTCCTCATTCATCTTTAATCTTTGATTAAGCCTGACTAGTTCCGCATTCTTCTCATCCACCTGGGCCTCTAACCTCTGGATCCTGTCCTCTGCTGAGCCATGCCTTTCCTGTGCCTGAAACATAACAAAATACACTGAAGCAAAACAACTTTTGGAAATAACTACTACGTAAAATTTAAAAGCTCCCTCAAAACGTGAAAAGTTTTTAAGATTAAATAAATCATAACCTGAAGTATATTAATTATAGTAATTTTACTTATTTATCTTTTCCCCCAGAAATATATTTTAATCTTTATTTTGATGAATTATTTATCATACTCATAAAGTTAACAAATTATTTTGATTAAAAAACTAATATTTTTTTTAACTGTATGGCTATTACTAAACTGCATGTATATTTTTATATTTTATGTCTGATAATGATTTCAATATAATGCAGTAATAATGTTTATATTATATTTTTTATTTATTATTTTTTCCTTTAATTTTTAATGTTAATAAGTAATTTTTAACAGATATTTTATGCTGCCAAAATTAAAAATAAATTAAGGGAGGAAGGGGAAAGTGATGGGCATCTAAAATAAAAGTGCTTATTAAAATATTAGATGAAGAATGCGATAAAATTTCCGTACTTGTACCTGTGATAACGCTTGCATCCTTGCCCTTAGTTCCTCCTCCATTTCAGGCATCTTAGCGTATTGAGCAAGTTTCTGTTCGCAAAGTTCTAGTTTCTCCTGGAGTCCTCTTGTCTTCTCCTCTTGAAGCTTTAGCTGAGCTTCCTTGTGCTGCAGCTCTTGCTCCAATTTCTCGTTAAGGTCGTGAAGTGATGTTGACTCTCGCTGGGCATTCAGGTAGCGTTTCTCTAGTGTTGCTATCCTCTCCTCCTAGCAAGCATGGTGAAATAATCAAGCCAACGCAGAACAAAGGAACAATTAAGGGATATTACGTAGCAATTATATTTATAATTATAGTATACAATTTTTAGTAAGCAGTATTTGATATCAATAACCACCTTGTCATACCTATAATATGTACAATGTGAATCCTAAATCAAAATACGTAAAAAAAATAGATGGAAAACGTAACCTAAAAATAGTTGTTCATCCTACATTTTAGATAATATTATACATAACATGTGATATTAGGTAAAAATAGCATGATTTATATGGTTTTACTATCATTCATGGGATACAAATACAGATTATTTATAAAAGTAAATAAACTACACAAAGGATCATTTAAAAGTTGTACCGCTAGGCAAGATGACAGATTTGGTAAAACAAAAACCATAAGAAAGTAAACCAAATATGACAAAGAAAGTAGGTGGTCCACTACTGTCACATTGGACCGACCTTACTGCACTGGAGGCTGACAGATTTTTGTATTTGGGCCATTCTCATTTAAATTGGCCATTTCAGCAGCCTAGAGCTAGGTTCTTTTTTTTAAAAAATTGTTTAATTATATTGAATAAAGCGTTTTTAAATCTTTTGAAGTATCCTGTTTTTTTTGTTTTTTTTTAATTAGTCCCGTTCAACTGCATGTTTATGTTCTAAGCAGTATTATGTACGTGAGTTCCATTTTTAAAAAAAATTATGTTACCACCAGAGAAAGTAATGTTGTAGCTAAATTATTATCAAAGTACAACAGACTTCATGCACATAACGGTCCACTGGCACAGCTATTTTCATAAGAAACCTCTTGTTAATCTGTATCCAGAGCCTTAAAAATAAGGAAACGTCATGGATAATGAATGAAAATACTCACCACGTTTTCACCTTGTTGACAGCCAGTCACAAACCACTTACCTGATGACTGATGGGGAGCAACTTAGTAACAAAGGTACTTTCAAGGGGTAACTTTCGAAAATCCTCTTACCCTTGCACCTTCTTTACAACCCTGGTAATGGACTTAAAGGGACATCTTAGATAAAACCTAGATACAGTTACCTTACGGGCAATTTTTAACTTGTTTCCATTAATATATAAATATTATATTAATGGATATGAATTAATATATATGAATTTAATAAAATTAACCAGAAACCCATTACCTATATCCCTGACGTTTTATATTAAAAAAAAAAAAACGTGTAGACAGTAACATCTTGGACAAAATCAAAAATTATTTTATTTTTCCAATTCAAACTGTACAATAAAAAATAATATCCAGCTTCCATAATATATAGTGTTACAAACACAAATATAATTGCTCTCTTCCGCTTTGAAATCTCCTGAAATATATCAGGTTGCATCTGAAGTAGTGGAGATATCAAATGCCCAATATAAATTAGAAGAACCATTTAAGTTTAAACCAGGAATAAATATAATACAATGAGACTGACCTGGTCTTCTTTTTGAGCTACATTTTCTTTGAGGTCTCTCTGAAGCTTAGCGTTTGTGTCTTGTGCCCTGACTAAATCCCTCTGTGCCTTGGTAAGAGAATCTTCCAGCTCGCTGACTCTACCTGTCAGCTCGCCTACCCTCCTCTCTAGCCTCGAAACCTCTCCTGACTAAACAAATTGAGATAACGTATAAACACTCATATCCTCTTTAGGAAAAAATGTCGATTGTTATATTGAGATGCATTTTTTATCGTGTATGTGTGAAATCGCAAATCAATTATAAGTATGAGAATCCAATTTTATTAAAAAAAAAAAACTCATCTTTTAAATATAACATCAACTATACTGAATTATTGCTTTATAGCACTAATTATTGTCACCTACAATATTACATTTTTGCCACAATAAACCTTAATATTGACTTATGATTAAGATTTCCTTTAACAAAGGTCTCTGAAGTATAAGAAAAAAATCATTGATATTTCTTGAACCTGTATTAAAGAGTACCGATACACTCATTCACAAAATATTGGACCTATTTCACAGTTTAGCTTGATTAAAACAGCTTACTGTTGGCTTAGCTAAAAGATAAGCCCGCAGTAATTGCTTTTAGTTAAGCATAAGACAAAAACAAAAGTGTTTTTTTTTTTTTTTTTTTTACAAATCGAATAACTTGTAACTAATTTTGATAATAATAATGTAATAACTTAATTTTAATTTAAGACTATAAGTGATCCAATCTTGAAAAATAAGTATAATGATTTTCAATTAATATTTGAGTTCATTTCTTGAGAATAATTCTGGCCTTGAACAAATTTTCTCTTAATTTTAAGGTAAACTACAGTTCAAATTGAAGAACAAAATATCAGGGGGGAGGGATATATTCACTGATAAACTAAGTTAATGTTCAGAAAATAAAATAAAATATATACAATGATCCAACCAATAAGTATAAATTACACAATTAATAGAAAGATTTATAAAAAAATAAAAAAAGCAAACAATAATATAAATTAATTAAAATGCTAGGAAGGGTTCATAACCTTCTTTTTAGAGGGTAGAAAATGGAGACTATACAAGCGGAAATAAGCAGGCGGCATAATGATTAGTATTAACCTAAACTAAGAGGAACAAGATGCAAACTAACTAAGTATACATTGAATTTAAATTATATATTTAACAAACTAAAGCTACAAAAAAGCCTAAATAATAAATTTAATGGTTATGAAGTAAAAAAATAAATAAATGTATAAGATGCAGGTTTGAAATCAAAATAAGATCATATGAATGAACCCTATTCTAATCTTATCAACTTTCTATAATCAAATTTTCTTTTTGATAAAATAGATACATTTTATTTGAGATAACAAGTGGAATTACTCATAGTAAATATAAAAGTCAATCACATGTGGCAAATGATAATGAGTTAAGGTCATAGCATGCTTTTTTTACTCGTGTTTAGGCTATATAGATAAAAATGCATTCATAGACATCACTGAGGGTATTTCCCCCACCCTCCCTAGCTTGTGCACTTGTGAAGAATTCCGTCAAGGTTATAAACAAAGCCGAATTTATTATTAAAATACAATACTAATTTTCTAAAGGATGCTTGTAAAATAAAAAAAAAAACAGGTGTCTATTTAATATATTGTATCGAATGTATAAACTTTGTGTGGTAAATAGTATAAACCTAGAGCAAGTTATCCCTCAAAAACAAAAAAGCAGATAACATAAAAAAGTATCAAAATTATGCTTTTAATCTAAAATATTCCTATTTTGAAATTAGAGAAATCGGTCCGATAAATTGAACAAAATATTCTCATATAGATGTTGATACTGTATTTAAATCCCATAATAAAACATTTACTTGAGTTATTTTTAAACATATTTAAATGGTGTACAACAGGTAGTTTTTTCTTATCGCTCTTGATTTTCAATAAAATCAGATTTATTTTTATCAATTTTTTTTTTTTTTTATTATTTTTTTTAAATTTTTTTTTATTTATTTATATATCTTTATTGAAAGTAATAAAAAGAATCATACCATACATAATACATATATAACAATTCGCAGCATGACCATTAAGGTCGTGTGCTGGGATTTATCAATATTTAGGGAAATAAATTTTTCCCAGGAAAACCACTTATATTGTATGGAATAGACTACATTTTAGAATTTTGGAATCGAATATGTCGAAACCAAATTCAAAAAAGAATTTTTTTTTTTGCTTTTTTAGAGTTTTTGGAGAGTAGCGCCCCCAAATTGAGAGTTACAATTAATTTCTCAATTTAGCTTAGGGTATAATTTTTCTGAATGTGTAAGTCAAATTTCATCAAAATTGGCCCACTAAAAAAATTGGCACTTCTAAAATTGGCTCCATGGGTCTGCACAGACTACATACAGACAATAGAAGAGAGACAGACTTTTTAGAACGAAGTTCCTTATCGCATGTTACAGCACCTGGAGTCCAGGAGTGAATCCGAAAAAAAACAACAACAAAAAACGACCGGTAACAAAATCTAACATCCCAAAATCATCAAAAGTTGACCGATTTAGTTGAAATTTTGTACACATGTTCATTTTACCTATGCCCAGGACAAGTTTGTTGGACAAGGTTATCTGCCATAGTGTTTGAAATGTAAAATTAGAATTTTAGGACGGGAAAAGATTCTATTATCACCTATTCGATGAGACAAACATTTTTTTAAATAAAATTTTTCATTAAAACCAACAGCAACACCGCTATGAAGTGATAAAGATCGTTAAAACTATTAGAAACAATAGTATTACTATTGGCTCTGCTAAGTGCAAGTAGTTAGCGCGTAGTATATCTTTTTTCTTTTTAACTCGGCCATGTATAAGTAGTTAACATCGTTTACTTAGTAGTGTGACTATATAATTTAATTAGTATTTTAAATTGATAATGTAAAGTTTAAGAACACCTGAATGACAAAACTTAGTCATTTTAACATTAGTTATTGATTTAAAAGTATTTTTGTCTATAAATATAGTATTGTTACCATGAGATATTTTTAGGAATTTTGTAAATTTTATTTTATTTTTCATATAAATAATGTTTATATAATATTTTTATAATTTTGAAGCTCTCTCTTTGAGATATATATTAATTTTATTCTCTACATATTACATAATGATAAACATTATTAATTTAATCCGTTACAGGTGCCCTTACCAACTGAGCTATACAGGAGAATGATTTTTCTCTGTTGTTACCGATACAAATTCCCCGAATCCAAGCTTTCAATCTTTTCTACAAATCTAGCAAGCCAAATATTCACGGCAATAGAACTAGATCGAGAATTAACGCTTATAATTATAAAGTACTCAATTAGTACCTGTACATAGTACAATCTATTAGAAATTCAAATTTTTAAGTTTTTGGTAGTATTCATACTACGGAAAGATTAAATTTTACTTTAAATCAAATTATAATTATTAATAACTACGGGAGACATACAGAGAAAAATAGACACCCCCACCGGGACTTTGGCTTGCTAGATTTGTAGAAAAGATTGAAAGCTTGGATTCGGGGAATTTGTATTATTAATTTATTGAAGTGGCTGAAGATGACCTACTAGGGACAAAACATTTCAGATTAACTTTAAATTTTTATTTTATTCACACCTTAAAAAGTCTATCACTACTCTATCATAATTAATATTTAATGAAAAGCGTAAGGAACTTTGTTCCTACCAGTTGTCCTGCAACACCACACGTATTTTTTTTTTTTTTTAGATTCAGAGGACCTTTCTTAGTGCAATACTATACTTTCTCTTATTATACTATATGTACTTTGTATATGAGGAAGAAAAAACAGTAGACTTAACCTGCAGCTGGGATAGAGCTAGTGAAGTATATCTTATGGCCAAAGATAACTTAGGGATAGAGATAAAGTGGAGGCTCTTGTTGCCAGCAACTCGGTACTGATCAAACAAGCCTGTGATGAGGCGATGCGAGGCAAACGCCAGGTTCTCTGGTGAATGGACCATATTAAGCTGCAAAGGGAGTACATTTTTCTCAGGAGGAGAACTCAGCAAGCACACAATAGGCTCAGAGGCTATTAAAGTATCTTCTCAATGCAAAGCAGCAAAAAAGGAATTAAGAAAAAACAGCAAGAGCCACTGCTGGCGAGCACTCTGCAAAGAGGTTAGCCAAGATCCCTGGGGAAAGGCATAGAAGGTGGTGACTCAAGAGCTTGGAGGCATGTGATAACAGCTCGATGGACCCTCCCACCCACCCTGTAAGAGAAGATGTTCGTGATCTGATAAAGCATAAAAAAAAGTTCCTGAATTCACAGAAGAGGAGCAAAAGGCGGTTGACTCATTGAAAAACAAGAAGACGCTGGGACCTGATGACGCAGAGACTTCAAAGGTAACAGCCAGTTCCAATCCACACCTCTTGTTATGCGTGTTTGAAGACATGTGTTTTCCCTGCTTGCAGGAAGATTGCGCTTCTCGTGTTAATCTCAATGTACTGTCCGTTGTGCATGTTGCACATAGCAGGGAAGATTTGGGGAGCCAGAGAACTGTTCAGCCAACAACACCGTAAATACTGGAATTAAGAACGCCTTTAATTCGACCAGATGGACACACATGCTTGTGCACTCGAGCGGACTTAAAAACTCCTTGGGTACCTCCTTACCATGGTTAGGGACTACCTGAGTGACAATGACTTGAGTATGACAATTCTTGCCTATGAGTGGGAAGACAGCCCTAGAGATAAAAAGGTCACAGCAGTAGCAGCTCAAGGACCTATAGAACGTATCATATGATGGTCTGCTCTACATCGAGATGCGGGAGAGGCGTTCTTGATTGGTTATGCTGACATAGCAGCGATTATCACCTCCCCCTCAGCCCGAGCTAGCTCAGTTAAAGCTCAACCAGGTCACGAGGAAGGTGAACAGGTGGATTGCAAATTTTTTCTTAAAATTTTATTTTTATTTTTTCAGCACCTGTCATAATTTAAACTTTCCCTTGGAGTATGAGTTTTCAGAACATGACGTTCAGACATTTAAAAAAATCGGGTAAGGGTACCTCGGAACTTTTCCTCACTTTGGAGGCCACTAAAGTGCGAAGCAGCAGTTTGAGTTTATCATACAGAATTTGTACGATTTTTTAAAAAATGTTTGCTGACTCAGCAAACTGGGTTCAAGATGGCGGAAAATGTTGATTTTCTGGACTGTAAGTAAGGACTGATTTTTCTGCCAAGTTTAAACTCTATAGATTAAATACCCTGGGCGCTACGGTGATAACATACATACAGACATGCTGAAAACCACTCAGGAAGTCTTAAAAACACCCAAAACGGATAATTCAGTTGAAATCTCGCAAAAAATGTTTTGGGTGAAAACATAACTTTTCCTACCATAGGAGAGGAAAAGTAAAAAAGTTCAGTTGTTAGTTTAGTCATCATCGCAGAAGTCAGACAGTTTTAAAAAACCATTTCTTTGGACTCAAAATCTCATTTGTACTACATATTTTATGAAAAATTCATAAAAGATTGTAATGCTTTAACACTGAATAATCTGAAATACATGCTTCCTAATATTTTGTAAGTAGTGTAAATCTTAATTTATTAAGTAAACTATATTACTGAACAAAAATTAAAATAATGTGAATATATAATATATCACTATTATAAAATGCTTACAAACATTGTAAAAACAGTAATTATATTATTGAGTCTTTAGTAAAAAGTTACTAGTTATTTGAACATAGCAGACGATGACAGTATTTAATAAGAAATAAAGTTGTTTCACGGAAGATGTTGAGATTTCCTTTAGACGTTATCATAAGTACTAATATGGTTACTCGATTTTATCGGGAGAATCAACAACTTTTTATACATTCTGTTATATAATCTATACTCTATACCTAATATCAATATGCTCTAGACTGACAAAAGCTATTGAGTATCAATTATTTCCTTTATTATAGTCAAAAGATGATAGAAATAACTGAAAGTAGCAAATTTTGTATCAAAAGCTATATATAAAAGTCCTTACTTGTGCTTATTAATAATTTTTAAGAGTGAGTGCAAGACACAACTTCTGTGCTCTTTGGATGTTTAACTTAAAATCAATAGTTAAACAATTTATAAGTATAAGAAATACTAGATACAACTTTCTTAAAAATTTTCTGCATTTATGAAAGAAATAAAACTTGATTGCCATGTTATAAAACTTTAAAACTTAGAACAACACACACACTTATATTATAAGATATAGCAGTGTTATTACTTAACTCAATATTGAGTTGGCATTCATTCGTTAACTTTATATTTAATGTGTTGAAGTGAAAAAAGCTGTGTATTAGACAAAACAAAACAAAAAAACCAACTAACTTTTCCTTTTCAATTTTCAGTTAGATATCTTTTATATATATATTTATATATTTTTTTTTTTTTTTGGTTTTTGGTTATTCAAGTACCTGTTTATCGACAGTTGACTGAAGATCGGTAACTGTAAGGTTATTTTCTGTGGAAGGTGAACCGTTGGGCCCAGACTCAAGTTCCTGCATTTACCAACAACATTACAGCAAAATACAACAACAACATAACAATACATTCAAAAACACAACTATTTATACAACCAAGCAATTAATAGATATCCATCCCAAAACACAAACATATTAAATTAACTAAATGCAAAAAAGAAGAAATATGTACCCAAAAAAAAATACCAAACAATGAATACAGGATCTGAATCCCAAGCTAATCAAACAGCATTTTCCCAAAAAACAGAGCAAACATTCCATACATTGGCTCCTTGAGCTTACATTTTACTTTTAGCCTCTTAATCATTTCAGTAATTGTTTACCACCCAAACATTACACTACCTAGATTTTGATTGTTTTAGAGAACAAAATGAAAAGAACAATTATTAGGGTTCAAAAATAAATTAACGGTGACAATTTTATTTCATTACATTTGCTCTTTGCTTTTTATTATCAATATAATATTTACTCTCCCTACTTTACCTAGGAAGCCTACTAGACTAATTTAATACTAATTTAGGGTGTCCCATAAAAAATACCAGCTTTAATTTTGCTATAAGGTAGGCGGAATTGATCAGATCCCCCCCCCCCCCTATTACCTCTCAGATTAGTTATTGATTGTTTTGTCTTATATAGCCATATAATCACTAATTCTCATAGAGTGGTTTAAAACTGAGCAACGTGATTTGTTACTGAAAACCTACCACAAGTACTGAGTACCTAAACACACAGAATGAGGATTCAGTTTGAATTCGGATCAATAAGTTTGGGAAAAAAAACTGTTTCAGTTAGGAATATTAAATCATCCAAGGCCAAGCCTTCTTGTCAGTCTAAACAACGCATAGCAGTTGGAGTGCCAATGACCAGAATTGACCTATGAGGTCATGCGATCTCACACCATGCGACTTCTTCTTATAGGTTGAATTGAAGGCAGACAAATCAAGGTGGAACTCTGTGTAAGAGTTATTCCAAACTTTATTGAGATAGTAAATGCATGAAGACTTAGTAGCAGAGGACATAATATGCCAGCCAACATTTTTCATTATTAAATCAGAGGGTGCGCAGAACATACAAATATATGCAATACAAACTTAACTGATTTATTGAAATTTTAAAGCCAGTGTTTTTTATAGGACTACCACTATAATAATTAATTGTCTAAATCAGGGGTTCCCAACCTTTTTCCTTCATCGACCCCTTTTAAAAATATTATTTTCTTCATCGACCCCCTTGCATTTTTCCATTAATATGCAGCACACAACGTTAGGAGAATACTAATAATGGCACTTAAAAATCTCAAAGATAACAATTTGTGCTAAGGACTTGGAAACAAAATTAGAAAAAGTGGCATATAAGATTTTGGATAACAGATATAAACTTGATTTCAGATAATATATCGATATTGTAATTGGACAATATTTCGATTTTTATTTATGTGGTCATTGGGTGATATATATTGATAATTATTTTTTTCTCAATATTTGGCCTGAAACTACCCATCATCATATAGTCACTACAGCTAATATAACATAATCATCTTTTACTTGTTTCAAGTGTTCAGTTAGTCCAGGGAAATAAGACTTCCTCATCGGAATGAGAGAAAGCAAGCTGAATTTTTGCGCAGACCTTCGTTTTGATGTTCTAATGAAGCACCAAAAAGTCTCATATGCTCACCCGTGTGCATCTGAGAGGGAATACTGTTTTACCTAAGTTTTGTTATAACTTCTTCAGACCTCAGACTAACCGGAAGCGAGATTTTCATAAAAAACTGATTTTCCTGACCTTTGACCTTCGATATCTCGAGACGCACAAGGGTGAGCATATGAGACTTTTTGGTGCTTCATTAGATCATCAAAAAGAAGGTCAGCGCAAAAATGTAGCTTGCTTTCTCTCATTCCGCAGATTGGGGTATTATTTACCTTATTTCCCTGGATTAAGTGTACATTTTTAAAACAAATATATGTTCATCTGTACATTTCTAACTGTTCACTGAAAGAAATTCTTCCGTTATTTCTCTTAATCTGGAGCTATAATATCGAACATATAACATCAAAATACTGTTTCATCCAACTGCACAGAAAATTTACTGTTTTGCAATTCACAAATTAAGGATTTTTTAGATATCTTGTGACATTTCAACCATACGACGTCGTATATGGAGTAATTACTGTGAGGAATTTTTCTTTTAGATTCTTGAAATAATCAATATTCAAACTTTTAAATTTATCAACGATCCCCACTAGATCCTTGGAATACTATAGACCCCTTTGAAATTTCCATAGACCCCCAAGGGGTCCACCTGGACCCCGTTGGGAACCCCTGGACTAAATCATCCTTTCTTTTTATCATCACATAGTAAGACATACTACATATATTATATATTATACATACCCATTTTTTTTTTTTTTTTAAATGAGAAAATTTATATTAGTAAAGCATCTGCAAGTTGTCTACTGAGAAGGAGATTTCAAATCGAGTTTAGCACTCAACTTGCTTTAACTTGGTGTTAAAAGTTAATGGATAAAGTTAAGTCAAACCGGTTGTCCATTTGAAATAGTTCTTAATAACTTTTCTAAACTTCTTATCAAGACATTTTATTTTCTACCCATTAATTTATAGATAAAGTTGAAAGGAGGAAATAGAGAAAGGTAATTAGGCTGGGCTTAGAGGGAATATATATATACATAGGAATGTACATATTTCCTTAAATGCATGTATTATAGAGATGGTGGAGGGAGAGGGGTGCCTCTATAATTTTACCTACTACAATTTTGCCTCTACTTTTTATGTACAGAAAGATAAAACAAAATAAAAACTACAATACATCTATAACTATAAGAAGAAAAAGAAAGGAATAAGTATAGGTACAAATTTATATTTAAATTTCTCATTTAATAATAGTGAAAATGAGGTTATTAATAATTAAACTCTTCCACACAGACAGAGAAAATAGTGGCTCATGTTGTAATAACTTTTAGTTGACAACAAATGAAACACTGATTCCAACATATTGATATGTTTACAAGTGGAGTCAGAGGAGAAATAATAACTTCTATTGCATTGTATATCAGAATTTAAAAACACAATTTAATGAAAACCCAGAGTAAATTGGGCAGTTTCTACTTGAGCCAATTAGTAGACACTTTCTACTAATATCTTCTTCACTGTAAAATTATCAATGCAAGACTAAAATCCCGGGAATATTTAACTATTCATGCAGACTAACTCAAGGAGCCAAATGTATCTAAATAAAATAACCCTACATACAAATCAAAGTGGTATAATATTACATATTAATGTCTCAATAGTTTAGTCAGGGTTAACAAGGACCCTAAGGTTTCTAATTAGAATAAATAAATAAAAATAATAATTAAAATCAGAAAAAATAATTAAGGAACCCTAAGGTTTCTTAAGAATTATTTAAAAAAATAAATAAATAAATAATAATAATAATAATAATAAGTCTAAAGGAAGTAATATTACCAAAAAAAAATATCTAAAGTTTCTTTTTAAAAAAATAAGGGACAAAATTAAAACAAGAATACAATAAATTGGAGCTCAACATAAAAAATACATAGAGAGAGCAAAGGGGACCATGCATTCTGTACAAAATGATATACTACACTGCAGGGTTCATCTTATTTATAAGAGATTTGAAAGCTTCGCTTAGGCAATCAATAATTTATAAAAAAAAAAACAAATATTGTATAACATTTTCTATGTATAAAGAGCATCCACAAAAAAAGAAAGGCATAAGTAGTAAATAAAATTAAAAAGTTACACAAAATATTAAGTAATCAAAATTAACAGCTTATATCGAATAATAAATAAAACTCATTTGAGGAAAATAAATTATCTGAATAATTGTTTAAATTAAAGAGAGGTTTTTAATCAGAATTATATATTTTTTTTTTATAGAAGTTTAGTCAATTAAATAAAGGGGGAGGGAAGTAAAATACTTCTTAGCATAATTTTGTCTTTCTTTTTTGTTTAATCATAAAAATGTTAATTAATAGTTAATCGAAAAAAGAGAAAACAAAATAGAATAAAGTGAAAACTGCAAGAATAAATATTAAAAATCTTTTCTCTTTATTATTTAAAATTCAATTTTATTTGATCTGTTATTTAATATACATCCAAAATACATTAATAAGATTCCAAAATGATGTTATTGTCAGATATATAATGTGACCATCTGTGTAAGGTGACCACCAAGTCAAGTTTATTTTAAGTTTATTTTTTTTATTTATTGCTTAATTTGGGTAAGGTAACTCCTTTTGTTTTTGGTTCAAAATACTTCTTATCCTTGTCTTTATAATTAATGTAGACTAGACCATTTTGTATTTGTATTCCCATCATTCTGATGGGAGTGAACACACTGACGATGTGCCACTCATTACTTGAGCAGTAAAGAGCCTCCTCAAAACTATTGAGCAAAATTATTATTAATGCAGATCATTTTTGGTTATATGATAACTGGATCAAATACATTTTGGTCTGATAAATTTTACATAGTCAACTTTTGTTTATATTAAGTTTTTGGTACCAGTATTTTTTTTTTTTTTAGGTATGTCTTATATTCTTAAATCAGAATGTTGTTAAATGCATGATTTGGTGTAAATGAAAGGACTAATTAATTCTTTAATGCAATGTTTTCTTAAATTTAATTGATCTTCAGAGTTTATAATTGCAAACGGAAATTTATTTTACAAATAAATTTTATTTATTTGAAATTAAATAAATAATCACCCTAAGTACTTTCTTGATAAGTTGTATTTGTACCTTGACTATGGTGGGAGGAGGTGGTCGAGGTTGAGCCTGTTGGCCCTCAGTACTGTTCTCTCCTTCAAGTTTCTCCTCTGCTATCCCGTTCTCTTTAGGCTTAATGGTGTCCTCTTCTTCCACTCCACTCACTTTGTACTGTTGCAGCTACAAACAAAATATATAGTCATTAAAAATTCAATGGAAAAATAAAAAGAGTAAATACGTTATAAGCCAAAAAGAACAAAACAAACTTAGTAATTTAAAAACTGTAAGATGAAACGACGAACAATTAAGGTGGATTCACACCTGCCCAATCCGATCACACTCAGGTCTCGGTCCAACTAATCCCCACAGTCCGGTTGAAGGTACAATCTCCTCTCATCATCATGCCTTTTTTATAATCGGTATGAAAAGGGTTAGAAAAGTCATACATAACCCTTTGATCATAGACTTATTCAATTAATTTTTTCATTAAGATTAAGATGAAGATCATTAACATAAAAAATGGTCTGCCAATGTGTGGCCTAGTGTAGGTGTAAATAAATGCATGTTTAGGCGCATTTGGAAGAAAAATGGGCAAATTATGACCTAACATCCAAATTTAATTAAAATTGAACAAGTGGTTTATAAGATATGTTGGTAAGCAAAAAGTGAACGACAGATAGGCCGACAGACCGATAGTCAAACAGACCAAAAATGTTCCCTGATGTCCGAAACGGATTTCAGTCTTGGAATTTTAAAATAGGAGACATACAAATTCGTTGTTCTTCACAACGGTTCCCTAGCTTCCAATACCTTCAGTAAGCTCGGAATCAATAAAGAAACAATAACAAAATAATAAGCAACACTATAAGAAACAAACAAACAAAAAAAAGAGCGAAATTGCGGAAATAAAAATTAAAAAGGGATTAGCTCTCATAAGAGGTCAATTGAGGGTTGACTGAAGGTGGATTGACCCAGTGCCGTTCAGGGTAGGCACCGACCTGGATTGCTCGGATAGAAACCCGGACCATATCCTAATCGTGACTGGACATGAACCGAAGGTGTGAATGCTCCCATTTAAAAACATAGAAGGGGGTCCTGATCAGACTGGACTGTATGATACCAGCCTGGCAGGACTGAGACCGTACGTGTGAATCCACCTTTAAAATAAATCTGATTTGATTGTTTGTAGAACAATCCTGAAATACAACTGACATTAAATACTTTTTTGATCACTTAAATTGATTTTACAGAACAGACAGAATTCTGTCCACCTAGTAGGTATTGAACAGGAATATCAGCTGGCCATGCTTATTTCTAAAGTAGCTCCTTTAGTCCCAGAACCCATGGTAGATATACCTATCTCTATTCATAGAACCGCTCAATTTTTTAATTAATTATTTTTTATTTTTTTATTTTTTTCAAAGAAGAGTTCCTAGAATGAGTCAGCAAGGACCACCAAAAACTATAAATATTTTTTTCAAAGACTATAAAAATACTTATAAAACAAAGAAAAATTAATTAGTTTAGAACTTCAAAGGAACTACCATAAATCTTTTGAAGTTTTTTTCCCCTAAAATTTATTAACTGAGCTCGGTCGAACATTTATTTCAAACTATAAAAAGAAATTAAATAATAACTAATTTAGTCTCTATTTATTTATTTACCACATAAGTCAGAATATAACTGTTAATCAATTAATTACTTATCAATTACCTTGATTGATCATCAAGCCTAAGATATTAAAAACTTAAGAAAAAAATCAAAGTCACATTAAAGTATGTTCAAAAAAACAAAACACACTTAGAGAAAAAAGGTCATCATCCGTGTTTAAAAGATGATAGTGTATTGCTGTCATCTTATTACAAATAAAAAAATATGCCTCTCCTCCAAAAGCAACCTTTTTGTAGAAATATGGTCATCTTCCTTGCTTGCTAGAAGAGAAAGAGAATTGTTAGATTTTAAAGTAAATCTACGATTCCACTATTACATCAAAAAATATTTGTTTCTACGGTAGTCCATAATTTTATGGAAAGTTCGTTATGGCAAGCTACAGCGTCTGGAGCCCAGGAGTGAATCAGAAACAAACAACTCTCACAAAATCAACCATAACAAAACTGAACGTCACAAAATCGACCGATGATGATAACGTGAGTAAAAGTTGACCAATTTAGTTGAAATTTGGTACACATGTTCATTTTACCAATTCCCAGGACGAGTTCGTTGGACAACGTTATACACCCAAGCATTCGCACGCAACACTCTTAGAGAATAAAATGCTAAAATGCTGTAAACGTAACTTCTAATATAAAATTGGAATTTTAGGACGGGGGAAAAAATCTAACTTCATATAATTAATGATACAAACAACTTTTATAATTTTTTTTTTTTTTCAGTAAAACCAACACTGACACCGCTATTAAGTGTTAAAGATCGCTAAATTTATCAAAGCGGACCTAAATGTTTAAAATAGAAAAAACGTAACGATTTTAATAAAACTTCATACACCTCAAGTACAATTGAAGCCAGGCATGTAAAATTTCAACCTGATACAAGCAGAAGTTTTTGTGTAGTGAAGTGATATATTTTAAATTAAGTAGACCGGGTATCGGGTATCATGATGAGTTGATAGTTAAAGAGGATGGTTGTAGTAGGTATAGGGAACAGGAGTGTTCCCTATACCTACTACAACCAACTCATCATGATTAATTTTTTTTTTCAATATTCAATACATATTTATTGCAAGACGCTCGCTTCAATGATAAAAAAATTGATTTTCTTTTTTATTTTGCCTTAACTCCGCAAAGTACCAATAGTTAGTTACTTTTAATTTTGTCTCTTTGCTAACTCCGCCATGTAAAAGTAGTTAGAATTGTATACTTAGCAGTGTGATTTTATAATTAATATTTAATGAAAAGCGTAAGGAACTTCGGAACACCACACGTATTTTTTATTTATTCTTTCTTCTTAAGAGTACTGTAAATGACTAAAGTAGTCTTACAATGAAGTACCGTTATTATATTGGTAGATGGACGTTCTTTCTCGTAATTTTTAAAAAAAACAGATGTGTATCATTTATGCTGAAAAATAAAGATTTTTTAAGAAAACAAATGTTTGGTTAACTTACTTCATCTTTGGCATTATTGAGCTCCTCTTCGAGTGCAGTGTTTCTTTCTAGAGCTACCCTCAACCTCTCTCGCACCTGCAAAACACATAAAAAAACATAAATAAAAGTCAATAATTGATAAGATTGTAAATAAAATTTCCTCTAATTAGTAGGAATACTTGATAAAACATATATAAACATAAAAAATGAATATTTTTTAAAATATCTGTATAAACAATCTCGTAGACACGTTGTGTTTTAGAATGTTTATGTTATCTTATGCTATATTTTTTTTATAAGAATAAAATAATCTACTTTCAGACCTGATGATGCCTCTAAGGGAGGAGAAATTTAGACATAAAAAAATTAGAATATAAATTTTATTACAAATACCCTAATAAAGACTATTTATGAGAGATCCAAACCTGATTAAGATAGCAATATAATTTATAAAACTCATCAAAGCAACTTTTTAAACATCTCTTTCAACCAAATGAAATTAAAAGCTAAACTGAAACGGAGAAAAGGTCAAAAAATAAATAAGTGACCTTCAATTCCCTCTGGCTTTGTAGAGTGATTGTTAATGTATACTATTTAATAAGCCATCGCCATTTTGACAAAAATAAAATAAAAAATCAAAGAAAAAACGCTTCACACAACTATCATTTATAGATTGGAATGCTTTAACTGAAAAATTATTATCAGGACTATTATTTTGGGCATATATAATCCATGAGATTGAATATTGCTTATAAAAAATAAGCATTAGAAATAAAGCAGAATGAGATAAATAGGTTTTAAACAAATAGTGTTATTAAAAACTTAAGAAGCGCGAGAGGAACCATCTGTGGGCTTACTTTCGACAAACCATCCAAATTTTATTAAAAATGGATAAGTAGTTTTTTAAATATAGGCGTTCGACAAAAATCTTAACATTTTTTACACATGTTTTGATGCCTCAAATGCATTTTGGTTAATTTCGTTTTGAATTTAGACAAAACAAGTGTAAGCTCGAAAGAAATATAGGGAGTTTTGAGGTTTGAAAAAATAAATGATTACATGTGGGATTCCAACATATAAAATATAACATTTTACTTATATTTAGTTGATTTTGCGGGTTACCGACGGTAACGGAAGCTATGTGATCGTTCAAAAAACATAAAACAATTTTTATGTCTCCGATTTCAAAAATTTCCAAGACAGATTTTCCATTTTAGACATCAGTGAACATTTTTAGTTCCGAGACTGTCAGTCACTCAATTTTTCTCGAAATAACATATCTTAAAAACTACTAGACAGACACGGAACCAAAAATGTTCCCTGATGTCTACAACGGATTTCTGGCTTGGAATTTCTGAAATCGGAGACAAAAAATTTTTGTTCTTCATAACGACTTAGCTTCAGCCACCTTCGGTAAGCTCGGAAGAAAAAAATTTCAAAAGTCTTAGAAGGAAAACATCATTAAAGTACGCGATAGGCACAGAGTAAGTTGTGTGTCACACTATAATTAGCAGACTATTTCTTAAAAGCTATAATCACCTTTAAAACCCAATTTACGAGTTCTACATACACACACATTATATATATATATATATATATTAACTGCCCAATGGAGAGACTAGTTGAAGTAAATGGGAAGTAGGTGAATTAGTGATCAGTCTGTAAATCACTGTCACTCTTAATTTTTTATGTATAGATTACAGCTATACTCTAATAACTTGTAAAATTATTGAATTAAAAAAAAATAATACAATATTGAGTTTCTAAAATCACAGACATATTGATAAAATTTAGAGATATGCTGAAGTTGGAAAGAACTGGGTATTCTCAAGGAGGGGAAACTGTCGATAACACCTTCTTTTATCATTTGGTAAGGAGGGAAAAACTTATATAGAAGAAATAAGAAAAACCAGAAGTGTCAAGCACTCCTACAAAACAGAAATACGGGAAAATCTGGTTACACAATAAAGCAGGATCTTGAGGGCTCCTGAAGACATATACAAAGTAACGGTTATAGCGACAAATGGATACTTGACCATTTCTCAAAAGACCATTCAACATTAATGCTTAATGGTAAAAGTAAGTTAGAAAAATATTTTCTAACGGCAAGAACTTACGGAATATATAACAAAGAAAGTAATTTACTTTAACTAGTCTAGGCATCGGGCAGTTAAAAAACTATATATATATATATAAATATATATATATATATATATATATATATATATATATATATATATATATATATATATATATATATATAAAAATCTTAAATTGGGCTTACAAGGTAATGTGGAAGAAAAACAAATGGGCGCAGTAGGCTGAAACTATTTAACCACTAAACATTTTGAACTTTAGAGCGATCACGTAGCTTCCGTTGCCTTCGGTAAACTCGGAAGCAATATTTTAATATATTGGATTATCGGAGTTTAATAGTATATTGCTTAATATATTTAAAAAAAAAAAAAATAAATAAATATTCAGGTTCAAATTTAAGGGAGTATTAATAAACCTAATTACTAACTATTTGATCAATGGGTTTAAAATACTACGGAGCACGAACACAAAATATTAGCACACCCTATTCGGCGCAATAATTATCTATAAAATATAAAATATAAGTAAAGTAAAAAGTTTGCCAATAAGTATGGCACATAGCTTTCTCGCGTCCTATTTCGTATCTTTAATGATTTTATGCTTTTACAAGTTATTATTGATCATGTCCAAACTCAAAAATCACAGGGAAGTACTTGCGTCCAAGTACTTTTTAGGGTTTTGTAGATGATTAAGCATACCCGTTATGTAATTAAGTTTTTTTTTTTCTATCTCAAGGGTCCTGGGTTCGATCCCCCGGGGGGTCACAATGTTTTTCATCAGTAATAACGAATAGATAAATTGCATTTTTTAAAAACATTTTCATCGCTCCACCATAAGGTATAACCATGAATTATTTCGAAATTTTAGGACCAGCCGTTATATTGTGTTGGGGGGGGGGGGGGGGGGGTATATTTTGACTTATAAAACCAATAAAGAATGATAAATTTAAAAAAGCAAATATATATTTGTGTCCTGCTTTTCAGCAGCTTTAATTTGATACCCAACTCGAAATTTTAAAATAATAAAATTTTGGGCACACTTCAAATTTTTGCACCCTAAATTGGCAATTTTTGAAAATTTTGGATGAACTTCCGGAATTTTCATCGCCCCACAATAAGCCATTAGCATGAATTATTTCGAAATTTTAGGACCAGCTGTTATATAGTGGTTGGGGGAGGGGGACATTTTTTTGGGGAATATTTTGATTTTTTTACCCAATAAGGAATGTCAAATTTAAAAAAGCACATATATATTTGCGTCCTACTCTTCAGCAGCTTTCATTTGATACCCCACTCGAAATTTAAAAAAAAATAATATTTTGGGCGCACTTCAAATTTTCGCGCCCAAAATTAGCAATTTTTGAAAGTTTGGGATGAACTCCCGGAATTTTCATCGCCCCACAATAAGGCATTAGCATGAATTATTTCGAAATTTTAGGATCAGCCGTTATATAGTGGTTGGGGGGGGGGGGGGGATTTTTTTTGGGTATATTTTAATTGTTTTACCCAATAAGGAATGCAAAATTTATAAAAGCATATATATATTTGCGTCCTACTCTTCAGCAGCTTCCATTTGATACCCCACTCGAAAATTAAAAAAAATATACATTTTTGAGTTTACCCCATTTTTGCGAATTGCGCATGCGCATATTTAATTTTGAACTTCTGTATATTTTTCCTGTGGTTGGGTCAAAAAGTTACACCAGTGTTTCAAATTTCAGCACTTTCGGTTAAACGGTTCGGGCCCTAAGAACCAAAGAGCGACGGACAGACGGACACATCCCCCTCGGCATAAGGGTTTTGAGAAGTATCTACAAAACCCTAAAAACGGAATATAATCAAAATGCATTTGAGGCAACAATACTGTTAACAATAAATAAGTTTTTATCTGGGGATAAAAAAGTGATTGTTCAACTAATAAAACGACGATACCATATAATGGTGGATATAATAAAAAAAACTTTTTCCTACTAGCGGCAGCAAAATTACGCATTATTGAACTGTTTTTAGGCATGAAAGTTTAATTTCTCTGAGGTTTCAAGAAAACTTTACAATACGCAGCAAAATGCGATTTTGCTGCCTAGGCGGCAAAATCGTATTTTGCTGAGGATTTTTCCAGGCTAAGCCACGCCCACATTCCCCGCTACAAATAAAAACAACCTTTTCTTTTATATTATCTTTAACCTAAATTATTTGAACAATTTACCTTAAAAATATTACGAATTTATAAAAAAAGGTTTATAAATACTTATTATAGATTATATTTATAAAATAGATTGGAATAAGAAGATAAAAAAGAAATAAAAAAATTACAAAAAAATAGTAGGTCTTAAAATAATCATAAATAATTAAATTAGTGGCAACACTGCAGCTCGTCTATTATCATCATTTTGTTTGGTTTTTACTGTATTTCTGTCAATTCATTTTTTATAATTGTAACATTTTATATTGTTGCTTGTTTTTTTTTTTAATTTGAATAGTTCAATAATTGTATTTGATAAGTAAGTAAGTATTATGAAATGAATATTATTTATAGGAAACTTTTTCTGCCGCCAGTAGGAAAAATATTGTATGCAACAAGGCAGCAAAGGAAACATTTCTGCCTCATATTGATATATTGCCTGCCTCGGCTTCGCCTCGGCAGTCAATCGAATAAATTACCTGCCTCGGCTTCGCCTCGGCAGTTAATTTCCGTAGCCTGACCTCGCCTCCGGCTCGGAGGCTAACTTAATCATTCGTCAGAAAAATTCCATTTTGCTGCCTAGTTACATAAATAACTATTATAATTGACCGACTTGCAAGGCATGAAGATGACCAGGAGGTGGTCGAAATATAGCCGAATAAATATAACAATTTAGTTGTTTTATTTATAAACAAATTTATTACCCTTCACGACCCACACCATAGAAAACTAATAGAAAACTAACACTGTTAACATTTTTTGCGAACGCCTACATTATTTAAAAACTAATTTTACTACTTTAATCAAATTTGGATGGTTCAATCAAAAGTTAGCCCACAGATGGTTCCTCTCGTGCCTCTTACGTTTTTAATTACATACACTAATTTTTTTCTAAATGTATCTATCTCATTACACATTATTTAATTATTATGAGACAATTTATCCAGTGAACAGTGTACCCTGTATCCTGAACACTAGAGGTTCGTATTCGGGCACTCTTTTGGGTTCAAGATCTACAGGTATGCCAATTTTTTCTCCTTTAACGGTCTTTGAGACATTTTTGTGTTCAGCGGACATTGTGGGACAGGGGATAGACTAAATAATATACCTTAAATTTGTAAATATAACTCAAAATAAAATAATTACTAGAGCATTTGAAACTTTTTTAACGCATTTCTTCAATTGTTTTTACACATACATATTTAATAAAAACAACAAGCGCAGATAGTAACCTTTTGTTAATAATGAAAACAACCGTATAAATTCATATTATTATTTTTATTTTAACCGAAATACCTAAAAAGAAGGAAATAAGATTAAGAATTGTTGTAGTATCTTAAATTTGTATTAATAACTACCGATTTGTTAATAATATACTTATATCCACGTAATATAAATATTCAAATAAAATCTCGAATTATAGAGAGTTAGAAGTATCAATAATAATCAAAAGTACAATGCCGCTTTCTTTTTGTTCCTCTACACGGCTCTGACTTGAAAAGGTTCATATTGTAAATGGCTTCACAGATTTCATACAATGGGTAGAGTCTTTTCGGGTATAGAGGACTAAAAAAGGATTTGTAGTTTAAGTTGTCCTGATGTCTGTTAGAGACACGGACAAATTGGAAAGGAGTAAGGGTAAAAAAGGATGTGTAGTATATTAAATGGAATGGACAGGATCCCTCGTCCCTTGGTGTAAGGCAAATAGAAGGGGACAAATGGTAAAAATCTGAAGGGAGGATATATCGGGTCGAGTGTCGGACCTACACTGCCCAGAGAGGACACGGGGCAAAATGAATGAATGAAACCAATCTAACTAAAGAGGACTGTGTTGGAACCAAACCAACAATGAAAGATAAGAAGACTTAGGAGCAGCTAAGAAGAGGATTCAAACTCAATGGATTTAATTAGAGCGGGTCATTGAACACAGAAACTTGACCCTAAGCTTTCCCACACCTTCACTTTATCCTCAGTAACAAATACTCAGATTGAAGGGTTTAGCTAACGTACAAAGCAACTCAACCTGTAGCTAGAGAAAAAGAGTGTGCAGTAAATTAAATAAAAAGAGCAGGATCCCACATCGCTTGGTGTGAGGCAATTAGAAGGGGGCAAACGGCTAAATTATAGAGAAACGACAATTTTATCATTTTCTCAACTCGATGATGATGGTTTATAGTACGTTTAGAGCATTTTTATACCACAAACTATATCTCTCTTTCGTATATTTTTAACATTTAATTGAGGCAATAATATGACATTTTCTACGCTCCTCTGCTAAACCGAATTTCCTTTAATTAGTATAATTTAAACTTTAGGTCCAAGGCTTTCAAATATCTATGGATCAACATAGCAAAACGTAGGAAGATAAATACCAATGTTATAACTCTCGCATAGAAGCAGAAGGCAGAATGTTCTCTGTAATAATAATAATAATAATAATTTATTTATTTGTCTATAAAGTTTCAAATAAATTTATACAAAGAGGTTGCCAGTAAGAAAAATAATTACAATAGTGGTGTTAACATCTGTTTAGTAAGTTAAAAGTATTAAAATAATTATAAAAAAGAATCAGTAGTATGAAAATAAAATTACACACAGTAGTTGTAAGAAAATTAAACAAACAAATAAGAAACTAAAAATTACACACTAGTTTTAATAAAGAGAATTAAATAAAATGAAAATTAACAATAATGCTTCCTTTAAATAAAAATATAAATAATAATATCTAGGGATCAACATAGCAAAACGTAGGAAGATAAACACCAATATTATAACTCTCGCAGAATGTTCTCTGTACTTACCAGCATCCTAAGAATACGTGAAATATCAGAGAAAACCAAGATGATAATGTAAAAGTTCATCTATACCTAACTTAACTGAGAGCCTACCTGTGGCGGGACAAGGGGAAGACAATACACATACCAGTCAGTTTTGTGATTTATACCTATTGAGTTCCCAAGAGTCCACTAAGGAAGGTAACTGAGTTGGTAGTCCATCTAAAATAAAATGCGGAATATAACACAGTTTATTGTCAAATTATAATGCAAGCATTAGTACTGGACTGATGTCCACCACGTAATGTACTAGTCAAGGTAAACATGAATTGTAAGAGACAAAGCAAAACATCAAATGATGGAGAACGATATCAAGAATCAATATCGAAAAATCCCTACCAGGTTAGGAAGGCAACATCATCCAATATAGTGCGTCTAATATTATATATATATATATATATATATATATATATATATATATATATATATATATATATATATATATATTATAAACACGAAATGTTTCGTCCAATTCCATCACATTCTCAGTGGTCGTATACCGCTGAAATCCAGTAATGATCTCAGAGAAAAAGGAAACGGACTAGGTTGTGTGTTATTTAGCTAAGTAAAGGTTCTGCTGATCTTGTTCTACTTGGATTTCTAGTTCAGTCCTGGCTCTTTCAATAACGAAATGCCTGAGAGAAATGATGAGAGGAAAGCCAACAATTCTTACCTCTTACTTTTAACCAAGTATAAAAACATTTTATACGAATCCTTTGCTATACTCAACACAACAGAAGCACAGGAGATAGATTTTAATCCATCTGAACTATTTTAATCTAGTCCAGTAGGACCACTTTTCACAATTTAATAATATTTCATTTTTATTAGTATTAGCAGTATCATAAACTTAAGATCAGGAGAATCGAAAAAGGGTAAGAACGTAGTTTTTTTTAAGCAAGCAGTATATCAAGATTGTTTATATTTTTTAAAAAATCGGTCCGACACAACTTAGACTAACTTTCTCACTAATATCGGTCCCAGATCCCAGAAACTTTTTTGTTTTCGATTTTCAACAAAATCAGATTTATCATCAATACCTCGTCAACTATTTTTTCCCCGGGAAAACTGCTAATATCGTTAGATTCGTATTTAAGTGGACTACATTTTAGAATTTTTTAATCAAAATCATCGAAACCTTTGTCGAGATTTTGTTTTTGAATTTTGGGGGGTAGCGCCCCTAAATTTGGAGCTAAATTTAATTTCTAGTTTTTGCCTCGGGGTATGATTTTTCTGAAAATGAATACCAAATTTCGTCCAAATAGGCCCAGTAGTTTAGGCTCCTCGCGTCTGAACAGACGACAACCATTGTTTTGAAAACCAAGTTTTTAGACTCATGGGGCTTGAAAACGTGTAAATCCACCAAAATCTCAAAATCGTATTCATACTTTTATCGTCACAATGCTTTCTCTTCATATGAGAAAGTAAAATGGAAAAACGTGTTAAGGAAACAAAGGAACAAGAAGTTTCCTTTTCAAAATCGACAGGAAGTGTAGGGAGTGATATTAGTACCTATAAATTGGAAGAATTAAATTGGATTTTGTTAACCAAAAAAGTTATACTAAAATTTAGTCTCATTTCCTTTTAAATTTAGGGTGTCCTAAGATGGCAGTAGCAACTTAAAATTAGTTTTTAATCATATAATTAATTAATTAATTTTTTAAGTTAGACTAGAAACGTAGAATGGAGTAAGTTAGTATGGATTTGGTTAAAGCTACTAAAAAGTTATCTGTACCGGCATTGTAAGAAAATAAATATCAACGAGGAAAATTTTTTCAAGTATTCATATTCCAACTAAGACTATTTATTGAGGAAAATTAAGATAATTTTTGTTATTTTTTGTCAAAATAAAATATTAAGAAAGAAAGAAAATAAATAAAGTAATCATAAAGATAAAATAATAGCCATAGTCAGAAATCTAAGAGAAATCAATCAAGCGAAATCTAAATGGAATATTTTGGGCAGAAATTTGACCTCTACCAAACGCATTATTATTAATATTACCTTATTATTCCTTAATAAAATTCAATAATTTTTTAACATTAAAAGATCGTTAAAATAAATAAAACATTATTTTAATTCTAATTACTTTTATATCATAATCTTCGATACTTATTACATACTTTTAAGTAATTAAAAAGTAAAAATCTAATTAGCAGGGGAATATATTTTTATTTTCTATTCCGACTCTTTTGAATAAAGCATTTCGAAGTTAATTTTATAATGAAAGGATTTCTTTCTTCTTTTTTGTTTCATTAAAATAAAAAAAAACTTCTATCAAGTTGCCAAAGTAAAATATCAAGAGAAAAAGGTCACAATATATATATATATATATATATATATATATATATATATATATATATATATATATATATATATATGTAATCAAACAAATCTAAGCCAAAAAAAAATGCAAATACGTCCTTGGGTCTTTTATAGGTCCCCGTCCCCTCCTATAATCCTTTACGAAGGACTTAAAAAAGAATATAAAATATGAAAGTATGCCGATGAAAAAAAAGAAAAATCAAAAAAATTCAGAAGGGAGTCAGCGTCAAGAGGGGTCAAAGGCATGGTGGTAGAAGACTTAATGGAGTGCCAACAATATCGCTCATTAAGGGGGAAAAGGCTACGAAGTAAGAATGCCTCCTCCAAAATCCAACTCCATGAAGTTGATATCGATTTTGTTGAGGTCTAAGGATAAGCTAAGGAAAAAGAAGGAAAGGGTCGAAAAAAGAAAGTATTTTCAACGGATTAAACTTGAATGAAAAAAACTAGTAAAAGAAAATATCAGCAAGAATTCTCTCTGTAAGTGTCAAGTAATACCTGAAATAAGGTAAAAGTAGGAACTAGATAAAATAAATTGGTAAGTAAGAGTAGAAAAGAGAAAGAGGAAAATGACACAAGTTATAGAATATTACAAACAATATTGGCCCAAGTATCTCTCCCTGGGTAACACCCTCTGCTGGTTAGAAGCGCAATATGCCAGTACAACAACCCTCCGCCTAATCTCTTCGGGCCCTATACTCTCACAATGCCCTAGCCACGGGTGAGATATATCACAGGGTTAACACAATTTCAAACAAACTTCCAGACACTTTAGTATTCAGAACCAGTAATCTAATAAAAGTTTCATAACAAAGACCAAAAAAGGAATGCTACCCGAAACTTTCTGTTCAGAATTACTTGAAACCATAGAATTATATTATCAAAATTATATACTTTGGCATTTTCCACTTATCAATAAAAGCCCACAGATGGTGTTTGGAAAACCCCTTTTTTTAAACTATAAAAACATTGGAATTATTATAATAAATAATTTATTTTCATTTCCAATTTTCGCATTAAAAAAGAAGTAAGAGACATGTTAAATTAATAACGACCAAGTTATTTGTAACTTTGCCGAAGCAATAAAACCGTAAATGAATAGTTCGAAAGAGTAAATTGAACTGGTTTACTAGAGAAATCTAAATTCCAAGTTGGTTTAATACATTAATCTTTTATATAGAGACCCCTCGAGCCAACGCTTTGGGAAAAGATTGTCTAAGAGGTCCAAACAACCAAGGAGACCAAAGTCTGGCAATTTCTTCACTCTGAAAATATATCTGAGAATCAGATCAAAAACTAAAAGGAAACACACTTATTAAACTGCTTAAAAAAATAAATATATAGTTTAAAGAAATATAAATGAAATCTATGCAAGAGAAGTTTTAAAATAAAATAAGTTATAAAAAGTTCTGAATCATAAAATATATTTTTATAAAAAAAACAACAAATCTCTTCCTGAAACTTTTAGGCCTTATCATAAAACCTATTTAAGGGTCTTATGGGAGAAATCCTCCAAACGAAGAAGTTGTATTCCATTTGTTTTGCTGAATAGAAGAATGAACGCTCCTTCATAATTTGAAATACGTGTAAACTTTACGCCCATTTAGTAGGAGAATAAGTGAGCTTGCATTGACTACTACTCATCGTTATAATCTCATTCTCTTTTATAGGATTCAAAATGTTGAAAATACAAAAATTAAGAGCTCTTCAAAAGTTATTCTATATAAGTTTTGTTTATATGTGCATGTCTTCAGCGTAAAAATGTAGGGTATAATTTTATAAAGTTTTTAGCTGATAGTTCCTAACTAAGGCACTTTTATGTAGATGGAAAATACGTTTCAAAACGGGACTAATGCAAAATATTTAGTAGAAGGTTAGCTATAAAAATTGGTTTTTCAATTAGAATTTTACAGATATTAAGAGACCAAAGTAAAAGCTCTGAGCAAAATTATGCAAGATTAAATCTATAATTAAGTTTATTAAGAATTGGATTCGGTACAGACCTTTTCGTCGAGGGCTTTGTGATGTTCAAAGAGGGATTTAAGTGCTTTGAGGACTTCTACTTCGGACGAGACTCCTGACTGTGCGGCCGCCTGTCTCTTTACCACAGTCATCCTGAGGGAGCGCTCGTGACGGGACACCAAACACTCCAGGTGTTCCAGCAAAAGCTAGAATCAAACCACAATACAATTTTTTTAGTAATCACACGGTACAATAATTATACAAAAATATATTACTGCAGACCGACAGACAGACACGGAACCAAAAATGTTCCCTGATGTCGGAAACGGATTTCTGTCTTGGATTATTTTTAAATCGGAGACATAAAAAATATTTTTTCCTACTAGCGGCAGCAAAATTACGCATTATTGAACTGTTTTTAGGCATGAAAGTTTAATTTCTCTAAGGTTTCAAAAAAAGTTTACAATACGCAGCAAAATACGATTTTGCTGCCAAGGCGGCAAAATCGTATTTTGCTGAGGATTTTTCCAGGCTAAGCCACGCCCACATTCCCCGTTACAAATAAATAAACAAACAACCTTTTATTATCTTTAACCTAAATTATTTGAACAATTTACTTTAAAACTATTACGAATTTATAAAAAAAGGTTTATAAATACTTATTATAGATTATATTTATAAAATAGAATGGAGTAAAAAGATAAAAAAGAAATAACAATATTACAAAAAATAGTAGGTCTTAAAATAATCATAAATAATTAAATTAGTGCCAACACTGCAGCTCGTCTATTATCATCATTTTGTTTTGGTTTTACGGTATTTCTGTCAATTAATTTTTTATAATTGTAACATTTGATATTGTTGCCTGTTTTTTTTTTTTAATTTGAATAGTTCAATAATAGTATTTGATAAGTAAGTAAGTCTTATAAAATGAATATTATTTATAGGAAAAATTTTTCTGCCGCCAGTAGGAAAAATATTGTATGCAACAAGGCAGTAAAGGAAACATTTCTGCCTCATATTGATATATTGCCTGCCTCGGCTTCGCCTCGGCAGTCAATCGAATTAATTACCTGCCTCGGCTTCGCCTCGGCAGTTAATTTCCATAGCCTGACCTCGCCTTCGGCTCGGAGGCTAACTTAATCATTCGTCAGAAAAATTCCATTTTGCTGCCTAGTTACATAAATAACTATTGTTCTTTAGAACGACATAGCTTCTTTTACCGTCGGTAAGCTCGGAAGGAAAAAAAAATCCTAAGGAATGTAACATAACAAGTAATACACATGAAGTTAATTTTAATCTATTTTGTTGAGGGGTTCCTTCTGAGTTAATGAAGTCAGTGCGAGTGCGGTATTACGTGGTATATAGTATGTATATGTATAGTAAGAAGGGCCGTGACAATAATCACAACATTAACAATTTTATGTTCCTGTTTTAATACCTTTTCCCATCGCAGATAAATGGCAAATGGTTACTGCCAAGAATCAGCCAGATCATCTACCTCAAAATAATAGTGAAATATAAATAAATGTTTAGTTACCCCCAGCGAACACTGAGTAAATGTTAAAAATGTTTGTTGATTCAGGTCTTTTTAGTTCCCAGCGAAGAATCGAATCCCGTAATTCCGTAACTAGAAAGTTTTTTGCGTTTTTCTCAGAAACAATATTCTCGATAGCATTTCCCCGGGATAGCAAGTTATAATATGGTTAAATTAGTATTAAAATGGAACCAATTAAAATAATATTAATAAAAGTCTTCGGAAACTTTTTTGAGATTTTTTATCACGTTCTTTCAGATTTTTCAGGGAAACAACCAAACGTAAAACAAATATTGCTTCCGATGTTTTTTATGTCTCCAATTTAAAAATTCCAAGACAGAAATCCGTTTTAGACCTAAGGGACCAACATTTGTTAATAAATGATAAATAAAACAAGAGAGTCAATCGATTTAAAAGCAAGAAAGACAATCACTAGAATTGATCTAAAGGTTAGTGCAAATCGTACTAGAGAGAGTACTTAGAGGATAGTCTAACTATCCCCTGACTGCGTCGCAGTTAGAGTATGCTCAAATTGCAACAGAGATATGTTAATGTTGGTAAGCAAAGAGCAATAAGAGCTCTGCACGTTATAAAGTTGATAAGAGTTAATCATAGGAGCCACCTACCACAAAAGCTTTAACTTCTAGGTGATAAAGATATAAAACCAGGATAATCTGGCTTTCACTGATTTATACTCTACTCTTATAAGCTTCCATTTTATCCTAGCCCCACTTAAATAAATTAGACGTAATAACAAATACAAAGTAAACAATAAATTATAAAAAAAACTAACAGTTAAGTTGAAAATAAAACTATATTAAAAGAATTTACGAAAAATACCACAAAGGTTATAAAAATGATCAACAATAATATAATAACTGGTGTTCTACCTACAGCCAAACAATAATTTTGAGAAACAGGATTTTCAGATTAAGTGTTTCTTATTGCTTCAAAGCTTCCAAAGGTAGGGGAAGCTATAAGATGCTTTCTTAGCAATAAAAGATTTTCGTTCATGAGAACGAAACTCTTTTATGTCACCGATTTTAAAAATTGCAAGGTAAAATAGTGCCATTTAGCCAATTAGTTGCCAATTGTGTGGCACATAGCTTTCTCGCGTCCTATTTCGTATACTTCAATGATTTTGTGCTATAATTATCAAATTTATTTAATTTTCCTCCGTTTTTTAATTCTGTCCAAATTGTTTTGATTTTTTATATGAATTAAAGTATCACATTTGAATAGCGCATACGGGTGACTTTTGAAGATGTAGGCATAAATAGATGTATGTTTGTGCGCACGTGGAAGGGAAACAAATGGGTGCAGAATAATGAAACTTATATGGGACCAATAATGGGCTAATATTGACCTAACATGCAAATTTCATTAAAATAAAAAGAGCAGTTATCTTAACAGCAACCAACATCATATTATGTTGGTTCACAAAAATGAGCAACAAACCGACAGACAGACACGGGACCAAAAATGTTCCCTGATGTCTGAAAAGGATTTCTATCATGGAATTTTATTAGAAAATTGCAACTACATAATTGCATGTTAAAAGCAATTTTGATGCATGTTGTTACAATGACTAGATTGACATGAAGTGAGTCCATAAACTGGCTTAAATATTACAAAAACTTCTTGCATACGAGTCTGCAAGACAGTGAGACATTTTCATGTAACGCTTTATTCGGTCGTTTGGTTTTTTAGGGTTGTTTTTTTGAAACGCTTGTGTAACGCTTTTTGGTGTAGTTTTTTGGTAACGCTTGTGTAACGTTTTTAGTGTCGGTTTTGGTAACGCTTTTCGAGTTTATGAGCCAAAGTAAAGTCAAAAAATTCGAGCGTGCAGATTCTTGCGTTTGTAAATTACCTAGTAAGTAAATCGAGTAAATGTTGTGCACTTAGAAAGAAAGTACTTTTCTTCTTTTCCAGTTTATTAAGAAGTAATCTTTTAGCTTCTTCACCCATATTTTTATAATAAATGCAAAAAATTATAGTATACCAAAAATAAAAAAAAATAAAGTTTATGTATGTAAGTTTATTAGGAATAAAATTCTAAGGGTTGTGGCGTTTGTCCGTTGTTACCTAGAGCGGGCAGGTTTGATTGCACACCTTCGTGTAACGCTTTTTTTTAGTAATGCTTTTCGAGTTCATGTTGTTACCATAGCCAAGAGATGAAAATGTCAAAAATATATTAAAAAAAAAAAAAAAAAAATAGCATTATTATTCACTAAATCGTGTGACCACAGCCTCTTTAAACGTCGAGGAGGATTTCCAGTAATGAATGGTAATAATAGGTTGTGGATTAAAGGATTGGGATGTTCGGATTTGTATTGGGATATGGCTAGGTCGTGGACGAAGGGGACTTTAAGGTCACTGTGAAGGGTGAAGTCTAAATTCAAAACGGAATTAACCAAAATGCATTTGAGGCATCAAGACACGTGTCAAAAATGTTTACATTTTTTGCGAACGCCTATATTTTAAAAACTAATTGTCCAATTTTAATAAAATTTGGATGGTTTGTCGAAAGTTAGCCCACAGATGGTTCCTTTCGCCCACAGATCTTATATTTTTAGTAATACTATTTTTAATTTAAATCAAATTATAATTATTATTAACTACGGGAAACAGACAGTGAAAAATACACTCCTGTGCCGGGATTTGAACCACGGGCCTCTATATTTCCAAATATAGAGTGGAAATATAGAGGCCCGTGGTTCAAATCCCGGCACAGGAGTGTATTTTTCACTGTCTGTTTCCCGTAGTTAATAATAATTATAATTTGATTTAAATTAAAATTTAACTTTCCGTAGTATGAAAACTACCAAAAACTTAAAAATTGTAATACTATTTTTGTAAAAAAATCTATTTATCTCATTATACTTTATTTAATTATTATGAGACAATTTATCAATGATCTAGTGAACGGTTGCCCTGAATACTACAAAGATATCCAAAATGGAGCTGTCCTGAAATAAGTTTTTAACTAGATTAAAACAGACTTAGTTAAGGCTCCACAGGTCTTCACAGACAATAAAAGACCGACAGACTTTTTTTAAACCCACTTTTTTGGTCTATGGGTATGGGTAGGACCTTAAAACGTCTAAATCCATTAAAATCTCAAAAATCATCGTATTTTCGCGCCATCACAATATTTTTTTATTTACATATACTAGGCATATTAGAATTTAATAATGGTAAATGTAACTATACATACATTTTAAAGCCCAAACAATTTAGACAGAACTTTTTAATTATAAAAAAATTACATAAATATGTGTGTAATATGTAATATAATATGTGGAGTATACATGATATGAAGCTATGTATAGAACACCTAGTACTGATCCTGACTCCGCCTAGTTACGCCAGGTCAGAAGTTGACATTTAGCTTGCTTGAGTAGACCCAGGTCCGGGAGCGGAGTTACTCCCTAGCAGGGGCCTAGGCACCCTCCATCCATCGATCCCTCCCTCCCTTTCAAAATGTATTATTATTTGTTTTGAATAATATATTGTTATACGCCGTGAAAAATAAACCATCCTGGTTTCATATTGCGATTCACTGGCATCTGGTGAATAAATTCATTCCGCTTGAAACTACATAGCTTCCTGGACTAACAGACAAGTATATAACCAAAAGAAATCTTTCTATCCGCATGAATTCAAACCATTACCGATTTCCCCTTGACATTTCCATCCGCATTTGGTAAGAATAAACAAGGAAAATATATGGTAATTTAATTTACATTACTTAACAAAACATTCAACAGAATGACTTCTCAGAGGATACAAAAAAGATAACAGAATTGTGTGTGTGAATGTGCATCACAGAAGAAAAATTAATTCAACCAAAACAATATAATTTAAACTCACTAAATTCTACTTTATCATAGACACAGTATACGTCGATAGAGAGAAGTGTTGCAATGGTACACCTTTTGATCTTACAGCTACTTGGGTATCTGTTGGTGATCTATAATTATTCAGGAATTAAGACAATAGATGATGAGTGCGGTTTGATTAAACACAAACGTGTTTTTACTCTTCATCATTATTTCGCATGAATACAATGGAATTTAAACAGAACCAAAAATTTGTAACAATTAATTTTGCCACCTATATCAGTAAGGGAGAAAGAGGCGAAGAAGTAAAAAATCGGTCCGAGACAACTCAGACAAACTTTCTCATATACGAGGTCATAATTATTTGGCCCAGTGTTTTCCATTTATTAGTTTTCGTATGTACATTTAATTATTATTGAACATTTCATCAAAATTTATCATAAAAATAACATCTCCTGGGTGGGGAATCGAACCCGGGCTCTCTCCGTCCGCGTTTTAAGCTTATTTCTCAGGAACTAGATTTTTCCCGGGAAAATGGCTTATATCGTTGGATTCGTATTTAAATGGACTACATTATAGAATTTTTGAATAAAAATCGTCGGAACCGTTATCGAGAAATATTTTTTTTCACGTTTTTTCAGAGTTTTTGGGGGGTAGCGCCCCCAAATTTGGAGCTAAAATTCTTTTCTCGATTTCGTCACGGGGTATGATTCTCCTGAACATGTATGCCAAATTTCGTCAAAATCGGCCCAGTAGTTTAGGCTCCAGGCGTCTGCACTGACGACAAACGACGGACAGACATTTTTTAAAAACACTTTTTTGGACTGAGGGGACCTCAAAACGTGTAAATCCATCAAAATCTCAAAATCGAATTTTCGCGCCATCACAATACTTTCTCTTTATATGAGAAAGTAAAAAGTGGTACGAGAAAACTCTGACATTTCTCATATACGAGATCATAATTACTTAGCGTAGTGTTTTCCATTTATTAGTTTTCGTGGGTACATTTAATTATTACATATTAAACATTTCATAAAAAAACTTCTCCTCGGCGGGGAATCGAGCCTTTTTCTGTCCGAGTTTAAAGCTATTTTCTCATGAATTTTACTTTTCCTGGGAAAACAGCTTAAATCGTTAGATTTGTTTTTAAATAGACTACATTTTAATCAAAATCATCGGAACCGTTTTCTAAAAATAATATTTTTTTTTTCACGTTTATTAAGAATTTTTGGGGGTTAGCGCCCCTAAATTGGGAGCTAAAATTAATTTTTCGATTTCGCCTCGGGGTATGATTTTTCTGAACGTGTATGCCAAATTTCGTCAAAATTGGCCCAGCAGTTAAGGCTCCAGGATTCTGCGCACAGTCAGACATATTTTAAAAATCACTTTTTGGACCTCAAACGTGTAAATCCATTAAAATTTCAAAATCGAATTTTCGCGCCATCACAATACTTTCTCTTTATACGAGAAACTAAAAAACTATACATGGTTTATTCTTTTTTGCTTAAAGATATTTAAACAATGATAAATAAAACAAATATTTTAAGAAAACATAATTCATTACTTCTTTTAAAAAAATATAATAACATCTTCTGACACGTATCAAGTTAAATAATACAATTATCTTAAGACATTGCGATGCAAATTTGCATGAATTTTAAATACGTCTCTTTCAAACAATTTAAAATGGACTTAATCTTGTTAGAGCTGCTTCAAAAGGGAGCGTTGTTTAAGATAGGAATTCAATTTGGTTTTCATATTAAGCGCTGATTTTCTTGGTTGTTATATGCAATGGGGAGAACACCCATGGGGAGAGCAAACATTATTAAAAGTAAAAGAGTGGAGGAGGATGTAGGGAGAGAAATGCTTTACCGTTCGATTCAAGGATGATACAGCCAATTTAGGGGGCGATGGACTTCAATAATACTTTAACAGAAGAAGGGTAACTAAGTGAAGGGAAATGAAGTCGAAGAGTTACTGGATAAAGGAATTACTACATTGGGTTGTAACTGGGAGTCCGGCGGCCAGCCCTGCCCTTTCTAAAGGGTTAATAGTATACCAATATATAGGTATACCACGTATAAAACACACGATGAACAGAAAGAGAAACCTAAATGAGGTTCCAGGCTCATTATTTTCAACATATGTCTAACCCATGAATAGGTTGAGTCCGTTCCAAACACCTTCAGAATATATTTCAGTAGACTTTCCTTTCACATATCGATAGCATACATTTCAACTTGTTTCAGTCTCAAACAACCAAAGAAGAATTGGATTTTAAAGAGCGGTTGCCCAACATCATAAGTAAAAAGGCTTTGACTGACAACAAATAGACAAGGAAAAGTTTTGAGGTTAGGATATGGGTCGGCTTAATGGTAACACTCTCAAAAGGAATTTAACTTAATAAATCAAGCACTTGTTTTAAGGCAAAAAAAACTTGAATCCAATAAAAAGAGGACGCATAGCTAAAGTGAATTCCTACATAATCTGTAAACCCTTTTCTCCTCTTCACTTTAGTTTTGCAATCGAAATCGAAATAACAAAGACAAAGTACAAGAGTAACTCTAATTCGCACTAGGGTGTATATTGTATACAAAAAAGGAGTGGACTCAGGATCCAAAGTTATAACACCATTTAAAATGTTATCAAATTAATAAATGTAGGTTCGATTTTTAAAATATTAGAATCGATGGTGCATCCCATGAATATTAATAATTTTAATATTATAATATAAATTAGAGGAATAATACTTACTTACTAACAAAAAATGGTTGTAGTATATGCATTGTAAGTATGCAGTGAAAGTCATAGATTCCTCAGTTTATTGTCAATTTCATTGAAAATACATTAATTATTCCGACTCTTGCTTTATTCAATGATTTACTGTCAGAAATACACACGCACATTTTCAGAGCTATCATTCCAATGTTGGTCACTTCTAACGTACTCCTAGTATGTCAGTAGAAAATTTAGGGCAATTGCCTGGTATAGAATTTGGTAGCAGGACTTCTGTCTTCTCCTAGAATCTCTGACCTATAATAATCAGGGACTCTCGGTCGATATTTAGGAACCCACATCTACATTTATTTAAACAGTCTTTCCATTACTCTCTTAGTATTCTTCGATGGCGTTGGAAACTAAACCTCATCGATCCTGATGACATCCGGTGCTCGGTCCTTCTACCGGCAAATGGGAAAGTGCTTCTTTAAGTGTTTGTCACTTTCGACCCCCTCGACTCTCAAGTCACCTCAAGATAGTTTGGATTTTAGCCCTAAAATGGTCGAGCTCTCCAAAACCATTGAAGGATCAAATTTCTGGGCCAAGGGCGACACAAGCTAGTCCGTCTCTAAATGGAACCCATTCTACATTCGAGGGGAATATTTTTGAGCTGGATTTTCACGAGCCAGTTTTAGTTTCCAAGAGTTGAAGAGAATTGAGCTGGAGGAGTTAAGAAGGGAGACGTTAGGGAAGACACACCCAGTCAGGGAATTCACACCTTATCTCGCTCCGCAGGATTTCCACCTCCAACCATCCATCTCTTCTTCCGTCTTAACCCGGCCTCTCTCAATTCCCCGTCTCATTCATGCGGAACCCGTTGCCCTGAGCAACACAGTAAAAGCCAAAAATCTCCCTACTTCATGCAAAACACATGATTTGTTCTTCTAGTAATAGAGGAGAAGTTAATTCCATCCATCAGTCAGGGGCGGATCCAGGGGGGGGCGAGGGGGGCGACCGCCCAGGGCCCCGCACCTTGGAGGGCCCCGCGCCATAGACAATTAAAATAAAATACTTATACTTTACAGGCAAATTTATAGTTCATAGTGAAAATTGTCCGCGGGGCCGCGTGCCATGTACAAAACATGAAATATTAGAATTATAAAATTCAGTCAAATTTAGTTTACATGGTAGAGCCTAATACCTAACTACCTTTTCGCGGGGCCCCTCGCTATAAAAAAGTCAAATAAATAAGTTATAAAATATAGATTAATTTTTTTATGTTTAAGATTGCCCGCGGGGCCCCGCTCCATATAAAATTAAGTGAGTTAAGGTCATAGTGTTTTCTCACCCTCCCCCTTTTCAAAATGATGACGATTTTGTTATTTATTCTGTGGGGTAAATCTTCATTATGTGCCCCATCTATATCTAAACGTCCAATTTAATTCGGTTTTTTTCAAACTGTTCCTTTTTAGATTACAAAAACGATTTCGGTTGTAGCATGTCGATATATTCAATTTTTTTAATTTTAGGGAAAAGTATGGAAGGTTATAGTAAGTTTAGGTTGAGTTTAGTACTTTTTGACCTGACCTAACAATATCCTTCTATCATTACCCTATAAAACATGACATTTCGTGTATTTTTTTTAAAACAAATAAATAAAACACTGAATTTATCGAGGTACTACATAACCTTAATCGTTAGACAATGTACAGAGGTATATAAAAAAGACAAATCCTGTAAAAAGGAATAGTAAAAAAAACTAAGTATATCGGACAGTACGAAATAATTGGGCCAATTAGTGCAGTTTTACCAATTGATGTCAAAGAGAAACTTCACCTCAGATATGCATAAAAATGCTGTTTTGAGAGGTCATATTTACAAAATTTTCCCCCGGACCCCCCTTAAAATCAAACTAAAAACTCGGCACTAAAATGGAAAGTTATAAGCTGCGAATAGGAATTCTGGGAGTAAATTTAAAGTACTCCAGTGTAGATTTCAAATTATAGAACTGATCACGAATAACACGGCTTACTTTTTATTTACAATGATAATTTAACCTTAAAACCCATAATATCATGAAGAAGAATAAATAGTTAAGTATGACAGAGCTTAATTATTACAATAAAAATGTTTCTTTTCGATTACTTTTGCAAAGAAAATTATGATTAGTTGAAAACTATATAATTTGAGGGGTTTATGTTCAAATAATATGTTAGATTAAAATCATGAGCAGAATTGTAATTATTTTAAAAGTTTTGAATTATTTTGAGAGAAAAACGTTTGTCTGGCCCATGTGTTTTTACTCTTCTATCATTATTTCGTATGAATACAATGGAATTTAAACAGAAAAAAAAATTGTAACAATTAATTTTGCCACCTATATCAGTAAGGGAGTAAGAGGCGAAGAAGTAAAAAATCGGTCCGAGACAACTCAGACAAACTTTCTCATATACGAGTTCATAATTACTTAGCCAAGTGTTTTCCATTTATTAGTTTTTGTATGTACATTTAATTATTACTGAACATTTCATCAAAATTTACCATAAAAATAACTCCTCCTTGGCGGGGAATCGAACCCGGGCTCTTCCTGTCCGCGTTTTAAGCTATTTTCTCAGGAACTAGATTTTTCCCGGGAAAACGGGTTAAATCGTTACATTCATATTTCAATTGACTATATTTTAGAATTTTTTAATCAAAATCGTCGGAACCGTTTTCGAGAAATAATTTTTTTTCACGTTTTTTCAGAGTTTTTTGGGGGTAGCGCCCCCAAATTTGGAGCTAAAATTCATTTCTCGATTTCGCCACGGGATATGATTTTTCTGAACATGAATGCCAAATTTCGTCAAAATCGGCCTAGTAGTTTAGGCTCCAGGCGTCTGCACAGACGACAGACAGACATTTTTTAAAAACCACTTTTTTGGACTCAGGGGACCTCAAAACGTGTAAATCCATCAAAATCTCAAAATCGAATTTTCGCGCCATCATAATACTTTTTCTTTATATGAGAAAGTAAAAAAAACATCCAAATTTTACAATAATCAGATGAGTACTTTTGAAGATATAGGTGTAAATAAATGTATGTTTGTGCGCACGTGGAAGAGAAAAGAAAAAACCTATAGTGGACCAACAATAGGCTAATTATGACCAGCCTTCCAAATTTCATTAATATCGGGTGAGTAGTTTAAGAGATTTGTTAGTTCGAAATAATTGAGCGACAGACCGACAGACAAGCATGGAACATTTCCTTTCTTAAGAACATCACATAGCTTCCGTTACCTTAGGTAAGCTCGGAAGCAAAATATAACAGTGTTAATAATTAGCAAAAGAACTATTTTTTAATCTCGCTAAAGTTTTATTAATTTAGCTTTGTGTCTTTCTTCCCTTTAATTAATTAATTTAATATTCAAAAAGTTGTTCATAAAGTTTAAATTTTACAGAGTTAAGAAAGAGTCATTTAAATGAAATTTTTATCTGATTTATTGAAATAGCTCCAAAACTTTGTAAATATTCAATGTTCAAGTGATTAAACTTTTTATCGTTGTTAAAAATAAAAGTTACAGATTGGACTAATTTTCTACGAGTTTCTTGTTTTAAAATTACATTTAAAATAACGGAATTTTATTAGGAATTAATTTAAATTCTAATAATAGTAATAATAAATAAAATAATTATAATTCAGTAGTACAATAACAAAATTTGTTAAGCTACATTTCATTTAAAAATAAAAACAGCGAAAGGTTTAATCAACAAGAAAGTTAAAAAATATATATTTAAAGTTTAAAATAAATTATCACGTTAAAAAGTAATAAAATATTGTTCTTTTAATTTTTTTAAAAAAACCGAACAAAACCTAAACTTAATTGAAGTTTAAAAATTATAAATAATTACAATAAATGGTAGCAAAAAGCAAAGGTAGTTTAAACTCATATTTAGGGGATTGTAATTGATTTAAGATAATAATTTGTTAGTGAGGTGAAGTTTAAAAAACCTGGATATTATATCCCTCTGACTTTCGGCTGATAATCATTTCAACGTTTTATGCTATTAAAACTTTATTTCTAGATGTTTAAAACAAAGTTTAGAGTTCTTTTTGCGTGATATTAAACTTAATAATTGATCTCTTGATTAAATGACTTTCAAACAAATAGTGCAGACATAACTTAGACTAAATTAGATTCAATCTAGCCTATAGGGCGAAATAAATTGTCCCGGACACTTTGATAATGATGTTACTACGACTAAACAAAAATTAATAATGTAACTCCTTTGAAAACACGACACGGACTGATTTTTTTTTTTTAAATCGTTTAACTAGTTAGAAATAATAATTATTGTACTTGTTAAAGTTCTATTAATTTTTTTATTTAATTCTATTTCTTTTTTTTATTTGAATCTATTTTTTTTTTTTTAAATTTCTTTGACTTCGATGTTGCTAATGCTTCTTGAGATTCTTTTCCAGATTTTGCATTAATAGCCCTCTCATGTGCACAAAGATGGTTCGTAAAGTTTTCAACTGTCCTGTCGAACTTTGACATCAGCATAGCCAACTTGATTTGAAAGAAAAGTATTCTTCAGGCAAAGTGTCTAATATTTTACAAATAAGTAGCAAGTGGGGTATAGATCACATTTTGTAGTGGAATCACGACTAATTTTTTTAATTTTTCATTTATGCCAAATATTTTTAAGTTGGGTAGATATGGGGCAATGCCAATCTTCTTGGAGTTTCCTAAATCCAAAGAATCGTAGACATGAGTCATAGACTTAACCTTCTGAACGGCCATTAAATAATCTATTTGACTCCAGCCATACTTGAACCTGTGAACACTGTGAAACCTCACAACTTTTTTTAAAGTTTCTTTAGTCATGTTAGTTGTCAGTATCAAGAGTGCTTGACTGTCAACTTTCATGTAGTTTTTGAGCTCAGTATCATACATGGATTTTTCTTCTCTAGTTGCTGTTGATGCTATTGGAATAGGTTTAATCAGCTGACCCAGTATTACGTTCGATACTCCTGGAAATCCTCGCAGACACACATTTGCTTGGTACTTCCATGTGTTCCAATTTGACTTGCCTTTGAGTAGACCGATGTTAATGGTTCTTGAAGTTATACTTTCCATTTTATTTCATTTATTATATTTTAAAAGTATCCTAAAATTAATAATGAAACTCCTTTGAAGACACAACACGCGGGGTTGATGTGAACAAGGCTAGTTGATCATTAAGTAAAAGAGTAGGTACCAGATAAAATAGTTACACTAATGCACAAAATTCTTAAAAACAATTCATATATATTATATTACTAAATTATAATTAAACTTAAACAAGGTCTCAGTGAAGCCAACACCTTAAGTCAAAGGACATTTATTTAAAATTTACAGTTTAAAAAAAAAATGTAATGATGTATTATAAAGGAAAATATAAGAATACGACCCCAATAGATTCAAATAGCACTACTTTCCAAAAATGTATTAATAGAAACAAATGAAAATTTCACTGTCTAAAGTCAAACGGAAAATTAAATATCTATATATAAGTTATTGACCGAACTCTAACGAGAGCCTCAGGAGTAAAAAATACAAAAATAAAATGTCGACGAATATATTACTTCTTAACCCTTACTAATGGTTCCTGGGGTAATATTAAATAAATGTATGCGAAATAGTTTTGCGGTTCGGCCTCCAACTAATTTGCTCGGGTCCTCTCTCAATTGTTAGGTTAAGGGGGGTCGAATTCAAATTCCAGGGCCCCAAGGGAGTTGTGGAGGAAGAAGGGTGTTGGAATTCAAATTTCCAACACCTGCACGCCTCCAGGTGGGGTAAGGGTGGAAGCTGGGACGAAGCTGAATATTTCAAAACTTAACCCAATCCAGACCTCTGGAGTAACAGGCTCCATGAGAAATTCATCTCGACTTTAGTTCAGCCCGGAAGTAAGAACAAGCAAAAGTAGAGTTGCTAAAGCGTAAAGTTAAATTAGTAAGTACATCAACTACTTTGTAAGGTAGCTAACTGGTTAAAAGCGAGATTTTGCTTCAGAATAAGAGAGCATTGACTTAAAAAGAATAATAGTATTTTATTCTAAATTAGTCAAAAATCTTCTTGATCAGTAATTCCATTCTGAATACAACATCCCCCAAGAGAAGTCTGAATATAAAAAAAAAACGAAGGTAAACAATTTAAATGTCAATATTGGCTGATTGTTTAAATTATTGTATCAAACATTCCAGCTGCATTTGTGACAACGTATAAAAGTTCAGTTTACTCCAAAATTGTTTTTTGTACGTCCCAAACTATATACTACTACTATATATATGAATCCCCAACATTAATAATTAATATAAAAATGCCATTTTTCAAAACTGGTCTTATTTTCAACCTTATTTTTTTTATTTTTTTTTTTTTTTTTGGTTTCTGTATTCTTCACCTTAGTTGTATCTATGTTCAAAATTGGGGTAATAGGTGTGCGATGAAACTTAAAAAGCAAATAAATTTGACGTCATTTTTTTTTTTTTTTTTGGTTTCTGTATTCTTCACCTTAGTTGTATCTATGTGCAAAATTTGGGGAAGATTGAATCACGGGAAGTGGTTCAAAATTGGGGAAACGGAAATGTGCGATGAAACTTACAAAGCAAAGTAATATAAGACCAGTAAAAAATGCAATTTTTCAAAACTGGTCTTATTTTTGACTTTTTTTTTTTTGTTTCTGTATTCTTCACTTTAGTTGTATCTATGTGCAAAATTTGGGTAAGATTGAATGACGGTAAGTGGTTCAAAATTGGGGTAATAGGTGTGCGATGAAACTTAAAAAGCAAATAAATTTGACGCCATTTTGTTTTTGTTTTTATTTTTTTTTTGGTTCCTGTATTCTTCACCTTAGTTGTATCTATGTGCAAAATTTGGGAAAGATTGAAAGACGGTTACTGGTTCAAAATTGGGGTAATAGGTGTGCGATGAAACTTAAAAAGCAAATAAATTTGACGCCATTTTTTTTTTTTTTTTTTTTTTTTTTTTTGGTTTCTGTATTCTTCACCTTAGTTGTATCTATGTGCAAAATTTGGGGAAGATTGAATCACGGGAAGTGGTTTAAAATTGGGGAAACGGAAATGTGCGATGAAACTTACAAAGCAAAGTAATATAAGACCAGCAAAAATTGCTTGCCATATTCGTTAATAAATAAAGAAAGATAGTGAATTATTCTGGTCTTTAGAAAATTCTGAATAGGAAACAAGAAAAAACTAACATGTCAATGTACGTTAACAGTCCATTTCCTACAATTGGATGGAAATAAACATATATTACATAATAGTCAGTATTTCTAAAAAGTTTCAGTCATTCTACCATGATAGCCATATAAAATAAGGAAATTGTATATTTTTCTTTATTGTCTGGCCTTGCAAGACAATAATTTCTTATAGATTTGCCATTTCCTTCATCTACTTACAAGTTATGTCCCGGACTATCAAGGGGATACTCTCAAATTCATTTCCTATCTCCGCAGCAAGAGTTTAACCCAAGTTACTATGGTGATGGGTGTCCCTGCACCTTCGCTTCCTTGTAATAACATGATTTCCTCTCTAAATTCTTTGTTTGATTTTAACCAGGGGTGCCCATCCCCCCCCCCCCCAATGCCCATGGCACAAACCCTCAAAAACTGCCTGAATCACTTGAAATATTTAAAGAGACCCCCAACCTCTGAAAAATACCCCAAAATTGGATTCCCCACAAGAATTAAGATGGCGCAGCTTGCGCCATCAATCCCCCCGTGGACACCCCTGATTTTAACGTATTCAAACTAGCACAGCTGTCTTGGTTCAAATTTGCTTGTCACTACTCGTCAGTGTCCAGCTGTGGCTCCTTCACTAGTCTTGGTTCGATAAATGCTCTAAATGCACCCGTGTAAATACCGTTTTTGAAGAAACAAATGGGTACAGAAGGTTTAAACTTATAAGGGAAGAACAATGTCTTAGAGATTAACTACAACTTAAATTTCATTCTAATCGTACGAGTAGTTTTTAAGATAATGTTGGTTGGCAAAAATTGAACAGACAGACACAGAACCAGATATGTTCCTTGATGTATGAAAGGGATTTCTGTTTTAGATTGTTTTAAATCGGAAACATAAGACTTTGTCCCTGTTCAGAATGATCTCATAGCTTTCGTTACCTTCGGTTAGCTCGGAAGAAATAATTTTCGAGACTAAAATATTGGCTAGGAAAATCAATATAATATTTTCTAAAAACAATTTTTGGTTGCAAAACTAGATAAATAAATTTAGTTTGATTCAGATATTACATACACTTAGCAATGGCAATATATGCATAGTTTAATATTACGTTTTATTTACTATGTTCACTTTATTTATATTTATATTATATATTATATAAAAGTCAGGTTCTCTAATAACTCAAATTAAGTATATAACTATATTCTACATGCAAAATGTGATTTTTTTAAATCTAAAATTATATTAACAAAAATAGGAATATTCATTTTGAATAAAGAAATGTATTAACTTCATAAGCTCAAAAGATTATTCATATATCTAGTTGGTTATTATTTTAATCTATACTAGAATAATATTTGAATACTACTAAAAAAAAAGTAAGCTATATTTTTCTTATATCCTAATCGATAGAAATTTCCATAGAGAATTACTCATTTCAAACATTAAGCACCAAACTGTGTAGTTATAAAAATTGACCAAAGTACATCGGCATAAATATGTTAATGTTTGGACTTAATATTAAAGTAACTTTCAAAATATGTTCACTAAAATAATGTCGGAAACTCAGACAGAAAAAAAATGTTACCTAATGTCCAAACATGTATTTTGGTTAATGGAAGCACATTGCTTCCATTAAGCCGCATGTGTTTATAAATAGGATTAAGTAAAAGCCATTAATAAAACATTGTCTGCCAATTTGTGTGGCTCATAGCTTCCTCGGATCCTATCACGTACTTCATTGATGTTATGCGCAGGCAATTGAAATTTATCTGGGGCTATTTTCGACAAACCATAAAAATTTCTAACAGATCAGAAGAGTACTTTTGAAGATATAGGTGTAAATAAATAAATGTGAGTGCACATGTGGAAGAGGAACAAATAGGCGCAGAAGGTTGAAACTTATAAGGAGCCGCCAACGCCAACTATGTGCTAATGATGAAGTACCATCCAAATTTTATTAAAATCGAACGAGTAGTTTTTAAGATATGTTGGTTCACAAAAATTGAACGACAAACAGACACGAGACCAAAAATGATCCAGGATGATGTCTGAAACAGATTTTTGTCTTGGAATATTTGAAATGGGAGGCATACAAATTTTCGTTATTCGGAACCATCACATGGCTTACGCTTCCTTCAGTAAAATAGGAAGCAAAATACATGGAAATTTCATTAAAAACTAAAGCAAAAAAATATAAAGTTCTTTTAATAAAGCAATTTAGATTAGATACAACTTTCGATAAAGTTTAAAAAAAAAAAAAAAAAAAAAACCTTTTAATAAATACAACCTCTAGATGGAAAATGTGAAGAGGGAGGGGGTAACGAAACCAGGATCCATTAAAACTATGTGGGAGGAAAAGCCGGCGCGATAACAGAAGTTGGTGTTGTTTTTTTGGAGTAAAGCCTTCCCAGGAGATTCAGAGTTTTGTTTGTCGACGGCAGATCCGGGGTACGGGGGAATCCTGTGATTTGTGTGTTTACCGAAGCCAAGGATACAGGGGACAGTATGGGAGGACAAGGATCCTACTGTGCAGACAGGAACAGAGGAAAGAACCCCACTAAATCATTTAAAGTTTCACCTGAAACACATGGTACGCTGTTTGATTGGCAAACAACCTATAAGTTCGACGCACCATCTCCAAAACTCTAAACCAAAAAGCTTAAAAACTTCCACTATAGGCTAGAAACTTCCACTGGACTTATGAATTATAGAAGTTAAAACTTTTATCAGCTCTTTTGCATTTAAAAAGAGTTATTAAGAAACAAGAAAATTTTCCGATTACATCAATTCGTCGAACTCTAGGAAGAAACCAGGAAGTATATTAGTATATTTAAAAAATCGAAGATAAAATACAACATTTACATATTTTTAAATATTGAAAAGCATAGTCTTAATACGGTTTCAAGGAAAATACCGTCTTTCCACAAATAACTAAATATTTTACAGAAGAGCTATACTTCACAGAGCAGCTGCCAACTAAAAATAGCCATCTCCAATGCAACAGAAACTGCAAGGGGAATAAGAAAGGGGTATTAGCAATGTATAACATGGAGTTTAGTTTAACATCCCGCTTAAACTCTTCCTAATTTTTTTTATATTCGTCTTAGAAAGGCCCAACTGTATAAAAATATTATTTTATCAGCTGGAGTAGGGAAAAGGTGATTTTATTCCTCAATATTCATTGGCATATAGAATATGGTATCCAAATAATATACAGCACAATTTTGTCCAAAGGGCATTTATAAACAGAATATTATTTCACAAATACTGCAAAGATATTATTTAGAAAGACTTAGATCAGAGAAACACCTTATTAATGTTTAATTGCTTTTATATAGTAAGTCGAAGTGACGTTTTCTTGTCTAAAGAATCATAAACCTCTAAAAGGACGCAGGAAAATGACATCTAGTCAAATCTGTTGCAAACAAAAGGTAAAGTAAAGAGGAAGTCGGTAAGAATAAAGTTAATAAGAAACTTAATTTATTTAAAAAGGATTCAAAGAACTGTAGTGTATATTGAAATGTTAGAGTGAATAATAGATGTAATATTTAAAATGAATTCAGAAAATGGAGAAGTCTCGAAAAACCTTCTTTTTAGACAATATTCCATTAAGTAAGGCATAACGGTCGTAAGTGAAGAAATGAATCAGAAATAAGTTTAGAAGCAAGGACAAAAGAATTTTAGAATACGGGAGGGGATTTGGGGCCCCATGTGCGCACATTTACTGAAAAGGGATTTTCACCCTCCGACCAACAAGATATATATCTAAATGCTGTTATTTACTCTCTAACAATACCCGGCGCTTGTAGTAGGGTCCTGTGTTACCAAGTGCCTTTCGCCGGAAGGATTACAATGAGCTTTATAATCTGGCTTTACATAAAAGGGTAGAAGATATCTCAAGTGTCCGAGGAATTCGTTAAATTAAAAAAGGCAGCAATTCTGGAGAGAAGATGAGAATTCCTAAAGACAAAATTAATTATTTAATACTGTCTTCATTTTAATTCAGAGCATTGATCTTGAGATTAAATTTAGTCCAGGAAGACAACCGATCCAAAACCCAAGAAGAAAATTGAATCTAGACCCTTGTCTAGATTCCCTACCTTGGGGTTTCATCTATCCCGGGATTCTGTCAGAATTCCCTAAGGATGTATTCACTTTTTACACCACATCATCATAAGAACAAGAAATAAGATAACCAAATGCAACGAAGATCAACTTGAGTGTTTCTACTACAAAAAAACTTTATTCTAAACTTCATAACCTTTATACACTTCATTTTCGATTTTTATTAAAATCATATTTATTTACATCAATACCTCATCTCAGAAATAAGTTTTTTCCCTGGAAAACGACTTTAAATGATACGTCTTAATAAATGGACTACAGCCTTAAAGCTTGTAAATTCATCAAAATCTAATTTTCATAATAATTCCTTCTATACATATACTAGGAATAATGTGCCACCATCATTAAAGCGAGCGTACTGCAAAAAATAATAATGAAGTTAACATGGTGAATGTCATAGTTGAAGATAAGAGGAAGAGGGAAGCGAAGTAGAGGAGCTTTTATCCGCCCGCAACTATAATTTTAATTGTATCACTTCACTACAAACAAAATACGTGTGCTGTCGCGGGATACCCGGTAGGAACGAACTTCCTTATGCTTTTCATTAAATATAAATTATAAAATCACACGTTTAAGTATGCGATGCTAACTACTTATACATGGCGGAGTTAGAGAAGTGACAAAATTAGTAGTAGTAGTAGTAGTCTAGTACTTTCTACTAGAACGGGTAGGACGAACCACTTGTTCGAACCTTGCAATTAGGCCATCACTTAAGGCCTTTTTACGCCCCGGGGTAGAGAGTTCCAGCCACTTCACACATCATACCTCTGTACATAGTACCGCCGAAGCGAGTATGATGTGATCAATAGTGAGCCATATAAATCAGAGCGTCACGGCGAGGAATTGAACCCCGTCTCGTTCCACTCATGATTCAGTGATGGCCGAGCAGACGTGGTTTAACCCACACGGCCACGCTGGCTCTCCAAATTAGAAGTAGCTAACTTTTTGTACTGGGTGGAGTTAAGGCAAAATTAAAAGAAAAGCATTTTTTTTTATCATTGAAGCGAGCGTCTTGCAATAAATATGTATTGAATATTGAGAAAAAATTTAATCAAAATGCGTTGATAGTTAAAGAGAATGGTTGTAGTAGAGTGAGGGAATAGGACTGTTTTTTAACCCTCACGCCCCGTGATCTACTCAATTTAAAATATTATTAAATACATCACTTAATATACTGTACTTAAGACGATATGTATGAAGTTTTATAAAAATCGAACGTAATAAACACGTAAAAAACGTAAAACGGTACGTTTATCGGTAAAAACGTTTTCTCTATTTTAAACGTTAAGGTCCACGTTAATAAATTTTTGATATACAGAGACACAAACAAATAGACAGGACAGGCATATTTTGTTAAATGTAAGAAGCTCGCTGTAACTACGTCTTTGCGAAAGTAAAAATGAATTAATGAAAGACAAGAAAAAGTTAACACTAGATAGATGGTGTAGCTGTCAGATCGATGTGATTACCTCTAGCTATCTTTGTTCCGTTGTTCAGAGGGTAGGGTAAACTTTTAAGTTTTCCGGTAAGAGGAGATTTATATTCATCTCTATCCGTCCGTTCATCCATTTATTACTCTTCGAAGTTGGTTTCAAAAGCTAGATAAGAAAATCTAAAAGAAAATTTGAACACAATGAAAGTTCTCTCAATTAAATTCCTAATTTGAATTCACAAATTCGTAGTCTCTGCTAAAGGGATGGATATTATACAAAATTATTCACGATTTCGGTTGAGCAGGAACAATACGAGTGCGAATCTTCTCGTCTTCTTGTCTCGTGGAGAATGATAGAGCTCCTCACAAGGCATTTACCGTTGAATGTTTCGAAGCTCTTCTCTTCAATCTAAGAATTCTCACACAATACGTTACTACCAGGCGTATTTCCACAGCAATTTACACACTTGAAAAGTGGTGGAAGATTAGAGCTTAATAGTAGTGAGGATACTTACGGTAAAACTTACACTTAACTAATGGTACGAATTAAATCTTCAACTCTCTTAAATCTAACGCACAACGGAACTTGTGCAAATGGGGAATCATTTCTCGGAAACAGTTTGAGCCGCTGAAACAAAAGTTTGAGGGAGAGACAAAGCATTTGCTATACTGAGATAGTTTGTTCCTCCAAGGAAGAGCAGTTTGAAGAAAAGTGGAATTTCAAAGAAACACCCATTTCTTACTTAAGGGGCGGTAAAGCGGTAAGGCGGGCCAAGGCGAAACAGCCTTAAGGGCTTAGACTATTTCAACTGAAATAAATTACACCACTACTCGAGACCGAATCACTCCCTTCAACTTGAATAACTAGTCAAAGAGAGAGAGAGAGAGTGAGAGGGGGGGGGGGATACAAAAATCTAATAATTACTTTTAACTCCAACAAAAAACTCTAAAACTAACCAATTCTTCATATTTCATCATATTAGCATCTCATTTCTAAAAAATCCAACTAAGACCACTAACATAATTAGAACACATTTATTTTTTTAGTCTTACAATGCTTTTAGTTTGGTAAGGTTTCGTTAATAAATATTTAAATTTAAATTTATTTTTGGGCAGCACTCTTAAAACATTATACAGGTATAGTTAAAATAAGCTAAGAAATTGCTAAAGTACATTAGCCAAAAGGTAACTAAATTATGATAAATATTAGATTAGAAGCCCCCATTCAAAAATAAGGACATACTTTAAAACCAACGGTTTTTCTGTTTTCTTATGGAGCTTAAAAAGTTTCCCTTTAACTAATGTATTTTTTGTAAAATCCAACATGTAAATCTAGTCGATCGTAAAAGAAACTTAATTTCCTAACAGTCTAAGCTTCTAGGTCAATTGGTTCTGGAGATTTCGTACATTGATTTTTAAAATATTCGTCATAACGACGAATATTGAATAAGAATGGTCGCCATCTTGATTAAAAATGGCGGATTGTAAAAAGATTTTCTTAGTAACCAGGGACATCGAAGAACGTACCTATAAAATGTAATACTGATAGAATAAAATGTATGAATGCTGGTTCTACAGAAAGAGTGATGAATAAAACAGTTTTCCAGTCAGTTGTATTTGTATTTTACTACGTTTTTATTAGCTTTTTTCTTGTTTGTTTCTTTGTCCAGTACAAATCTTGCAATCGATTTTTAACTAACCTCCCGAGTAGCTAGACATTTGAAACTTTTAGAATAGCTCAGAATACGATGACAATGCAATATTTTAATACTTTTAGCCATCTTTCAGCAGAATGTAATTCGTTTCCAGCAAATTTTGCTGTATGGAAAGTTAGTTCCGAAAAAATCCGCAAGTTTTTTTTATTTGTTTTGACATGACCCATATTTATGATCTTCATCTTGATTGAGTTCAAATTTATGTTTTTTAATTTAGTTAACATAAAATTTAAAAACGTTGCATATAAAAAGTTATTTTTATCTAGTAATTATTATGTATACAGATTGGTTTAACACTATAACATGGTTCTTTTAAATAATTTAATATTTTAGTTTCTTTTCTTCTCCAAATATGATTGATCTTTAAAAGATTTGTAATTAAGGGGCCTCGGGATGCCTTTATTAATGTTATAGATAAGTTAAATTTCTACTTGGTACTTAGTACTTACTTTTTAGCGTTTTCATAATTATTATTGTGTGTTCTAGCCAGGTCTTAAAGCACGTTAAATGTTTGACTCTACTGGTAATTTATAATGTTAATTAATAATAAATATAAGTTTTAATTACTTTTTATTTCAAAGATAAAGTATGTAGCAGCAAATTCTGTACCATATTTTGAACTAAAGAAAAGTTTTCGCTTATTATAAAGCTTTTGAATTATATTCTAATCACACATCCTAATTAAATATATATTTTTTTATTATTTCAAAAAGTAATTAACATTTCAAGGAATATTTTTTTAAATAACTGTTTATTTATAATATTTTAATTCCTTAATAAAGCTTTATTAAAATTATTTTTATATTAGAAGTTAATACCGCGTAACCGACAGGGATTTTGAATTATAATAATTTTGGCTGCTATATATAAAACACCATCTCAACAAAAAGCGTGTATAATATAGAAACGTGTTTTAATTAAAAAATAAGAAGCATTTAACTTTAAATTAGTATTAATAATCTTTATAAAAACTTCGTACTTAACGCTGAAATATAAAAATAGTTGTAAGAACATTAAAAGTATTAATGACTTAATATCGTATAAGTTGCTTGCGGCTGGTAACTAAGTTTATGGGTGGTATAAGTTTATTTCTCGAGGATTATAAAACAGTAAGGAGTGTAAGCCTGTTTATGAGTTGTGCAAAGGACTTAACAAATTAAGTAGTTAAGAACTTAACTTACCCTGGTGTTATTTCTCTCGGCTTTAAGTTCGGCTATTTCTTCCTCTTTCTCGAGTAGATGCTCCCTGGCCTGATTTAACTCTTTCGTCAGGGTAGCAAACTCCTGTAACATTACAAAAAATCAAAATTAATTACATTCATTATATTTAAACAAATAATTTAGACTAATTTAACTTTATTTTAAACTAAATTACTACAGTATGTTATTTATTACTAGGTGTGCAATGCAGTTGTCTGCTTGCAATATTGAGCTGAGCGTGCATTTTAATCTTAACCAATAAACATTTTTGTATTTATAAACAGCTGAATCGGATCAAAAATAGTAAAATCTCTATTATTAATTAAAAAAACATTTTTTCCTGTTTTTCTATTTTACCCCCTTAAATGAAAATATGACAAAAGCGAACATAACAACAATAACTGTACTCATAAAGAGCTTTCCAACGACAAGCATTTTTAACCCCGTACCCCTGTGTACGAATTTGGACCATTTCAGATTAATACCTTCCTGTGGTTAGTCACTATGACCGTGCCGAATTTCGTGCGAATCGGTTCAGCCGTTCAGGAGGAAACTTTTGTAACCCGTACCCCTGTGTACCAATATGGTCCATTTCATATTTATCCCTTCCTGTGGTTAGTCACTATGATCGCCAAATTTTGTGCAGATCGGTTCAGCCGTTTAGGAGGAGTATGCGTCAGATAAAATGCAAAGTGTAGAATAAGAGCTTCGCATCGCTCAGCTCAACTATGTAACGTAACGTTTTATGATGAACGAATTATCATAGAGTTGTACCTTATCATTGAAATTTAACGTAAGTTGTTATAATTGTTAAACATTAATGTAACTCCAAAATCCAAGTTAAGGAACCACGTCGACATGCCGATTTCTACAAGTATTTAATAAGTTGATTTACATTATACAAATATAAAAAAATCATACTTTTGTCAGTAAATTTGTCGGATTATCCTAAAATGTTTTACTTCCCCGTTTTAAGTAGTTCTAGGACAATTAAGCTAAAAAAAAAAAAAAAATCTGTATGTTTGGTGGAGGATCCATTGAGAACAGCTGGACCTATTTGAATAAAATTTAATATTTATGTAAATGATTACCCCGCGCAAAACATCGAATTGTTGCAGATGCCGATTTAATTTTCGGAAATGGTGATTTAAGAGTATACCAGAAAACATATTATACATATATATTTTTAAAAAAAAAAATACGAGTTTGGTATCAAATAAAAGCTCTTAAAATGTACAGTAAAAATTAATGAAATATATTTTTGTGTGGCTATGTATTTTAGAATTCCTTTCGGAGACTTTTAGCTATTCTATGCGTAATACCCAGTCTGCATAGCAGTCTGTCTTTCTCAAGCCTAGAGCAGTGCCAGTTTCTTTATTGCTAAGCAACTATTAAGTATTATGAATAAGGACATGAGCTACATGATAATTCAATGTTAGCACTAGGATTCAGCCACTGATTCCTAGCATGAAACAAGTAAAATTCAGAAGAGTCCTCTATTGCGAAACATATCCGTTGAAGTTGAAGAGGTGTAATAGTAATAGTTAAATTTAGTAACCAACACATATAGTTGACAATGAATGAGTTGCATTATGATTTATGTATGGTACCGGCTATGCCCCAAGATTTATCTCATAACAATTATTATATGCTTTTATCTACGATTGATACGAAATATAAACATTATATCTTTGTTTAGATACGTAGAAAGTGATTATTTACGTACTTGTATTCATTGCGCATGCACGTCTCATAGTTCTGAATAATTCCTCTTCTTTACCACGCTAGCGCGGTAAAGAAGTGTTTTTGTGCCTGTGCGAGTTTTTAGTGAAAAACAATGAGTGAATCAAGTGACTTTGACGAAAATGTGGAGAATAATACTCCTCCAGAAATAATTAATTCGCCAAAAAATACAACTCAAGAATTAATGTCATCTTTATCAAGAGAGAGAGATACGAACTTACATACAGCAAATTTATTTTTTCTGTATTTATTATTTAAATCTAACAATCGTAGATAAAGTACGGTACGCAACTCGTGCGAAAACGGCATTTTGCATTGCTCGTGTGGTTTTAATACCCTCGCTGTCGCTCGGGTGCAAACTCCACACTCGCATGCAAAATACTACTTTCCGCACTCGACGCGTAATGTACTATTATTTGACCTGCTTAGATTTTGTATGCACATCTTGTAACCTAAATTTGACCCAAATAAATAAATTTAACCGAATAAAACGGTTAGTCGTATTAAAAAACTGCTAGATTTGAAAATTTAGATAAAGAATAATCGCCTTAGTGACATCAAACTCATTGTACAACGAAGTAGTGTATTTTGGAGCATCAAGTATGCAATACATTTTTTTTTTTTTTAAAAAAAAGGTAGGCCTAAAGTTTGTTAGAAGTTATTACTTCTTAAAGGGTTTTATTTAAATTAATGTTTCTGCGTCTGTAATGGAGAGTGTTTATATTTAGAAGAAATGTTATTATATAAAAAAAAACATAAACTTAAGGGGAGTGAAAAAAAAGTCTCCAATTCAGAAGTCCCATTAAGAAAAGTTTTACTGCATATTAAAATTAATATTCAGATTTTTAACAATTTATATTGATCAATAAAATATTATTACATAAATTAATAAAAAAAAAAACACTCTTTTAGAAAGAGTAGGCGAAAAATTTGCTTAAAAATGTTGAAAATAAATATTATTCCCTATAACTTAACCAAGGAGTTTTTCAATGAGATAAATAACTAAATCAAATCAATGAAAACGCAAAAGAACGAAAATAAAATTAGAGAATTCATAACAACCTCAGAAAAGTGTAATTTCTTTAACATATTATACACTTAGTTGAATAAGAGATCCACCGATAAACCTGTATTACTATAAAGATATAACTCTTTGAAGTTCAATAATTGGTTTCTAGTAACCGTATGATAAAAAGAAAGAATTATAACGCAATCTTAGGGTCCATTTGTTTTATTTTCTCATTTATCCTCACGCTTCATAAAGCAGCTCCTCCTCGTCCCCTATAACAGCCAACCAGGAAAGAAAAAAAACATATTTTTTCATTCCCCTTCAGGTTGAGTATTTTTTCGCTGTTTTTCTTTTCTCCCTACTATAGCCTTTAAATTCGAATTTACGATGAGGTTTAATGTGGCTGCGACTGAGCCGGGGTTCAGGGGTGGGGTGCTATCTCTCCCCCCCACAGAATCCCTTACTTCATAACTCTGCATGTTCTGAAGGGCTGTAGCAGACCCTGTCGTTCCCTCTCGTCAGATATTATCCCTTAGCACCTTTCCGAGGGGAGAGGAGACGCTAAGCTATAATCGTTAAGTCTGGAGGATCAGGGGAAGTTAGGGAAGGGCTCCGCCCTTGCCCTTCTTGCCGGCTTGCTCCCAGACACAACTGGCTCTCTAGACTCAGCTTCAATTAAGAAAGGTGTTAGAACCTTGCAGTCTCTCAGCTTTGATGTCTAACAACAACGGTGAGAATGAGGGAGACCTGCCGGAAAGAACAAGCCGATGCAATTAAATCAAACTTTATTACATTCGCTTTTGGGGGAAATCACTTCTGCCTTTGGCACGTGGCTCTACCAAACGAAACCGTACTTTTTTTTTATAAAGTCCTTCTACTCCTCTTCTCAATATGGCAGGGACACAAAATAATATCAAAAGCAATATTTCATAGCCAAAATACCTCGGATATAACTCAAAACCACACACAATAATGCTTTCCATAAAAAAGGTTTTTTTAAAAAAAAAAAAATAATAAAAATAAATAAACCAAGCAACTAGCAACTCAACAAAGAGCTTTCCCACAAAACAAATGATTTTGAAAATAATAAAAAGTTCATAAATAAAAGAATATAGATGAAGTAGCAGAAAATATTAGCAAGTATAAAAGTTGCTTGTTAGGCCGAAATGATTAAAATCTACAGATTAGAATTAATTAGAGAAAGAGTAAAATCTAATCAGTATATTGTCAATCAACTAGTAAATATTTAATATAGTTTTGTTATTATAATCTCTATATTCTATACAAAAATGTATGATAACTCATAAATATGGTCGGATAGAAAGTAAAGTAATGAAATTTTACACTTCAGATTTTTATTAAATTATAAATTATATTATATTATGGAACGGAACAATTGTATTTAGAGCTATGTGGTATTTATCTGGATTTTGGTACCAGTAATTCACAACCTTTCCTAACTGTCCAGAGGGTTTCTCAGATAACCGTGTTCCATTATTGAAAGATGGTTAATCAAGAATAATTAAAATAAATTAGGAAACTTCATTATAATTATAACTATTTTAAAAATTACAAGATAAAAAGAACATTTTATAAACTACGTTTTAAATTTTCTGTTGAATCATATGTAATGTTGATAATATAATATAATTTTGTCATTGTTATAAGTTATAATATAATGTTGATTTAAATCAAATTATAATTATTATTAACTACGGGAAACAGACAGAGAAAAATACACTCCAGCGCCAGGATTTGAACCACGGGCCTCTATATAGTAGTTAATAATAATTATAATTTGATTTAAATTAAAATTTAATCTTTCCGTAGTATGAATACTACCAAAATCGTAATATATGAATATAATGTTGGTGAAAAAAAAAAAATTGCGAATTTATTTACTCTACATAAATCACAACCATCTAGAGAGCTGATCTTATACATATATAAAAGGACAAATCTATGTACAACGGATCTCGCCAACACCGAATCTAAACCGTGCCATTGATATGCCCCCGTGTAGGGACAGTAAGGCTACATCGTTACTGGGTTCATCCTCTTAACAGCCAAAGATTAATGAAAGGACAGTTCTATAAGCATGAAGACCATGTAATCATCTCCGTGATTTTTTCAAGTTTTATAGAATGAGTGTAAATTTCAGTATTTATTTAATGTAATTGAACCAAAATCACCTATCGTGACACAAAATGGAGAAAGTCAATACCCGCTAAAGAACGTTTATCAGTTACCTTGAGGTAAGTACAGTTTTTAATTCATCATTACTGTCTAAAGTTGCGACTAAACAGTCGCAAGTGCGTGCCAGTGTGTCTCATTCCAAAAGAGCGACAATCGCGTCGCCTCAAATATAGGTCTGGTTGCGTTTTTTTAATCGCCCGCATATTTTAGTCGCATATGGGTGCATTCCTATTTAAAACCATGTGTTCTATTTACGCGACAAAACAATCGCACGATTAGAAATCCCAAGTGGGCGCCTAGCCTAAGAGAAGAAAAAGAATGTGTACAAGTAAAGAAGTACAGATACATAAAAATTAAACCGATACCTAGGACACAAGTGTAAAGAAACCTGGTTGTCACACGTCAATTAATTTATTTCTTTGTTTACTTTTCCTTTTTCGCTGTCATTCAATGTTTATCTCTTAATTAAAAATTACAAATTTGAAACCCGTCAAAATGAAGATTGTAAAATTAGAATAATACAATATATAGAAGGAGGATCACTGATAACATTGAAGCCAACTTTGGTTGTTTCCCTTAATCCGCGTTCTAAAAATTCATTTTTGAAATTTGTGACGTCACAACTCTAAAATTATTTGCCTTCGGTTTTTTAATTTATTTTTTAGTAAATTTTAATTATTGATAGTTAGTTTCGTTTATTGTAATATTTTTATTGTGTTTTATCTTATTTTTAGCTTGGAATATGCTGAAAATAATACGTGTGGTGTCGCGGGACACCCGGTAGTAACGAAGTTCCTTATATTTTTCATTAAATATAAATTATAAAATCACACTGCTAAGTACGTATACATTGCTAAATACTTATACATGGAGGAGTTAGAAAAGAGACAAAATTAAAAGTAATGAACTGTTTGTACCTGGCAGAGTTAAGGCAAAATTAAAAGAAAATCATTATTTGTATAATTAAAGCAAGCGTCTTACTATAAATATATATTAAATATAAGAAAAAAGTTGATCATGATGAGTTAACAGTGAAAGAGTATGTTTGTTAAAGGAGTTTGGATTGAAATAGGACTGTTTTCTACCTACCCGGCCAATTAATTTAAAATATATCTCTTCCCTACTCTACAGCTTCTGCTTGTATCAGGGTGATATTTTACATTTTGACATATGTAACAAAAATAATCAAAACAAGTCAAGTAACAGGCTTCCTTAATAACACTTTTTCCCGTCTTTTAAAGCTTACGTTTACGCGAGCGTTGCGTGTGAACGCTTGGGCGGATAACGTTTTCCGACGAACTCAGCCTGGGCATTGGTAAAATGAGCATGTGTACCAAATTTCATTTAACTCGGTGAGCTTTTACTAGAGTTATCGTCATCTGTAGATTTCGTGACGGATTTTGCGTGACAGTGATTTTGGTCGTTTTTTTCGGATTCACTCCCGGGCTCCAGAACGTGCCATAAGGAACTTCGTTCCAATAATGTTTATTACATCATGCCGTGCGAGGTGAAAAAATGACGTCAGAGTGAAACGTAAACAATAACCAATGGCAGGGTTTGTCTTCTTGATTGTTTGTGAGCGGGCTTTGAATAGTTACAAAAGTATGTCCAACCTTCTCCAGTATAATGAAAAAAAAGTCCAGTCATGCACCATGACTTAATGAGCGAATTTTCAAAGAAATCTGCGTTTTATTGGCTTATGATAATATAGGAAAATTTTGGTTTAGAATTTGCTCGGGTGAAAAAAAAAATTGGTACACAGGGGTACGGGGTACAAAAGTCAAAATAGTATTTACCCTTCAAGATGCATGTCGTTGGAAAGCTCTTTAAGAGTACAGTAATTGTTGTTATTTACACTTTTATCATATTTTCACATAAAAGGGGGGTAAAATGGAAAAAACACGTTTTTTGACCCAATATGGTCAAAATTTGACCCCTAAATGGACTCCAAAAATTCTGGCCAACGAACTCATCCTTTCTTTTGATATTATTGAAATTTTAAAATTTGTTTGAAATTTTTAAGTGCATCCCAAGGGGAGATATCGTCTGGAGTGACACATATATACATATATACATACATATATACATACATACATAAAAAAAGTGTTAAATTTCAGGAATCGATTCAGAATGGTCTAAAACGGATTTCCATGGAAAAATTTTTCAAAAATTCGCATTACAAAAATTTTGAAGCCATTGCAATAGCGTAATTTTCTTTTAAAATTCGCTAAAATGGGTGTTGTTATGTTGGCAGCCTGGTCTTAAGGACACAACCTCTCGGCAAAAGTTGGCTTCAGTCTCTTATCAGTAATTGCTTATAGGATTCCGATTCTATGCTCCTTCTATATATAGTATTATTCTAAGATTGTAAATATGGGACATGTCAAAACAAATAAAATAACTTTCGGATTTTTTCCGAACTAACTTTCCATACAGCAAAATTTGCTGAAAACGAATTAAATTCTGCTGAAAGATGGCTAAAAGTATTAAAATATTGCATTGTCATCGTGTTTCAAATGTCTAGCTACTCGGGAAGTTAGTTAAAAATCGATTGCAAGATTTGTACTGGACAAACAAACAAGAAAGCAAGCTAATAAAAACGTAGTAACAATATATCGGTATGCCGTCATATATCAATAATGTTTTAATTTTAGTCATTAAAGCTACTTTGAAAATAAATAATTTAAAAACATTATTATATAACACATTGCTACAACATGTTTTTATTTGTTGTTTTACCAAAAACCTTATTTTAATATATTTAAAAAAGGACGGACTACAATTTATTTGTACTGTCCTGCACAACGAAATTTTTTAATGTCTCCGATTTCAAAAATTCCTGGACAGAAATCCCTTTCAAACATCAGGGAATATGTTTTTGTCTCGATTCTGTCAGTCGATATATTTGTCTGCGCACATTTAATATTGAAAAAAATAAGTGTGATTCCACTAGGAGTCGAAATAGATCCAAATATCATTTGTCCATTCGTCCAATAATAGGACCAACACTAATTGCCATTGGCATACTAATTTTTAAACTGAGACCACTTTTTACAGCTAAAAGTACAACTATTGAGAATTAGCAATAAATAATAATTAAACCTGAATATATGTAATCTGAAATGACCTTTCTCTTAAAATTTTAAATAGATAGGTGTGTGTGATGAAGCCGCGGCAACCTCTAATATCTAGATTAACCAGCAACATATACGTTTATTTTGGCGTAGAAGCAGGAGTGCTAAACAACATTTTTGCTCGGGCAAATAAAAGCATAGATCTGTCTTAGCAGATTGTTGCTTAATACAGGCTAGTGCCTAAATTTTACGGAATCGCTATGTGTAAACTATAAGAAATACGTAGTTCATTTAAATTTATAAAAAAAATTTAAAGTGGTTTTAATAAAAAGTAGATCTATCCTTTTTGTTGATGAAGGTTTTGAGGTTCTTTTTTAAATTTCTTTTAATTAACGGCTGGGTTGCTAGTTCTCTTCGTAATTATCATTCAGATCCTTACCCGGGTGGTAGAAGGGGGACTTCTGTTCAGCTTATCTCTTCTCCGGGCCCCCAGCCCCTTATCTAAAGGAAAGGACAGCTAAGGCTTAAATTCCAGCGAGTTTTATTTAGCAGGATCTACCCTGTTACAGGAGGGACTGTGAAAGATATCTCGGAGATAGAGAGAGAGAGACAACCACAATGACTGATTGGATTAGGGCCACTCTAATGATTAGACTCGGGGCCTCTACCAAACTTAGGGTAGACATGGGCCTCCCAACGAGGGGGAGGAGGTCCCGGCAAATAAAATTTAGTGTAAAATGATTATAGAGCTATCTAGGTTGAGAGCAGGGCCTTAAGCAGTAGTAGCAGCTTACAAACAACCATCTTGGGCAACATTTCTAACATTGAACCTCTAGCAAGGAGATCATCAAGATACGTTCGAATAAAAAACTTCAATATCAGTAAAGCAAAAGTAAAGACAAGAAATGAGATCTGACCTAAATCAGCAAAAAAAAAAAAAAAAAAAAAAAAAAAAAAAAAAAAAAAAAAAAAAAAAAAAAAAAAAGTACCAAGAATGTAAAGAGTAAAATCTATTGTTCTTATTAAAAAGGAGAAAAAACACAAATAAAATGATATTTATTTTTTAGCTTAAGCATACGCTCTAGGAGTCTATAGAAATTATACTACTCGAAATAAACGCACAATAAAATAAAAATTCAAACAAACGTTGCATAAAGCGCCTTTTTCCACTCATTCCTTCATTTGAAATTGCGCCTAAGAGAAATTTCATTTAAAATAAAACCTTCAAAGCATGATCACTATAGACAATCAAAGAAAATGAAAACAACTAGACAAAGAGAAGTTCTTTTTAAACACTGTATCATAACTAAAGTAAAGAAATCATATGTTTGAAAAAACAAAAATAAAATAAAATAAAAAGTACTGCAAGATGCGTTTACATCAAGTTCGACTCAAAGTCTTTCTACTCATTTCTCTTCACCATTTTTTTTTTTTTTTAAAAAAAGGAATAAAAATTGAAAACAATTATACTCTAGAGTCTAGAGCCCTTTGGTAGAGAGAGAGAGAGAGAGAGAGAGAGAGAGGGGGGGGGAGCCATTAGAACTAAACTAAATCACCTCGCCAACACTCAAATTAATTTCAATCCTTCAAAACACAATCTCCATCCTCTTCAATTTAAAAAAAAGAGGGAAAAATTTCCCTCCTTCACATTCTACTTTCGTTCTAAACAGGCATAAAATGGAAAAATTACTTTTTTTTAAACTATAAGAAATATTTGGTAACTACGAGTATATCTTTAATACTTCTTTTTAGAAATTAATTATACTGCATTAAAACGTAGCCTGATGTTTGTATATGATATAGATTTATATGTGTGAAATAAGTAAACTTCATTTTAATAAGTTTAATTTATATTATAATTTATTATAGAAAATTAGATGGTAGTTTACAAAACAAGTCACTATAGGTAATTCATAAATGAAAGAAAAACAAAAATATAATAATGGGAATGCACTAGTAGCAAGAAAGGTTCCCTTAAGCATGGACACAGCAAAGGCGGGAAGGTTCATAAAAATAGTGTTGGAAGGCACTTGGCGTAATTCCAGGGAGAGAGGACATATTCTTTGTGCCAGAGAACATTTCATACATTTCAGAGCGGAGCCTAGCAACACTATTTTAGCAACCTTCCCGCCTTTATCAGCTATCATATCAGTGCTATTAAAGATACATAGTTTAATTTTCCTAAGTGTGTAAGGTAAGGGAACCTCCCCTACATTAGAACATCCTACTACTTCATTCATTATTATGATAAAAACTGTAGAAATGATAAAAAGTAATAGTCCAGGAGATAGCGTGCAAAAAAACTAGAATTTTGTGTACTACTATAGTAGTTAGTACAGTAGTAGTTAGTAGTAGTTAGTAGTTAGTACAGTAGTAAGTGCCTTTTAAGAATATGTGGTCGGCTAAGTTCACCTGCGGACAATTTCAATTGACATTTGAAAAAAACAAAGCGGTGAGGAGAGCGGGCCACTTTCCTGACTAAAAAATTAGTAGAAGACCAAGACCAACTATCAAGTTTATGTTATTTTGTCACTTGATAGGTTAGTTATTCAAATATTACTCCAAATCAAAGGGGTCACACCTACCAAGTGATAAACTAGCATCAACTTGATTTTTGGTCTAGGATCATAAAAATCACGTTGTCCACCAAAATGGGCGGGACACCGGTTTGTTTTTTTTTTAAATGCCAATTGGCAAGCAATGTCCCGCAAACGAACTTAGCGGACCATACATGCTCTAAAAGACAACTTGTGCGCAAAATTCTAGCTTTATGTTAGTCAAACACTTTGCACGCTATCTCCTTAACTATAAGTATAAATTAATGTAGCGTTGTCTGAACATTAAATAACAGACTAGTAGATAATTTATTACAACGTTTTTATTAGCTTGCTTTCTTGTTTGTTAGTTTGTTTGTTTGTTTGTCCAGTACAAATCTTGCAATCTATTTTTAACTAACTTCCCGAGTAGCTAGACATTTGAAACTTTTAGAATAGCTCAGAACACGGCGACAATGCAATATTTCAATACTTTTAGCCATCTTTCAGCAGAATTTAATTCGTTTTCAGCAAATTTTGCTGTATGGAAAGTTAGTTCGGAAAAAATCCGCAAGTTATTTTATTTGTTTTGAAATGTCCCATATTTATAATCTTCATTTTGACGGGTTTCAAATTTGCGATTTTTTATTAGAGATTAACATTGAATGACAGCGAAAAAGGAAAAGTAAACAAAGAAATAAATTAATTGACGTGTGACAACCAGATTTGTTTACACTTGTGTCCTAGGTATCGGTTTAATTTTTCTGCATCTGTACTTCTTTCTTCTCTTACTGTCCCTACACGGGGGAACGGTTTGGATTCGGTGTTGGCGAGATTCCTTCTACAAAGATTTGTCCATTTATTGGTTTAAGATCAGCTCTCTATGTGATTGTCATTTATGTGAAGTAAATAAATTCGGAACTATTTTTTTTTTTTTTTTTTTTTTTTTTTTTTTCACCAATATTATATTATTATAACAATGACAATTATAAATTATATTATCAACATTACCTACATAATATGATTCAACAGAAAATTTAAAAACGTAGTATATAAAAAGTTCTTTTAATCTTGTAATTATTGTTATTAATGTTAAAATTATGTGCTTTAACAGTTACGAATCTATACTAGCCTTCACTCCACGCTCTACGCAGGGCTTTTTATGTAATAAATATAGCCCCTAATTTGCGATTCGCAGGGTATTTCAGTCTACAGAATGGTCTATAATAGGAATAGTCCTCATTCTTTTCTTTAAAGGCATGGAAAACGAAACTATCTATAGGCTTTTCATTTAATAACTTGGCTTACAAGTAGTGATGTGGGCCGGGTATATACCCAGCGGGTAGGGTAAATAAAAATGGGTATTTACCCGGGTATATACCCGAGGCCAGGGTAAATACCCAAAATGAGGGTATTTATGAAAAATAATTATTTAAATAGTGTTTTAAGAGATTCTGAGAATTTTCCATACTCTAATGGCTTTAATAAATGTCATTTAGGGAGTATAGGATGTGTTAAGCTCACTTAATTCCTAAACAATAGCCTACAAAAATACCCAGCGTACGGGTATTTATTATTTCTAAGCACATATATTAATATTAATTATACAGATTAAATTATTTCAAACAGAATGCTTATTTTGAAGGTCTGTGCAGTGAAAACACCACCATTTTGAAGGAAAAGGACAGGATTATTATTTTGAAAATTAGGTTATGCATTCTTATTTTATGCAGGCATATAGTCCAGGAAGATAGCGTGCAAAAAAGTTTCTGACCACCATCAAGCTAGAATTTTGTGTACAAGTAAATGTTTTGGTGCCTTTTAAGAATATGTGGTCAGCTAAGTTTGTCTGAAGATAGCTTGGCAATAGGCATTTGAAAAAACAAACCGGTGGAGAGCAGCCATGTCAGAATTTTCATGATCCTGAGTATTAACTTAGTTAGTAGACCAAAAATCAAGTTGATGGTAGTCTGTCACTTAATAGGTGACCACTTTGATTTGGAGTAATATTTGACTAACCAGCCTATTACGAGAGGAACTAGCATCAACTTGATTTTTAGTCTAATAACTAATTTCATACTCCAGGATCATGCAAATCACATTGTCCACCATAAAGGGTCGGAAATGGCCGCAGTGGCGTAGCTAGAGCATTGGGGGCCCCCCGACAATGACTTTTTGGGGGCCCCTCACCAAAGAAAATTGATGAGCAAAAAAATATATTTGCGTTCAGAACTGAATAGGGCCCCTCTGATAATGGTATAGAAGTATGATTCCAAGGTAGTTAGATTTTATTATGCCCTAAAGGGGGCCCCCATTGACAATTGGATTTAGGGACCCCATGGCACCAGGGGCCCACCCGTAACAGGGGCCCGTGCGGACCCATAGTATGCCACTGCATGGCCGCTCTCGACTGGTTTGTTTTTTTCAAATGCCTATTGCCAAGCAATGTCCCGCCGATGAACTTAGACGACCACATATTCTTAAAAGGAACCAAAACATTTACTTATACACAAAATTCTAGCTTGATGTTAGTCAGACACTTTTTTGCACGCTCTCTCCTGGACTATTATTCTTATTAACTCATTAATATCCATTCAATAATATTATTGAAACATAATATCACTTAATAACTACTTGAATTTTAATAATATATTTTATTTACAATAAATAAGTTTGAAATTAAACTAGTAGCAGTCGTAACTTAAAAGTGTATCATAAATACCCGGGTATTTACCCAAAATGGGTATTTACCCGGGTAAATACCCAGGGTATTTACCCGCAGTTTTAAATACCCGGGTATTTTACATCACTACTTACAAGATAATAGGAAATATAATATCCAACACTCAGTTCAAGTTAAACTGATAATATATTTGAAATAAAATGATAATATATTTTACTACATTATAAAATTAACTTAACTGACAATACGTCGAAATCTATAAATAAACATTTTGACGACTTAAAGACAATTGACATCCTACAGGAAACATAGCCACTGATTCCTGGCATGAGTCCTACGCGGAGTGGGGGTGAAGACTAGTTGAATATATTCATAAATAAAATTATTATTATTTAAAAAGAAAAAGCTCCACCCTGTGCATAGTCAAGCTAACTTTTTTTTGTTTTCTGTAAGTTATATTATATTAAAAAACACAAACGCATCACACACACATAGAGTAAATAAATATATATATATATATGTGTGTGTGTGTGTGTGTGTGTACCTATATATTATATTTTCCCCTTGAAGAAAACGGGAACGGGAAATTATTAATGTTATAAAAGTTAAAATATTCACTGAGTATAAAAGTAGGGGAAGACAAAATGAAATAAAAAAATAAATAAAAAGTTACTTCTGAGAGCACTATCCAAAGAAACTCAGGAAAATTATATTTTAATTTCAAAAGTTTTATTGTACAAAGGTGCGTGCTTGAAACTTATAAAAAAATATAATAAAAAACAAAACCAGGAAAGTTAAGGAGATTTACAGAAAATATAGTATAAGATTATAATTAAAATTATCATAATTTATAATAAATTATTATAATTATTTATTATTATAATTTAAGGCTTCACTAGTAAATCCTTCAGTAAGACAAGTGTACAAAGAAGATTAATTGAACAGAAGTAAAGCTAGAAAAATTAATGAAGATAATAAAATTAATAGAAGACATTTATTTCTTTTGGGAAGAACTTATGTAGATTATTTTATCAGCTGGAAAGAATGAATTAAGTCGGTTTGACCTGGTGAAGCTCACCGAGTGTTATTCGCTAAAATGATTGAAGATGTTTATTTTAAATCTACTATCTACTCATATTAAATAAAAACATACTTGGTTACTTGCTATAACACAAATATTTAAAAGAGACCAGCCAATGATCAATAGAATATAGTATTTATAGGGCAAATATGAAAACGCACCTGAAGAAGAACGACATGAAGAAGGCAGGAGCACGAGAGAGGTCCAGTCTTAAGACCGTTTAGCCTAACGTTCAGGTTGGTTTGAGGGAATAGTGCGTGATGATGTACATGTTGCTCGAGCAACTGATCGTGATGATTCTGCTGAGCTTGTAACTGTAAATGATTATGCTGAAACTGAACTTGTTGTTGTTGTTGCTGCAGCTGAACATGGTTGTGATGTAATAGCTGAGGACGAACTAAGTTGTTCACAGGTAAGCTTCCGATGTTACCGTTAATAAAGTTATTATTGGTACCACCGCTCTGCTGATGTCTGATACAGAATCCTTGAAGTGTTGTAGCCAAGGCGAAGTTGCCGTTTTGTGTCGTCGTCGACGCCGCCGGACCGATAAAATTGCCATTTGACGGAACGTCCCGCATCACGACCATCGGAGAAGGAATAAACGCGCCACTATTAAACACTATTCTACTTTAATCAGTCAAAATATTTCATTTCGCGCACATAAGTTATGTTTATAATTTTTACTTCCATAACTAAACATTCTTAAAACTTTAAAATAACGTAGCAGCTAGCATCACATAGCATCTTCGACCAAACAAAAAATTTAATTGACTGAAAACCTAATTAAAGTTTAACAATAGAAATTATGACACAATATAGAGGTATGAGCAACTTTAAATTAAATACATATAGATATAATACTAGCACATGAAAAACAATAAAGAAAAAATACACTGCCAATTAGTGTGGCACATAGCTTCCTCGCATCCTATCATGTACTTTATTGTTATAATATAGAATAATATATATATTTTTTTTTTTAAGTTTTATTACTTTATTGCTATATTGTTTATTGTGAAAGAACAATTAACATTTTTTAGCGATCTTTAACACTTTATAGGGGTGTCGCTGTAGGTTTTACTTAAAAATTGTATTTGTAAAAAATGTTCGTCTCATTGAATAGATAAGGTTTGATTTTTTTCCCGACCGAAAATTCCAATTTTAAATTTGAAGTTCACGTTTACGCGAGCGTTGCGCGTGTACGCTTGAACGGATAACGTTGTCCAACGAACTCGACCTGAGCATTAGTAAAATAAACATGTCTACCAAATTTCATCAAAATCGGGCAACATTTACTCAAGTTATCGTCGCACGTTTCACGATTCACGGACACACAGACCGACAGACAGACAGACAGACAGACACGGAACCAAAAATGTTCCCTGATGTCTGAAACGGATTTCTGTCTTGGAATTTTTAAAATCGGAGGCATAAAACTTTTTTGTTCTCAAAAGAGAACACAATGCTTCCGTTACCTTCGGTAAGCTCGGAAGCAAAATATATAAATCTTCTATATTTATGCGCATTTTTGTGGAGGTCTATTTTTCTCTGTATGTTTCCCGTAGTTATTGTTACCTAATTATAATTTGATTTAAAGCGCATTTGAGTTGGGTCAGTCATGGGCAAGTCAATAAATATATAAATAAATTAATTGATTTTTCTATAACGGTATTAATTAATCTTAATTTTTAAAATGATTTTTGTAATAATAATCGTTTATTTTGTTAACCAATAAATTAAATACAATATAAACATTTGTAACAAAACGGTAGCCTTGGTCAGTTGGACCGTCAGGCGTTTTTGTAATATTGTATATATATATATTTTAAATGAATTAAATTATTCTTTTTAAATTTTACTAATGTAAAAAATTAATTTAATAATTAAAGAATAATTAATATTATTAAATAATATGAATTTATAATTAATATTAAATAATTAATTTGATAAATCTTCTATGTGCTAAGTTTCAACTCGATTAAATTACTATAGAAGTGTCAACTAACCCTCCAAAGATTGTGACGACAGACAAAAGACACCGAAAAACAAACAAAAGTCAAGTTATTATAAAGGATTTAGAAATTAAAGCTTTAATAACTAATACACATAGAAATTGTGATTATAACATCATTTTATGTAATATAAAATAATAAATTAATACTACTTGATTTTCTTTAGAGAAAATGTGTCTTCTACTACTAAGTAGTGTTAATTGAAGCGAGCGTAGCGAGCTTCCTACATTCAACGAAATATGCTCCGTGTCTGTCTGTCTGTCTGTCTGTCTGTCAGTAACGTTCACGCGTGTGACGATAACTTGAGTAAAAGTTGACCGATTTAGTTGAAATTTGGTATACATGATCCTTTTACTAATACTCAGGCTAAGTTCGTTGGACAGCGTGATCCGTCCAAGAGTTCGCGCGCAACGCTCGCGTAAACGAGAGGTTCAAAAATTAAATTGGAATTTCAGGACGGGAAAAGATTCTATCATCATCTATTCGATGAGACAAACATTTTTTTCAAATAACATTTTTTAGTAAAACCAACAGCGACACCGCTATGAATTAATAAAGATCGCTAAAACTATTAAAGCGGGCCTAAACGTTTATAATAGAGAAAACAACCTTTTTTCCGATATCTTACGTTCTAACGTAACGATGTTAATAAAACTTCATAGACACCACCTGATGCACAATTGAAACAGGCATGCAAAATTTCAATTTGATACGTGCAGTAGTTTGTTTGTAGCAGAGAGATACAAATTATAAATATTGAAATAGAGATGTGTGGTTAGAGGAATAGTAAGAATGCGGGGTGGTTCCCTTACTACTAGCCGCTGCACTAATACCAGACCCATTATCTATCAACTCATCATGATTCACAATATATTTTTTTTCAATATTCAATACATATTTATTACTATACGCTCGCTTCAATGATAGAGCCACGCGATGCCTAGTGTTATTTCAGAAACACTCAATGTTAATGGCACTACTACATTAACATGCTTTTTAATTTAGTTACATCTTGTTATGAAACATGATCAATGTAATTAACATTAACAATCGTCAGCTGAGAACAAGGTAATTCCTTTGGGATGGTTAATGCAATTGTCACAAGGAACGTGAAGTCGGAGAGGGTGAAGGTGCAAAACCGATTAGCTTAGTGTTGAAGTCTAGCTTCTATCAGATGGGTTCGGGCAAATAGAACCAGACAGTCTAATCCCATTCATCAGACTAAATCAACTGATTAGTTAGACGTAATTAATTGTGTCCGTGGCACAATCGGCTCGTGAGTCCGCTAGTTAAACGAATGATTGATGGTTTTAGTCGCCTTGTAAGCATACAAGGCCTACTAACGTTTTATTGTAGAGTAGCATAATATATAAGTCAGAAAAATTAACTTTAAAAAATAAAGTAAATTTTAAATTTATTTTTTTGTTCACAAAACCAACAAGAAGGAAAAATAAAATCGGTCAGACAAAAATCTCTCATATCAAATAACTTATTTCAATAATTTATTTTTGTATATTATTAGGTATAAGTGCACTGTGCACTAGCTTTCACCCAGCACTCCACGCGGCGGGAAAAGTCACAGCTACCGGATCGATACGCAAATCCGTCTGTACAGTTAATAATATATTCATGTTTTCTGGGGCCAATATTATATAAGAAAATTAGTCTAAGTTGTCTCGATTTTTTTCGGATCAGTCTATTGAAAGGAATATATGGTAATTAATCCAAGGTTTTGAGCTAGTAAAATGAAACACCTTTATCCAGAGATGGCAAGTAAGATTTTATCAATTTTATGTAATTGAAGTAAACTGAATTTAAATTTTTTTTGTGCCAGTACCTAATATTTTTACAGTACTATTATTTTGTTTAGTTTAAGGGTAAATAAAAAAGGGTAAAAAATAAAAGTTATTAAATTTTAATTATAATTAAATTAAACTGATTCTAACTTTTACTTCCGAGCTTATGGAAGGTAACCGGAAGCTATGAGATTGCTCTGAAGAACGAAAATATTTCATGTCGTCGATTACAAAAATTCCAAGAAAGAAATCCGTTTCAGACATCAGGGAACATTTTTGGCTCCGTGTCTGTCTGAAAATGAGGTGAAAATGATGATCAATTCGACGGCTAATTTGTTAACTGATGCAAAGATATCTGGTCTATTATTCCACACTTCTAAAAGTAAAGGTCGGTTCTAGTTCTCGTGGTGAATGAAATGAAGAAGTATCCAAACATTTTGTTAAATAATTTAATATATTTTGCTAAATAACATAATATATATAGATAACGAAGAGAAATCGGTTTTTTGTTTTCTTTTTTATACAAATCAACAGATTTATTCCGAGCTACATGAAATTATGTACTCTTGACCTTCAAAACAAGAGATGATTCATTGCATGGGATTTCGAAAAACCACCCCCGGGGTACGCCACGTATTGAGCTAGTATTTTATAAAAATACTTGTTGAATAAAACTAAAACAAACTATTTTTTAGTTTTTTGAGGGCAGCCTTAAAAAAAATCACAATGGCAAGTATTTATTTATTTGTTTCCTGTAAAAAAAAAATGATGAACGAGTGTAATCGGATTTCCGAGTAAATACGACAAGAACAATTGAGTTAAGAAGATTACATAGAAGACTTTTACCTTCAACATTCAGTAAAATACCTCATTAAGAAGCCATTTTCGAGAAAAATAAGCTAGAATATTTACTCTAAAAGTTAACTCAGGAAAGAAAGTACGACAAAGAAGATACTTGTAATACTAAGTAAGCTTATACAACTTAATTATGATTAACATTGATAAAAATCGCGTGTAAAAACAATTCAAGCGTCATATAAAGCAGAACTAATGAAATATACTCAGGAATTTTAATGTTTTATTTTATGATCAGACTAAATATTTAATCCCTCATACCTCGTCGATTTGTTTATTACTATTGTAATAAAATTGTTATTACGATCGATAATGATATTAAATACATTCAGCACGGCAATAAATATATAAACATAAACTATTAAAATTCGCTGAATTTATACGCTTTAACGACCTTTGAATTTAAAAAAAAGATACGTCGTCTATTTAGAAGCTTAGAGCCCACTCTTCTTAACCATTCAATTTCACTGAAATACAGTAATAAACATATTTAAACAAGCCTTATGTGGAATAGAGAAAAATAATGCTAGTTCTACATTTAGGGATATTTTTAGTATAAAAAACAAAAAAAAAAAGTATATTTATTTAAGTATAAAAAAACAGAAACTTTTGTTACGATCCGATTTTGAAATTATGACGGATATTCAATTGAAAGTCAGTAACGCATTAACCAGATAGACATTATTCCATTTTGAAGCCTACACTGAACTAGTACCCACGGGTGTGTTTTTTTATAAAAATGTTAGTGGAGGTGAAATTTTTAATAATTAATTAAATATGGTATTCTAGGATTTATATTCGAATCATTATGTAAAATCCGTATTTGTAAAATTAACTGATTTGTATATAAATACGAGATATGTATATATATGCTCATTAAGACAATACAATCTTAATAAATCTTTTGAGATAATAATCTTGTAAGAAGTCAATATATAGTAAAACATTTAGATGATTACTAATACAATAAGTGATTATTAGTACAATAAGTGAAGTATATAGGTAAAAAATTGTAAATAATGATTACGTTAATGTTATAAATTTATTCCATCTGGTAGATTGGGAGCCCGCCCGCTCTTGTCTGTTTATTATTGATCATGCACCAAGCCGGGGGCCCCCCTCCGCGGGCCCATCTCCTATTCCACTTATCGTCAGGATTGACAACACAAGATTAACTGTATTAGAAATTATAAAGAAAGACAGAAGTTGTATCATCTTAAATAAAAAAAATAATTCCGAAAATATATAATAAATCATTGTTAAAAAATTAAATACATTTATCAAGAAGCGAACAAAGAGGAAGAAAAACTTGTAATATTTCGGACATGAGGGGAGTGACAAAATTCAATCAAATTAATCACATCTGAGTGTCGGTAAGTTCGACCTCATAGAGCACAAGATGACGCGCTTCAAATCTTAAGCTTCAATTTTAAAGAATCAAGTCTCAATTTTTAAAGAATTTAATAATTTATTTAACCAAGTTGAATTAGTTTGTAAGTCAAAGCTTTGTTTTAAAACAAGATTTAAAATATTTGTTTATAAACTAGACAATATCGATTTATCAAATTAAAAAGCAAAGGAACTAAATCCTAATTTTTTAAAAAAAAAATACTTATGAAACTTTTAGAAAAGCCTTCTCCTTTTAGCGAGTTTAAAACTTTCGTTAGCCACTTCCAACTAAACTTTTCTATTAAATTGAACAAAACATGTCTAGAAGAAAGTTAAAAGTATAACGATAGAAAAGTTGATCTAAATCTTCCATTTTTCATTTCATAAATTGAATATGCCTTTTTTTTCAACGTGAGAAAACAATTTATTGAAAGAGTAAAGTAGGAAAAATGTTGTTCGACTAGGTAAAAATGTTTGATATATGACGTTGGTTTCAAGGAAAATTGGTTTAGTATTGTATATTTCACTTATATGTAGTACCTATGCATTCGTTTCATTAAAACAAAAATACAATAAATGGACACATTCTTAATTTTTCTATTACTTTGCTTATATATGTCTATGTCTATACATTCGTTCCATTACAACAAAAAGAAAATAAATGGACACATTCTTAATTTTACTATTACTTTGCTTATATATGTGTCTACATTCGTTCCATTATAAAAAGAAGAAAATAAATAGACACACTCTTATAAAGTTATATAAATATATATCTATAATATAAGTGGCAATGTCCTGATTGACTGACTGACTGACATAGAATCAACGCACAGCAAAATCTGCTTAACCGAGAGACTTGAAATTTTGAGGATATACTCGGTTCATATCATAGGCATCCACTAAGAAAGGATTTTGCGAAATTTTTATTTTTGTACCCAGGGGTACGGGGTACAAATGTCAAAGTAATGAATACTTTTAATGATGCATACTGTTGAAAAGCTCTTTAAAAGTACAGTAATTGTTGTTATGTACAGTTTTGTCATATTTTCATTTAGGAGGGGGTAAAATGGAAAAATATGTATAACTACATCTTATATAAATGAAGAGTGTCTATGAGTGTACTGCTTACATGAGATTATAAAGTTAAAATGTTGGTACACAGGAGTACGGGGTACAAATGTCAAAGTAATTGATAGGTACCCTTTATGATGCATATCGTTGAAAGGCTCATTAAGAGAAAAGTAATTGTAATGTACGTTTTTGTCATTATTTTCATTTAGGAGAGGGGTAAAAAGGAAATGTCAACGTAAGTGTGTGTACGCCCGCGCGCGAACGGGCACGTGTGTGTGTGTGTTCTTTATTCAAATCTACCGTTTTATTCCGATTTGAATGAAAATTTGCACACTTGACCTTCAAAGCAAGGGGAAAAGGGGAAGGTCACTGATTTCATGCATGTTCGAAATTTTGATTTTGGTACACAGGGGTACGGGGTACAAATGTCAAAGTAATGAAAACCCTTCACGATGCATACCGTTGAAAAGCTCTTTAAGAGTGCTGTACAATTATTGTTATGTACATTTAGGCGGGTAAAATGAAAAATATATCTATATCTATGGATAAAAAACTAATAATTGTTGTGTCCGTACATTTATCCGATTGGCTAAAATTTTGTATTAATTCATTTATTTATTTTATTTTATTTTTTTATTATTATTATTTTTTTTAAAATACCTTTATTGAATAGTACAGAAGGAAAATACCACTGCTTTTCCTTTTTAAAAATTTAAATTTAGTCGGAATGAATTACTAATTTGGGATATTAGCAAATTATCTTATCAAAGGGGAGGGATAGAATCTAGATATTCTCGCTTTGTAAAATAATTTAAATGTTTCTTGATGGTAGTTTATAAATCCATTAAATTGAAAATAAAACACCCCGTAGCGAAGCACGGGTATTCAGCTAGTATATACATATATATATATATATATATATATATATATATATATATATATATATATATATATATATATATATATATATAAATTTTGTTTTATTCTTATAGTGTTTCTGATCAACTCTAACATCAGATTATTACAGGACGGTGGGATCAACAACTTTAAACCTATTTAACTTTACCTTATACTACGTTATTTTACTTTTATACCTATTTATCTTTGGTATGAAACATATCTTGCCTATCTGGGAATCAAACATGATTTGGCTTGGGTACATCGAATGTATAAGTTTTTCGAACGAGGAAAGAGTATACAAGTTATTAAGTTAAAATAACGCGAATACTGTTTGCTATTAAGCGACTAAGCTTACACACCAAATAAAAACTTACTTGTTCAGCAATAAGTTGTCACCAACATAACAAACAGAGAATGTAGAAGAATAAACTTGTGTCTTCAATCAACTTTATTTTTGGTAGTTAAAAAAAGGGAGGGTGGCGAACCAATAAGAAAAAAAATAGCATTCATTAAATCAGAAAAATGTGGTTGAATGGTATGGATGGTGTTTTCCGGTCCAACAGGTATATGGGTCATGGACGAGCCAAAAGGCCCAAATATTAATATTGTCTAACCCATCGTCTACAGTCTAAAAGATACTTAAAATATAGTCTCGTAAACAAAAAACAATCTAGGAAGTCTTTATCGAATTCATTATGAGTCAAGAACAACCAGACGCCTCCACGTTCATAGCGTTTAGATTAACAAAAAATAAATACCGATAAACAATCGACTGATTCCCAAAAACTATTGGAAATATTTTAGAATCGACTACAAGACATTTTCTCAGATTCTCTCTATAGATACTATACGTATATAAGGAAGTAAAAATTGTAATAGTAGTAAATTTAAAATGCTAATAGACGTATCTGTGGGAATAAGTTTTCCAAAGTGTTAATGCAGATCAATGAGAGTCTCACGTTGATCTGCGACATGAACTAGACTCACTTCTAACTACTTCTTCATATTAATTTACCTGATGAATTTCTATCGTAGGCACTAATGAAAGGCGAAAGCTACTTTGTTAAATAAACAATTTACGTAGAGAAACAGTTTGTTACGTCTCAATAATAACGATAAGGAATCAGTACACCGAAGAAACAATCAGTAATCTAAACACCTGCGTTTATTCTAAATTGAGAAAAAAAGCAAGTGACATCGATTTATAGTGAACCATTCTAAAATACAAAGTTTAGCCGAAATGGATTTTGACATTTCTACTCAGAGCAAGAAAAGCAAATAGAGTTTACACATTAAAATGTCTCTGACCTAGAGAAAAGATAAAAATGAAACTTCCACCTTAAAATGCATCTCATCAAAGGGTCATATATTCTAAGACTAACTTTTAATTTACTATATAATGGTATATACTATACTATATTACTATATTAATTTACCATATTTAATGTACTATATTTTATTTAGAATATTTTTCTCTATCCCTTGCCTTACCTCCAAATAATTTCAACATATTTTATATTATTCATATAAAGTCTGATATTATATTAGAGTTTGGAAATAAAACTGGGTAAAGCGAGAGTTAAAGACTATTTTCGTGCATGCAATGCTTTTTTAGAAAAAAGTATAAAAATAATATTATTAGTTTTCGGTGTTGGAAAATGTTATTTATTAATCTCTTCTTGAATGACGCTTCTTTCTACAAAGCTCCTCCACAAAAGAAAATCACATTTGAAAGATAAATTAAGTTTTTATTTACAGAATGTTTTGGTAGGTTTCTTGTTCCATTACATATCACGTGACCTGTAAAGTTTAGAAGAGAGGAAAGGCAGTCAAGTAAAGTACACTGAGAAAATTGGTTGCGTTCAGAACTCAGACACCTTTAACTAGAAATCAGACAAAATCCTTTACTATATTCATTCGAAGAAAACACTAAGAACATCTAACATGTGAACTTGGTTCCAATGGGCACTAAAATTTCTCTTAAACACTTCAGAAAAGTTGATCGAGAGTAAATTATTGCTAACGTCTAGAAAATAAATAATAAAAGTAAAGAAAAGAGATGGGTTTAGATGTGAAATGCTATTTAGCAAACTTGTGGCAAACAAGTCAAGGATTTTAAGAAAAAGTAAGGAAGTTATCAATCAATTAAGAGTTTGGTTTATAAATCACCAGATAAAGTACTTAGCGCTGCTTGGGGGATGAGGATGGGGAACTCGGAATAAAACTGTGGATTTGTATAAAAGGCAAACTAACAAACACGTTTATTTATATGGAAAACAATGCAGAGAAAGTTTACTACGAGTTTCATCGGACAGATTTTAGCATGGAACATGCTTTAGCCTTGACCTAACAACCAAAAAGTGTCACGTTTTTTTTAAGTCTTATAGGTTTGTTTAAATATTGTCAACGTAATCCTGGGTAAAATTAAGGTGCATACCAAAGATACTATGTTATTTAATTTCATTCTAAATTATCTGATGACATAGATAATTTTATAGAGGAGTAATTAATAAGTACCATTTATAATATCTATATTGGAAATAGAAAATAATCGGTCAAGCAAACTCAAACAAAACTTTAAGAAGTAGATAGTGATACTGAATATCTAATCCCATAATAAAAACATCTTACATTAACATTAAGTGTTCAACAGGCGGTTGATTACATTTATGTTTTGATTTTAGCGGGGACAAATTTATTTATTATCAATATCTAAACCTAGATTTTTCTCGAGCCGACTAATATGTTATAGTTTAGAAATAAAACGGGGTGAAGCTTTTGTATAAGAGAAATGCGAGGATTAAAGACTATTCGTATTAAAGTGGACTTCATTTTTAAGAAATGTTTTATAATAATCACCCAAAATCGTTTTACAAACTTATAAACTTAGAATGTAAAAAACAAATCATTTTGCAACAGTAACATATTTTAATAGTTTAAAAAAACCTCAAAAACCCCATACTAATATTTTGGACAAAGCTAGACTTCTGGCGTTACCTTCCTTTTTATATGTAGTCATGCACATGAGGTTTGGTTAGAATAAGGGTTGATGTCAGGCAATAAAATAGGCTATAATCCTTGTCAAGTTTTTTCTGATGAGCAACATGCACGTTTCAAAGGCACGCGATGAGGGTTAGGAACGTATGACCAGTAAAATAACCTGACTCAGGTTAAACAAGATGGATGGAAGAAGGGAAACAGTAGGAGAAGGTAATCGATAGAGTACTCTCCGCGGGTCCCAGCTTCCACAACCCAACATAGCCTTTCAGGGTCAGATAATAGGTCTAAACAAGGGCTCAGGTCACTGCAGAACCACAGAAAGGACTGCCACTATTGAAGGGATGGCTAGTGTAGCTCCAAATATGGCCAGAATTTAACAAAGAAATATGAAAACCCATTCCTTTTTCAGTACAACTTTAAAAACACCAACAAGACTGAACAGTTCAAAATAACTTTTAGAGTCGGGCAAGCATAGTGAACAACTTGTAGAGTCTGGCATAGTGACCAGATTAGACAAATTTATAATATTCACTTATTAAATCAGATATTATTATTGTTCTCAAGATAATATATATATATATATATATATATATATATATATATATATATATATATATATATATATATATATAAAAGAAGAGCTATTTTTGCTGAATCCTCTTTCTACACATCAGCATTAAATAAGGTATACAGGGTGTCCCAACTTAAGTCTGCCAAAAAGAAGGGGCATATAGGGGACCCTAAAAGGAGTCAAAAATGTTATATTAACCTATGTCCTTTCGGGCTTCGTTTTCTGACTGGCGCCATTTTTAAAAATTTTGGGCTAAGCTTATTTTTTTACACTTAAACAAGTGTATCTCGAGAACAAAGCGGGATAGCTGATCATTTTAGGTATCGTTGAAAACCTAAAAACATTTGCTAAAAGAAATGTTATTATCAATTTTCATTTATTTTTATTCCTTCTAGTTCAAATTTAGCTCAAAATGTCTTTTTTTAAAAAAATAAAAAAATCAAGAAATTTTTGACGGCCCATAGTGCTTAAACTAGTTAACATCTTGAATTGTCCAGGCAATGGAAAAACTTCTTTATTTAATCACCTTTTCATGGATACCCATATTACTGTATGTTAAATAGGAAATTTTTTACGTTACAGGCACATTTATTGAAAAAAACTAATGTAAATATGAGAAAAAATTACTTAAATTTAACATCTCCATTTGAACGGTATAATCATTTGACTTGACTTAATCACAATCACTTTTAAAGTAAATGTGTGATGAAATAACTATTGTTGACTATTTCTAGTAGCCTGGAGTATGACCAATAACAGGGGGGGGGGGGGGGCACCTCTCCCTCTTTTAAATAAGTATACAAAATTAAGGCAGAAAACTGCTTTTTTTTACTTTAAATCCAATTCTAATTATCATTAACTACCGGAGACATACAGAGAAAAATAGACCCCAGCATGGGGACCCCAGCATGAACCACGGGCCTCCTTATTTTTATTTTATAAAAGAAAAAACACACATTTTAGCGGAAAATTAAAATAAGGATTAACAAAAGGTAATAATAAGAAACAACATTAACAATAACAACAACATTTAAATACCAACTACTTTGTGATTATGATTAAGTCAAATGATTATACTGTACAAAAGAGGAGAGATTAAAGAAAAAGTAATTTTTTCTCACATTTACATTCGTGTTTTTCTACAAACGTGCTAATAGCGTAAAAAATTTCCTATTTAACATACGGTATAATTATTTGTCTCGACTAATCATAATCACTTTCAAAATAAATTGGTATTTCAAAATAGTTAGTATTGAAATGTTGTTTTTATTGTTAATGTTCTTTCTTATTATTACCTTTTGTTAATCCTTATTTAAATTTTCCGCTAAAATGTTTACTTTTTCTTTTATAAAATAAAATTGTTAAAAATGTAGTTATTATTCTTATTGTTAGGTATTTAAAAAATTTAAAATTCTGCTCCTCCAAACTCTTAATATCTTTATTAAATAAAATAAAAAGCAGTTTTCAGCTTTAATTATAGGTTACATGCTTTTGTATACTTATTTACAAGAGGGAGAGGTGCACCTCTCCTAATGATAATTAGAATTGGATTTAAAGTAAAAAAAAGCAGTTTTCTGCCTTAATTTTTAATTTTGTATACTTTTTAAAAGAGGGAGAGGTGCCCCCCCCCCCCCTGTTATTGGTCATACTCCAGGCTACTAGAAATAGTCAACAATAGTTATTTCATCACACATTTACTTTAAAAGTGATTGTGATTAAGTCAAGTCAAATGATTATACCGTTCAAATGGAGATGTTAAATTTAAGTAATTTTTTCTCATATTTACATTAGTTTTTTTCAATAAATGTGCCTGTAACGTAAAAAATTTCCTATTTAACATACAATAATATGGGTATCCATGAAAAGGTGATTAAATAAAGAAGTTTTTCCATTGCCTGGACAATTCAAGATGTTAACTAGTTTAAGCACTATGGGCCGTCAAAAATTTCTTGATTTTTTTATTTTTTTAAAAAAAGACATTTTGAGCTAAATTTGAACTAGAAGGAATAAAAATAAATGAAAATTGATAATAACATTTCTTTTAGCAAATGTTTTTAGGTTTTCAACGATACCTAAAATGATCAGCTATCCCGCTTTGTTCTCGAGATACACTTGTTTAAGTGTAAAAAAATAAGCTTAGCCCAAAATTTTTAAAAATGGCGCCAGTCAGAAAACGAAGCCCGAAAGGACATAGGTTAATATAACATTTTTGACTCCTTTTAGGGTCCCCTATATGCCCCTTCTTTTTGGCAGACTTAAGTTGGGACACCCTGTATAACTGTTGTAAAGCCAGCTTGGCTCCAGTCTATGCTCTCGTGGCTCCAACTACAGTAGAGTCTCGCTAATCCGGACCCCGCTAGTCCGGACATCCGTATAATCCGGACGGGCCAAAAACTATGTACAATTTGGAACTAGGGTTATTCAGATTTATGAATTGTTGAGATTATCGGGGTTTCTGCTTTTATTGTCTATTGCCATTTATAAAATTGTTCCTAGTATAGTTTACAGGTGTACATTCCAACGTTCGACACGAAGAATACCCGGTATTTCTGTTAAAAATAAATAGATTTAGAATAATTATGAATAAGTAAGAACATCGATAAATCTGTTTCGGTTCCATAGAAATGTAGGGCAGACGATATAAAGGTAGAGTATTCCAGAAAATAAAATTATATATGAGATGAGGAGAGGATTTTAAGAAACACGTAGCGGCGTTTTAACGGAGTTGCGTGAAATTTAGCCAAGCCGCCAGTGTACAATGTCTTAACTTTTTGTGAAATGATTAGGCGTTGCTCGAATTTTATTTCGGAACATAGCTTGTTTCCCTAGAAGTCTCTTCTATACCTGCACCTGCGTAATAGATTGCCATTTTAATTTAATTTATTTGATATTCGGACTGGTGACAGAACAGTCTTTGAGACTAATAGAAGTATTTTTTTACGATTAAAATCTCGATTTAAATATTTTTACCCAACTAAAACTTATTTTATAGACATTATAAAACTGATTCCGTTTTATCCGGACTTTCGGTAATCCGGACAGGGTCCGGTCCCGTCAAACCCGGATTAGCGAGACTCTACTGTACATTTAAGGTAATACTACAGATCTGTTGTAAAATCAATTGTTAGCCTAAATCTGAAAATAACTTGTAATTTAAAGAAAACCCTTTTTTAAAAGTTAATATTCCAAGTATTAAAGTTAACTAATATATATTTCAAACGTAGGGAGAAAAAAGTCTTATTTCTTACCTTTCTATACCATAAGTCAAAAATCTATAATAATTTGCCCAGTTCCAGTAAGTTAGAGAATAAACTTTTTTGTTTCACCTAAAAATTGGATGAGAGGGAGGTACGAAGTAAATCTAGAAATCTTATTCCAAAAGGTAAGTTCGTGTAAGAAATAAGAGGCGAAGGACCGAAGTGGACTTCTAACAAGGCGATAATAACTCTTGGAGAGGTTTGCCTCAGGACTTGACATGTTTCCACAAACTTGCCAGCAAACCTGCCCATCCCACCCCTCTTTCAAGAGGTAATTGCTTGAAATTACAGGCAACTTGTGTGTATTGTTTCTCCACTTGGAGTTGCTTAACTACCTCTACTTAGAGCAAGTTAAGGTCCAAATTAGAAACACTTCTCAACGGGTCAGACGCATTCAGTTTTCAAGTAAAGTTAGAATCATTATAAGCGACTGGTTTCAACTTACAAACAGCACAGAAAAAGGCAATAATTAAAATCATTGAGGTACTTAACGACTTCACTGACTTATTTAAAACGAAACAATAAAAAACTAAAACAGACAATTGAGATGAAATTTGCAATACGTTTACAGATCAAACAGTTACGCTATTGTGATAGAAAAGGAAATTTTCAAACTACTAAGTAGCAGACGAATAACTGCAATTTTATTATTCAAAGAACATAGTTACAACCACAGTTATTTAAAGATGGGATAAACAAATGACTTAATACCATAGGTTTGGTGGTTAAGGCATCCCTTTTAGGCAAAAAGAAAAAAGCCTAGGGTTATTATCGTCAAGGATTGTATAGATATACCTCTTTTTCAGTCCATTCTGTTTCTGTGGTCAGCTGTGGGCTGATCCTCATACACTGTATAATTGAAATCAGATGAATATTTTTAAAAATATGAGCGTTAGCAAAACTGTCGCGAGACAGAGAAACTGATAGAAGGGACTCGAGAACAAAAAAATAAAATTGAAAAATGTTTCGTGATGTCTGAAACGCATTTTGGTTAGGAAAATTTTAACGTGGAAACAATATTGTTTTTCAGAATGATCGCAATGCATCTGATACATTTGATAAGCTCGGAAGCATTTAGATAGATAGTCATCAGATAGAACGGAATACGTTGGAGCATTGAAAAAAGTTAAAAGGAATCGGAGACCCCAAAGCCACCCTCGCAAGTATTACAGGTCAGTTTTTCTTCAGGCTCCTGAGCTTTCACCCTAATGCGACCCCATCCCTGTCAGTTGTTAAGAAATTCGAAAACGTTTTCCATCCCTTGTCAAAATATAGACATCATGTTGAAAGTATTTCCCGCACAAGGATGAGGAGGGTAACATATACGAAAATACACAATACGGATAAATATAAACATCACAATATTTCAATATACTGTTTACATACATAGCTATTTTGTGCCGTGTCCCTATCCTAAGGAAGCGGAAAAAGATAAATATATGCACATATTTTATTGTAATGTGCAATTATACTGTATACGCAATGTTACCTCCGTTTATATTATAAGTTTGGCAGACAGTTAACAAAGTAAAACAATGCGAGCTATTATTGAAGAGAACTCGAAACTCGAGGGTTGTAGTTTAACCAAACGCATGTTTACATTCAATTTCCTACAGCGTTCCTAACATCAAGAAGGAGACGTGGACGTGGGCTCCAAAGTCACCTTCCACCATTTAACATCAACTACGATATCTGTCAGTCATGAGGGGGGGGGGGGCAGGTAACTAAGAGAATGCACTTGTCTAAATTGGTATTTTTTCTCGAATGAGTACGATTCCAAGAGAACACTGGTCTAAATTGGTATTTTTTCTCGAATGAGTACAATTCTAAGAGAACAATCATCTAAATTGGTATTTTTTCTCGAATGAGTACGATTCTAAGAGAACAATCGTCTAAATTGGTATTTTTTCTCGAATGAGTACGATTCTAAGAGAACAATCATCTAAATTGGTATTTTTTCTCGAATGAGTACGATTCTAAGAGAACAATCATCTAAATTGGTATTTTTTCTCGAATGAGTACGATTCTAAGAGAACAATCATCTAAATTGGTATTTTTTCTCGAATGAGTACGATTCTGAGAGAACACTCGTCTAAATTGGTATTTTTTCTCGAATGAGTACGATTCTAAGAGAACAATCTACATTTCTGTACCTCAGACAAATAATTAACCAAGAATAAATTATTGTAAGTCACAACTTGGCAATTACAGGAAAGCTGATTTCTACTCGCTAAAATTGGAATATTGAGCAGTCTTTCTACTTTCTAGAAAATATATATAGAACATTTTATACATTGATTATCTCATTACTTACTAAAAAAGGAGGTACAAAGCTTTACCACAATTAACTGCCACCATTATTTTAGTTTTCCCGTTTACACATTTAAACCGTTTAAACTAAAAAGAATCGAGAGTTAGTCAAGAACCGATATATTTTGCACAAAGTAAAGGCAAATTTAAAAACTTTTGCAGCCAGACAACACTGAGTTTAACAAAATATCAGCTTAAAGACAAAGACTCTGTTGCCTCTTTAAATTGAATTTTGTTTGTAGGTATATAAATTGCAGAAAATAACTTGAATTTTATCTATACATTTGTTAACAAGTGAAGGTAGCAGAAAACATACACTATTACTATTTCAACTGATCAGTATATTTTCATAAAACAAAGATAAAATAATGAAACCAAGGTCTAAACCCCCAGCGAGAGAGCTGGGAGAGCTGGGAGTTCGAATCCCAGTGGGGTAAGACATGTTTCACACTGATGATCTCATCGATTAGATGAGTAAAGTGGCCGGATAACCCCCGTCCTGTAATAACCCTGGCAGTTGATCGGGACAAAAACCCAAAAGAAAAAAAAAAGATAAAATACAGACCAGTTTCCACTACGCAGTCATCGTTAGTGAGTAATCGAAAACAATCTATATTTTATCTATAATATAAGTGGCAATGTCCTGATTGACTGACTGACTGACATAGAATCAACGCACAGCAAAATCTGCTTAAACGAGGGACTTGAAATTTTGAGGATATACTCGGTTCATATCATAGGCATCCACTAAGAAAGGATTTTGCGAAATTTTTATTTTTGTACCCAGGGGTACGGGGTACAAATGTCAAAGTAATGAATACTTTTAATGATGCATATCGTTGAAAAGCTCTTTAAAAGTACAGTAATTGTTGTTATGTACAGTTTTGTCATATTTTCATTTAGGAGGGGGTAAAATGGAAAAATGTGTATAACTACATCTTATATAAATGATGAGTGTCTTTTATCTTATATAAATGAAGAGTGTCTATGAGTGTAGGTACTGCTTACATGCGATTATAAAGTTAAAATGTTGGTTCACAGGAGTACGGGGTACAAATGTCAAAGTAATTGATAGGTACCCTTTATGATGCATATCGTTGAAAGGCTCTATAAGAGAAAAGTAATTGTAATGTACGTTTTTGTCATTATTTTCATTTAGGAGAGGGGTAAAAAGGAAATGTCAACGTAAGTGTGTGTGTTCTTTATTCAAATCTACCGTTTTATTCCGATTTCAATGAAAATTTGCACACTTGAACTTCAAAGCAAGGGGAAAAGGGGAAGGTCACTGACTTCATGCATTTTCGAAATTTTGATTTTGGTACACAGGGGTTCGGGGTACAAATGTCAAAGTAATGAAAACCCTTCACGATGCATACCGTGGAAAAGCTCTTTAAGAGTGCTGTACAATTATTGTTATGTACATTTAGGGGGGTAAAATGGAAAAATATATCTATATCTATGTATAAAAAACTAATAATTGTTGTGTCTGTACATTTATCTGATTGGGCTAAAATTTTGTATTTATTCATTTTTATTTTTTTTTATTATTATTATTTTTTTTAAAATACCTTTATTGAATATAACATATTAATACATAAATAACATTTTAGTACATCAATTTATCTATTTTATTGATTTTACATTTTAGCTCTACATAAGGTTATTTCTCCCCTAGAGAACATGGAGGCCCGAGCTGTGGAGAGAGAATATGGGGTATTTCCACTTAATGAGTAGTCCTGACAACGAATTTAAGTTTAGAAAAGTTTATATCTGTCTGTCTGTGCGTCAATTACGTCCAAATGGCTGAATAGATTTTGGAGGTTCTTGGGTACAATGTTAAGCTTAATTCTGCGTGTGATAAATGGGCGGGTACAGAAGGAAAATACCACTGCTTTTCCTTTTTAAAAATTTAGTCGGAATGAATTACTAATTTGGGATATTAGCAAATTATCTTATCAAAGGGGAGGGGGTATAGAAATAAGGGGGAGGGATAGAATCTAGATATTCTCGCTTTGTAAAATAATTTAAATGTTTCTTGATGGTAGTTTATAAATCCATTAAATTGAAAATAAAACACCCCGTAGCGAAGCACGGGTATTCAGCTAGTCATTTTATATAGTGTTTGTTATTTACTAACTTTACTTGTTTTCCCTCCTAATAAATAAATATCATAAAATCTCAATAAATACTATTAATTGCATTCTATATTTGTTATTTATTATTCGAAGAACACTAATTAAGACTTACGTTTCTTAACCATGAAAATAAAGATATATTATAAAGCCTATGGAAATAACTGAATTATGTTGCCTTTTTTTTTTACCTGATTCTATTCTTTAGAATTTATCAACGTAAAGCATAAAAAAAATAAGTAAGGGCAATAGAGAAGGGACCAATATTGAATAATGCTGCACTAAAACAAACTGAAAACAAGGGAAGACTAAAGACTAAGTTCTTCAAGAAAAACAGCATTATAACAAACTTTAAGCTTGACGAAACTACAGTTGGCTAAAGTATCAAGGGACAGGGGAAAAAATGACTTTAGATAAAACGAACAAAGCCATCAGTAGAATTAGAAATCAAACACTTGAAAACAATTCTCTTTTTTTCTTATAAACTGGAAAGAGCTGAAAAAAAGGAGTTATAACTTATATTGAATAAGATAAGCTGTCAAAAGACAAAGTGAGACTTGGTTCCTTGAGAAATGGAAAAGCAAATTGTAAAGTGAAAAATTCAATAAGTTAAGAAAGCTTTTAACTTGGCTTTCAAAAGCAAGACCAAATAACTTTAAGGAATAAATCGAATTTATAATTTCTTCGTAATCTAAATAAATAAAAATGTATTTTACTTTTAAAACAGTTATTGCATTAGGTTTAAGTTATAAATGGAAGTAAGCTGAGTTCGATGATGGACACCTATAATACAAAATAGTATCAAATATAAATTAAGTACAGAAAAGCCTAAAGGAATTTGTATTGATTTTTTAAAAAAATATATTTTGATTATAAAATTCCAAAATGTAGTCTAAATAATTTAAAATTTCACAATAGGTCGTTTCCCCGGAAAAAATTTTGTTCATATTGATAAAAAATAAATCTGATTTAGCTGAAAATCGAACACGTTCAACACTTTTTAAATAAGTTTAAACATAAAATAATTAAATTAGATGTTATAACATTTACATTTATTATCACTACTTATTTTATAGAAGAAGTTTGTTTAAGTTTGTCAAACGATTTTTTTTATTCTTAAAATTATTGATAAGATCAGTTTCGACCATCTAATATAAAAGTCTTCTTTTTTTATTTATTTATTTAGCCACAACTTCAAATATTAATTATAATAAGTGACTTTTGTCATAATGAAAGCAACTTTTTAAAATACTCTGTCACTCTTAAGGAGAGGCCATCCACTGAAGGTACTCCTATCACGTGATTTAGAATTTATCATTTAATAAAGTGAATTATTTTTTTACAATTTAGTCATCTCTAAGTAAGTCTCGGGGCCATTTCCTGTTGAGACGACGTCTAGGATTGCCGGGGATTAATGTAAAAGTAATTTTCTTCTTGCTCTAATAAAATTCAAGAAAGCATCATAGTATCAATTTACTAATGGGCACACTTCAATTTACTTATATTTTGTATAAGAATTTTCCTCCAATTAACCCACTTGTTATTATATTAAAGGCTAAAAAAGTAAGAAATTTTAGTAAAAAAAAGTAGAATATAGAAAGAAAGAAACGTAGCGTGAACAAAAGAATCCATTGGCTATAGAAAATCTTCTAAGCAAGAAGAGTCAGAAGAACTCTAGAATTCATTAAAAGACGTTATAAGAAAAGAATTCATTCATTAAAGAAAGAAAGAAAACATCTCCAATAAAAGATATAACATGAAAGAAAAATAAATATAGATAAATAAAAATAAAAGGTAGAAAATAATTGGATCGCTAGAGCTTGGAGAGGATTGTTGAAAAACACAAAACAAATATCAAGAAACAATCACTATGCGAAAATGGAAAGTACTTTTAATTACATTAAATAAATAAAGTTAATTTAGTACATTAATTTTATATGCTCGTTATAAAATTAATTATGATTATATATTATAATACCTTGTTATTTAAACAGTAGTAAATTATTGTAAGATTTAACATAACATTCATTACCGTTATATTTTTACAATAATATATATACCTATATATATATAGTATATCATATAAAGAGAAAGTATTGTAAAATTTTGATCGATTTACACGTTTTGAGGTCCCCTGAATCCATAAAATGTTTTTAAACTTAATTAGCGCATCTGCACATTCACGCTTGTGACTCACCGGCATTCGCGAGAGGTATTAGCCCTATAACAAGAACCGACCGTTTACACACTCGCCGAGTAATCGATTTATCCATAAAAGCCTTTGACTTCTCCCAAAAAAAACGCTCCCAGCGCGAGCGCCACGAGCGGTCAGGCGATAAACGAGTGAACCCCGACTACACATTCGCCTCGCCACTAACCTGGCTATTCGTGCGTGTATAGATGCCCCTTAATGGTTTGTCTTTTGTACAGACGTGTAAAGCCTTACCAACTTAACCGATTTCCTTGAAATTTGGTAGAAATGTTAGACCAGATGAAGAAGTAAAATTAAAGAGTCGAGTTCGATTAAAAAATGACCAAAAATAACCAGAAACGAATCGAAAAATGTAATCGTCGTTCTCTCGAGAAAAATCTAGTTTCCGAGATATTTACGGGGGAAAAATGTAATATTGGTTATTTGAGCCCAAGACCCCTTCATATTTCCGCGATTCTAGACACGCGCAAGGGATGTTCCGCGCTCAAAATGCCCTACCCCTTAGCCCACCGCTCGGGCATAACCATAGGTATTAACGTTTTGCCCGGCTTGCCGCGCTAATAACCTTGGCCTCCTACCTCCTCGAGACCTCCCTAACCCCCGCGAGAATTCTCGCTATATGCTATGCTTTTCTACTGATTTTTTAAACGATCTGGATCTACATACTATAGTATACATACGATTGTACTCTATGAACACTAAAACTATATATATATCTAATGTATGTGTTTATTTGTGTTGACAACTAAATAGTTTTTCTTTTCTAAATAAATAAAATAAAATAAGTGTTTTTTTTTTTTTTTCTCAATAAGTTGGTGGGGCTTAGCTCCACCTGCCCTTAAGGACGCGCCGCCACTGGATTTCCTTGAAATTTGGTAGAAATGTTAGAACAAATGAAAAAAGTAAAATTAAAGAGTCAAATTCGATTAAAAAATTATCAAATATAACCAAAAACGAATCGAAAAATATAATCGTCGTTCTCTCGGGGAAAATCTAGTTTCCGAGATATTTACGGGGGGAAAATCTGATAATTGCTAAAATTGAAAACAAAGTGTAAAAAACACCTGTCAATTTTAAATGTGTTACTAATAAATTGATTAAATTAGATATTATTGAATTTTAATTATGTCTCACTATTTTTGTAAGAATTAACGACACACTAACCTCTTGTCACCGATTTAATATTTTTGTAGTTTCTAAGCTATTTGGAAGACCTAGGCCCTCCATGGAGTTTAGGTTAGTTCTTTATATAAGAAACTTTTGTTCGAGTTGGTCATTATTATTATTGTTAATTTAAGACAGTGTCATGAATGATATTGTTTACTTCATAAAAGACAAGAAAAATGTAAAATTGCTAGTTATAAAAGAGGATAAAATAGATACATTTTGGTGTACTGAAGCAGACAAGTATTTTTAATCAAAATACTTTTGTCAGTATAAAGTAAAGTAGATTATATACATCTACTGATGTAGCTGAAACAATACATTGATAAGAGTAATTAATCATTTTGGTTTATCATTCAATCGATAGTACTAAAACAAACTTGAAGTTAAGCTCTATTTTATAGTAAAGTTTAAAACTCAGTTGGGTAGTAAATATGCCTATAAAATAGTAATGTGTTAACAAATGTTTGAAGCTCCTTTAAAAAAAAAAAAAAAAAAATTCATTTTATTACTAGAACCAATTTTATCACATATGGTTTTTAGTCCACACATTATAAATAATAAATTATTTGAACACTAAACCAAGAGTATTATCCCGCTTTTAAACTATTTTAAATTAATTACCTCGGGTGATTTTAATTGATTGATTAGCTGTAATTGAGGCCCCTTGCGCAAAAATATCCTAACACAAAAATTAAAATAACCGAGTTAAATAGATATTTTGATGGCTTATTTCCTAGATTTCCAAGAAAAAATAGTCAAACTTTCAGTATATTTATTTATATACAAATACAAACGAAATATCATTGACTGACTGATTGACTTATCACGATATCTTTGAAACCATTGGACCAATGACCATAACATTTTATAGGTAGGTTCCTCAAACCCCCTAGGTCCTAGGACGCTCACTAAGAAACCATTTTACGGTCGATTTACTATCTTGATTCAAGATGTCGGCTATATCTACATGCAAAATGTGACATGACAATATCGCCGGAACCAATTGTGTTTTATTATCACTATGTCTGCACACATGTCTGCCAAGAAGGGAATTTCTGAAATTTGAACCCCGTGGGGGGGGGGGAGGCTTCTCTTTAGGGTATACTCGGAAATGATGGCACCTCTACTGTTTTCCCAGTAGTCGGAGTCTGTTTAGGCTTTTATAAAACTCCCTTGTTTATTCTTATTTTTTATGTAGTTCTTTTCTTTAAAGCTTATTATTTGTTTTGGAAGGTCAAAGTTTATTTATCTTTTTTCTTGAGTTCTTGCGTCTCTGATAAGCAGGTGTTTCATTAAAACCCATCAAAGATCATTCCTTGATTTCCTTCTCACACTCTATCAATCCAGATAAATAGTTATCCTTCTCTTGAACCAGGCAGCAGCTAGCCACGACTAGTTCAGCGACCTTCAGTGCTAACTTGCATCTCAATTAGACCACAACAACTTAAACTGACCTTTTTTTTCACCATTATCTTTAGTTTTCTGTTGGACCAAGTTAACTAACTTTTTTGTACAACCAAAGTTTAAAACTTAAACTTTTATGTGGTTTATATCTTGAAAACAGTGAACTTTTGGATACAATTATTATTAATGGATACCTTTTATTGCTGACTACCCCGCGCATCTTCATAACCAGGGGGAATCTCTCCAATTTATTTTATCTCCCATCATTGCAGAACTTCACATCTTTCTATCTCTCCTTTTGTTATCCTTTTTCACCTACTAACAGAACTAACCGTTTCTTTAACCTAAAACCTTACCTCTTCTTCAGCTTACCAGATATAATAATTTATTATTCCACTTTCTTTTACCTTATTATTTTTAATTTATCATTAATTTATGAGTCAAGGACTTTAATATTTTTTTTTGTTTAAATGTTTCATTGAAAACTTAAGAATTTATGGTTTGTTCTAAAATCTCATGTTCATTTACTTTTATAAGAATTCCTTTTATTTGTCAATTATATTTCAGTACAGTCCGCTTTATCATTTAACTTTATTACCTTTTTTGCTTTCGAGCTTACCGAAGGTAACGGAAGCATTGTGTTCACTTTTGAGAACAAAAAAAACTTTTTTGTCTCCGATTTTAAAAATTCCAAGACAGAAATCCGTTTCAGACATCAGGGAACATTTTTGGTCTCGTGTCTGTCTGTCGGTCTGTGTCCGCGAATTATGAAACGTGTGACGATAACTTGAGTAAATGTTGACCGATTTTGATGAAATTTGGTAGACATGTTCATTTTACCAATGCTCAGGACGAGTTCGTTGGACAGCATTATCCGTCCAAGCGTTCACGCGCAGCGCTCGCGTAAACGTGAACTTCAAATTTAAATTTGGAATTTTAGGTCTGGGAAAAAATCAAACTTCATCTATTCAATGTGACAAACATTTTTTTCAAATACTATTTTTTAGTAAAACCAACAGCGACACCGCTATGAAGTGTTAAAGATCGCTAAAACTATTAATAGTTTTTACAAAATAAACAATATAACAATAAAGTAATATAACAATAATGTTAATGTTAATATAACAATAAAGTACATGATAGGATGCGAGGAAGCCATGTGCCACACTAATAGGCAGTCTATTTTCATTTTTTACCAGCCCTATTCCGCTTAGTTAAGGTTGTGTTGAGACTTGAATGGCCAAGTCCCCCCTCGACTTACCAGATTCAATTACTAATTAGGAATTTTTGCCAATTATTTTATCCAAGAGGGGCAGGGGTATAAAAATAAGGTAGGCATTTCTAGATGGTAGTTTAAAACACATGAAATTAAAAAAATCAATAAAAATAACACACACAGCAGCACGGGAATTTTTTTAATGACAACCATCTAGAGAGCTGATGTTAAACCTATAAAAGGACAAATCTTTGTACAACGGATCTCACCAATACCGAATCTAAACCGTGCCATCGATATGCCCCTGTGTAGGGACAGTAAGAGAAGAAAAATGTCTACAAGTAAAGAAGTACAGATGCAAGAAAAATTAAACCTGTACCTAGGATACAAGTGTAAACTAACCTGGGTGTCACACGTCAATTAATTTATTTCTTTGTTTACTTTCCGCTGTCATTGTTTACCTCTAAATAAAAAAATCACAAATTTGAAACCCGTCAAATTGAAGATTGTAAATACTATGGGATATGTCAAAACAAATAAAATAACTTGCGGATTTTTTCCGAACTAACATTCCATACAGCATAATTTGCTGAAAACTAATTAAATTCTGCTGAAAGATGGCTAAAATTATTAATATTAAATTAATGCATTGTCATCGTGTTCTGAGCTATTCTAAAAGTTTCAAGTGTTTAGGTTCTCGGGAAGTTAGTTAAAAGTCGATTGCAAGATTTGTACCGGAGAAACAAACAAACAAACAAACAAGAAAGCAAGCTAATAAAAACGTAGTAAAATTGAAATTTAGCACAAACGAAATGCAATAAAATCCCTAAATCTAAGTTCTGAGCCACCACAATAATTTTGTATTAAATAATTTACACAACAATACTGCCTTTGCCTTACGTACACGTAGTGCAATTAATGATTTTTTTTTTTTTTTTTTTAATTTCTTTTCAATACTCAGAATGTTTTCCATATTTAGAATTTATTTAAGTAAAAAAAAAATATACATAACAGGAAACAATTAAAGCTAAGAGTTATAAACTTCCACAAACAGAACCAGCAGAAATAAAAAAAGCAAAAACAATTATCTTTATAGTGGTAATACAAAAATCACAGGGAAGTACTTGCGTCCAAGTACTTTTTAGGGTTTTGTAGTTGATTAAGCATACCCGTTATGTAATTATGATTTTTTTTCTTCGATCCTCAGGGTCCCGGGTTCGATCCCCCGGGAGGTCACAATGTTTTTTATAGGTAATAACGACAAGATAAATTACCATTTTTTAGGAAATTTTCATCGCCCAACCATACGGTGTAACCATGACTCATTTCAAAATTTTAAGACCAGCCATTATATAAAATTTGGGGGGGGGGGGATTTTTTTGGAGGTATATTTTGACTTATAAAACCAAAAAAGAATTAAAAATTTAAAAAAGCAAATATATATTTGTATCCTACTCTTCAGCAGCTTTCATTTGATACCCAACTCAAAATTTTTAAAAAATAAAATTTTGGGCGCACTCCAAATTTTCGCGCACAAAATTGGTAATTTTTAAAACCTGGGAATGAACTCCCGGAAATATCATCGGCCTACTATAAGGTATTAGTATGAATTATTTCGAAATTTTAGCACCAGCCGATCTATAGTGGTTGGGGGGGGGAAACATTTTTTGGGGTATATTTTGATTTTTTTCCCCTATAAGGAATGCAAATTTTAAAAAAGCATATATAAATTTGTGTCCTACTCTTCAGCAGCTTTCATTTAATACCCAACTCAAAATTTTAAAAAAATAAAATTTTGGGCGCACTTCACTTTTTCGCGCCCAAAATTAACAATTTTAAAAAGTTTGGGATGAACTCCCGGAATTTTCATCGCCCCACAATAAGATATTAGCATGAATTGTTTCAAAATTTTAGCGCCAGCCGATCTATAGTGGTTGGGGGGGGGGGAATTTTTTTGGGGTATATTTTGATTTATTTACCCAATAAGGAATGCAAAATTTAAAAAATCATATATATATTTGTGTCCTACTCTTCAGCAGCTTTCATTTGATACCCTACTCAAAAATTAAAAAAAATATAAATTTTTGAGTTTACCACATTTTTTCGAATTGCGCATGCGCAAATCTAATTATGAACTTCTGTATATTTTTCCTGTGGTTGGGTCAAAAAGTTGCACCAGTGTTTCAAATTTCAGTATTTTCGCTTAAACGTTTCGGGCCCTATGAACCAAAGAGCGACGGACGGACGGACACATCACCCTCGGTATAAGGGTTTTGAGAAGTATCTACAAAACCCTAAAAAAGATTAAATTCATTAAAACAAATCGAACACTGAATTTAAAGCACGAATATTCTAATTGGTGTTTCAAAGGAATCAAGCAGAGGAATAAGTTTTAATGAGAGGGTTAGGGAATTTTTATGAACATGTTCTCCAGATAGGGGCCATTCAAAATTATTCACTAAACTTTATAAAAGAGTTTAAGGAAGGTAAATTTCTCTTTTATAAAATGTTTTAAATAAATCGCTCTTAAATTAAAGGAAAATTATAATCAAAAGGAATCGAGTAGTCGGTAATGAGTAGAGAGTATGAGTATACTCGGCATTTTAAGTTAAAGCTCTTCACAAATAAAAACACTTGACACAACTTGTTCAAAACACAAGAATCTCTTAAAATATAATCATTTTCAATCAAGTGTTAAAAAAATGCTATTAGAAATCACTACTTACCTAGACTACTTACAATCAAAAGGGTAAATACTAAGTTTTTCTACCACAATCAAAAATAAAATAGCATGGAATCTTTCTCACAAGTTCTATTAGTTCAGAAAATTGTTTACAATAGATGAGAATCACAATTTAATGCATTTATAACAATAAACTAACCATTTTAAGCTCGAAATATCCCTATTAAAATTTTTCCATTAAAAATGGTGGGTACATAAAGTCAACAGTGTGTTATGTTTTAAGAAGAAGAAAAAAAGTTGATACAACCATACGGGAAAGTTCTACAGGGAAGGTTTTCATGGCCAATGCCTAAATCTAGATCTTCCGTAGGAGATCCAATTGAAAGTAACCATCATCATGACCATAAGATAATAGAGGGGGGTCCAAAAAAGCTTAAGATAGTTCTAGTAAAGGATGGTACGGCTGTGCTTGACTGGCTGATGCACTGCCCCCAGATACAAGTTTAAAGTATAATTCAAATTTTATCAGTAATCATACAAATAAAAAGGTTATGGCTGGTTAAAACCAGGCTGTGCTTTCTTAATAAATCGATATTTCATGTTTTGATGTTAATTACAATATGCCAATGATAAAGGAAATTATCCACTTTTAAATGGTGGAAACCGTAAATTTCTTACTATTATAATTTTAATTTTATGAAATGTAAAAGTATTGTAGTACAAAAAAACACAAGGTAATCGAAAACGCACACATTACAAAATCAAAGGGTAATCAGTGAAAAGCTTATAGGACCATTTTTATGGGAAATTTGATGTAGAATAAAATATATTCTATGACTACATTTTGGTACAATACATTTTCAATCGTCCGTGTTTTAGATACGGAATATGGAACCACAAGTGTAGGTTGTAGCTAGTTTAATATAATTAATATGTTTTTATTTTATTTTAAGATAAAAAAAAAGAAAGAAAGAAAAAAGGCACTTTGGTGAAGCGAGATGATCTTTGAAGTAGACAGTGGATTCTTGAGTGAAGCTCGAAAGAAGTTGAGAGGTACGTGAGAAGCCCTACGAAACCCTTGACAAGTCCAATAGAGTAGAATATAAGATTATTTGAGAATTAAAATTAGAATGTATTAAAAATAAATTACTATCACAAAGTATGACATTGCAACAACATACGTGACATTGAGGGGACCGTGACAAATGCAATGGGTCATAAAAGTGTCCGTGTAAATTGATAAAAGAAACTAGAGTAATAAATTCCGAAGCTGTCGATTTATTTAAAATAAAACCAGAAAAAAAAATTATGTGCTGGGTAAAGCGAATCCCATGCTTCCCAGATAGGTAATTCGGTATTACGAATATTGAGATGACAATATTCGTTGGTTGAATTAACGGAATAGTCCTAGCTAGCAAGTAAGGAGACAATTTATAAACTACATTTCTGAAAAGAAGTTGGATACTTCAAAGCAATAAGGATGATGTTGCCTGCTTAGAAGATATGGCTTGAGAAAATGTCTGATAACTTATCTATTTATAACCATTCGTTGTAATCTCGTCGATTGACCAAGGGCCATGAAAAGTCAATTTTCAGGTTATCTCAGTTGGAGAAAGATAAAATATAAAAGAACGACATAAAGATGCCAGGGCAGCTAACCCCAACTTCAGATAAGTTAGATACGATGACAATTTGTGTTTAATAAATTGTATCTTAGATTATTTGAACTGATTCCGAGGTATGTGATAACCTGATGTAACTGTAATAGTAAAAAGTATTCATTTATATTTATAGCAACTCTTAAGCTGGGTCCAAGCCTAAAATATTTTCACCGTACGAAGGAATTTCTACTAACGCGGACGTGAGCGACGAACATGAACACAAAAAATATGTTTTCCCATTTAACGCACGCGCTGTGGATTCTGCAGATTTTTTGCAACACCATTTTAGCACCAAATTCTTTCCAACTGATGTAGACGCTTCCATTATTCACGCTTTTATTTAAATTAACTTGCTTATGAGGTAAAATCGACCAAAAACTTGAAGATCCACCAAAAACCTTTAAGATATACATAGAAGTCCCTTTTCCTGTTCCTTTTATCGACAACCCTTTTCAAAGGACTTACTCTAAACCTAAGGGGAAAAAAGGGAAAGAGTCTCTCAAACCAAATACTAAGTCAAATCATCTACTAAGAGAAAACAATGGAAATCTCGAGGAGAAACAACGGGATACTGTGGGTAGGTCGGGGTCTCAGGACTCAGGCAACCATGATAATGGGAATGCTAAATCCCTAAATGGAAATGACTTGGAGAGAGAGAGAGAAAAATGATAAAATAAATGATAAAAATACATGTATACAATGAATATAACAGTAACCAGTAAAAACACTGGAAACTCAAACAAGAAGAAAAATATAAATACAGAAAAAAAAGGAAAAGAGAAAAAGAGAAAAAAAAAATCACAGTTAAATTTTGTTTCCTGAATACAAAGCGATTTTAAAAGGATCTGTTAAATTACTTTGGCAGAATGGAGACAGGAAATTAAATGTTGAATAAAAATGGGGGGGGGGGATAAAAGAATGTTAGTACTTTAAAATGCACTATTATCTACTTAATAGCGTATAGTATGCAGACGTGCAGGATCATCAAATATGTTAATAGTTTTACAAAAAACAATAAATTTTCCACGATATGTAATATACAAGATAAAGTACTTGAAAATAAGTAATAAACATTTTAAGTAAGTGTTTAATAATGCAATAAGATAGTTTGGAATTTAAATTCAGTATTACTATGTGCGCACGTATAATAAAATTCTGTCAGATTTTGTAGAACCAAATTTTTTAATAATCACTATTGCACTCCCCTTTTTTAATAGGATACATCATACCCTTAATAACTTTTAATAAAAATACCATAATAAGATAAAAACAATGATAAGTTTAAAGATTTCACGTTTAACTGCTCAAGTCATGAAAAGTTTGACAGGCAGACACATAGACAAAATGGAGAGCTCTTGCCAGACACTAAAAATCTTAAAAAATAGTCACATATTTTATATGTGTATATATATTACTAAAGTTCTTCTTAATACCACTAATTGCTCAACTGAGAATATCAGTTTAATGCTCTTACATTTCATTAGAGCGAAGATTTGATTATGAATAATATTACATACGACCTGATTTATTTTTAGAACACTAAATATTTTATTTTATTCTCTTAACACCTACGCTGAAAACACGAATAAAAAAAGGAAAAAGTCTCCTCTATCACTTAGTTAGAAAAGTGAAAAACAAAGCATACATAATGACCAAATTATTTATAGCTTTACTAAAAGAGAAAAATAGTAAACAAGGAAATTAGATTATAAAAAAAATCTGATATCGAAGGAAAAGAACCACAAAAAAGAGGAACTAATGGTAAAATATGTCAGTTGTTTTGTTTACTCCAACACCTACCTCTCTTCTAGAGTTATTTTTCAACCATTTTCTCGGTCGAGATTGACACGTGACCTAGCTTTTCTCTTAAGGAACAACATGGAAGGTTTAGAAGGGAAGAGAAAATGCAGGGGCGGAGGCAGATCAAGGCGAAATACTCTGACAACCGCCTCCATTCTCACGCTCGCCCTATACACTTCTTTCCCCTACTTTCTTAAAGAAAAAAAATGGGGTAGGAAAGGAAGGAGGATAAAAAAAAAGTTTTATTCACGAAACAAAAATTTCACACAGAAATAAACTCAAACGATAAAACACATCATGGAGAAGGAGCTCGAAGTGCCTGAAGGAAAAAATATATATAACAATGAAAACAAGAAAAAAAGTAGCGAGCTGGCGTTCGAAAAATAAGATCGACAACTCTACCCTACTGAACCAGAACTGAGAGCAATGGAACATTTAAAGTAGATATCCATGTAGCTCGTAGAATAAAGTATATACAATTCACATACGTACATATAAATACAAATATATACAATATCTATTCATACACGAGGTACAGCCGGAGCACAGTATGATATATCATACACATTCCTATAGGTAACGTTATTTGACCAAGTGTGAACAGCATTCTAAGTCAAATACATGTTCACAAACACTCAATAGTATAAGAACTAAATGACGAACTTGGTTTTAACATAAAACATCATGCAGCGCGGGAAACTAAGCGAAAGTCAATGTTATGATTTTTTGTATACCTCACACTAAGTTGAATAGCAATTTCAAATCTATATATAATGATATAAAATAATCAATACACTAAAAATAAAAAAGAGCAAAGATGAATTAATGTCACGTGAAATAAAATTAACCTTGAGCGCATGACCACAAGATGGCCGCCAAGTTGGAGTGGAAACTCTTAGTTTACTTTGAAATAAAATACGAATATTGACAGTAGAGTAGTGATAGAACTTTAAAAAAAAAAAAAAAAATAAAGTGACAAAGAGTTAAACTTGAAACTAAAATTTCAAAAATGCCGAAATATCTTTAAAACAAGAAGGTAAATGCCTTTCGTAAGCCTTAGAAAGTTAAAGGAGAATAATTAAGGCATCTAAAAAGGTCCTCTGTCAGCAGAATGCGAAGAATGAGGCAGCTTCGATAAGTTGCGCGCAAACGATGTAACGCATGACTCGAATTACATTACCCCGCCCAACAATATTTTCCTATTATCTTTTTTTAGCTTACCGAAAATGTATAGCATAAATAATAAAAAGGATAAATATAATACTTTTACAAATACATTTATTTATTTATTTATACTTTATTTATTTATTTATTTATACTTATACAAATACATAAAAAATATTAGTGAATACAAAACAATGCACGATAAGTATAATCTAAAAGGAGAGCAAGGAAACATTTAATTGTTTTAGAGTCAAACTAGCAAGGGAAGAGCTTTTACCTTATCTTTAACAAAGTGTTAAGTATACCCTATCCACCCCAAAGGACTTATAACTCCTCTATTCTAATGATGTTAAGTAGCAATATTATAACTTAAATCGATAGCAAAGCAAAGCAATAATACAAATATAAATTCAATAATTATGGCAACAAGTTGGAAGATAATATAAATTGTTTGATATTGTTAGCATCTCCCTGACCCAGTAGTTCACTAAGACAATTCTAAATCCTAAAAGTACTCACGAAAAGAGTACTTATGCAATGTTAGGAAACAATATTTAACTAATGTCTTGTTTACACATTTGTAGTCCTTAACATTATTTTACCTACTCAATATTCGCACTAATACCACGAGTAGATAAAACGAATTAGTACTAGACATTCGTAAAATTACAAGCACAAGAGAACAAGTCCGTCCTGTTAACTAATCATTAGTACGTATTAATCCTTAGCACGTATTACTCCTTAGTACGTGTTACTCCTTAGTACGTATTACTCCTTAGTACGTATTACTCCTTACCATTACTCCACTCATCTCGCAGCAGCACTTGCAACTTATCGCAATGTTTGAACTGCCCCCTGAGTGGTTAGAGACAAATAAGAATACATCTCACGTACGGCAGATTCGCAATTAAACACATTTTTGCTTGCCAACTAGTTTGAAATCCCTCTGCAACTCAATTAGCATTTAGTAACTACACTATGGGTATAGCAAGTAAAAATTATTAGAATTAAGCCCGTGCAAACAAGGCATAACAGTGTGTAATCCATTTTTTATAAGTATTAGTAAAGAAGTCACTCAAAGAGGTGGACATTTGACCAATCAATTATATTACATCACTTTTAGAAGAAGAAACAATTCTGACGTTTTCAGTATACAATGAATATAAAATAAATTAAGAACATTGACTGAACATATTTATATTTTACCACCATCGTTACAGTAACGTTTAAAATTAGAATACTTATATAAAGCCATTAACTCATTTTGTAAATTTAAACAAAATATATACAACATTCAAAATATTTCAAAAGGACTTGCAATATCACAAATATTATTTAAATAAAGGATGCAGCATTGTTCTTGAAATTCTTTCAGAGGATTTTTTGAGATTGATACATTGAGCATAAGACATATAACAGTTATAAGAAAATATAACTGTTCTTCATTCAGTATCCTGTATATTAAGTACTAAGTTTTGACAACAGCAGGTAAAGGACAAGCAGTGATGAATGAATGCATGAGCCGACGCGAAGTCCTTTCTCATAAATATATTAGGTTTGGTAAAGGAAAAGTGGAGTAAATTATGTCGTAGAATCAATAATTGAACTACAATAAATTTTCAGTGGCCTGAATAATAAAACTACTTAAATGAAAAAAAAGATCACGTGACGTGTGAAAAAACCTAGATAAGATAAGGAAAAATAAATGAAAAATTGCTTTGAGGACACTTCCTCTGCCAAGGAAACGATATCCCAGAGATAAGAGGAAGACTCGGCGAAGGAAAGAATGAATAATGGAGGAGCAGAAAGAAGTAACAGAGATGCTGGGTCCAAGTAAGACCATCTTCAACTATGAATTTGCCATGGAAACCAAAACCAATCTATACAAGACCCGCAACACACGAATCAACTTTATATTTCAGCCATGAAATATTTTGTTTATCTTCCCACAATAGAAGAGATACGAAACAAAAATGTATGCATTTTTTGCTAGAAATGCTCTTCAACCTTTTTGCATTTCCATATAGAAAAATATCGACAAATCAAAAAGAAATATAGATGTTAGTATTTCAATTTTAATATTTATAAGTATAAAAATTACCTAAACTTTCCACTTTGTATAATTGAAGTCTCTGGTTTACCAATTCGAGAGGTAAATTATTAAATTGAAATATCGGAAATGGCTAGAGCGTCCTTAAGTGGTTTGAGCTCAGAAAAAGCTTTGAGGTAAATTTATTTTGGAAGGAATAAATAAATATCATGGAAATTCCGTCAAGCGTGAAACAACCAATCCCATCCAAAATTAAATTCCGAGCGACAAGTGTGGCAGGATTTGATTTCCGAATCGAAATGGATTTCAATTTTTACTATCTTTCTTGAATAAGTCACGTTTTAGAGGAAATTGTCAGTTAAATTGTGCTAGCGAGAACTTACTCATATAATAGAAAAGTTTTAAATTTTATACTTCTAAACATAGCGAACGAAATGTTTTTTTTTAACAATAAAGTTATTTGATAAAGTTTTCTATTTGTGTAATTTGAGTCAACTCACCTGTCACTTCGATTTTAAAGATTTGTTTTTTTTTGTTTTTTTTACACTAATAAGAAACAATTGTTATTATTTTATTTTTAAATTTATAAATAAATGTTTGAGATATCAATATCTCCAAGTAAAAATATTTCTAATACGCTTTATGATGGACAACTTGATGATAGATTATTATTAATAGAATTTTATAAATAATATATTGCGTTTTTTACTTAAGGAAAGGGTATACAGTTAAGGAAGGATTGTAAACGGAAGCAGTTTTTTTAAAAAAAAATCTCAACTTTAGGGCTAAATCTTCCCAAATAAAATGAAAAAAATAAAAATATATATGCATAGAGTCAAGAACATAAACCGGAGAAAAAGGGGGAGAGAGAACAGGCTTATGATTCTGGACGCATGTTTAATTCATAGTTTAGCTGCAGGGCACGAGGGAACGAGCGCTGTCATCGCCTGAAATCTGTGAGAGTTACTCTCATTTGCACGGAAACTGTTTTGGCCAACATCTCCAGGTCCGTTTATACAGGAAGGGTGAGAGAAGACTTTTAATCCACAGTTTATTAAGTGGAAAAATAAAACTTTTATATTTTTTTACCTTCTTTCCAAAGCCGAGGGTGTAAATCGAGGTTATCTTCAGGACCATTATTCTGAGGCAGGTTAATATCCATTAGAGTCGGAAAGGAGGAAAAGAGAAGGTAAACGGCTTAGGGATCTAGGGGTCGAAGCCAAGCGAGATTTACTCAGCCCCCGAGGATGGAAAACAGCTTGCTGAGGAAACAAACTGCAAAGCAGAATTTATGGACTCGCCTGGGTAAACTAGTGCTCAACCTAACCAGGAAAAGACTAACCAAGCCTCGGTTATTGGCGACAAACTCCATCCTATTATAGTACCAGAAAACTGACACACGATAAATCTATGAAAAGATTTATGGAAATATAACTCACCTCCTTATCCTGCTACAGCCAAAGGAAAGCAAAGAGACAAAATAAACCCTATTTAGGGAAATAAGTAAAATTACGTTTCAAAGGTAATAGATAAAATTTAGGGAATTAAAGATTAAGCTAGGGAGCGGATAATTAAGCTTAGCTATGAACTACTTTCTCCTATCCTTAATCATTTAATATTTTTTATATTTAGTGGAAATAAACTAAAGAATGAATACTTTTTAAAAGTTTTTTAACATAAAAAAATACTTTAAATAAAAATAAAACTATGTAATATTTAATATAGTCAAATATTTGCATGATAAATTTAAAAAAAATATACTAATAAAAATAAACAGGTCAAGTGTGTGCTAGTCAGCACACAGCGAGGGTCCGTAGGCAACCCTGCGTATAGTTTAAGTAGTACCCAATTGATGCTGTTTTTTAAAATGCTAAAAAGCTTACTTTGAACTATCCTATGGGTCTGATATTCTCAAAACACATAAACAAACTTCTGATAAAGTATTTTTTTGCAACTGAACCGGACTACAACCATATAAATACATCGAAAAGACCATAGTTATAAAAAAAACGTATTTTGTCAATAAAAAATAAAATAATATTTTTTTCGAAATTTCCAAAAAGTGGTATCTTTACTTTTGGTCGAAGAATGTTCAGGAATTTTTTCAGATTTTTTGCACTACACATAAGCGAGATAGAAGGGAGGACACGTTTCACACCCACTTCAAACTTGCCTACGCTCGCCCAATCAAAGTTATAACCAAAGAATTATATATTTTTGTAATCAGCTCGACGTACCCTTTCATATATGATACCCCTCACGGTGTCGAAAAAAAAAAAAAAAAAAAAAAAATTAACCCTTAAGTTTGTTTACCCTAATTTTTTTTAAGATCGCTATATTTTTAAAATATGTGGGTAGGTACAAGACACATACATGCCAAATTTCAAAGTGATCGGACGAAAGGTGTAGCCGTGAGGGCACGCGAGAGGACGGACGGACAGACACACGCAGGGAAATATAAGGGTCCTTGGCTTTGCCTACGGACCCTAAAAATGGTGCTGTCATATTCTAAATGCAAAATGTACAGTTTCCTATAGAAGAGTTCATCCGGTAGATTATACCGAATAAGAAAGAAAAACTCTGTAAAATTTCTAAGTCAAAAGAAAGGTTTAATTTAAAATAAAATGTAAATGGGTTTGAACTATCATATATAACAAAAAGATTGAGATTCCATGTTAAATTGTAACTATAAATTTAGCAAAGCATTCATTCGACATTGAACTATGAATGCAAATTAACGTAGTCAAATTAGGGTATTACTACAAAGGCTAAAGTATACTTAATCAGAGCCTATATATACAGCTAGGAATGCAAATTGTTTTAGATTCCTCAACACACTCAGAACCAAAGAGCAAACATTATTCATTATAGGAAGACGTGATTTGCTCGCTTTAATTAATGTTTAATCCGATAAGCCACACAATTGGATTTTATTAATGGCTAGGCTTGTATAAAATTTAAGTCTCATTTACTTAAAACCAATTTCCAACATTTTAATTAGAAGTATACATGTATGTAACGCGGATAATTAAAAGAGCAATTGCATTTGTTTATTCAATTTAAGTGCTTAACTTAAAAAACATTATAAACCGTCATTTGACAGTAATTAAATTTAAAATCAAATAAATAAATGAAAGCTAAAAAAAACAAAAACGATAAACTAAATTAAATTATAAACTAAATATGAAAAATTCAATCAACCAATAATCCTAGTATAAGCCTTTTAATTTTACAAATAAAAATCGGATTTAAACAAAACGGGCTCTGAGATTCGATTAAAAGGATTTTTGAAAATAACAGAACGCTTAAACTTTATTATCAACGTGCAAAACAATCGTTAACCATCTGGATAACTGCATTATTGGTTTGAAGATTTAATAAGATTGTTTATCGGCGTAATGTTACCAAGTTTTCCCAACATGTGTTGGAGAGAGTTAGGAGTCGAAGTTTGGAAAGCCCTAGATATAACATAGGAGAGAGGGAAATTTAGTGATATTTAGAGATATGGGAATAATTGAGCTTCTATATTTCCACAGAGGGTGGGTTTTATCTGTTCTCTAGTTTAACGGCTTTCCTCCATTCTATCTCCAAATTAGTTCGAGAAACTAACACTGTATAAGCTTGGCCTATTAAAGATTCAAAGTGTGTTTAGGCCGAACCATGGACAGTGATATCAGATTAGACTAGGGGAAAAACAACATTGTTTCTGATTTAAAACTCGTATATTTTTCCCGATAAACTACTTCATTACTATTCTCTTCTGTAATCCCCGGTGTTATATCGCAGTTTAATCATGTAAAGTTTGACACTTTCCTAAAAATTTGTATTTACTAACAAATTCTACTGCGGAAAAAAAATTAATGATTTATGAATACTTTTTTTAAATCAAAGATTAACGAAAGCTTAAGTATGTAAACACGACAAATTTCATTTTCCTAAGCTCCTTTAATTAAATTCTTCTGGTAAACAAGTTCAAACAAGATTGATAGTCAATGAGCATGATTTTCTGAATAAGGACTAAAAAGAAATAGATTTTTTCACTTAAAAAACTAAAAAGTGAAATGGATTGTAAGGCACTTCTTTAGATTGTTACTCCCCTTATAAAAACAGAAGTATGATATTCCTTTATCCCAAAGTATATTGGACTAAACATCCCTTTGTTTTAATAGTTATTTATATTCTAAAATAAAAATAGGGGAGTAACAATCAAAAGAAGTACCTACTTTAAACAATTAGTAAAAAGTAAATATTTTAAATGAAGTAAATATTGAAATATGTAAAAGACTAAATTGTTCTATAGTCAGCCTTAAGCATATTTTTTTCGTAAAATTGTAGAACAAGGCTTCAAGAATATACACAGTGTACAGTTGGCACAGTCAATGACCACTATCCTAAGTTATCTGCATTAAATGGCCTACTTAGTATGGAAAATATGTTTCTTTATTTTAACCAGCAAAGATTCCTTAAACTAAATTATAAAATATAAAAATAATTTATTATCAGTTATTATTTTTTGGCTATTTTCAAAAGTCCCCCCTTCGTAAGCAGTTTGGTTAAATTTATTAGTCTACTCTTGAATTTAAACTGTGAGAGTCTATTATCATTAGCTTAAAGCTTTGATTATATTTTATTGATTACACAATAAATTATATATACGAATTAGTATAAAGGTAGTTTTAGCGAACTTTAACACTTCATAGCGGTGTCACTGGTGGTTTTACTAAAAAATTGTATTTGTAAAAAAATGTTTGTCTCATCAAAAAGATGAAGTTAGAATTTTTCCCGTCTTAAAATTCCACTTTAAAATTTTAGCGCGAGCGTTGCGCGCGTACGCTAGGGCAGATAACGTTGTCCAACGAATCCCATTCTGGGTATTGGTAAAATGAACATGTGTACCATTTTTTTTACCAATATCGGTCAACCTTTACTCGAATTGTCGTCATACATTTTCCACACACGCGCACTCAAACAGGATGCATAGTTTGTTGAATGTAAGAAGCTCGCTAACGCTATTTTCAATTAGGAGGAATTAATTCCAATTATCTCTTACATATTAAATAATTTGAATTTAAATTTTATAAAAATACAAATCAAAAGTAAAATTAAATACTTCATTGTAAAAAATCTAAAATGCCTTCAAAGTTGAATCTTTTAAATAAAAATCGTTGGAATAGTTTTTGAGAGATAATTTAGTATATGTATTCAAGATTTTTTAAATAGTTATCAAGGCAACCCCCCTAAATTTAGAGCTACAATGGATATGACCTTGTAAATGTAAATAAACCATTAAAACGTGTAAATCCATTAAAATCTCCAATTCGAATTTTCAATTCGAATAACAATACTTTCTCTCTATATTTACTTACAATGTACATGAAAAATTAAATATTAAACATATTTCTTAGGAAGTACCCTTGTTCACCCCGTTATTCGAGAAAATTCACGTAAGCTCGTTTCGTCGTAAAGTTCGCTCGTTACATTATTATAAAATGTCAAATGTATAACTAAAAATGATTGATAGTACCGATAAAATATTAGTCATGTCTCTAGGTATGAACGAGTAAAGAATAAAAATAATAAGTAAAACAAGACAAGAATTTATTATATATAAGACAGGGGGCCGATAAATTGACATTATTTCGTCCTCACCCTTCCAAGCCTTATAATAGTGATTCTCCCCTCCATCCTACCAGTTACAATATTTTAAGTCTACAATAGCTTACAAGAGAATGACCTTGTACTGAAAAAAGGATATTAAATATTATTAACTTACTAATACAGTAATATTACTAAAGTCTTATAAACTTGATTTTTATTTAGCATTGAAAAAAGTAAAATAAAGCTCTTTCTAATCTCAATTTACATATTTATTAGAATACTTAAATTTATTACGTCTACTTTAAATAAAGATAATTACAAATAGAAAAATCTAGGTGATGTATCCAACAAAAAGTATTGGCCCTGTGGCTTAAAAAAATTAATATTGTCGCTGATAAATCCCCTTATAAATCTACATTTGGATTAAAGTGGGAAAAATTAATAAAAAAAAGAGAGAGAAAATAAATAATTAATATAAAAATGCCATTTTTCAAAACTGGTCTTATTTTCATTTTTTTCATTTTTTTTTTTTTTTTTGTTTCTGTATTGTTCACCTTAGTTGTATCTATGTGCAAAATTTGGGGAAGATTGAATGAAGGTAAGTGGTTCAAAATTGGGGTAATAGGGGTGCGATGATACTTGAAAACCAAATAAATTTGACGCCATTTTTTTATTTTTTTTTATTTTTGGTTTCAGTATTCTTCACCTTAGTTGTATCTATGTGCAAAATTTGGGATAGATTGAATGACGGTAAGTGGTTCAAAATTGGGGTAATAGGTGTGCGATGAAACTTGAAAAGCAAATAAATTTGACGCCATTTTATTTTTTTATTTTATTTTTTTTGGTTCCTGTATTGTTCACCTAAGTTGTATCTATGTGCAAAATTTGAGGAAGATTGAATCACGGGAAGTGGTTCAAAAATGGGGAAACGGAAATGTGCGATGAAACTTACAAAGCAAAGTAATATAAGACCAGTAAAAAACAACAAAAAAACAAAAAAAAAAAAAAACGATAATATACAATGAGAAAAAAAAACCAGTGCATTATTATATAATTAGGAAGGAATAGGGAATCTGCTAACAAATAACTAGTAGTTCTATGAAAAGTATAGACCACGCTTCCAACAACCACATCGATTTATTGATTTGAACATCCATTTCAAATTTCTTAAAAATAATTATGTCTAAATTTTAAAATAAAAATAAAATAAACTATACACATCTGTAAAGTGACAGACTAACATCAAGCTAGATTTTTGTATATAAGTTAATCTTTTGGTGCTCTTTAAGAATATAAGTTCGTCAGCGGTACATAGCTTGGTCATAAGAACTATCATTCCATTCATTTTAGCGGACAATGTAATTTTCATGATCCTGAGAGTAGGTGTATTTTAGTTAGTAGACCAAATATTAAGTTGATGTTAGTTTGTCACTTGATAGGTTTGTCGGTCAATTATGTCTTCAAATCCAAGGGGTCACCTTTGACCAAGGTTTTTTTTGACAAAAGTAAAAAAAAAGTTATGTTTATAATAAAGTATTGTATTTAATATATTAAACATTTTATAGTTAGAAATTGTAATTTTCATTAAGTAATTAAGAGATTTGTCAAAAAAAAATGTAAGCTGACACTAATAGATTGAACTATGGACATCGCAAAAAGAATATATAATTAGCTAAGGTATTTACATTTATTCTACTGGATAAAAGGAATTTATAATAAAATCAGTAAATTATTCCTTGGGGTTTTCAATCCTAGGACTTAATAAGACTCAACAACTGCGATGATTCAACAACCCTCGTTAAGTAATTCTTAAGAGGGCTTAGGAATTACTTTTTTTAAAAAAAAAATTTTTTGGGGGGTTCTTAAGTGACAGCCAAAATTTCACTTTAAACTTCAGCCTATACCCAACTCATTCTGTTTGAATCAAACCACTCCAACTCTGACCCAAGGATGGATGGAAATAACGCAAAAATGAGCCCTCATTTATTATTATTATTACTGGTCTTATATTACTTTGCTTTGTAAGTTTCATCGCACATTTCCGTTTCCCCAATTTTGAACCACTTCCCGTGATTCAATCTTCCCCAAATTTTACACATAGATACAATTAAGGTAAAGGATACAGAAACCAAAAAAAAATAAAAACAAAAACAAAATGGCGTCAAATTTATTTGCTTTTTAAGTTTCATCGCACACCTATTACCCCAATTTTGACCCACTTATCGTCATTCAATCTTCCCCAACTTTTGCAAAAATATACAACTAAGGTGAAGAATACAGAAACCAAAAAAAAAAAAAAAAAAAAAAAAATGGCGTCAAATTTATTTACTTTTTAAGTTTCATCGCACACCTATTACCCCAATTTTGAACCACTTATCGTCATTCAATCTTCCCCAAATTTTGCAAATATATACAACTAAGGTGAAGAATACCAAAACCAAAAAAAAAAAAAAAAAAAAGGTTTAAAATAAGACCAGTTTTGAAAAATGGCATTTTTATATTAATTATTATATTGTGTTGAATATTTTATTGATCCAACTACTTATGAATTTGTAAGTGAATCAAGTAGGGCCAATTCAACATAATGAAGAATATTTAACCACTTACGTACATGATTGTTAAGTTTGCACTCTTTGACCTCTATAAAAAAACAAACACTCGCCATATGCAGCATTGAAAAAGAGAAAGTTGGGGGAAAAGTATAAACGAATATATATATATATATATATATATATATATATATATATATATATATTATATATATATATATATATATATATATATATATATAACTGAATGATCAATGAGTCAACAAAGCATATTATACAGAAGTTTACTTTTTCCTGTTTACCACACAATGGTAGAGTTTTCTGATAGTATAATAAGTTTCTCTTTATGGGAATACTGCTTATAACACATTTCAAACTATACCAGTAAAGTTGGAATTAAGTATTTCAATATATTCAGATTGCCTTAAACTTAAACTATAATTATAAGAATATATATTTATCACTAAATAAATTATAGTCAAGAAAAACAATCCTCAATTTCCTAGTAATTTAAGAATTAGCAGTCACCAATTACTATGAGATTAAACGATAATTATTATCGACTTAAGTTTTTTGAACGAAGATGGAAACTTTACAATCATCCGAAATATCGGTAAATCTAAACTTTTGGTTAAAAAATACAACAATATTATTAGAAAATATAGAAATCCGTGGAATGAGGTACACAGCGTTGGCCATATATAATAAAGTACCATTCTAGTTTTGTACCTAGAAGAAATATATTTTCCGAAACGTCAGTAATTCTATTTTTTACTTTTGACTGGTCCTCACTATGCTCAAATTTTATTTTATTATGTCAAAGTCGATATCCACTTAATTCTTATTCATATTATAATTATCAAAATACATTGGATGGAAAAAATGTATAAAAACGTAGACAAGTGTAATAATTTAATTAAGCACTACAGTTATTTAATATGGTAAGAAAGTTAGTAAATGAATACGCAGTAAATACACGCCCTAAACTGTAGTTTCAAATGAAGTAGGTTAGAAAAAGCCTTGTTAATTAAAAAAGATGGTCCTTCAGATGTAAATGAACTTTAGTTTTTGGTCCTCCTATAAAATTATAAATATTTTATATTGAGTATAATTATTTAGAACTACTATTTTATTAACATATTAAGAGGAACGAGGATATAAAAATTAATTAGTATTTATAACTACTTTAACTTTTATGAAGCGTCACCTTTATGCTATAACTTCTTTAAAAACTAAAAGAACACATCTCTATTAAATAAAAATTAAAAATAATAAGTAATTATAAAATTAAGGTCATTTATTCAAGCTTAATTCAGTTTTTAATTATTCGAAATTAAGGGCAACTAAGGATTACATTTATTGTTATCATAAAAATAAATAATTTACTTAATAAATATAAATATATATATATATATATATTTAATATTAAGTTGCTCATACCAAAAAAAAATCACCAGAATTATTTTTTTTAATCTACATATTAAAAATGCTTGATTTGACTCAATCAAGACCCACAAATTACTATATGATAATTAGATGACAGAAAATAATAAATACAGTGTTTATAAAGTTACTCTTTTAAATGTTAAAAACAATGCAAATTTAATGAAAATACACAATAAAGAAACATTTAAAAAATAACGAAAAAACACTTCAATTTTTTTGAGAAAATATTATTTTTGAGGTTGATACTGAGATTTGTGTGGCTTTATCTCAGTGCACTCTTAGCAGCACGTACAAAGAAAACGGAAGCCGGTTTGTGAAAATGTATAACACGCGTTGGAGGCGGAACACAGACTGGGAGTTGTACTGGCCTGGCAGGGGAGCCACCCCTGGGGGAGGCGGGTGGGGGCAGAACAGAATAAACCTAGCAGGCTGCAGCTTCGTTTTTATACCACGGCCTCTGAATCTCACAGATAAAAGACACCCCTCTGTCTCTAACAACACCACCGAATTCTTTATGAACTTCCCTAATGAAAATTCTCTTCAGGAAAAAAGAAAAAAAAAAATATAGAGATAAGGACAAATACAAAGGTTAAGGTATGAATAACTAGAACTATTTCCCTAAAACAGAAGATACCCATGAATGAACATAAAAGAGAGCACTAATTCATTCCACAAATATTAAAACTTTTCCCATAAAAGGAATAAAAATTATTCAACTATAAAGTTTAATTTTAATATTAGTTTCAAGTTTATCCCAGAAAATGTGTGCTAAACTTGAACAACAGTCCGTAAATGGTTGGTCTTCGATCTTGAGCAATAATTTAGTTTTTGACATTTTTCATAAATGACGACCTAACAGCCTATTCTAACAAAGAAAACCTTAATATTAACGTAGTATTGAGCAAAAAATGAGCATCAACCCTGGTCTGCGCGATCTAAATTACGCTCAAAAATTTAATATGATTTTAACAAAATAAAACTAGTGATTATCAAATTTGAGTAATGTTGAGTGTAAGAAGGAGGAAATTACTGCCCATTATTAGATTTTGAGGGGAAAATTTAAAAATCATCTGAAAAGTGTAATTTTGAGAGCAGGTCATGTGTGTTCATTCGTCGAAGGATTTATTGCTCCAAAACGTTCATATAAAAGTATTCTTTGCCAGAATGAGCTGTTAAGGCGTCATTTAAGAAAATTTCAAAAAAGATTTTTACTTAAGCTCAAAAACCAAGCATTTGAGGACCTAGTTTAATTAAATATTTTTTGTTCAGAGTAAAATTACCTATAATAGTCCCAAGTTTAGCTTTACGTTTTAGGGACAACTTTTAAATGATTTGTTAAATTAAAATGCGGAATTTTTAAATAAACAGAAGAAAGCATTCTCTATTGAAATTACTAAAACACAACCCAAATACTAACGGGTTTTCAGAAGCTGGAGTTCGTGGAGAAGTTTGTTTTAGAGAAATATTAAAGTTAGAAACCAAAAAATTTAGAACAAAAAAAAAATGTGTCTTTTATCTTTTTAATTTATATTCCTCCTGCTATCAAATTCTATAATTAATTATATTTTTTTTTGTTTGATATCACAAAAAGTAATTTTAATAAATCGATAATAGCGATAACGAATGAATATCACTAAATAAATACTACATAATATTATTTTGGCTGCTTAGTTATTAAATATTAAAAAATGGAATAACCATAGATTTTCCCCAAAATACACTGTTAGATATTTACTTTTAGGCCGGAATATATTGAACAGTATGTAAAAAATATCCCTAAGGATAAAGGAAAGATATGGATGGTACTATATGAGATATACTAGAGGAAACGATAGAAAAGACATGGGTAACCTCATATATAAGACTAGATGGACCCCAGACCAAACCATAAAGAAATAATATCTGACCATATTCAATGTTCACACTGACAGGCCCTAATGCATTCGAGTCTATACACATCAAATATTTATAGAAAATGTGGATTCCTTTTCATCCTGCTTTACACCCGGCTTCCTTTTTATTCGATTCATAAGTCTCCTTTTAAGTGAAAGCCAATTCAAGGAAAAAACATTTAATATTACTAAGATTTTTTTTCCTTTAGAAACCCAATATGAATACATCATATTCATATTATACTTTGAATTGATAGAAAATAACAAATTACTTTAATTTTATTTTATTTTGTAGCCACATTATTGTTTTTAGAATCCAAGGGCTTCATTTTTACCTCCTTATATACATAGTATAAATAGAAGAAAAATAATTGTGAAAGAATAAGGTATTTTTGAAATTAAATTCATACCATACATATTATAACCAATTTACTAATAAAACCTCTTTTAAATTGAAAAAAAAAACGTAATGTGAATGGCTATTGAAATATTAAATTGATTTTTCAGCCTACTAGACGAGCGACAAGCGATAAGATACAGTTATTTAAGTGAATACTATGCAAATGACATGGTTAGACAGGTTTGAATAATAACATCACAGCCTAACCCTAACACTATGGAAATGGAAACAGAAGACTCAGATGGCATCGACACAATAAACTGTCATGGTTGTATCATCTGGGGTAACGCAACACATCACCACCCACTTTAGACAAAGACTTGAACCATTCACAGAATTACATGACAGCCCAGGCTAATAGACAGTATTACATCTCACTCGTACCTAGCATGTGGGGAAAAAAGATACACTTCATTCCACAATGAGAAAAATTCACATAGAAATAAGTTTCAATAATTTTTTTTATTCTATCTAATATTTAGATTATTATTAAAAGATAATACAGTTCAATTGGAGGTAAAGATGAGTTAGGTGTTAGCTCATAGACAGACAGGACAATGAAATAATAGTCCTCGAAGTGCAGACAAATCTATATTATATGATCTAGTTATGTAAATATTAATTATCAAATATGATTCAGAATTCACAAACGTATAGGGGTTATAGTACCACTTCGTAAGGTGTAAATTAGAATACCATAATATAAGATAAATCAAACCTCTAGAAAAGTTACTTGGTTAAAAGTTTTACTTTTGTCTCAATCTCCAGTGTTAAAAAAGGGAATATATATTTGTCGATGAGTTTATTATTATATTATATAAAAAGCATAGTTCATAAAATTCAGTCGGATAAACTTCGAGTATACACACGTAAATAGTCAAACGGAATAGATGAATATGAATAGATTTTTCCAAGGAAAATTACTGAAATTAACGATAAAAATGAGAAAAAAACCCATAATCATATCAATTAACTATTAGATGCTTATTAATACAAACGATGCACTTTAATTTTTAACATAAAAAAATAGTTTCTCCATTCAGCAGAAGTATACACTCCTATTAGAGTTTTTAGTAAAAGAGAAGAATACCATAATTAAAACTCACTCATACTACCAAATATAGTGCAGACAATTCTTACCTGTAACAAAAAAAAACAAATCATAACATTAAGTTCTACCATTAAAATAAATCAGTTATATGTTTATCTTCTATATCTATACATATAAAAATAAAGATTTGTCTATATGTATGTATGTATGTCTGTCGGCACAAGTCCGACTTTATAGGCGCATAACTGGCTGCACACGTAGTAGGCTTGGTTTCATCGAAAAATATTGAGTAGTACCAAAGTTATATACAATTTTACTAAAAAAAATCTATGAAATTAGGTTGACTAGATTTGGCCATTTGAGCACAGCCGTTCCATCCTTTACTGGAACCAACTCAAGGCAGATTGGACCCCTATAACATTACCTTATTAAAGATATATAGAAAATTAATAATACATTTTAGTTCACTACAATCTCTATTTACAGGGACAGAATACAAACAGCACGAGGATACAAAGATGTGTCGAAAACAACGTTGCATGATATCTTAACATCTTAATATAAACCAGAGGGAAAGTATAAATTAAATGACAACAAACTGTTCAGGCTTGTTGTTGTGTAATTGCCAAGTCAGAAAATGTTTTTAAATTAACGTGAAGAGTTATTTGGGAAAGAAAATGTTTAAATTTTTGAGGGACAGAGAATAGAGAGGGGGAACAAACAAACACTTACATATACTGTATAAATTTGACCTAGTAGAACTTACTTGGACAGTGGGAGACTTAGCTAAACCTATAATCTCACAACGTTTTAAGCGAGACTTGTCTTATATTTTTGTTGGGATTTCACTTCTTTTAGAACTTAATTTGTGATTGAGTAATGGCTATTCTAGACATCGCAACATATTTTCTTTGGACTCAGAGAACCTTAAAACGTGTAAATCTCCATCGTAATTTCCAAATCAAATTTGTGTGCCATAATAATACTTTATTTTTATACAGGCTAAGTTGAACAAGATAAGAGAAAGTTAAAATCTAAAGATATTTAAATCCCCACGTTAGTATGATTTTTTGTTAGTCAGTCAACAATTATTTTAGATTAGTAAATTAGCATAATTTTAATTAGCTACCAACTAAAATTAGACATACTATATACTAATTTATTCATTAAAAAGTTATTTAACTTAAATTGTATATTCATAATTATAAAATTTAAAACTAAAAGGGAAAAGTACAAAAAAAGTTTGAATATAAATTGAAGAGACCATTTAAAGAGATCAATATCTAAGTGTAGGGTAATATAATATAAATGCATAATGAATGAGGACTGCACAATACGAGGCTTCAGCAAGGACCAGAGCCACGTGTAAGAGAGGGGTAGGAGGATACCATACATCCTGTACCATGCAATAAGGAAAGCTTTTTGCAATTCCTATGAGGAAAGCGAGTGGAATTGGGTCGAAAGGAGGGAGAGATGTATGGACCTGGAATTTATTATAGAATATTTGAAATATATTCTAGTAATACCAGCATACACAAGAACCACAAGCCGTTTCGCCAACAGAGGGAACACTCTCCACTTAACATCCTCATCAGTTCCCTAAACATACACCAATACAAAGCCCATACCTTTATTTAGACCCCAAAACCTGACAAACAATCCTCATCTGATATCAGTGGTGAAGGAATTCATTGTTCAACACAGAGGGCTCAGCAAACGGGGGTGGGGGCATAATATTTTATGATAACATTTTTTATACTAATTATTTAAAGCACATTAGTGTGACATGTGACTCTATGAGAGCTCAAAATACAAAAGTAAAAAATATTAATCAAATCTCTAACGTTGCGTCTTTTTTTGGGGGGAGGGGGGATGGAGGGTTACTTTTTTACGTTTAGACATTTTTCTGTCAGTTAAACGGCTACATAGCTACAAGTGAGCCAAATTTCAAGTTTCTAGATATTCTGAGTCACTTTATAATTATGATGACGAGTCAGTAACAAAAGTGCAAAATTTGTAACTCTCCCCTTTTGAAAAGGATATCTTTTTTACAGAGTCCTAAGCTACCTGAGCTTAATCTATGTTTCAAACTTCATAATTCCCATCTTGGGAGGAAACAGAGATAAAAGGGCGAGAAAAACCGGGTGAATTGTTTTAAGTAAAGATGCACACTGCATGCTTGCTGGAGCTTGTCCATACGCAGATAATTTTCAAAGAGCCTTTCTTTTACTCGGTCAAATTCGATGAAAAAAGATTAAGCTAATAAATGTATTTGTTTATCCTTTTTTCACTTATTAAGGGGTCTAAAATGCGTCTTAGGCCCCTAAAATTAAGAAAATCCAACGAAATAAAAAAAAAAAAAAAAAAAAAACCCAACTTGTTTCCAACTAAAACTCATGATTTTTTCGCAAATTTTAAAGCACCTAATATAACTCAGTCAATTCTTATTCTTTTTGGAAAAAACGTGCTCTACAAATTAAATTCTATTAAATATCGATTTACAGCCTGAGTATCGAGATAATAGGCACAAAACCCCAAATTGCTCTTTAAAACCTCCGAAAATGGAATTAAATTAGTTTATTTTAAGAAACATGCATCTTTTACATGTAAACATTTATGAATACGAATTTTGATAAACTCCGCCAATATTTACTAATATTAATATTATTACTACGTTTTTATTAGCTTGCATTCTTGTTTGTTTGTTTGTTTGTTTGTCCGGTAAAATCTGGCAATCGATTTCTAACTAACTTCCTGAATAGCTAGATATTTGAAACTTTTAGCATAGCTCAGAACACGATGACAATGCATTATTTTAATACTTTTAACCATCTTTCAGCAGAATTGAATTAGTTTTCAGCAAATTTTGCAGTGCGGAAAGTTAGTTCGGAAAAAATCCGCAAGTTATTTTATTTGTTTTGCCATATCCAATATTTACGCTATTTCCATTTTGACGGGTCTCAAATTTGTGATAGAAAAACATTGAATGACAACAAAACAGGAAATATCGATGATATTATTTATCGATTATATTATTTCAAATATATCGATGGCATGCTTTAGATTTGGTGTTGGGAAGATCCGTTGTACAAAGATTTATCCTTTTATAGGTTTAAGATCAGCTCTCTGGATGGTCGTCATTTATGTGAAGTAAATAAATTCGGAACTATTTTTTTTCACTAACATTATATATTATATAACAATAACAATTATATTATCAACATTACATACGATTTCACAGAAAAATTAAAAACGTAGTATATAAAAAAACAATTTCTTGATTAGATATGTCACGGGTTGTTATAATACTGTCAGTAAATAAATAGGTACTTAGGTTTATACGAATAATTAAATCAACAAAACATACCCTGTCTCACTCGCCCCGGGCGAGTTTCGGCACAGCGTCTCTGCACAGTACTTATTTAATACGATCCCTGGCCATTAAAAAAAAACTTTGTTCTTTCAGGTTATCGCATAATTTAGTATAGTATAAACAAAAGAGATATTTTTTTTATTTGGATTAAAAAAAAAAATTTGCCAGTTTAATACATAATGTCCTTAATCAAATTTGTAGTCACTCACTGACAAAAAAAAATTAACAAAGGATTTTAAAAAAATCTTAGTGCCGATCATTTTATTATCAGAGAGAGAGGTTCCGGAACGCCGTTCCGCCTCAAATCGAGCCCTGCCTCATGTTATAAATAGAACCAAGTTCTAGGGAAAATGGACACAAATAGATGATTAAAAAGTTATATAAAAGTGTCGTTTTATTTTAAAAAGATGGAAATGATCATATTTTATGGCAGAGAATTTTATATAGAGTGAATACAAATGAAATAATTATTCATTGCACAATCCCAAAAGAAAGCAAAATAAAATAAAACCTAACTATTCTGTTTGCCTGATTTGTTTAATATTTCACCTGTACTCAATTGTAATTTACTTAGAATTTTTAAATGGAAACATATTAATAAAGGAATAAAATAATGGGAATTACAACTTAAATTGACATCTTGAGCAAGAAAAGCATTATTTATGCACAAGCATTAAGACGAACATTATTCAACAGCAATTAGTATGCATCAAAAACTTGGGAAACTCTAGGGGAAACGAATGATTTATGTACTGAAAAGATTTAACTTATAATTCCATTACAAACAATGCAAAGAATTATTTAGTATTTTCGTTAAAATCTGATTTAAAACTCAGTTTACACGAGAAAAAAAGGTCTTGAAATGATTAATTAATTAATTAACCTTTTTAAATGCTGAATATTTAAAAAAAAATAAAACACTTGGTAGTTATTTAGCTAGCATATAAACATACATGATTAAATAACAGATATTAAAATTCTTTATCAAAATAATACATTTGTATAAATATAAAACTCTTTTTAAAAAAATGATGTTAACAGAAGCTTAACTGACAATTTTGATAAGAAAATGTTTAGTTAATTCCAACAATATTTTATGAACTTACTTATAGAGTAAAGTATACTGGGAATTTGTAAAACCGACAGATTTCGCACTTAAAATGTAATTCAAGGATAACAAGACTGCCAGGTTCGCTCAAAGGACCTACCTACGTTTCTATACCTTCGGGAGTATATAGCTAACTGTTCGGGCTTGGTACTCGGGTCCTACTACGTTCGGGTTCAAAACCCAGGGGATTGCAATAATCCGGGATTATTAAAACTATTTAAATACAATCGTTTGTTGGTTCCTACAAAACGAGGGTTTTCTAGTAATACTTATACTAAAAAAACCTTAATTTCTCTCATTTATGAAGGTCAATTTAACGATAGTTACTATGTAATGAAATAAAAATTTTATAATTAAAATTATAAGTCGTTGTGGAGGAAAAAATTAACATCGGAAAGCAAAAACTAAATTTGAAATATTTTGGAGAAAATTAAGAATTATTTTATTTTTGGAGCGAAGTTCCTTATGGCACGTTCTGGAGCCCGGGAGTGAATCCGAAAAAAACGACCAAAATCACCGTCACGCAAAATCCGTCACGAAATCTACAGATGACGATAACATGAGTAAAAGCTCACCGAGTTAGATGACATTTGGTACACATGTTCATTTTACCAATGCCCAGGCTGAGTTCGTCGGAAAGCGTTATCCGCCCAAGCGTTCACACGCGACGCTCGCGTAAACGTAAGCTTTAAAAGACGGGAAAAAGTGATATTAAGGAAGCCTGTTACTTGACTTGTTTTGATTATTTTTGTTATATATGTCAAAAATGTCACTTTGTTTTGTAAATAAATAAAATATAATCATTTAAAATTTTACCCTGATACAAGCAGAAGCTGTAGAGTAGGGAAGAGATATATTTTATAATAATTTAAATTAATTGGCCGGGTAGGTAGAAAACAGTCCTATTTCAATTCAAACTCCTTTAACAAACATACGCTTTCACTATAAACTCATAATGATAATCTTTTTTTTTATATTTAATAAATATTTATAGTAAGACGCTTGCTTTAATTATACAAATAATGATTTTCTTATAATTTTGCCTTAACTCTGCCAGGTACAAACAGTTCGTTACTTTTAATTTTGTCTCTTTTCTAACTCCGCCATGTATAAGTAGTTAGCAATGGGTATACGTACTTAGCAGTGTGATTTTAAACTTTATGTTTAATGAAAAATGTAAGGAACTTTGTTCCTACCGGGTGTCCCGCGACACCACACGTATTTTTACTTTTAGTTGAAGAAGGAAACATCTAGAACGTATATTATTTGAAGTTGAATTTTAACCTAAGAGGAACCACATTTCTCTAAGTATCATAGAAGAAAGCTGTATCCACCTAGTCAATAGAAAACATTATTTTTTAAGAATCCAAAGGGAAAAGTCCATCCTTAGACGCGACATCAGTGTATCTGAGATAACATGTCCCGTTCATTTAATAGCTGGTCGCTCTTCACTCCGTACTAAACCTGGAAAACACTGTCGTAAAACCAAACGACCAGGTCGGAGATTTTACTGCCGCTCAATCTCTCACCCGATCCAATCCACCCGATTAACTCGCTTCCGCACACTGTAGCTACCTCCCAATAAAGTAGCAAGCAAAACAAATCAAAAAGGCAACAAAGGAAATAAAAATTTTATTCTTGGGAAACATATTGGGCAAAAGACACAGTATGTTAGGTTGAAAATGGTTTAGTATATTACAAAGTTCTAAGCTGACATGATACACTGATGAGATACGGCCTGTAACTAACATAAAATTCCCAAAGCCGTAGTGTGATTTAGGGAAGTGGTTATAAATTATATATTTTCCATTGAGATAAAATTTTTATAAAGAATCACCTCATAATAATGGTCAAGGGGCAACAAATGATTCAAACCTAAAACATAATTCGACAGGATAGAGTTAGGATACGATTCTGGGTTAATTATCCAAGGAAGTGATAAACGCATTCTTCTAGTGATCACCAACTAGCCCACATATGTTGACTAATTTCAACAAGCCATCCAAATTCCTTCGAAATCGGATGAGTGTTTTTAAATAAAGGTGAAGTTTGTGCGGATGGGGAATAGAAAGCCATAGCCGCAGTTAATTGAATTAACAAAGGACCTACTAGGGACTAATTATGAACTATCATACAAATTTCATTAAATCGAACGAGTAGATTTGAAGACATGGGGGTTCACCAAAATATTGACAGGCAGAGACAGATATGAGACCAATAATGCTTACTGAGTTTTTGAATTGAGAGACAAAATAAGCCAACAAACCTTCGATAACCTTAAAAGAGAAATAAAAATAGCCTCCCAATTAGTGTGGCACTTGGTTCCCTGAAGTCAGGTAGATTTTTAGTCTGTTATATAAGACAAGCTTAACTTTGAAAAATGCTGTAAGCGTTGAAACTCTAATAAAGTTTAGTCAAGATGTAGACCTAACTGATATTGAATGCAGGACACAGTTCCAGTCATGAAAACGCAGTTGCAGGTTCCAATCCGTACGTGACCTGTAAGTATAGGACAGATGGATAGGTAGGACGACTACATGCCAGGAAAGCACCCCCCCCCCCCAGGAAGGAGACGGGTGGCTCTGAATCTCTAGGGAATCTAGGGCAGGCTAAAGCAATGACAGTACTCTGTTGAATTTGTTTATACCGAGGCAGTGTGAGAGAGGGCCGGTGTGGAATTGGACGTTGCTTTAATTCAGTCTCACGTTTCAACTCCCCGAGGAAATCCACAACGGAAATAATAACTCCCTTTCTCATTCCATTATCTTCAACCAATTTTATTTTAAAAAAAACGATACTGCCTAAACCTAAAAATATTTTTTTATAATTTAGAACCCCCATCTCACATAAGGTACTAAGTAGAAGATGAATGGGAATTTTATTGTGAACATTAAATATAAATTTGACTAATATCTAGTGTAATAGTCTGACTGAAATGGAGAAACTTATTCGAAATGGCTTAAAAATTAATTTATCTACTCGCGGCAGCAAAATTAAACATTACTTAACTGTTTTTAGGCTGGAAAGTACTATTTGCCTGTTTAATATTTCATTAAAATATTAGAAACAGGCAGGAAAGTAGTTAAAACAGTCAGGAAAATACTTTCTCTGCCTAGGCAGGGAAATATTTCCCTGCCTAGGCAGAGAAAGTAACAGTGTTTACCACTGCGTGTCATAACCTCTTATTTGGGCAAGAATAGTTTATTCTATTATCTCTATCTTATAACATTAAACATTATAATATATTATAGTTAAATAAGTAATATTTAATAATTAATAAACGTATTAATAATAAAATAATTTGTTAATTCTGTTAAATAAGTTCAATGATTAGTAGATCTTTAATTAAAAAAATAGTAGGGTCACTAACTAAACTGTAGCGTCATGTAAACATTGAACATCCATATTATTTTTATTATTGAAGTCTTTCTAGATTAGACTAGCTACTTTTCTTGATCTATCCTAGTTACTTCTTTTCTTTTAAGCAATAGAAGATATCTTTAACACTTTTATTAATTTTTTAGTAAAAATATAAATAAATATTTTATATTGCGTGCATTATTCATTCAGAAGTTATGTGTGTTATAAACGTGTGTTTTGTATTTTGTTGTTGTAGATTCAGTTTGCTTTTCACTTATTGATATTATTCCCAAGTTTCTTATTTGAACATTAATTTTAGTTAGTACATATGTTATTATCTTTATAAATATGACACATAGTTATTAACTATGTTTTATATTAATAAAGATAACATTTCAGCAGCTTCATTTTTCTTCCGCAAGTAGATAAAATATTGTATGCAACAAGGCAGCAAAGGAAACATTTCTGCCGCGTTTATTCATTGCTTCCCTCGGCTTCGCCTCGGCAGTCAAATTGGTAAATTATCTGCCTCGGCTTCGCCTCGGCAGTTAATTATCATAATCTGTCCTCGCCTTCGGCTCGGAGGCTAATCTAATCACTCGTCAGTAAAATTCCATTTTGCTGCCTAGTTACATAAATAACTATTGTCACGTAGATATTAAGTCCGAAAGTCATGAGAATCACAATTCTTTATATTTATTTAAGTTCATTTTTAAGTAGATGTGACTAGAACTCAACTAAAGATTAACGGATTTAGCCTAATTTACTAAATATTAAAGAAGTCTAAGATCAGTAGGATTTATAACGTAATGTTACAAATTAAGCGAACCACTCCTGTTATAATTGTTTATAAAAAATTAAAAGTTTGCATTTATTTATCAAATTGTTACAAGTGTGCGGGTTAATTTTAAGTAAATTAGTTGATCATTAACCTGAGATCTCTTCCATTTATAAGTATACTAAATTGCGTTTAGTAAACTTATAAATTGCATTTATAAGTATACTTGCTTGGCCGATTAATTTTTATTGTATTGGACTTGAGGTGTAGAAAGAAAATAACTCTCGTTCCACTAAAGTTAAAATTAAGTTTATAAATTTTAGAAAAGTGTCAAATTATTATTTTATTAGCACTTTCTTTTTGACAAAGCTCTAATTTAATTAATGTTAATGTGACATGAGAAGAGGAACAATACTCCTAAGCCTAAAAGGCTACTGTCCAACAAATCTATCTACGCTGGTTTGATTTTATAAACAAGCTTTGAGACATATAACTTGATTTGAAGGCCAGCCCAAACACGTTAAAAAGTGTAGTATAACATGTCTCTAGGTGTATGAGCTCTTAAGAATATATCCATACAAAACTGAATTGGAGTGAATAATCAGGTAAATATTACTAGTGTCGGGTGATGCACCCGCACAGCTTGTAAGAGAGGCGAATACAGCAGATTCTCTGCGCCGTGTTGCACTTGACTCAGTCTTGAGTTTCCAACAATTATCATTATACCTGGCTTTATAATTTAGATGGATTTGAGGTTCTTCGGTTCCAAAAAAAAATAGTTGTCTTTCGTCTGTCTTAAACGCAGGAAAATAAACTACAGAATTGAGTTTAATAGGCTATAAATGTTTTAAAAGAATATGTTAAGAATTTATAATGTTAACATTACATATTTTTCTTTCTCCCTTTAACTTAAAAGTATAGAGAATATAGCTTTTATTTTCTACATTTTATTCAACAACTAACCATATGAAGGTCAGAGCACTGTTTATTAGGATCTGAGACACCAGTGATATAAATGTAAAAGTGAAAAATAATTCACCTCGGAACCACCTCGGTTCCTAGTCCTAGTCACAGGAGAGACCGAAATCATTATCACTGTTATATAGTAAAGCAGGGCCGGATATAGCTACCGCCAGCCCCCGCGGTGCGGGGGGGGGGGGGGGGGGGCACGGTCATGGGGGGCCATGTCAGAGATGTTGAAAAAGGTTTAAATAGGCAAGAAGGATATTGTGATCAGTGGCATAGCTATGGGCCCGAATTGCAGTGGCATAGCTACGGCCCCGGTGCCAGGGGGCCCACAAAAAAAAACATAAACCTACTATCTTTGTACCGCAATGCCGATGGGGGCCCCTTTAGAGTATAATTAAATCTAAATTGGAAATTTACTCATATACCTTTGTCAGGGGGCCCCATTTAGTGCTGAACGTAAATGTATCTTTTTTTTGCTTATACATTTTTTTGGCGAGGGGCCCCCACTGCCCTATGTACGCCACTGATTGTGATGAACTTAAAATTCTTCCTAACGTGTCATGAGTACGGAAGTTTGAAAATTTTTGTTTCATTTAGTTACTTAAATTTTTGTGATGATTTCACCTTATTCAATATGGTCAATGCTAATTACAGCTAATTACAGGAGAGAAACTGACAGACAAATCATATCAACTGATATTAATACATTTTACATTTATTACTTGTAATTGTAATGAAATTTTTAAGCTTGCCAGCTACAAAGCAACCTAATTATTTGTGGTTTTTAGCCCAACTTAGTTAAACTTCAAAATTCGTCCCATGCCAAACATCTTCTCCTGTAAGGACAAACTTGCCTCAGAAATTTTTAAAACTCATCTTTTTGCACTTAAATTTTAAAAAATTTCCCGGACCCCTAGCCGTTGTTTGTTCAATGGGGTCCAGATGCTAACTTGCCCAGGGGACCGGAAATCCTCTCAGTGGCCCTGATAAATAATATATCTGGTCATTATACATAATAACTAAATCAGCTCAGTTTTTATTTTACCTAAACGATAAAATAGGTATCTTCGAAAAGGACTAACGAAAAAAATTTAAGACCCCATTTTCGGATAAGCTTGTAAATTTTTTTATTTGAAATATTACAAAAGTTAATATGGAAGGGGAGTAGTTATAGGACACGGTATAATATTATTGATGTTGTGAGGAGGTAAATTGTAATTTTCTTTATTTGAGAGATATTCGCAGTATATTACCCTTCATTTCCATACTATGCTTATTATTCTTATTTAGGTCTTTAGGATATTAATAACTCCAAAGTCAATCCGTTTTTGGCTATATTTCACCTCCTTTGAGGCATCTTCAGGCCTAAAAGATATTTAAAAAGTTATTTCTTACATTTACATTAGCTTACATCTTTATATAACATGTAACATGTTGACACAACTTTTAAACAAAACATAACACTTTTATTAAAAAATACTTATTAACAACTACGGGAAACAGACAGAGAAAAATACACTCCAGCGCTGGGATTTGAACCACAGGCCTCTATCGGGACAAGGTATCATTAACTTCAGAGATATTCATTCTCCTGCGTAGCTTAGTTGGTAGAGCGCTATACTGGAAATATAGAGGCCTGTGGTTCAAATCCCAGCGCTGGAGTGTATTTTTCTCTGTCTGTTTCCCGTAGTTGTTAATAATTATAATTTGATTTAAATTAAAATTTAATCTTTCCGTAGTATGAATACTACCAAAAGCGTAAAATATGAATTATTAAAAAATACTTGTGGCGTCGCAGGACATCCGTTAGGAACGAAGTTCATTTCGCTTTTCATTAAATATACAAATTATAAAATCACACTACTAAGTATACGATGCTAACTACTTATACATACATGGCGGAGTTATAAAAGAGACAAAATTAAAAGAAAAACATTTTTTATATCATTGAAGCGAGTGCCTTGCAATAAATACTTATGTGTTGAATATTGAGAAAAAATTAATCATGATGAGTTGATATAGTTAAAGAGGATGGTGGTAGTAGGTAAGAAACAGGACTGTTTTCCCCTACCCGGCCTACTAATTTCAAATACATATTATAAAATATATCTCTTCCCTACACAAAAACGTCTGCTCGTAACAGATTAAAATTTTATCTACGATTGATACGAAATATAAACATTATATCTCTGTTTAGATGCGTAGAAAGTGATTATTTACGTACTTGTATTCATTGCGCATACGCGTCTCATAGTTCTGAATACAACTCAAGATTAATGCCTTTAATCTTTATCAAGAGAAGAGATACGAACTTACATACAGCAAGTTTATTTTTTTCTGCATTTATTATTTAAATCTAACAATCGTAGATAAAGTACGCAACTCGTGCGAAAACGGCATTTTGCATTGCTCGTGTGGTTTTACTACCCTCGCTTTCGCTCGGGTGCAAACTCCACACTCGCATGCAAAATGCTACTTTCCGCACTCGACGCGTAATGTACTATTACAGCCTGTTTCAATTTTACTTTACTTTACTTTGTGTATGACTTTTTATAAAAATTGTTACGTTAGAACGTAAGATATCGGTTAAAATGTAGTTTTCTCTATTTTAAACTCTTAGGTCCGCTTTAATAAATTTAGCGATCTTTAAAACTTCATAGCAGTATCGGTGGTGGTTTTACTAAAACAAATTAATTTAAAAAAGTTGTATGTCTCATTGAATAGAATAAGTTAGAATTTTTCCCGTCCAAAAATTTCAATTTTACATTTGAACGTTTACGCGAGTGTTGCTAAAATTAACATGTTTTCCACATCGGTCAACATTGGTTCAAGTTATCATCATGGGTCGATTTCAGTTTAGTGACGGTGTTTTTTTTTCGGATTCACTCCCAGGCTCCAGGCGCTGTAACGTGCCATAAGGAACTTAGTTCCAATAAATATGGAAAATTAACATATTATAACAGTAGACAAACCGTTAACAAAATCTCCTAAAACATAACTTAATTTATTTTTTTAGTTATTTTCTTTCCTTGCAGGAGAATTGTCAGGAAAGAAAATAATTAAGAAAATAAATCAAGCAATGTTTTAGGGGAAAAATTGTTAAAGTTATGTCAACATGTTATATAAAGATAATGTAAGTTAATGTAGATATAAAAATAAAAATTTAAAAATCTTCTTTTAGGCCTCAAAGGAGGTGAAATATAGCCAAAAACCGATTGACTTTGGAAGTATTAACTCCCTGAAGACCTAATTAGGAATAAGCATTTTTTTTTGAGAAAATTATCTCTTTCTTATTTCTGCGAGGTAGTTTAAAAATGAATTTTAGATGAAGAATAGTGTAGGACTCTCACTCTACGCTACACTAACCAGTACCCCCCCCCCCCCCCCCACTCCCCTTCCGAATAGGATTTGCCTGGGTAGGTTGGGGGCCCATTGGAGTTTTTCGCGGGGGGGCCAGAAAATTGAAAATCCGGCCCTGTAGTAAAGCCAATCACTAACGGTGATTGTTACTTCTAAATCGTTGAAAAATAATTCCAGTGATATTCGCTCAACCCTATTAAACACTCAACTCATAATAAATAAAGAATAACAGAGGATGACCTAAAAGAAAGGGTCGAAACGTCTCTATTTAAATTATTTAATTTGATGAATTAGAAATTGTTCCTTGTAGCATTCAATTCTGGAGTAATTGGGTCTATTAAGGAATTAAAACTTTGACTTCAGCAAGTATATACTATTCACTGTCTCAAAATTAATATTTTAAATAACCTACACAACATATGACTAATACCAATTGTATATTTTAGAAAGAAATGACGAGAATCCAAAAGATTCAAATAAAATGTTTCAAGAATATAACCAACCAGTATACTCATAGTGTAAGATAACTTCTAGTCAATCAGGTTAGTAAAATCAAAAAATGTTTACATGTTAAAATTAATGGTAATCATTAACCTATAAAAGTTTGTAATAAAAGTTGTAATAGTGTAGAGAATAATTATTACACAGAATACAGAAATTAGAGAATTATTACAGAGAACAATACTTTGTACAATCTAACAATTAAATTAATTTTTATTCCACCTAAAGAATGACCCCGAGGGGTCGAAATATTGCAAAAGTGATCTTTTTAATTCCTTAATAGACCCAATTACTCAAGAATTGATTAAATTTGTATTCTTCGCCACCTAAAGGGTACAATTTACTTATTATTAATGTTTCTTATAAAAGCATTTCATTTATAGAATATTATTTAAAGCAATTTATTGATGAGAGATGGAATAAGATAGACTTTATCACTGAAAAAGATGTAATAGAGGCTGTCAACCAGCTAAGAGGTGGCTCTTCACCGGGACATGACGGAATCACGGTTCCCATTATTAAAGAGAATATTAACTCACTAAAAACGCCATTATTACACATCGCTAAATTGAGCTTTGAGCAGGGCCTCTTTCCTGACATATTAAAAATTGCTGTAATTTATCCTATTCACAAAAATGGACCCTCTAATGAACCTGCAAATTACAGACCCATCTCGCTAGTTTCAAATATTGCAAAAATTCTGGAAAAAATAGCGAAAAAGCATCTTAACAAATTCATACAGACTTATAAAATATTATCCAATAACCAGTTCGGTTTTCAAAATGGTTTAAATACTCAAGACGCTATAAATAAAGTATCGACATTTATAACAGAAAGTTTGGACAGAAACAAAAAACCTATTGCAGTGTACATAGACCTTACGAAAGCTTTCGACAGTGTTTCACATAGTAAACTAATTAAAGCATTGAAAGACATAGGAATATATGGTACTATGCTAAGATGGTTCCGAAGTTATTTAAGTAACAGATTATACAGAGTTAAACTAAACAATACATTAGGAAATAGCTTTACATCCACTTATTCGATTCCACAAGGCACTGTCCTTGGTCCCTTATTGTTTATTATCTATATAAACTCCATTTTTAAAATAGTTACAAACTCTTCATTGATAGGATTTGCAGATGATCTAGTTTTACTATGTGAGTCTGAACAATATATACAAACGGCAACACTTATTAAAAATGACCTACAACGAATAATACAATGGTTTGAATTCAATGAATTAACTATAAGTGTAAAAAAAACATGTGCAATGACTTACTCGTTGCATAGAAGTACATTACCTCAAATCCCAAAATTAATAGTACATAACAAAAATTGCCAATTACCACACTGCCAGTGCCCACGTATTGAGTGGGTCTCCACAGTTAAATATTTGGGAGTCACTATCGATAACTGTTTAAATTGGAAGGCTCATATAAATAAGTTGAATACAAAATTACGCGCGCTAACATTTATATTCATGAAACTAAAAATGTATCTAAGTATCTCACAGTTGAGAGTTCTGTATTATGGCATCGTTGACTCCATAATACAGTATGGACTTCTTACTTGGGGATCAGCTTGTGACACTATCAAGGAAACAATATTTTTAAAGCAAAAAGCAATTTTAAGAATAATTTTAAATAAAAAACGAATAGAACATTCAAAGCCACTATTTAAGCAGCTCTCGATACTGACTCTTAAACAGATGTATAATTATAAATCTATAACCCACCTTAAGGAAGAGAAACATAACATAAAAAGAATTGACCATGCAATTATGACTAGAGGTCAAATCAGAGGAAATTATATAGTACCAGCTCTCAGAACCTCTATGGCCCAAAGACACTGGACCTATTGCGCAATAATACTGTTCAATCAACTACCTGATGAGCTTAAAAACATAAAATCCTTGGTACTATTCAAAACTAAAATAAGAAAATATGTTGCCGACATACACTAGATTTATAAATATACTTTAGCTATTAAGATAAACTAAAAAAAAAATAAAATAAATAAAATAAAAAAAGTGTAAAAACTAAATGTATATAGTCATTATCATTACTATAAATAACTAAAACTATAAAAACTAAAATAATATATAATAATATAAATATATAATTAAAACTAAAATAAATATATAATTATGTAAAATAACTAATTAATCCTTTTAAAATAATTATTGTTGTACAATGTAATATACATAACAAACTGTGTAAACTCTCTCTCCACAGCTCAGGACTCCATGTTCTCTAGTGGAGAGATAACCTAATGTAGTATTAAATTGTTAAATCAGCAAAAAAGATAACTCGATGTAATGGAATATTATTATGTATTAATATGTTGTATTTTTTCTTATTCAATAAAGGTAAATTAAATCCAAAAAAATTATTATTAAAATTATAGTAATTAATACATAAAAAGTCTATAAGGAGTATACCTTCCTAGCGTCCCATCATTGGACGAATGGTCACATGAGTATAAAAAGTATAATGAGAATTTAAATCATAAATTTTACTTCAATCTTAGAATGAGAGCAAATTCCATAGAAATAATGTAACCTCTAATAGGACTCTAGTGTTGATTTGACCTATTTTGATTTCCAGCAGAGTCAAATTGAATATTAAATGTGCGCAGAATGTTAATATGAGTCCCATAGTCCCATCTGTGGGCTAATTTTTACGTACTGTCTAAATCTCAATTAAAATAGACAAGTTATTTTTAAGAATTAGCGGTTTTAATAGCAGTTTTTCAATCGATGGATGAAAAAGGTGTAGTTAAAAAAACAATTATATGTTTGTGGGAGACGTTTCGACCCAACATAAGGTCATCCTCAGTCCATTTATTGACTAAAAAAAAAAATAAAAAGCAAACCATCATATCAATTACATATTCTTTAAAACTTAAAATTGTAGAAGCCAATCTCTTACAATTGTCCTGTATAATTAATTTTTTATTTAATGGTGATCTATCCTATCTCTAATAATACAATATTAATTTTTTTCTGATTACTTACATTATGAAGCCATTAATAAAAATACTATCTCAGTAGGAGAGCGTCAAAAAGGTCTAAAATAATTTAAATAAATTTAAAAAATTTTTGGAAACATTATTTTTTAAAAAATAATGTGTCTAAATCACATAACTATAAAACTGAACAATAAAATTAACAGATTTAAACATTCTAAAATAACAAAAATCATTAAATTCATATTAGTATTAGTATATAACAATAAGTGACTATACAGGGTGGTCCAAAAGTCTCCCCCCCCCCCTCTTAACTTTTGAACGGTTTGGGATAAATTAATAAAACTTGGGGGATCTCTACCATGCAAAGGGAAGTTTGTTTTCATGCAATTACTCACTAGGGGCAACCACCCACTTTGCCCCCAGGCCACCCAACTTCAGAATTTCAAATTGGAATGTATATTTTTGATAGCATATTTGGATTCTACAGTGAAAAATAATAAACTTTTAGTTGTAACTATTTTTTCTATCTCCAATATTTTGCCCCCTACAGGGGAGCAAAGATAGCAATATAGTAAAAAAATTACACTTAGATCGTTATAAAATCTAAACGGTTTGAAATAAAGTAATGGAACTTGGGGGGATCTGCACCATGTAAAGGGAAGTGTGTAATCATCCACTCGCGTACTAGGGGCAACCACCATTTTGCCCCCAGGCGCTGAAATCTACCATTTTTATATCTTTGCCCCCCTGTAGGGGGAAAAATATTGGAGATAGAAAAAAAAGTTTGAAGTAAAATATTTTTATTTTTTATCGTAGAATCTAAATCTGCTATCAAAAATATACATTCCAGGTTAAAATTTTGAAGTTAGGTGGTCTGGGGGCAAAATGGGTAGTTGCCCCTACTGCGCGATTGCATGAAAACAAACTTCCCTTTACATGGTAAAGATCCCCTGGGATGCATTAATTTATCTCTAACCGTTTAGATTTTACAACGTATTATCGGAAGGGTTATTTTGCCATCTTTGCCCCCCTGCGGGGGGCAAAATATTGGAGATAGAAAAAATAGTTTCAAGTAAAAGTTTATTCTTTTTCACTGTAGAATCCAAATATGCTATCAAAAATATACACTCCAATTTGAAATTTTGAAGTTGTGTGGCCAGGGGGCAAAGTGGGTGGTTGCCCCCAGTGGGTGATTGCATGAAAACAAACTTCCCTTTGCATGGTAGAGATGCAAAGGGAACCCCCAAGTTTCATTAATTTATCTCAAACCGTTCAAAAGTTAAGAGGGGGGGGGGGGGGGAGAGACTTTTGGACCACCCTGTATATTAAAAAGATGTAATATTTCACCGAGAACATTCGTTGTATAAATAGTGCATTTAAAAAAATGTCATATAAGTTTTTCGAAGAAAACTTCGATATAACACTCTAGGAAAACGGGTACACATTTAATCTAAACTAAAACCTGTTGTTAGTTCAAACCATTATTGTATTAAACTGAACAACAGTTGATTTATTCCCCAACAATGATAAAGGCCATTACCAAATTAGGTTGTCAATCACTTTCTACATCATTTAATTCGTTATTAATGAGGAGCAGGTACAAAACTAAATTAAGGGGTGTTTTCCAAGATTCGTCTAACGCGATGTACTGCTTTTATGTTTCCTAGTGCTAATACACAGCATCATGTAAGCCAAGCTATGAAATGACTAAATAGTCTTGTTTGTCTTCATAAAATCTTGCCCGGACTGCATTATTATGAATTATAAAATACCCTGCCCACCGCTGTTTAAAGGCTATTTATTAATACACAAATTCCTCATTTTAAATGGTTTTAATTAGTTTTAATTAACTATCCGAAAAAGATTTTTGACCAAGACACTTGTTTATTTGGTACAAATCTTGTGATCTATATTAGACCTACTTTCTAGCCATTAGACCTACCTAGAAAGCTGAATCTTTCACAGATAATGTATTTCCGATGAAAATATAATAATCAGTCATTGGTTATATTAAATCGTTAGCATTATGCGATAAAGCAATAAATTTCCACATTTATATGGAGCAATTTTAGCGGTAAAATTAATAAGACATAATTTTTTTTAAAAAAAATACAAGTGAAACTTCTTGTCAAACCTAATTCAAAAGAAAAATGTTCTGTCGATTAGGCTTAAAGCTGAGCGCACATTGAGACGCAGGGCAGGGCAGGGCAGCATAGTTTTCGATCGAACCACAGAGATATACAAGAACTCGAGAATGGAGGAGACGCCAAATCTACTAGAGTTGGGTAGTATTGCGAGTGGTGAACTGCCCTGCCCTACTGTGCGTTGCAATTCGTATGAAAAAAACTGTACTGTCCTGCCCTGCGTCTCACTGTGGGCCCAGGTTTATGGTAGGGTCTGAAGGCTATATTATATTAAATAATTATAAAAAATTATTTCTTCATATAATGGCTATTATATTTCGACCATACCTCATGCTCTAATTCATGCATAAAGCATCGAAAAATAGATTTAAATACATTATTTTTAGGGTTACGTAGATCCTTCTCGAAACTCTTATGCTGTGATATGTCTGTCCGTCCGTCGCTCTTTTGTTCATATCTCCCGAACCATATAAGCTAAAGAGTTACAATTTAAAACACTGGCCCAACTTTTTGACGCACACATAAGAAAAATATATAGGAGATAAAATTTAATGTGCGCACGCGCAATTCGCAAAAATGTGGTAAACACAAATATTTTTAATTTCTAAGTGCTTGCTGAAGAGCAGATAACAAATATATATATATATTGTATACTTTTCTAAATGTTGCATTATTTTTCTTTATTGATTTTATGAGTTAAAATATACCCCCAAATAATCCCCCCTCCTCAACCAACCTAAAACGGCTAGTCATAAAATTTAGAAATAATACATGCTAACACCTTATTATGGGGTCAAGAAAATATTCCTATTAAATTTAATTTACCTTGTTTGTTATTATTACCGATAGAAAACATTGTGACCCACCCGAGGATCGAACCAGGGAACCCTTAATCTTGGTTCTTATCTTCGTTTCGTTTTAAAGGGCTTTTTATCTAAATTATTTATTAATTTTACTTTTATATACGGCGAGGTGGGGATATAAAATAAATGAAAAATTTATAAAGATAGCTGATATGCATACTAATCTACAAAACCCTAAAGAGTACTTGGATGCAAGTACTTCCAAGTGATGTTAACTATTCAGGTTACAAAGTCAAATTCTTTGCTTAATTTAAAACTGAATTGGAAATGACAAAATCAAATCTTAGCTTGAATTGAGATGGTTACATTATTTTTATATTTATGTTATAAACGATTCTCTCCCCCCCCCCCTCCCCCCCCCCCCCAGTTATATTATATTCCTCTACGCTAAAACTTTAGCTAATCAACAAAATAATAAAAAATTAAAACATCTCGGCATGTTTTAGGCACGAAGAAGTCCAGATATGGTGAAAAAATAAAGCCATTATGAGAAAAAAATATTTCTTTATGTATAGAAAACTAAATATAAATATATATTTTCTCTTGGTCTATTAAAGGTTAAAATAGATTTTAAAAAAACTTTTTTGTAAAACATAAAATATAAGTAATTAATTATAAAACACGGAAAAAAATGTATACAAATATAGATACCTACGGTTTTTAAAAATTGTTAATTTTTTATTTGATAATAATTACTGTACAATAATTATATCATTTATTGTGAAGATACTTTTGAAATCAGTTGGCTTTAAATTTAAACATAGAGGGAAAGTGTAGTAACAGTTTTAATAAAATAAGTCTAGATAGGGCATACCCCTGCATTCTAGCGGTAAAGGCTGGAACTAGAGTAAGAAGCTTATCTGTACGGTGGCGCTTGCTAGCAACTAGAAGGAGAACTAACTTTCAACCCTTAACACAGTCACAACAGCCAAACCAACACCATACCAACAACACAACAGTTCACTAACGCTGTACTAGAATAAACAGTAATAATGATCGTGTCAATAAATATATATATTGGTTTTCAGTTTAAATTAGTAGTCCAGTCAAATTAGAAAAATTTACAACAAACTTTCGGGAAAATTCAAAGTAAGAGGAATTTTGGTTTATTGTACCTTTATTTAGAGTTTTCTAACAAATTTTAAAAAGTACCCTTGATTTGACCTTGAGCTTCACAAGTTATACACCGCAGATAGCCTCAAATACTATTATAGTCTTGGATGCATTTTCAGGCAGCAGCAAAAGTGTGAAAAGAATGGATCAACTCAGAAGGTCTTCCAAATTGTCATAGGTCGAAATCTTGTTTGTTGCAACAATGAACACAACGGTGAGCCAAGATAAATTTCTTGCAAAACAGCAACAAAACCAGATTTATTCCGATGTTGGCTAAGCATTTTGAGGTTCATAGTATACGTGTCGAGCAATCTAGAGATGATGCTGATGTGAATTTGCCGAAGAAATTTACCCATCCCAAAGTTGTTACCAATATTTATGCATTAAACAGTAAAAATAATCTTTTATTGCATCCGAGCTTATCGAAAGGTAATGGAAGCCATGTGTTCTTAAGAACGAAAATATTTTTTACTTTTTTTGAAGTCTCCTATTTCAAAAATTCCAAGACAGAGATGTTAAAGATCTCAGGGCAAATTTTTGGTTCCGTATCTTCTGTCTGTCACTCAATTTTTGCAAACCAACAAATCTTCAAAACTATACCCGTCCGATTTAAATGAAATTTGTATAGCAGGTCATAATCAATAAAGAGTGGGAATAGATATTGAAAAAAAAAATGTTGAATTGCAACCAAATAAAACAATGCAAGCTCCCGCTTCATCAGATTATCTTTTAAATATGATCTTCCGTAATTGCACCTAAGGTTGTGGACCATTGTGTGGATGTCGAACATTGGGGATTAAATGCTCGTCAATTTATGGTTATTGCAACGGACAATCGTGTTTAAATGCCACTACAATTGAACATATCGGAGAAGACCAATTTGATAAAGGAGAGAATGCAAATCGATTAGATGCATTCTTTACGCATTATCTGGAACAAAGAGGCATAGAAGGAGAAGAAGAAGAGGATGAAGAAATTAACATAACTTTATTTTGACTGTTTAAAGAAGTATTGAGAGGGTATTTTGTCCGATTAAGACCGAGGATTAGGCCTTAAAGGGGATACCATATTAAAAAAAACTATCTACTCAATCTCAAAGGTGGTGTGGAATAGGGTAGTTCGAATTTGATTCACACTTTAAACGCAAATACTACGGTAAAATTATTGATCCTATAAAAAAACGTAAGAATACTTCATTGTACATAATTTTGTACCTTTCAATTTCTCAATTTCTCTGTAGAATGTCCAATACCTTAATTCAAAAGAAAAAGAGATAAATGCGAAAAACCAAATGATTGCCAAATCTGCGCCATAAACTTGGTAAACCTCAAATCAAGAGTACTTTTCGGATGTTGTTCGAAAACACTAAATAAAGGTGTACACAAAACTTCAGCTCACTTTGAATTCTTCCGGTCAAGAATCCTTATTTGACTGTACTATAGATAAACGTGAAATATACATTACAAGAATATTGTTGTAAATTATCTACTAATATAATCCACATATATTATTAAAAACAATTTGTAAATTATACATGTAAAAAATTTAAAAAAAGAAGCATTTTAAACAAGGAACCGGGTGTTTCATGATGTATATATAACATAACATGTATAGTCATCAGATTAAATTTTTCTCTATTTTATTAAAAACTACTTGGGTCATTTCAAAATTTTGGTGCATTTCAACCGTGGTAATTAAAAAAAAAATCGGTCCGAGACAACTCAGACAAACTTTCTCATATATGAGTTTATAATTACTTAACCCAGTATTTTCCATTTATTAGTTTTCAAATGTACATTTAAATATTATTGAACATTTCATCAAAATTTATCATAAAAATAACTTCTCCTGGGCGGGGAATCGAACCCGGGCTCTCTCCGTCCGCGTTTTAAGCTAATTTCTCAGGAACTAGATTTTTCCCGGGAAAACGGCTTATATCGTTGGATTCGTATTCAAATGGACTACATTTTAGAATTTTTTAATCAAAATCGTCGGAACCGTTTTCGAGAAATATATTTTTTTCATGTTTTTTCAGAGTTTTTGGGGGGTAGCGCCCCCAAATTTAGAGCTAAAATTCATTTCTCGATTTCGCCTCGGGGTATGATTTTTCTGAACATGTATGCCAAATTTCGTCAAAATCGGCCCAGTAGTTTAGGCTCCAGGCGTCTGCACAGACGACAGACGACAGACAGACAGTCATTTTTTAAAAACCACTTTTTTGGACTCAGGGGACCTCAAAACGTGTAAATCCATCAAAATCTCAAAATCGAATTTTTGCGCCATCACAATACTTTCTCTTTATTTGAGAAAGTAAAAAATTAGAAATAATTGTAGTTTTTTCACTGCTACCATGTCTTTATAGCCTCCCTAGTATTCCCTTTGCATGCACGCATAATCACCAACATTTCCAATAATATTGATTTTTAAAAAATCGCTTGAATCTAGGGAGAGAGATTCAAGTCTAGGTAATTAAATTAATTAATCTATATATATAAAACTAAGAGTGACAGTGACTGATCATCAAAAATTCTCCTACTTCCCATTGACCTAGAGATTTGAAATTTGGTACTTAGATAGAGTGTACCATAAATAGGAAAGTGCGGCCATTTTGATTTCGATATGTGTCCGCCATATTGAATTATAGCCGCCATCTTGGATTTTTTCATCAGTAATTCTCCTACTTCCCATTGACCTAGAGATTTGAAATTTGGTACATAGGTAGAGTGTACCAATACTAGAAAAGTGCGGGTGTTTTGATTTCGATAAAGAGCCGCCATATTGAATTATAGCCGCCATATTGGATTTTTAAAACACGTGTATATTTTTATGTGTCGTATATCGTTTTAAAGGCCTTGATTAATACTTTAATGTTGTGGTATTTATTTATTTTTAAAATTTTTTGTACGGGTACATTTGTACCGATTTGTACTTTTGGTTCAGGTTAAGAAGGTGAAATAATTTTTTTAAATTTTATTTTTACATTTATTAGAATTCATTAGCCTAAATAATGATCTTATACATGGTTTGATTTTTAAATATATTTTTGGTACCTATGGGTACACGGGTACAAATATGCTTTTAAACACAAAACCTACTTGTATGACGTTGAAAAACTCTTGAATAGGCCTTTTAATGTAGTTATGTAGTGTTTTGTGATATTTTTACTTTTTAGGGGGGTAAAATTGAAAAAAGTCCTTATATAGCTGTTTTTTGACAATGGTTCCTTAGGTTTTGGTTGCAATTTAAAACATTGTTATTATTTTTTACTCTCCTTTTCGAGACGTTTACGAATATATCTCATTTATTTTGTTATCTTCATTTTGACTTTTTCGGGTAAAAAAATCACAGGGGTGTGTGTGGCTTGACGATTTTTTGGTAAAAAATAAAGTTTGTACTATCTTCATGAAATTTGTCACGCTTATAAAAATGAAAAATACAAGACGAAAGTGCACTTGGACTTTTTTTTCCAAGAATCTTAGTTTCCGAGAAAATGCCACTCAAAGTTCATATTTGGCAATTTTTGGGGTTTTCGATTGGCCATTTTTTGGGCTTTAAAAGTGCTAAATGGTAAACTGACGGCATATTCGTAATCTACTCGACGGGGGCTTTAAAAAAACGTATAGTTTGTATGGGGTTGTCGACAACTTTTTTTGCCCAAATTTTCCGGCTCAAAATCTGGGCCCAAAAATAGGGAAATAATAAAAAATTAAAAATATGAGAAATATTGATTCGATTTGATTTAAAATTTGTATGCATGCCTTATTTAATATTAGGAACTCGGAAAAAAATTAATACTTGAACATATTTGTACACATGTGTACTTTTGGTACATACGGTACCTAATGTGTTATTTTAACTTGAGATTTTATGTTGTGAAACAATGTGTTATTAGTAATGATTTTATTTAGTAAGCTTTATACCATTTAGTGAATTTAATTTGTTTTAATATAATGTTGGTACCTATATGAGGTACATGGGTACAATGATCGAAATGCTCGAAATATATCATATTATATATATAATTTTACAGTGCTTGAAAAGTACTTTCATTGTTGTTATGTACACTTTTTCAAAATTTTACATTTGGGTGTAAAGCATAAAAAACCGTTAATTTATCTGTTTTTCCGAATTAGTTTTTTAGATTATAATTTAAATGGAAAACTAATTAATAATTTTTTACTGCTCTTATCGAGACCTTTACAACAATACCAATTTTGATAATATTCAATGAATGAATAAACCACTGCTGCTGCTCAGCAGAGTAAGGATTTTTTATTCGATAGACTGCTGCGCATTTGATTTGTTTTGATTTTTTTTTTAGTTCCGTGAATTGTTGGTTGAGTTAGTCTAATTGTAGCCGTTACTCTTGGCGACAAGCTTTCTACATCAGTTTTCTGGTGTTTAATTTGACATAATATGACCAACCAATGAGGGAAGACTTTGAGAAAGGCCTGGGTTTGTCTTTGTGGGGGGGTGCATTGTTTTGTTTATTTTTGACACATTTTGACAGTTTTTGATACGGCGTGGCAATAAAAGAATAAAGTGTATGGAAAAATAAAAATATAAATTAATCAAATATAGATATATGTATAAAATTACAAGATAAAAAGAACTTTATATATACTACGTTTTTTAATTCAATTAATTTATCTTCATATTCAATTATTTATCTTCTTTGTTTAATTGGTTTACTTATTCTTTTTCGCTGTCATTCACTGTTTACCTCTTAATAAAAAATCTTAAATTTGAAATCTGTCAAAATGAAGGATTGTAAATATTTGGGATATGACAAAACAAATAAAATAACTTGCGGATTTTTTCCGAACAGACTTTCCATGAAGCAAATTTGCTGAAAACTAATTAAATTCTGCTGAAAAATTACTAAAAGCATTAAAATATTGTTTGTGCCATGCCCTAAGGAACTTCATTTAGAAACTAAACTTCAAACGCATTCTAGCGGTGAACTAACAAACTAAGACATACAAAACTTTTACCAACAACAGTTTTATGAGTTAAGATTTTATTTCTGATGCAATAATATTATTAAATAAAAAAAAATTACACTGTTAAACAAAATATATTATCCACATAGTTAGTGCCAAGTAAATATGTAGGAAATATAAAAACTTATGGTTAAATTCATTTATAATGAAAAATATATTTTATATAAGAAAAAGCAGGTCATATATTTAACTGAGATAAAATGTTTAAAAATAAGCAATAAAAAATAATATAAACTAATTGCACTAAAATACAAAATTATTTAATAAAAAAGATATATTACTTATATTGTTTTAATTATTTTTTACACCTAGCGCCAACTTCTAGACGAATAAGGCACGCGAAGCGTGCCAATTCGGCTAGTACAATATTAATAATAATATTATAGCTTAGTAAAATATTTGTTTAAAAACTAATTTAAATGAGCTCTTATGAAGCAAAATCACAGTTGGTCGTTTAAAAAATTAAAAATCTTGTTCACAAAAATAATTATTAAGTAGGTACACTACAAGTCAACATTTAGAGAAATGTGAATAAGGAGTGGTCACAACTTGAAGTAAATCAGCTTAAAAAAAGTATAAATATTTCAAATATTTGAGATAAATATATTGAGAAGATTTGAAAGTATAAATATTTGAAGAATCGTAAAATACGATTGTTTCATCAAGATTCTCACTCCCTAGGTGAATTGAATTTGTCTATGAGACTAGGGAGTGAGAGGCTAGGGAGTGAGGTCTTGGTGCCAAATGAGATATTATGTGAACAGGGATGTCTCCAGGTTGATCCAGCTTATGTCCAAGACTGTATTCTAAAAACTGTACTATAAATTAAAAGCAATACTAAAAAAATCACTTTCCTTCATTCAATTATAATGTGCTACGGAGTGAAGTTCAATAAAAATACTCGTTAACAGTCAGTACTAAACCAACATAAAAGATAAGAAGTCCTGCAAACCTGATAAAACCTACTTCTATCCAGCATGTTGAATTAGTTTTGCCTCTTTATAAAGCTAGAGCAACAAATATTCCTTCTCTACAATTTTGGCGGTCATTTTTAAAAAGTTCTAGGGAATGAGGTAGAAACCTTGTGACACATATAAAACGTGCTTTTTAGTAAGTTAATAAGCAGAAATTAACCCTTTTAGATCACTTTATGGAAAATACAGTTGAACTCTCACAATCTCTCGTATTGGTTAATTAAATTTTGGTTCCTAGATATGCAAGCAAAAGAATTAAGTGAACTTGGCCACTCCATGCTTGTGACAGGCTAGGGAGTGAGAAAATAGCATATATGTATATTTTTAACTCCCTAGTAGTGGACTCCAGCCTGTCAAAAATATAGTGGATGTGTTGCCTTATGTTCTTAGGCAATATTTAAAAATAGACTGCCAATTGTTGTGGCACATAGCTTCCTCGCATCCTATCCACGTACTGTATTGGTTTTATGCTTTTTTTTTACGAGCCATTGTTGTATAATTTGTTTAATTTTTTCCCCGTTTTTTTTAATCTGTCAAAATTGTTTCAATTTTTTTCATGAATTAAAGTATCAATTTAGCAAAAGTTAAAGAGCGCAGACGGTTCAAATTAATCTTGAGATATCTGCGGTTTACTTTCGATAAACTGTAAAAGTTTTATACAAATCAGGTAAGTACTTTTGAAGCTATAGGTGTAAATAGATGTATGTTTGTGCGCATGTGGAAGAGAAACAAATAAGCGCAGAAGGTTAAAACTTATATGGGACCAACAATGGGCTAATTATGACCTACCATCTAAATTTCATTAAAATCGGACGTGTAGTAAGTAATGTTAGGTTCGCAAAAATCGAACGACAGACCGACAGACCGACAGACAGACACGGAACCAAAAATGTTCCCTGATGTCTGAAACGGATTTCTGTCTTGGAATTTTTGAAATCGGACACCTAAAATATTTTCGTTCTTCGAAACGATCACATAGCTTCCGTTACCTTCGGTAAGCTCGGAAGCAAAATTCAAACTTTATGATAAACACTTTTCTTTTTATGACCCTATGACACGAATTGTACTGAAATTTTGAAATGACCCACTTATAGTTTGCCAATAAGTTCCCCCGATTTAGTATATTTAGTATAGTCTTATACAACTAATATGAAATGGATGACATGGGGTTGGCGTATTGTGTGTATAAGTGTACACTATAATAATACGAGTATATTTAAGAAAGCGGATAACCAAATTTTAGTAAAATAATATTTCTTAAATGTTGACCTCTTTCATCACACTCCATCACTAAGATACAGAAGATATTTAAGAGATGGAATGAATGATGAAAATCAGAGTGCAGGGTGAAAAAAGAAAAGGATAATAAAACCCATTGACACAACAACGCGTATAAGGGAACAAGATATCTCGGTTTAAAATTCAGGGAAATTCCATTAGAAGGAAAATTAAATGTAAGCATAGAAAAGGATTTGCTTCAAGTAAAAACCCTTCACACATGAATAAAAAACAAGGGTTTTTCTCACTTTCTAAATAAAATATCAGGTTCTTTTCAAATGAAATTCACAAAGAACCTTGTATGCTTACCTGGAAATATTTGTATTTATGAGGATTTGTGATCTCTAAGCAAAATAAAAATATAATTATAATTCATTAAATCAGCAGCTAGAGTTTTAAGACCTGAAATTGAGGAGGGAGGGACAACAACATTCAAGTGTCAACTCTTTAAGGTCTAAACTAAAGGAGTTCATGTGAAAAAAATCGGGTACGGGGTACCTCGGAACTTTTCCTCACTTCAGAGGCCACTAAAGTGGCCTCTCCTGCTGCGAAGCAGCAGGAGGAAGTAGCATTGGACGTGATCAGTACTTGGAAGGGTGACCGTTCTGAACTAACTGATTTATTATCATTTTTACAAAAAAACAACCTTATTTTTAATACCTAAATTTTATTTAATTATTTGAAGTTTGACGGTATTTTGACAGGTATTTTGACAGATGTAAACAAACTTTGACGTCATCAAAATTATCGCACTACTAAATAATTATATTCACTTATAACTTTAAAACTAATTAATAGAATTTCATCGGTTTTTTTTTATATTTGTTCCTTAATTTTTTCCGGTTCCAACGATATGCTATAAGTCAAAAACCTATATGTAATTTCAGTATTATTAACCGTCAAAGTTTAAAAATTCAAAAATTTATAACTTCAAAATGGCGGCCAAAATCAAAATGAAATTTAGTGGGCTTGTTTGTCATACAGAGAGGTACATTTGAGCCAAATTTCAACTCGATCAGGACCATTTTCGATTTATTACGATTTTTTTAAATTGTTGCTGACTCAGCAAACTGGGTTCAAGATGGCGGAAAAAGTTGATTTTCCGGGCGGCACAACTACAGGTTAGGACTGATTTTTCTGCCAAGTTTCAACTCTCAAGATTAAATACCTTGGGCGCTACGATGATAACACACATACACACACATACATACGTCATGCTGACAACCACTCAGGAGGTCTTAAAAACACCAAAAACGGATAATTCCGTTGAAATGTCGAAAACAAATTTGTTGGTGAAAACAATACTTTTCCTACTATTAGTAGTGAGGAAAAGTAAAAATAAACAAAAAAAAAATGTCTTAAGTATTATTAATTCTCTGAAAATGCGCATCGAATTCCATTTAAATCGATTCAGTAGATTAGGCGCTATGTGTCACGCAGGTACAGACCACTAAAAAAAGATGTCAGAACTAATTTTGAACTTCTTGTTTTCAAAAACAATTTATTAAATTTAGGGGACTTTAAAACGTCAATTTATCGATAAATGAAAATCTAATGTTTGATTTATTACAATAATATCTCTAAATATACCTATATACTAAGAATAAATGGTTCTATGTGCCACACTAATCCCACCCACCATCGTTAAAAGTACTCATCTGATATTTATGAAATTTAATGGTTTGTCAATTATAGCCCACAGTCAGTTTCATATTAATTTTAACTTTCTCTGCTTATTAATTTTTGCTTACTTGATACTTTTATTCATGAAAAAAAAAATCAAAACAATTTTTAAGGATTTATAAAAGGGGGGATAATTGAATACATTAGACAATGTAACACCACAAAATTATGAAAGCAAACTTTCGACAAAACGTAAAAAAAAAATGAAAACTCAGATGAGTACTTTTAAAGATGTAGGTGTAAATAAATGTATAATTGAGCGGATGTGGAAGAGAAACAAATGAGCGCAGAAGGAAAAATAGCCTAATTAAGACATGATATCCAAAAAATTTCATTAAAATCATTCAACTAAAGAAATTTTGGTTCGCAAAAATTGAACGACAGACAGACAGACAGGTAGATATGGGATCAAAAATGTTCCCTGGTGTCTAAAATGGATTTCTATCAAGGAATTTTTGAAATTGGAGACATAATGAATTTTCGTTCTTCTGAATGATCATAAAGCTTCCGTTACCTTCGGTAACCTCAGAAGTAAAAACGACTATATTTTTTAAAAACAATTTCTACTATGTAACTGATTCCAATTATTGAGGATAAGTCAAATAGTCAGCCAATCGCATGCTTTAACAACTCTTTATTGTCTAATTGATTTAATTGAATCCTTTTTCTTTTAAATTATCAATTATTTTTGTTTGTTTACAGGAAAAAAGCATTTAGTAAACATAAAGCACGAGGACAGACAGACGGTTGAAATCAATAAGGGACAATATGTGGGCTATACTTATGACAAACCATCAAATTTCTTTGACTACGTTTAAAGATACCTATAGCTGTTAAAAAAAAAAAAAAAAAAAAAATTGTGCGCCTATGGGAGTGATATTGGTTAATAAGATTGTTTAACAAAAAACAGACGTGAAACTAGACATTTTACCTGATGTCTTTTGAATAATGAAATTTTGAATTCGAAGTCATTGAAAATGTTCGTTCTTTAAAACGATCAAATAGCTTCCGTTACCTCGGTAAGCTCGGAAGAAAAAAACAAATAATTAATTTTAGAAATAAATGGTTTAAAATAATAATCTTTATAGATACAGTATAAAGGCCTCAAAAAAGAATATAAAAATAACCCTGAAATTATAAATTAATCTCTAGAGTCTAGAAATACAGAATTAAAATTTTTAAAGATCATTAACTTTTTAATGGTTTACCCGAAAAATTATACTACATAAATTAAAGTCAGCAATGGAGGAATTGTTGTCACAGCGTTCTGCTGATTTGATCATGTAAATTCATATAGTATAAATGTAAGATTAATAAATGGCTTATTTATTTATTTAATGGAGGAATAAAAAATAAAAATATATAGAAGGGGAACAAAAAGTTTTAATTAAATTAAGCAAAGAAAAATCTTATATAAGCTATAGAAAGATTACGAGACAATTCATAATATAATGTTTACAGTAATTGTTTAAAAGTTACTTAATTTACGAGAAAAAAGTAAAAATTAAGTCCCAAAATATACGGGACCTCTAGAAGTATGTATTAAAAAAGAAACCTACTTAGAAGGAGTCAATAAGCAGGTAAATAGGCCACCTCAATTTATTTAAAGATATAAACAATTTCCTTCTCATTATCTTTAATTCAAACTTCAATAATAAAAAGTTAAAGATGTACATTTTTTTTGTTGGCAAAAACGTCGAGGAACAAAAGAAATAGATAAAAAAAAAGATGTTGGTGAAAAAGAGAATATAAAAGTCTTTAGAACAAAGCAGGTACTTAAAGATTTTTTCATTTAGTAAATTGAAAATTTAATTTGTAGAATGAATAGAGGGGAGGAAAAGATGAGTGTGAAGTACTGGACCCCGGGGTGAAGAGATCTCGAGGACCGGCTCGTAATGACAAGCAGCCACCTCTTCAAATTCAATGGCTTAGAAACACTCTACAGGGAAAAAACCACAGACTTTAATCTCATCAAATATTATAAACCAGATTCGCACTGTTATTATAAAAAACCAAACAATTTTACTAAAGGAGAATTCTCTTACTAGTAGTCACAATAATTCTCTGAAATTTGCAAAGGACGTCAAATAAAAATAGATTATGGATTAATATTTTCAAGGTTTACAAAGCATTATTATTTACAAAGCTAACACAAATGACAATTTTAAAATGTAAAATTTTTTATTAAAAATCATCGGAGCTGTTTGTATAAACAAGAATTTTCATGGTTTTGGGGAAAAAGAGTTATTAATTTTAAAATTCAATATTATCAAGTCGGGAAATTGATTTTTCTGAATATTTATACTAAATTACATCGAATTCAGTTCAGCAGTTGAGGCTTTACGCGACAGATCAAGAACGCTAAATACTATGTAAGTAGCAATTTTTTTAAGGACTAAGATGCAAAGGTATATTTTTACTCAGGGGGTCCTCTTCTTTGACTTATCAATTTCGCATGACGCATTTCCGTTAAATTAGTCAACTCCTTGTTTTTGAAAAATGGCTTTTTTGGATTTCTTTATATTTTCCCTGTCCTTATAGGTTATTATAATACATAAAATAACAGCAATGTTTCTAATTTTAATGTCGAGTACTTTTGGAATACAGGTGCGTTAAGATGAAGACGGACAAACTCAGAAAATTATAAGGGTCTTCGGATTTGCCAACGGACCCTAAAAAATATACTTAGGTTAAATTAAATGTTTGTATATTAACCACATGTCCTTATAAAAAATGCATCAGTATAGTATAACCTATTTACTATATTAGGAGCTTTATAAACCTTAAGAAATACTATTTTGGACCACTAAAAGTAATATTAAAATTAAAAGAACAAAATTGATTAACTCACTTAGAAACCAAATATAATGGTGCATCACTTAGAGTAAAGGTATTAGTTCTCACCTGTAACAAGAGAAACAAACAAAAAAGCTTTAATTTTTACACTTAAATTTAATAAAATAGAAGTATGTAAGTCTAATTTATAATAATACTCATAATATATTTTTAAATAAGAATTAAATAAATAATTAAGTTAAGACTATAAGGCTGTAAGTATGAGCTTGCCACCCACCCTAAAGGATGTGTTGGCTACTGATTTAGGCCCCTTATCGATATTCAAGAAATAACAAAAAAAAATCCGTGGCTAACATTCTTTGGATTGCTTGGACCTATCAAAGAGCTTACACAACAACTATAAAACTGTATCAAGAAATTATATAATTAAGAGATTTATACAACTTCTTGCAAACTTGTTTCTAGTGTAGTTTCAATAATTCAGATTTTTATTAAAATCAATGTAAGCTATACGTTTACTAATAAACAAACGCTCTTAAATCATTTAAAAAATACTTTCAAATAAAAAATAAAATCCCTTTCATTATCCCTCTTATAATTTTAAAAAAGTGGAAATATTTTATCCATAAATTCTAGTATGAACATATAATTTAAAACGTAATTTACATGAGAGGAAAACAAACATCATTTACACCAACAGTCGTTTAAAAAGGTTTCTTAATTAAGAGAGATTTCCTCCAGAAACAAAAAAAATTGTTTTCAACACTTAAATCTAACTACACTAGTGATGTTGTGCTCTTGCATCTGTAATATTTGTTTTCAATATAACTACCAAAGGAAGCACTTTGCTGGGTAAAAAAAAATAAATATTATTAATCTTCATGAAAAGAGCTTTACAATGATACCTTTTTTTAAAAATCCTAATTTTGCCTTTTTTGTTTTCAAAATGCAGGAAAGAATTAAAATGTTGTAATAATTAGTTATATATTCAATATAGTTACAACTCTTATACTCGTAGATCTTTTTAACTATGTGCAACATGCCATAAACACTTAAACCTTATTTTTAGTCGTCCATCTATAGTTGGCCGCCATTTTGAAAATATTAAGCGTGAAATTTTAATATTTACAAAATCATTTCCTAATCTTAAAGACCTTTAAAACGATGTATTACTTGTCAGGCTGACTAAACCAGTTTTCTTCTAGACATCCGCCATCTTAAAAATATTTAGTGTAAAATCTCCAACAACAACTAAACAATTCTCACAAATGCTGAGATTCACCTGTGTGCCGAATTTCTATCAATTTTTTACGCCAGTCATCGTGAAATAAACGAAACAATCAAATATTTTCAAATCTCAAGTCTCTGAAATGAAGAACTCTCTGATGCTCGTTCAATAATCAAAATAGTATTTTGTTAATGTGAAAATAGATGTTATATCAACCCACATTTTCAAATTAATAAATGACGAAAAGCTGTTAAAATTGCAGTAAAGGTAAATACAGAATAGAACAAGGATAAATATAGCGATGTGAGGGTTTTAAAAGGTCCCGACTAGTTGTAATGTGGTTTACTGGTGAATAAAGTGAAGATGGCGGTAGCGGTATCTGGCTTCATCCAACGTCATAACGACACCACTCCTAATTATATCTATATTTATGGTCAGAGCCACAATTTTCAAGTAGAGTCCGTAAAGGACTAAAACCCTATTAATCTCAATAAACCGGTGAGACTCTCGTATGAAAAATTATGATTGAAAAGCCTCTCAACTCTTTATCAGGCCAGGAATAAATATCTGCCATCTGCCCCATTTTTTCCACTTTCTATTAATGCAGTATATATAAGGAGGAAGTTGTGATGGGGCACAATTTTTTCTTTTCAAAATTTGTATAGATTGACATGTTTCAAGATGTTTGGGGCGCTGTCCCCCCGCAAAAAGATTGTGAATAACTATTAATGATTTATCTTACGGTTTAGACAATTTTAACTTAAAAAAAAGTCCAGCAAACAAAACCACGACTTTATACAGAGTTATACTTAATTTGAATCCCATAATATACTAGTAGTGCGATGCATTCCGGACTCGCGTATTTAGGATGTTCGGGCCAATAATAATCATTACCAACTCAAAAAGGCCTTTAATTTTATGTGCAACGAGTCATGTGACTTAAAAACATTAATTTTTGTGTTTACGGTCATTTGTGACAGACGTTTTGAAAATATAATGTCATAATAAGTATTAATTATTTCCCTGCTCATCAAGAGATTTAAAATGATATGCAACATACCATATAAGCTTAAACATCTTTTACAACACCCTTATTTTGGTCATATTTGATTTCAAAATGCCGGCCAAAAATTATATGTATTTTTTAAAAAATAAAAAGTTAAAAAAGTACCTCTTTTCCTGTTCATTAAGACCATCAAAGCGATGTATAACACATGTCATGCTGACGGAAAACTTTTTGTGACATTTTGGCTACCATTATGAAAATAATAAGTGAGAAAATTCTTAAAATATTCAGTTGTCACAAATGCTGAGATGAAAAACACAAAATCCTATGAGTTCAATAATTTAATAAATTTATTATTAAAACAAGTATTTTTAAAATGGTTAGCAGGTGGTTGTATACATTCAATTTTGATTTTTAGCGGAGTTATATTTATTTCTAAGAAAACGACTTGGAGAAGAAGTTTATATTTTAATGAACTTTACTTTTAAGCGTCACAAAATGTCTTGATTTCGCCTGGGGGTAATATTTATTTTTTTTTTTAAATATAAGCCATATTTTATCGAAATCGGCCCAGTAGTTTAGACTCGTCTTGTCTGCACAAACTACAGACATTTGAATAACAACTTTTTTTGGGTGACCTTTATAAACACGTAAATCCATCAAAATCTCAAAATAGAATTTTTAGCCATCACAATACTTTCTTGCAAACATATTTAATAAGGTAATAATGTATTTGTATAGTGTATTTAAATACCAATTTAACCATATATTCCGAGAAAAATCTAGTATCATAGGTATTATACACGACCTCCTGGAAATTGATGTGCATACAAGAATAAAATAATTGTGGAATGGAGATATTAACGAGAAAGAAAGTCAAAGGATAATAGTGTGGCTGCATTTATTATGTGCATTGCTATATTCCTACACCGGATATTTACATAATATTACGAGATTTGCTTCCGAGCTTACCGAAGGTAACGGAAGCTATGTGATCGTTCTGAAGAACGAAATATTTGCAGGTCTCCGATTTCAAAAATTCCAAGACAGAAATCCGTTTCAGACATCAGGGCACATTTTGGTTCCGTGTCAATCTATTCGGTCTGTCATTTTTGCGAACCAACATATATCGAAAATCTAATGCATGTCCTATATTTATTGTTTTTGGAAAACAATAAATGAGTGTTTAAATAAAAAGAAATGCTCAAAGGAAACCATCAATAAAATCAAAATTGACCAAGTAGAGTTTACAACAAATAGAGACATAGCTGACAATCTAAACAGATATTTTTGTAACATTGGGGAAAAACTGGCTGGGGATATACACAACGATATGGACAAAGAAAGAATTGACATAGGCAACAGACAGATAAACATACATGAAACACTAAATTCATTTGATATAGTAACCGAACAAGAGATTGACAAATACATACGTAGTCTAAAAACAGATACATCTCCAGGTGTAGATGGCATTAAAGCGCAATTTCTTAAAATAACAGAAGATAACATAATAAAACCGTTAACTTATCTAAGTAACCTATGTCTAGCACAAGGTGTGTTCCCTGATATTTTTAAAAAAAAGCGTTAATAATACCTATACATAAGCAGGGAGATAAAACTGACCCTTCGAATTACAGACCGATATCGATATTATCCAATATAAGTAAAATAATAGAAAAAATGTATAAAAACTAGATTGCTAAATTACCTTGAAAAAAATTACATTATTTCTGAAAATCAGTTTGGTTACATCAAAAATAAAAGTACAACGGACGCTGTTTACAAACTGACTGAACACATTATTAACGACTTAGACGACAACAAGAAATCACTGGCAATATTTATCGACTTAAAGAAAGCATTTGACACCGTGTCCCATGAGATATTGTTGCAAAGGTTATATTCAATAGGGATCCGAGGTACTTGTTACAAACTATTTGAAAGTTATTTAGAAAACAGGACACAACAAGTCAATGCAAACGGTCATATAAGTGAACTGTTGAAGATAACCTTTGGAACGCCTCAAGGGACAGTGATGGCCCCGTGGCTTTTTCTGATCTATGTCAATCAAATGCTTAAGATGGAAAACACATACTCTGAAATCATCTTCTATGATGACGATACCTTGATATATTTCAGAGGAGCCACGTGGGAACAAGTGTTCAAAAATGCTTCACTAGGAATAAACAAAATAAAACAATGGTTCGATAATAGTTTACTTACTTTAAACCTGACAAAACTAAATACATGTGCTTCTCACTCGACTCGCGGGGACAACCTAACGACAATAAACGACTTACAATTAAAAATACACAACAATAAATGCGTTTCACAATACAATACTAACTGCAACTGTGACGAAACAATATCTAGGATTAATTCAATAAAATATTTAGGAGTTATTATAGATAGTAACTTAAAATGGAAAGAGCATATTAGCTGGATGGTAACAATAGTAAGAAAAACCTATGTATAGTTTTATTAGAATTAGGGATTTTGCTAATAAGTCCATATTAAAATTACTTTACCACGCTCTGGTAGAATCCATACTAAATTATTGTATACTAGCTTGAGGAATGGCTTCCCCAACAAGCATAGAACCTGCCAACATAATTAAAAAAACTATAATAAAAATCTCATTAAAAAAGCCAAAAAGATATTCATTCGCGTTAACGTATTCTAAATCTAATGTTCTGTCAATAAAATCACTTTACGAAAAATCCGTATTAATACATTATTTTCATAATAATTTACCAACAGTTCCTCACACTTACTCTACTAGATCACAAAGACAGAAAACTTATAAAACTCCACTTTGCCGTACAACCACCAAACAAAGACACGCCACTTACTTAGGACCACATTATTGCAACAGACTGCCAGCTTCATTAAAAAACATTAATAACATAAATATGTTTAAGAAAAAAATAAAGCAACATCTCCTAACTAGAGAATAGAAGATATTAAATTTAACTCATTTCAATTATAAAATACAGAATAACAAATATTGATGAAAAAATGAAAGACAATTTTATGAATAAGAATAAAACCAAAGAACTTATAAAGAATAAAAATATAACAAAAACAAGTATAACAAATAAACAAGTAACAAATATTATACAGTTTTATAAATAAATAAATAAAATAAAATAATAAAGAAATAGCCATATAACAAAACTGCATATATAGAATAATATAGAGACGGGGCCCTCCCTCTAGGTGTAAAAACACTTACTGAGGGTCCTCACCTTTGCACTGTACATGAAATGTAAATTTACTTACTGTTAAAAATGGTGGAAATAAAGATTTATTTATTTATTTTTATATTAATAAAATCCAGATGGTAGGTCATAATTATTAGCCCATTGTTGGTCCCATATAAGTCTCAACCTTCTGCATCAATTCGTTTTTCTTCCACATATATCTTCAATTTATTTATATCCACCTATATCTTCAAAATTTCTGATTTTATAGAAATTTGGATAGTTTGTCGAAAATAGCCCAGAGATAACCCCATATAATTTCAACCTTTGCATCTGGCCTTATTAAATTTTGATAAATTAATACTTTAGTTTATGTAAATTTTAAATGTAAAAGGCATAAAATAATTAAAATATACGAAGTAGGACGCGAGGAAGCTGTGTCACACTAATTGGTAGACTTTTTTCAACTACAATTATACAAAATAAACATTGATTCTAACCACTGAAAATTATGTACTCGACATTATCACTGAACCAAATGAATTCAGTTGAATAAAGTTGTTGTTTTTAGTCTAACTAATTTACTTATATTATTAAGTTATTTCTTGTTGATATAAAGTTCGGCTCAGAACTAATTATTTTCTCTAAAAGAATATTTTTACTCGTTATTAAATCTCGGTCGAAACAAAAACCTAAAATAATTCGTTTTTCAATTACATAAAAGTAAGTGTTTAAATAAAAAGTTGGTATGATGCTGTTTGGGTAGCACAGTATAATATACTTGTTACATCTATAAAATCTATATGGATAAATCGAGGGTGACTTATGCAGTATAACAGCTAATAAAGTTATAAGTTTAATATTTTATTTATAGTATGCATGTTTCAACAAAATCTTTGATCAACCTGAGAAATAAGTATAAAAAAAAGGGTAGACGATATAAAAAGCAAGGTCTAGATAATATTGCCAAAACGGATGTTTCAGAAAAATATAAATAAAGTTAAAAAAAAGGCACGTACTCGTATTATGAATCGTTATATTTTTACTGCTTTTTTTCTGTAGCTTAAAAAATCCTTTGACGAGTAAAAACATGGTAAGAGGGTAAAGGTCTATGAAAGAGAGAGAAAAAAAAACTTGAATGGATATAAAAAGAGAGGCCGTACAATTTTCTGGACCACAGTCAGAAGCCTGGTCATAAAATATAAAAATGGCGGTACATTGCCCTCCACCCTTGGTCCCGGTAAATTCCCCTTACAGAGAAGAGAAATTTACAACCCGGAGGGGATGAGACCTACCACAGATTTGTTCAATGTCCCATACAGGACAGTGATAAGGATGATAATACAGCCAGTCCTATAATAATTCACATGTATGAATACCCGATGCCAAGGACAAAGCACAATAGAGTCTACATAATCGAGCATTATGCAGCTACGGAGCTTTAATATTATACATGTTTCTCTTATCAAAGCACTTCGATAAGATTACCTACTGTTAGCATTATGATGAATGATAGCCAATTGTAGGGAAACAATTGTTATTTATATTAGACACATGTCATTATGCGCATAGTAACGAAACCATTGACATTATTTACTTTGAAGTATCGATAAATCATTTTGTTGGATAAAATAAACTAACTGCGATCATTAAATTAACAAATAAATTGTAACATTCAAATGCAAAGTAAGCAAAATTAATAGAAATACATAATTAAAAACTTAAAACATTTAACAAAATGTATGAACGATTCCAGATTAATATCTATGAACGATAGGGTTATTTTTATGAAATTAAGTTAATTTTTTACTACGCATTTATTAGCTTGCTTTCTTGTTTGTTTGTTTGTTTGTTTGTCCTGTATAAATCTTGCAATCGATTTTTGACTAACTTCCCGAGTAGCTAAACATTTGAAACTTTTAGAATAGCTCAGAACACGATGACAATGCATTATTTTAATACTTTTAGCCATCTTTCAGCAGAATTTAATTAGTTTTCAGCAAATTTTGCTGTATGAAAAGTTAGTTCGGAAAAAAGCCGCAAGTTATTTTATTTGTTTTGGAATATCCTATAGTATTTACAATCTTCATTTTGACGGGTTTCAAATTTGTGATTTTTTATTAAGAGGTAAACATTGAATGACAGCGAAAAGTAAACAAAGAAATAAAATGGTGTTTATATTATAATTTGAAAACTGACAACTTGACAACAAGAAGGAAGGTTTCAATGTTTGTATATTCTAGTGGTGGAGATAGCCCTGAGAAAATGGTGTCATCTGCCTTCCCTCTTTAGTTACTTTATTAAGTCTCTATACTCGGCGATTAGACCGATTAAAGAACCACGCTATAGAATGTAAAAACCCTTTCCCAGTCAAATCGCTACGGGCTACTGTTTAGCTAAATATTAACGAGTAAAGTGGAAGAAACGTCTTCACCTGAAGTATGAGATATCTTCACCGATGATAAAGGAATCCTGTGCTAAGCTCGTAGATACATGGTTCTGCCCAAACATACGTTAGTGCCATTTTAGCTTTCTAATTTATCTTCTTTTTATATTATATAATTCTGTTTCGGCACCTTTGAATCCCTAGTAGGAATAGTCCTCTATAAAAAGCCCATTATATCTCACAGGATACAACATCAATATTGCTGAAAAAAAGAGATGATGATTATTCTGAACAGCAGCCCCCTGAAGCACAACCATAAGTTTTTCAAAATGTTCTCTAAAATGAGACGAATGAACTTTTAAAACCTGGACGATTTTCCAGAAGCTATACTTAAAAGGGCGTCATAAAACAAAAAAGTTAGGGATTACTATGATAAATATTACGTTTTATAATATAGATGTAATAAGTTAGAACTTTTTTTTAGTAGAACTACTAAGGTACATCCCTAAATAATTTAACGAAGTTCATTAAGGCAGATCTACTTTTCCACACTTTTCAAGAGATTCTTAAAGCCACAAAAACACACTACATTGTACAATTTAAATTAAAGCTCTGGATTAAACCCCTCTTAATCATGATATGAAAGGGAACTGCGGGCATACATATAATATAAGAATATAAGTAAAGGAGAGAAGAACATTCACTCTTGAAACATTCTATCGAGTCTTTTATTTATTTACACATATAAATAAGAATAATTTTAGAAATTAATGTCTAAACAAAGATAGAAAATCAGATAGAGGTACGACTAAAAAAAAAGAAGATCTTTCCCGTTTACATTCTATAGCTGGCTTGGTTCAATAAAACATAAAAAAAGGCCTATTCAGTGCTTGGAGTTGCGACAAACGACCGACTGAAATGCACTCAACTCAACCGACCCTATATTTCACGTTCTTTATAAAAAGAAGACTTTTTTTTTAAAGCCATTTTCATTTTTTAAAAAAACACCCTGCTTCCTTCTCTTCAGTGCGCTCGGTCCTTTGTTTCAATTCAAGGCCTCGTGTAGGCGGCCGCTTCATCTTTCGACTCTCGTAGAAAATAATAATGAAAATGATTGAAAGCTGTTGGGTAAAGTTGAAAAAAAGAGGTGAGTTTTCATTGTTATAGCCTAAGGTAAAGGCGAAGGACTCAGCTTTTCAAAATAGAACGAAGTAAGAGAGGGGTTCGGCCCGCCAAGCATTGTAAGGCGGCCCTTTCTGTCTACTCAGTCATGTCTTTATACGTCACTAGGGCGCTGCTGGTTACACCATTCCTTTTTGCAACTTGAAGGCAATTATAATGCCTCATTCTGTAAGCCTATTGCCTATAGAATGGGCTTCTTACAATTATACTTATTATTATTCCAAAATTACCAGGAATATTGACTCGCTTATATTACTTCCCAGTTTTCATTGTGGTTGTTACTCAATTTTTTTTTTTAAATTATAACATTTTGATAAACAAACTTTTTATAAAGCAGCATATAGATAGAAATGTTTTTTTTTAAGTAATCTTACAGGCGTAAGAGGCAGCATATAACGCTCGAATAGTCTCGTAAGATTAAGTTAAATAAGGAGCTCACAATAACAATAATATATAAAAATAAATAATTAATATTATTTTCAATGATAACATAGTTTTATTTAAAACACATTTTGAAAAACAAGCTTTTATTCGTATTCTTCTCAGCAAACCGTTTGATACCCATATCATGGGCGTGCTTAAAAAATAACTAGTCCGCCATCTTGTGCTAACCGCCATATTGGATTTAGAATGATGTCACTTAGCTAACCATGCATTGTCATCCAAACTAAACGTGTATGCAAAATTCCAATTAAATCGGCTAAGGATAACTGCTTTAAAATTTAGTTGCAAGATTTTACCCGAACATACATACATACACAATACACATGCATTGCAAGTTAAATAAAATGTTTTAATAAAAAGCCACATATTCCATCAGATTAAGTATCTTTAATGTGCGAAAACACAATGCCTAAAGTCGTAGATAACTAAAGTCGCTATTCTGTATTCAGTGAAAATTTGTGTGAACGTGTACTACATCACTCCCAGACTGACAACTGCAGTAGTTTAAACACTGACTGTAGTTTGACGATGACTCTGAACTCGAAGGTCTGTATTTTTATATTTTATATATGGTTTATGACAATACACTGAAAAAACAATTTTTGACTATAATTGGACTAGAAATAGTATTTTTATCTTTATTGTTATCCTCATTTTATTACCAATTTTATTACCAATAAATCAATTTTGTTGGGCTCAGAGGACCTTACAACGTGAAAATCCATTAAAATCTCAAAATAAAATGTTTGCGCCATCACAATTCTTTCTCTTTATATATATATAAAGTTTAATATAAGGGAATAAATATTTAGTTGAATTAATTACAGAGAAAAGTTGTAGGGGGGGGGGGGGGGGGGGGGGGGGGGACTTGGTGGAGCAGTTTTAGAACAGTTTTAGAGAAACTATAGGGCCATTATGGAGGAAGTTAATAATGAACTACCAAAGGAGCTTTATAAAAGAATAACTAATGTTATAACTGTGGGAATTCATGCACTCAATCATCACTTCATCGTGTTCACGCGGTGCAATATCCTTCCAGCCCTTTGCCTCCTACTTACGTATAATATTTTAAGTTGATACAGCTTAAACACGCACTTGGAGGCCACGCCACCAACCATGTATTCAAGTAATCAGCCTTGACTTTACGGCACTTTAATGCCTTCATCTCGTCTTATGAACCGTAGAGACGTATCACTTAATGTCTGTCATGTTAATACGACAAAAGCATTTCCAGGCCCACGAACATCCCCCTCAAAAATGTCAGACGGTATAAATTACGACGAAGGAAAGCCAAGTAAAGGGAAAGTTTAATTAAAACAGTGATAAAAACTAAGTATTATAGCATGATTGTAAAAAGAATATTAAAATAAAATAACCACAATTAAAAAAGAAATGTTGATAAAAGATTAAATCAGGTTAACTTATAATTCATTTCTACAACTACATTATTAATAAAATAAACAAGAATCTGAATATATAATTTAACTAAAAATAGAGCAAACAATTATTATAAATATTAAAATTGAGTAAGTTAAACGGTCATGAACTTAATCTAAAGTGAAAGGTTAATAAATAAATGGAAAAATGCCAAGAGAGTATAATTAACAAACTTTTCTATAATCCCCGATTTTCCTTTAAAGTACCGATATAAGATTTATGACAACCAGGTGAGAAAAAGTTGCTTCTTCTTACATAATGATAAAAAAATCAGACTGACAGTCTCATATACGAGTTCATAATTACTTAGCCCAGTGCTTTCCAGGTACATTTATCAAAATTTATCATGCAAATAACTTCCCGTCGACAGGAAATCGAACTCGGCCCTCTCTCCGTCCGCGTTTTAACCTATTTTCTCAAGAACTAGATTTTCCCGGGAAAACGTCTAATATTGTTCGATTCGTATTTAAGAATTACGAACGATTTCGTATGTGAGAAAGTAAAAAGACGGATTAAAAAAAAAATACAATACAATATCTTTATTTCCTATTTATTTTGTAAGCATATAGATATACACTCAGATAGTTTAACATTTTAAAAAGGAGGGGGGATTAAATAAAAATAAACAGGTCAAGTGTGTGCTAGTCAGCACACAGCGAGGTTCCGTAGGCGACCCTGTATAGTTTAAGTAGTACCCTATTGATGGTGTTTTTTTAAAATGCTAAAAAGCTTACTTCGAACTATCCTATGGGTCTGATATTGTCAAAACACATAAACAAACTTCTGATAAAGTATTTTTTGTCACTGAACCGGACTACAACAATATAAATACATCAAAAAGACCATAGTTATAAAAAAACGTATTTTGTCAATAAAAAATGAAATAATATTTTTTTCGAAATTTCCAAAAAGTGGTATCTTTACTTTTGATCGAAGGATGTTCAGGAATTTTTTCAGATTTTTTCACTTCACATAAGCGAGATAGAGGGGGGGGGGGGGGGGCAATTTTCACACCCACTTCAAACTTGCCTAGGCTAGCCCTATCAAAGTTATAATAAAAGAATTTTATATTTTTGTAATCAGCTCAACGTACCCTTTCATATGATACCCCTCACGGTGTCGAAAAAAATGTTTAGCCCTTAAGTTATTTTACCTTATTATTTATTTATTTTTTTAATATTTTTTTTTAAGTCGCTATATTTTTAAAATATGTGGGTAGGTACAAGACAAATACATGCCAAATTTCAAAGTGATCGTACGAAAGGTGTAGCAGTGAGAGCAGGCGACGGGACGGACGCACAGACACACGCAGGAAAATATAAGGGTCCTTGGTTTTGTCTACGGACCCTAAAAAGAAAAATGGGTTGTACAAGCATAAAACTATTAAAGTATACGTGATAGGATGCGAGGAAGCTTATTGTGCCACTCTAATTGGCAGACTATCGTAAGGTATGGTAGTTCGCAAAAATGGTGACCGGGTACAAACCGACAGACAGACCTGAGTACTTGTGATAAGAAAAGAATAGCAGTTATAAAACAATGCTTGTTATGATTAAAATCCTGTTTAAGTAATCAATAAATAAGGGTAATACTTACACAAAGTGTACTTAACCCTAAAAAGGTTAATGGCTGCTAATGTAAGCCTCTTAACGCTTGAACTAGTTAAAGCTTGTTATAAATTAGTTATTATACTGTATTAAATAGCAAATATTAAGACCAAAGCCTCTAGAGGTCACGGTACATATGACAGAGGCTTACATATAACCTTAAGGTCCTAAGCCCTTTTATAATAATTCTATACTAAGTTTGAAAACAATAAATGAAAATAATAAAAAATAATGTTTCATAGAACAAGAAGTTCATTAATGATATTAAAACTATTACTATACCTATTTAAAATAAGTGTTGAATGTGAAAAAGCGAAAAGCAAATACAAGATTATAGATGTATAATTAATATTTTTTTAGAGACGAATGTGATGTTTACTTTTGCAGGACAGAAGTAGACCTAAATATTAAATTAAATTTCTATATGGGCTGAACAAATTATCATTAAAGCCTAAGAAACAGATGATCTAGATATATTATAACAAAAATATAACAAAAGAATATAGTATAAAAGATAATTGACATCGTATTAAAAGTAGTATCGCGAGGAAATTCAAATAAAAATGTGACTGCGCATCAAAACTTTGCTTAAGTACCGGTGTGGAAATCCCACACATGACTTCCATGAAATGTTATGGTGTCAATACGTGAGCAAGAGAGAACTCAGTATAAACTACATCGTACAAACAGCTAATATCGATAACATGTCTCTATTTAAGGTAGAAGGGATGGTCCTACGACAAAAAGTCGTAGGACCAAAGTTGTAGATCTTTTAAAATCAGTTACCGCTGGTGTTATCCGCTTTTCGATACGACTTACAGTTTAGCCGCAATTTGGTTCCGAAATAAATCGGTCAATTATTTCGAATCATATAAGAGCTCAAAGTCGAAAATTTAACAAAAATGACTATTTAAGGTAGAAGGGATGGTCCTACGACAAAAAGTCATATGACAAAAGTTGTAGATTATTTAAAATTGGTTAAACTGGTGTTATCCGCTTTTCGATACGACTTTCAGTTTAGCCACAATTTGGTTCCGAAAAAACCTTTAAAAAAACACTAAAATACCAATATCTCCCAAACCGCTTGTCCGATTTTGCTCAAAAAGTATAGGTACAATCTACCATAAAGGACACATATATACCCCAAAGGAAATTGAAATCAAATAAAGCCTACTAAAGTTATCGTCGACAGACCGATTTTGTGCTTAAGTGACTGTAGCTCCGAAACGTCGTAAGCTACGATGTTCGGGTTTGCGCCATTAGTTTTTCCGTCCAAAGTTCTAAAAAATGCTGAAAACCGCATCTCAATACGATGTCTTGAAGCGATGTTATAAAGGTTTTAAGTTCCGAACGTACGTACGTACGTACGTACATACATACGTACGCACAGACATACATGTATATGAAACGGATTTCAATGATACCCCCGGGTCCGTAAGACCCCTCCTTCACAGAGATCTCGGAATCACGTTTTGGAGGGTATCACCATACTTCCATTTTCATGGAAGTAATAAACAAGACAAGGTAAACAAACTTCCAAATTTAGACATCATCTTGCATAATACGAAATACTAAGTCAATATGTAAATTATGTGTAAATGTTATACATTACATAATAAATAAATAACTAGAAGAAGAGGGCGCAGCACTAAGGAAGTGTAATAATAATAAGTAATAAGTTATAGTATCTAATAAGCAAGTCTACTAGGATCAGGATTTTCCATCTTTCTATCTGAACTCAAAGAAAACATAAGAGTTGTTAGTAAGTAGTGAGTAGCGCCCCCAAATTTAGAGAAAATTAATTTCTCAACAAATTTAATTTTAGGGTCTACGGGACTGCACAGACTATATACGACAGAAGGTAGCCTACAGAAGCATTAAAAAATTATGACTCAGCGGATTAGAGATACAGATATAAATACATTTTTATTTCAGGCCTCTTTTAAAGAGACACACATACACTTATGATAGATATAAAAGGATTTCTTAAATTGTGAATAGCAATGAATCGGAATAGAGGAAGGAAAAATAGGATCAGAATAAAGTAATAAGGATGGAAAAAGTGAGGTGTTAACACAAACGATCCAATACAGACAATCATGAAGCTTAACAAAATAAAGTGTTAGATATACTTGGTCGGTTTCAAATCCAATAAATTTCCGTGTTTGACAAGTTTCGTTTTGTTCATTCTCCCCTAGTAGAATTTTCCTCGAGTAATCTCCTGTGTTCCACGAGGAAACAATAGCCCTTCCGAGCCAGGACTGATAACAGAGAGTAAAGCTGCCTGTTTCTGACCCCTACTCACTCCTTGAGTATCCAACATTGTTCTCGGTTTTAGATATTAGTTCTATGTGAGGGTTAAAATAATAAAGGTTAAAGAACGAAAAGCTTGCAGTCGACAATCGTTAACCCGCATCAATGAATATAATAATTGATATGTAATAATAACAGTCGAAATGAAATATAATGCACTATATAAAAATTCTCTACAGCAACCTATTATATTATGTACAAGATATAAATAAGTATTTGGGACACGTTTTTTACTTCTAACTTCTATATTACATTTCTACATCACACACAACCAATAAAAGTCAGGGAAAAAAACAAAATTACGTGTCAACAAAATAAGTAAATAAATAAATAAAGAGATAGTCTAGAAAAACTAAGAAAAAATACCCTTCAACCTGGGCAAAATTGCTTCACGAGCAATTGAAAGGGTTTTTAACTAAACAAAACTTGCTTTGTAACATATCAAAAATCAGACAAAATCCAATCATGGGAAAGCATATAAAAATCAAATTCAAAATGGCGTCTGTTTTTATTAAGGGTAATGAAAGCCCAGCCATCCAATACATGTTAGTTTATATTATACAATTCAAACAATGTAGAAAAATAAATGTTGTGTGTGCTTATAAGTTTAAATGAATTTATTTTTCTTATAGTTATAGGCTAGTCAAAACATACATTAGATTACGTAACATACATTATTAGTTAAATGTGTTCCTTTTGATTTCCAAACACTGAACTGGTAGTATGCACGAAAGCTATTTTTGCATAATGCCCAATAAATTGTTAGAAAAAGTGCTTTAGATTAATTTCTTAAAAATTACAATTTGCCGTTTTTTTGTGCGTTTTACGATTACAACAGAACTGTTTTGTCTACAGGCTTCATTTTGTACTTGCATAAAAGCCAATTAAATTTACTACAACTTCTTTTCTTATGACTTTTCTCGTAGGTGAGAGCTTTTATGCCGATATACGGCCCGAAACGAGAGCAATACTTAAAATTCCCATTTTTTTGAAAATAATAGTAATTATTGAAGTGTCATATCTCCGTAACTTTTAGACGTACAGAGTTGCCATTGGACGTTAAAGCAGGAAGCCAAATATATTTACTACAACTTCATTCTTTATAACTTTTTTCGTACGTTAACAATTTTACGCAAACCCCGAAACGAATTCAATACTTTTTTTCGAAAAAATTTCCAATTTTCGAAGTGCCCATATCTCGAAACCTATTGGTTGTACAGAGCTCCGGTTGAGCTTAAGCTACTGCAAATTTACTTTACTTTTAAAATAGTCATAATGACTAACCCCGAACAAACCAATTTTTTTAGTTTTTCACGTATTACGCAGCTAGCACAGCTTTTCGAAGCTGCAAACTTAGGATCACACTACCCTAACTGGTCCGAATAACATATAAAAAAATCAGGACTACATCACACTTTGCGAATTTAGATATTTTTTATGTATGTTTTGACTAGCCTATAACTATAAGAAAAATAAATTAATTTAAACTTATAACTAAACTCAAAATTTATTTTTCTACATTGTTTGAATTATATATAAACCAACATTTATTGGATGGCTGGGCTTTCATTACCCTTAATAAAAACAGACACCATTTTGAATTTATTTTTTAGGTGCTTTCCCATGACTGGATTTTGTCTGATTTTGGATATGTTAAAAGGCAAGGTTTCTTGAGTTGAATACAAATGCAATCGCTCGTGAAGCAATTTTGGCCAGGTCAAATCATATTTTTCCTAGACTAAGGAACAAAAATTAAAACTACCGAAGTTTGGGTTAATAAATAACACACAAAAACAAAATCGGTCCGGCAATGTCGAACAAAAATTTCTCATACAGACAGTGATTGATTGATCTCAATACGTTTCAGCTGATGTCTCTTTGCATGAACGTATTGAGGTGGTATTAGAAAATATTTGGACACATTTCTGACGTCATTAGATAACAGCTGATTTTGACACGCCATAATTATGATGGCTTTGAAAAAAGGTTATGTTTGTCTGGTCGATGTGTCGGGTTACCCAGGGGAGAAACATGAAACCGCGTATGCCTTAGTGTGATCTCAATACAGTCAGGTGTTATGTGTAACTGAAGGTGCGTTCAATATGATACAGTACCTGACTTTTGGTGTATCGTCCTTGAGATGAACTAGATTAAAAATGTAATACGGTGCGTTTACAAGAAAAGAAACCATACACAGGTTTATAAACAACAAAAGCATATACATCGTTTCCAATATACCATGTCAACGTAAATAGTAATAGTGAATACAAATCCTATAGTATCCATTTTGACTACAACTAAACTAGAACTATAGAACATGGGGCACCCTTACAACAGCGTCATCTCACAAGTGATGTTCCTTGGTCCAAAAGTTATTTAGATAAAATAACTAACTTTTTTAAATAACTAAATTTCATCGAAGTCGGCTCAAAATCTTAAGTTCCACGTGTGTGCCCACGCTACAGAAATTTACATAAGCAACACTGGTTTTAAATAAAGGGATCTTAAAAAGTGTAAAATCCATCAATATCTCCAAACGGTTTTTTAAGCCATTACTATATACCTTTCTCTCAATATAACAGTACGAAAATAAGAAAGTATAAATGCAATAAAATATAGATTTTTCAATACATTTATCATCATTTAAAACGATAATCATTAAAATATTACATATTGTCATTTAAAAGAATGCTGGCAAATAGCGTTCTATAAGAAAGAGGAAGAATCACGTGGGCATAAAATAATCTGTGATGAGGAAACTTTTAAGTCATCCTTCAGAGTGACCACCATGCTGCCGTTAACTTAGATAAGATGGAAAGTAAAAGTACTGTAGTATTACCAATAATTTAAAAGGCTTTCAAAAGCTGTGACTGAACAACTAAAGTTCAACACAGATTACATATTTTCTATTTATTATTGAAATGGAAGCTCAGTCTAGCGACGCTTCACGTCATCCTGTCTCCCAAGTAGAAAACTCCCGATAGAACTAAGTTCAACTTCAAATTCAACACTGGCGTAATGCTAACTTTTCAAATCTACAGAAATACCCAAAATGAGCTCGAATTAGTTTTTATGTAGGTTATAACAGACTTTTTCATTAGATGAATAGAAATGAAACATGACAATTCCATAATGAAAATTAAAATAGAGAAAAAGTATCAGTAACATGATTATATTTCCTGATTGCAAGTTGAAGGTAATAAAGATAGAAAAACATCGAAAAAGATACCTATTAATTATTAGTTATTAGAAATACTTAAACTAGCGGCGCAAATAAAATTGAACAATATTATGATAACTTAAAATTCAAATATTTTTTTGTGTTTAAGTAGATGACAAAATGTTTTCTGCGATTATACAAACTTTCTCTTATACGGTTGACATTCTCCCTTCGACTTCTCCGTTTTCTACAGTATTTTTTTCATCAAAATATTTAACCTCTTAAATTTTGATTTCATTAAAAACTATTTTGATAAATTAAACTAAAAAGATAAGAGAAGAACTTGATTTCTTAAAATATACTAAAGAAACTAATTTCTCGAATAAAAATGCTACGGTTACCTCTGAAAATCAATTGCGATAGCTGCTTTAAGTATTATAAAATAAACGAAAAGAGGAAAATAAAAATAGTTAAATCTACTGAATTCATATTTTTTCAATATCTACGGGATACAATGATAGAGTAATGAATAAATAAGTTTAAAAAAATGAGAAAGATAGTTACAAACAATTTGATCTTGAGCTATTTTTTAGCGATAAGTAATACAAATATATATATATTGGTTGTTTATTATTAGTTTTTATATAAAGTTTTCTAATAACTGTGTTTTTCTAGGAGCTGAGTAAACTTTTCATAAAATATTTATTCGAAGTAAAACTTTTTCCATTTATTCCTAAAGCTATGAGAATGTAAGAAGGGTGCCCCCCCCCCCATCTTGCACTCGGTTTCGTTTGGTTCAAAGCTATGTTTAACAAAAGATTGTTAACTTGGCTCAAACTCTGTTTGATAACTAGGTCGTAAAATATATTTTGTTTTATTCTCTTTTGAGAAGTTATTTATTTAAAAACTAATTAAAAAAAAAAATTGTTTAGAATAATTGTATACTTATTTAAAAATTGTAATAGTAATGTTTGAGATATATATTAAAGTAATGTTTGATTTAACATAAAACACAAAACTATGCCCAATATATTTAGCATCATATCTGATCACTATTTTCACTCAAAAAACGTTCGGTTATATTTTGATAGGTTTTCTTATTGGACACTGGACTAACTCGACACTTGTTTGGTTCCAGGTTCCAGCTGAAAGGCCAGTTGCAGGCTATGTGCGAGGAAGAGGGTGCATTTTCCCCATTATAAGTAGCTATATTATGGTTTGCATAGGTGAAGTAAGCAGTCTGATAGCTATAGGCGGTACTCTACCAAGCTCCATCCTAATTTATACGATGCGGACAGTAAACAGAAGAATAAGAAATATATACCCTCATCGGTTATTTAAATCGCAAATAGGTTGCCTAGCTAAATCGCGTACCGATAATGTTAAATAATAAAATGTTTATTAACCCTTACTTCAACTTCCCCGATGTGTTATTTATGAAAATCGAACATTAGCTGAGAGAATTCACCCCAAGGAATTCAAAAAATAAAGGTTGCCTACTTTCCCCTCAGGCCAACTATGGAGTTGCCAGGTAAAAACAGGTGAGTATACAGTATACAGGTAATAAGCCTTATCAAAAAGTTGGTTGAATCTATGGTTGCCTAGATTTTAGATCTAAAATTTAGAATTTAAGGCAACCTAATACGGTTGGATTGGGAATAAAATTACCTTTCATTTGATATATAATCCGATATAATAACTGATGAGGGTATATTAATTACGTTTATTCACCTGTTTATACCTGGCAACTCCATAGTTGGCCAGAGGCGAAAGTAGGCAACCCTTATTTTTTGAATTCCTTGGGGTGAATTCTCTCAGCTGTTTGATTTTCATAAATAACACAACAGGGAAGTTGAAGTAAGGGGAAGTTAAGTAATCATTTTATTATTTAACATCATCGGTACGCGATTTAGCAAGGCAACCTATTTGCGATGTATCAATCTATAAATTCTCTATCATATCTTCTTTATTATCATTAAATAACAGATGAGGGTATATATTTCTTATACCGGATCTTTAGACTAATAGGATAGTCTTGTAGAAGAGTGACTCTGCCTCGGACGGGTGAGTAGACACCCCAACCTTACGTCCCCTCCTATTAAAGAAAACTTCATTTTTGCAGATTTAAATAATAGTTTTTTACGTTTTTTAAGAAAAATTTCACGATGATGTGGTCAAGTCGGAAACTTTAAAACTAGTGCAACTTTATGCAACATTTTAGTGTAGAAAAAAATGTAATAAAACTATATTTATCTCCAGTAGGGAAAAAAGTTATGATTTTGAATTAGTTTAGAGGGACTAAAGTAAGTCTTTTCATCCCTGAATTCAAAAAGTAGGGAGAAAAAGTAAAAGTAGGGCGAAAAAGAAAAGTAGGGCAAAAAAGTAAAGATTGCAACTTATTTATTTTATAGCAGAAAATGAATGGCTAATGTAATGAAGTTGTTGAAATCAGGTTGGCGGCAATGAGTTTTTCGACTATGTTTATCTTTGTTAATAGCCTGCATCTAAATAACCTTCTATTTAAGTTTAATTCCAATTCTAATTTGTTTTTAAAATTGAATCTCTTATATCTGCTATTAAAAGTGCTAATAATTATTGTTGTTTATTAAAATAATAAATAAAAACTGTGAAATGGATGAAAATGTGTATTTTCTTCCTACTGGAGATAAAATATTGTATGTACCTCATGAGTAAAGTTTGGCTGCGCCTCGGGAGCTAATTAGAGTTATTCCCTCGGCTGCACCTCAGGAATTAAAAAGTCTAATTCCCTCGGCTTCGCCTCGGGATTTAGGGACCATGGTTCCTTCGGCTTCGCCTCAAGAACCTGGTGCATAAATAACTATTAAAAAGTACGTACAACCAAGAGGTGGCAAAAATAAATTTAAAACAAATTCTGGAGCGGTATAGCAACCGAAGTACATGGATACATGACAAGTATATATAGTATTGTATCATCCGACAAGACAAGTGGTTCAATCATTAATGCATAGTAGAATAATATCTCTAATATTCGAGTATGTGTCATAGTTCTTGATTAAAGGGTAGTTATGCTCAATAATACATGAAAATTTCAGAAATCATCCTAAAGCAAAGTTAAAAATTTCTAGGACGCAGAAGAGCATAATAAGCTCCGGGATAATTTCTTCTTCCTATCCATGATTTGAACTTTCTTTCTAGCTGCTTTTCTTCTTCCAAAGCTTGTTCTACATCCTCTAATAGCTCATACCTACATTTTAATCATTATTTTTTAGCGGCCTGTATAAATTACGAGATTTTTACTACGTTTTTATTAGCTTGCTTTCTTGTTTGTTTGTTTGTCCGGTACAAATATGGCAATCGATTTCTAACTAACTTCCCGAATAGCTAGACATTTGAAACTTTTAGCATAGCTCAGAACACGATGACAATGCATTATTGTGATACTTTTAGCTATCTTTCAGTAGAATTTAATTGGATTTCAGCAAATTTTGCTGTATAGAAAGTTAGATCAGAAAAAATCCGCAAGTTATTTTATTTGTTTTGCCATATCCCATATTTACAATCTTCATTTTGACGGGTTTCAAATTTGTGATTTTTTATTAAGAGGCAAACATTGAATGACAGCAAAACTGGAAATATATCGATTATATTATTTCAAATATATCGATGTCACGGTTTAGATTTGGTGTTGGGGAGATCCGTTGTACAAAGATTTGTCCTTTTATAGGTTTAAGATCAGCTCTCTAGATGGTTGTCATTTATGTGAAGTAAATAAAGTCGGAACTATTTTTTTTTTCACTATCATTATGTATTATATAACAATAACAATTATATTAGGAACATTACATACGATTCAACAGAAAATTTAAAAACGTAGTATATAAAAAGTTCTCTTTATCTTGAAATTATTAGAACTAAAATCGCATTGACCTACCGAGGCTACTATCCCAAACAAGTGTGATCGACTTAAGAGACACTCTACCAAAAAAAAGCTCCAAAAAAGCTACTCTACTCTCCCGTTCCCTTGAGCAGAAAAGTAAGCTAGTAAAAAAGTAGTAGAAAGGTGCGGCTGTTACCTAGCAGCTACCCTCTCTATGAGTCTCGGGGCCGCCATTTATGGAGGTGTGGTGTAGGGAAATTAAAATGAGCTTTAAAACCCTTAATTAATATTAAAAAACAATATCTGCAATTACCTGACAGTTAGTACCTGTTAAACTCCATTTTCCATATAAAATTATAATTATCAACTTCCTAGAAAAATGTAGGATTTTGTAGGCTTCAAAATTAAAAATAAACGTATACAACAAAATAATTATAAAATATAAAACCCTTTCTCCAATAACGTTGCAATCTGTATCACTATGTATATGATAAAGCGATGGTTTCTTATGGATTTTAATAATGATGCACGTGTTAGTCAGTTAAAAACCAGAGAGATTTTATTCCTTTTCAAACTCGCTAAAATAGTTCCTTCTGTAAAAAGGGTATATTTCATACTCCTACAACTGCTATAGTTTATAACATCCTTCTTTTCCTTATTCACTGGACTTGTTTATTGACAAAAACTATTTAATTACATAGAAAGATTAAGTTAAAGCGGACAAGTTTAAGTGAGAAATAAAAAAAAAAAAATTAGGCCACATAATGTTTATGAAAATTATAATGCATCAATTAAAAAAACTGTTAGGATTTAAATTCAGTATCACAGCGGATATCGAAGAGTTTTACCCGAGTATATCAGACAGATTTTTTTATGGGTACTGCAATACCACTCAAAAATATCAGTAACTAATAATAAGGATTAAGGATCCACATTACATACCTGAATAAACTCGTGAAAAGGATATAAATGATCCTCAAAATAGTTTCAAGTGTGAAACGTTAGTACTTTTGTACTGAAATGGAATTTCAAATTGATGATAAAAAAAGAGAATATTGTACTTATTAGATTCGTGTTGGGCCGTGAAGGGGAGAATAAAGCTATTAGAAGTTATTTCATTTTAAAAATGGCTATATTTATTCCCTAGAGGGACATCATCAGGCCAGTAGGCAACGTTTAAAGTAATTTAAAAAGGTTTAGGTTCATTTAAAGATAATTATTGACTAAGGTGTATTGGCTCTCTTTTAATTCTATTATTAGTCCAGTTACTTTAGTCATAAATATGACTTCTGTTCCAAAAAATTCAGAGCTCCAATTATTGCTTCCGAGCTTACCGAAGGTAACGGAAGCTATGTGATCGTTCTGAAGAACGAAAAATATTTAGGTCTCCGATTTCAAAAATTCCAAGACCGAAATCCGTTTCAGACATCAGGGAACATTTTTGGTACCGTGTCTGTCTGTCGGTCCGTCGGTCTGGCGTTCAATTTTTGCGAACCAACATATCTTAAAAACTATACGTCCGATTTTAATGAAATTTGGGTAGTTGGTCATAATTAGCTCATTGTTGGTTCCATATAAGATTCAACCTTCTGCGCAAATTTGTTTCTCTTCCACATGCGCTAAAACATATATTTATTTACGCGTATAGCTTCAAAAGTACGTCTCTGATTTGTATGAAAATTGTATAGTTTATCGAAAGTAGCCCGCAGATAGCCCTAGATTAATTTAAACCGTCTGCGCTTTTTTATCTTTTGCTAAATTGATACTTTAATTTAAGTAAAAACCCCAAACAATTTTGACAGATTAAAAAAACGGGGGAAACAACTAAACAAATTAGAAAATAATGCTTGTGTAAAATCAATAAAGTACGTGATAGGATGCCAGAAGCTATGTGCCACAACAATTGACAGTGTATTTTTTGATCGCTTCATTTTGACGTTCCGAAAAGCAAATTGACAATCGTCAACGAGATCGCAGTCACGTTGCCGATTTTAAATATGTTTTTTACAACGTCAAAATAAGCGATCATCAAAACAAAACAAACAAAAAAAAGCACCCAATTTTTTTGGAACAGAAAACTTAAAATGAATGGGCTATATATTCAATAAATTTAACATATATGAGATCTGACAAATAAATTTTAAGAAAACTCCAATAAAAATCTTAATCCATTGGATGGATTAATTTAAATCTAATTTAGTAATGTTAAAAAAATAAGACTATTGAACTAATACTAAAATATTTAACAATTAAACAACAATGAAAAGAAAAACAACAACAACAATTTTTTATCTACGATTGATACGAAATATAAACATTATATCTCTGTTTAGATGCGTAGAAAGTGATTATTTAAGTACTTGTATTCATTTCGCATGCGCGTCTCATAGTTCTGAAGAATTCCTCTTCTTTTCCACGCTAGCGCGGTAAAGAAGAGGAATTCTTCAGCTTTACGCACGATTAGCGAGTTTGTTTACATTTAACAAAACTAATTTGCTGTTCTTTTATTAAAGTAACTGTTTATATCGAGTTTTTAGTGAAAAACAATGAGTGAATAAAGTGACTTTGACGAAAATGTAAAGAATAATACTACTTCAGAAATAATTAATTCGGCAAAAAATACAACTCAAGAATTAATGCCATCTTTATCAAGAGAGAGATACGAACTTACATACAGTAAGTTTATTTTTTTTCTGTATTTATTATTTAAATCTAACAGTCGTAGATAAAGTACGGTACAGAACTCGTGCGAAAACGGCATTTTGCATTGCTCGTGTGGTTTTACTACCCTCGCTGTCGCTCGGGTACAAACTCCACACTCGCATGCAAAATGCTACTTTCCGCACTCGACGCGTAATGTACTATTATATAATTCTTTAGTAGCTTTTTTATATTTTATATACTTTGTTTATTAACGAACATTCCTGAATAATTAGCGTTTGTTTAATAGTTCATGGTATTCGGATGGAAAGATATTAATCTTTGGAGATGTGTGAAGGCTAAACTACTAGGCCGATTTGGATGAAATTTGGCATACCTGTTCAGAAAAATCATACCCCAAGGCAAAATCTTTAAAACAAAATATTAGCAATCACCCTTTAAACCTTTTTATTTTGATAGGGTTAATCGAAAACGGTTCCGACATTTTTGTTTAAAATAATTCTAAAATGTAGTCCATATAAATACGAATCTAACCATTTAAGCAGTTTTCCCGGAAAAAATCTAGTTACAGAGAAAATACCTCGAATAAGGATAAAAAAAAATCCAAAATTAAACTCAAAGATCCGATTATTTTCAAGGTAACGATTTGACGTGCTTTGGTAACATGTAAGTTGTTTTTATAAAAAGAGTGTGAAGCCTTATCATGACGTGTTTTTGTGCTAGAGTACTCGACTACCTCCTTCCCCTTCTTGTAGATAAAAGAAGTGTTGCCGTATATAAATATTTATATTTTGAAACATTTTACCTCTGTACTCCCCCCCCCCCCACCTTACCGTTCCGTTAACAGACAGCGAGCAAGTATATCAGGATTATACACCGAACTGAATGAACAAGAGGCAAAAGGGGGGAAAGAAGTCGAGAGGAGTCCAGAGAAAAAAACCAACATCCCACAAAAAACTGCGGGGCACAAAAAAATGGTTTTAAATCATTTAGAGCTTGTGTACAACTGCGAGACTCCCCTACATTGTAGGAAGCTTTTAGTGCAGATTTATTGTTTATAAGGGAGGGGAGGGTTGTGAAATACTGTCCTCAGCCCACATCACCCGCATTCCAAGTAATCAGACAAAGAGTACAACATTTTTATTTCTCTAGTCTTATTACAAGCTGTACCGTATTATTATATCCTTAACGTGTTATAAGCCCGATTTACGGCGCTTATCAAAGTAAACAATTTAATGAAGAGAGTAAAGCATGCTTCCATTTGTATTTGTCTTACACGCTCTCTGTTTGCTGATACATTAATTAAAACGCAACCAGACTATGTTCTATCTTGTGGGCCTCACGGTGTTAGAATTCAAATCAGTACACATGTGCAATTTAGAATAGAATAATAATAATTTGAATCCTTTTTGTTAATGGTTCAAATTTAAAATTTATTTTTTCAATACAATCCTTTTGTTTGTACATTCAATAATTTATTTATTTTACATAAATTGATTTTTTAATATTTTATAATTTAAATTGATTGTTATTTTAAAAATAAACATTTCCAAATGGCTGAATGTTGATTTTGAACGAATAATACATTTATGGTGTTCGTGAATGCATTGAAAACTCATTCTTCGTTACAAGTATCTAAAATTTAGAGGTAAAATACGTATAAAAAAGCCAAACCATCGGAGATAAACTTCCACCAAAGACATCTCTCTAACAAATAAATTGAGATGTTTTAAGAATGGATTGAGGTAAATCCTACAAGTAAGATTCAAAGTGCTGTGTATAATCTATATTCTATCTATAAAATTAGTACTTTTACACAAGAATCAACTATGTTATGGAAACTAGCTTTAACATTAATATATGGTAATAGAAATATTGATAATTATTGAAACATTTTTTTTTTTGTAGAACCATATCCGAAAACTGATAAGTCAACAAGGTAATATCTATTTCGTTTAAAATAAAAGCGTATAATATAGCTATTTGTCTTTCTCCAAACTTTTTGTTTCTTAGTTCTATTGTAAGCAGGTATAGTGGTTATTTAGGTCGTTGTAGTTTTTATTTAATAGAGATAGTTGTCAGCTCAAACTTCAAACGCACTTATGATAAAACGTAGGTAGCTGATACAAGTATAACTAATAAGACATGAGGAGGCCTGGGTAGGTCAGAGGGGAGAGGGTTTGGCTCTTCTATCAATCAGGTTAAGCAGCATTGGCCATGGTGGTCAATTCTTGGACTTGACCACACAGATCTGGGTTAAATTCCTGGAACGGGCCCCCACTCAATTTTAAAAATTCGTACCAATCATTGCTTAATCAAGAAGTTCGAAAAACTGATAGTACAAACAACTACTGATTTTGAAAGATCTGCAAGATTGATTCTGACATTTTTTCTTACCTCCATCGGCTGTACCTTAGATGGAGCCAGATTTATTAATATTTTTTAGTTTGTGTGAATTAAAAAATTTACATAGTGTCCGCTCGATAATAAATCCGGTCGATAATTATCGACCGATATTTCTGACTAGATGGCTCAAATCCTACACTAATACTCTTTTAATCGAGTATTTATTATTTTATAAATTCTTCTTATTTGTTGAGAACATGAGAGTAAACTTTTTCACAAGTGCCGTGTCACGCGACCACTTTTTCGACCAAGTTTGTTATTGAGTTTGTGTTGCATGTCATTTGAAAGGCCTCAATTTGTACTTTAACATCTATTCGTCCAATTTTAATTAAATTTTGTATGCTAGGTCATAATTAGCCCATTGTTGGTCCCATATAAGTTTAAACCTTCTGCGCCCATTTGTTACTCTACCACAATGCACACAAACACACATTTATTTACACCTATATAATCAAAAGTACTCACCTGATTATTATGAGATTTTTTATAACTATGCTCTTTTTGATGTATTTATATGTTTATAGTCCGGTTTACTGGCAAAAAAAAGCATACACTTGACCTGTTTATTTTTCAATAACGAAATGAACGATGTGTTATACAGTCCTATTTTGTTCACGATGGTTTTGGAAATGGAACTATTTAGGTTTTTAATTTAATTGCTTGGCATAAATATAATAGGAAACATAGCCACTGATTCCTAGCATGAGTCCCGCATGGAGCGCGGGGTGTTATATTTGGGAAGGCATGTTTATTTATAATAATGATAAATTGACAAATCTACATCCTTATTCATAGCTGTATGATCTGATCTATGCCTCTACCAAATGTCTCCTAACTTCAATTATTCATGTTAAGAGATAACTGCGCCTTCCCCTCAAATTACTTTACCTAAACACTTGCTTGCACCTCGTCCCCAATATTTAGCTTTATATTTGAAGGCTTGATAAGTGAGCCTTGTGTTTAACCCTTTAGTGATGCCCTTGTATGTGTAGTTGATTTAACTCCTCCCATTCTCTCATCTAATTGGTTTATCCTCGTCGCCATTTTATATATAAATAAATTGTTAACTCAACACAGTAAATTGAATTTTTAAAAATGATGAATTGATAATATCTATATTATTGTAATTTGCATATTAAAGAGTACGTAACAGGACACACCAACAAGAATTTAATAAAATAAATTTAATGAAAAGAGGTACTAATAAATAAGTATAAACGCAATATGCATTTTAGACAAGAAACATGTTACCGAGTTAAGTTAATTAATTAGAGCATAGAAAAAGAGAGCGGCTTTAGTTAGTTCAACGCGTGTCTAATTGTAACAAGCTAGTCCCGCAACCAGCCTCAGGTAGAAATAATAACTAGGGGATGGCAAGAGGGAAAGGGGGGGAAAAAAACACTGAACACAATTGTTTAGCCCAGAGAACAAGGTAGGGAAAAGAAAATAGTAAAAAAAGAGGAAACAGGGGATGAGAAAGAAGAGTTAAATTGGATTCTATGGATAAGGCAGGGAGGGAGTGTAATTAAGGGTTTTTCCTGAGGGAAAACTGGGCTGTAGACTAAACCTGGGCAAGATTAAATACCAGAAAGACAGGGGGCAGGATACTAGAGTAGAGAGTATAACACGAGCTCTGGCACTCTGGCCTGGCCTTCTCACCTTCCTATCAACCTTTAACTAACTCAATCTCCTAATACATTAACTAGTTATCAAACAAGAGGCAATCCCTTCGAATATTTCTTACTTTCAAATATAACAAACCCTTTATATACAAGATAAAGAGATCCCTTGCAACTTATAATTGCCTCCATTACCCTCACCATAAATTAATAATCGAAGTCAAATGGGCGTGAACTGTTAAGTAGAATGAACTTTGTAGAATAGACTTTCCCTCATCATCCTTTATCCTTTAACGCCTGGCTATAAATAAAACAATTTATATAGAATTATTCTCTGGGGGAAAACCAATAAATAAGTGCAACTACATTTTACATTATCATATATATTATGCAGTATATATAGTGAAAAAGTATATCATTAAGTACTAAGTTTATGAGAAAGATATGTTTTAGTTTGTCAAACACGATTTAAGTTCTATAAAAACATTATTTATTTACATAAAAATAATTAATTCTTCGTGAGGTAAGATAAACTTAAGATTAGATCAATATTATAAACGGTTTGAAGTTTTGGGCCTATCAATATATGTATTAGATATGTAGGTGATACATTAAAATAGGAACATTGTTTATATAATAGAGCAAGGAAACTAAGAGTCAACATTAAGAGCCAAGTTGAGAAACAAGCTCATTAAACAATCTTATAACTAAGTTAGTTGATTCAACCACAATTTTGAAGAAATTACTCAAGTAAAATTAAAATGGGTAGCGTAAACTCCTGTTTCGTATCAAGTCATCAATATGTCAAATATAAAGATTATTTTCGAAAAAATAGTTCCGACGATTTAATTCGACTAAAATTCAAGAATGAAGTCAATTAAAATAAATATAAAACAAAAATAAGTGCGTTTCCGAGATATTGATAAATATCTGAGCGAACGGCAGTGCGAAAAGCAACGTTCCAGCCAGAGACGGAACTAGACCTGCTGAGGCCCGCGTGCAAGTTTTTTTTTGAGCCCCCCCCCCCCCCCCCCCCCCAAGAAGACCAAATATTTTTTTCGCCTCATTTTTCAGGATACACATAAGATTTGTAATAAATTGCAACAAAAAACATAATTTTATTATAAAAAAAGACAAAATAAATTAAATTCGAATTTAAATGGACTACATTTTAGAATATTTTAATCAAAATCGTCGGAACCGTTTTCGAGAAATACTTTTTTTTTCCGTGGTAGGCTGTGAAATAGTAACTTTAGAGCCTAAAAAACATAGCTAAAATCCATTTTTTCATTACGTGGACTTAAAAAATCTTTTCATTACTCCTAGCTGTAAAAAAAAAATCTTTTAGCGGGTAGTTGTCAAAACTTCCGTTAGTATCGCTGCAGTCTTTGTAGAAATGCTTCTAGTACGATTAAAATCCGCTAGATGTCAATGCGTTTTATTTATCTTTTCTTATAGTGTAACCTCTTTTTAAGGTTTCTTTTTTTAAGTCTTAAGTATGTACTAATATTTGTTATTATTATATATTGATTAGTGATTAATATTTAATGTTTTTTCATTGTCTGCTACCTCGGAAAAAATAGCAAAACTCACTTCACAGCCTAGTAACATAATATACTATTTCATTGTTTTAAAGGAGTAGCGCCCCACATTTGAAGATAAAACTAATTTCTCCTTGTGGTATGATTTTTCTGAAAATGTATGCCAAATTTCGTCAAAATCGGCCCAGTAGTTTAGGCTTCAGGTGTCTGCACAGACATATTTAAAACCTACTTTTTTGGACTCAGATACTTCTAACGTGTAAATCCATCAAAATCGAATTTTCGCGCCATTTCAATACTTTAAAAATATGTCATCTATTAACTTTTTCATATTTAAAGTAGGTACCTACTGCTGTAGAGCATTTTAGAGCTCAAAGTGCTTAGCATTTTTTCTGTAAGCGCATTTTAAGTTAACATAGAACCCAGCAAACCGCGTCTTCCTTTCTGCAGTAGATTCCGGAGATATTGAGTGGATCGTGTTAGGTGGCCCCTGTGTAGGCATGTTTTACAAGTTAAAAATGTATAATTAATTTGAAAACTTACTCAAGATAGTTACATTTTGATAAAACATATACAGGATAATACAAAACATTAACAGTCTAAAATACCCAAATGTATAAAAATCACGTCATGTTGTAAGTGAATTTTTTTATATTAATATATTATCTTAATAAGCATTTAACATCAATTGTCTCAAACATTATAATAATAATAATTATTATTATGTGTAAAAGAATGTAGATACCTACCACATAAAAATAATATTAATAATAACAATGGAAATAAATAAAATATAAACTAACTTCACCTTTTTAGTAAAATTATTATTATTTTTTTTCTTTATTTTATTATTTTTTTTTTTTTATAAATGCCGAGTGAAGTGAGGCCCCCCTTACCCCGAGGCCGTGTGCGGCTGACCCCATGCACACGGCTAGTTCCGGCACTGGTTCCAGCAAGCATTCAGTGTATCTTTATTTGAAACCACTTCATCCGGTTTTTCCCACCCTCATACCTCTGCTTCCTCTTACGGTGTTCTATTGAAATTTTAAACATAAATTAAATAGCATAGGAAACTAAAAAATTGAGCCCTTAACACCCAACCTTTTCAACAGGGGAGATTTTCAAAGATGATTTTTTTTTTTTACTGACTCAATCACTCATTTACTCACTCATCACAAAAACTCGAAATTTTGTACACTTGTAGCTATAGCCATGTAACTGACGGAAAAAATCCGTTAAGATGAATTTATATTGTTTGCCAGACCGAGTTTTATATTCCTATACAGAGTGATTAATTTAAATAATTTTTACAAGTTAAAGTAGTAATACAGCCTAATTAATTTAATTATTTTTAATTAAGGAATATTTGAATAGAAATAAGAATTTGATCATTTTCTTTCGGTTTGAAAGTAGCTGGAAATTCATTTATATTTATGTGAAAAGTAACACTATATTGGACAGATGGCCGATAATTCGGCAATATAAAAGTTGGGAACAAAGTCTCAATTCGATTCCCATCAACTCGGAAACAATTGACAGTTGTATCGAAATGTCAGTTAACTTGTAGTTTGAATCGTTAAACTCTCACCTCCATCACATAAGTGACAATTCCAAACTAGATTGAGTTTATCGTTCAGTAATTGAACAATAAATGTCAAGTAAAAACCCATAAAATGTATTATTAGCACATCACTAGTTCATTAAAATAAATACATTTGATTTTAGCGATAAGTAGAATTAGCAGTAACATCCCTAAATAAGTTAAAGCATAAAATAATGCGTTTATTATTATGCGGTTATGATTAAAGTTATTAATATTTGCTTCTTGTATGGACCGGATTCACATACTTTATAAGAATGGTAATATTTAAATTCCTAAGTATTATATTTTTATTTGTACTACAGAAAAATTAAAAGAAAAATTAAAATATAAAAAAAGGCACAGAAGGAAAATATCAGTCCGACAAACTCGCACAAAACTTTCAAATAAACATAGTGATGCTTTATTTAAATCACATTATATCTACTTTAATCGACTTTAATTAATTATAAGTGTAGTTATTAAACTACACTTATAATGCGTTAAAACAGATTAACATTGCTACTAAGTAGCTTAAATTTGATTTTCGAGTGCAGCAAGCATAAATTTATTTTTATCAATACCTTGTAAACTAGATTTTACATATATAGGTTAAATTCGTATTTAAATGGACTGACAAATTCCTATTTAAATGGTCCTACGCTACGCGTCTGCACATACGGCAGACATTTAAAAAAAAAACAATTGGCCTTAGAACGTGTAAGTCTATTACAATTTTTTAGATCTAAAGAATGTATATGAGAAAGTAAAAAATAAGTAGTATTAAAATCACTATAAAACTCATTTTTAAAAGATTTTTAAAAAATTATATTTATGAGGACCCTAAAATAATATTACACAAGATTCATTCTATCTGAGAAAAAAATAAACTATTCAAAGACATTTAAATAATAATGCAACTCGTAAAATAAATTCGAAGGTTTAAATTCACAAGTTATTCTCCCAAATTAGGTAATTCATGCAGTCATTCTAGTCGATTCAATACTAAAAGAAAAAAAAATTCATGACGGAATAAAATTATTCGTATCTCTCACAGAAGAGTTGAAAAAAAAAAAATATATGTCTCGTGAAATATGCGCGAGAAAATTTAGACTCCACAGAGTTATACTCTTAGAAAAAAAAAATTCGGGACTGAGGGCAGGTAAATATTTCAGGAGCTGAGCTACGAAACCCTTGCTTCCCTCCTATTTCTTCCCGACCAATCCATCTTATCTAATCTAGAGCGGCTTCCCATGCCCACCCCTAGCTCAGACCCGCAGAGAAAATAATTTAGAATTGAGTCTCCGGTTTCTTCAGGAGTTGGTCGTACTTCAAAATGAATAAGGGGGTAAAAAAAGCAAGAGGAAGAGAGAATATAAAATAAAATATGCAACGAGGAAAAAATAAAATAAGAAAAACGCTTAAATTTCTGGGATGATTACATCTCACGGAGACTTCCCATAGTTTGCCAACGAGATACTTTACGATTACGCTGCTCCAAACTCGTACATCTTGATAACTGAGCATTCGAATAAAATATACAACCATGAAGCAACATATTGAACCTCCACTTCTTTTTATACTATCCACTATCACAAGAAAAAATAAACCAAGGATGCCATGTAAATTTGTACAATAATATTTCAAGAATACAGGATAAAAAAAAATAATATGGAAAATAAAAAACGGCTGACTTATAAATTTATGATTTAGAGCATAATATCTAAACAATTATTCCCAAGATTTCATTATTCTTGAAGAAAACTTGCTAAAAGTGTAGGAGTAGAATTCTAATTCTTTAAATCTAACAGATAACAGTGGATTAGGGTAATTAGTATTCTGAAATGTTACTGTGGAACTATTTATATGAATTAAATACAAGTGACCATAATACCACATTGTAAATTGTTTATTACAAAAATTTCTCACCAGTTTAAATTTAATAGTAAATTTAAAATTTTCCTATATGAACTAGTGCAGTTCTAGTTACATGAGGCAAGGAATATCTCAGCAAGTCAAATCAAGGCTACTCAATAAAATTACTTGCATGAATTAAGCTTTGTAAATTGTTCGTACTAATTCTTTCAATTAAGATAATTTAATTATACATATATCTAATTTAATTTTATTGATTTAGCTTATTTACTTGACTTTGATAGTTTTTATTCTTATTTACTCAAATTGAATTAAAAAATATGTTAAAAGTTATTTCTGTAAGTATTTATTTTTAAATACAGATAAATATTCTTGGGGGACACGAAAAATTATTAACAAAGGGAAAATTCCAGCTTGATGTTATTAAGTCACGCTCATACACGCTATCTCCTACACTAGAATATCCCAGTAATTTTGCTTAAATATTAACATAAATCTAGATTATTAACCAACAAGCATTAAATATTATATTAATAAGAACAAATATAATTAAACAGTGATTCTGTTTATTAAATGAAATATTTCTTTGGGGATATAAGACACAAGAAAGGTAAGACATTAAATCTTAAGTTATTTTTAGCAGATAAGACTTTGAAACAATATAGGACTGTCGACATTATCCGAAGAAAGAGTTCACTAACGTTTAATCAGTTTTACGAAGAAAGTTTAAATATTTATCTTTCCCACACTTTCCTTTTATTCTATGCTATAATTATAAAAACGAGGAAAAAAAACAAGGATAAATGGAAGTGAAAGTGGGATAATACAAAGTTTTAACAACATTTTAAGTGCGAGCGTACAAAGGTGTTAACGTTATACGTGTTCGGAAGGGGGGGGGGGAGGAAGGCAGTAACAATAGCAGTTAGTAAAACTAGGCAGCTATATATCAGGTAGGCCACCAGCCATAAAATTGAATAATTAAAACCATGAGAGAAACTGGCAATCTGCTGGGCCTTAACTCCTACAGATCCCGGAGCCTCTACAACAAATCCTAGCCCTCGGCATCATAGTAAACAAGCTCTGTCCCACACCAACCAGCAATCTCAACTCGGCTTGAAACCTTGCCTACCATGCGGTTAGATTCAAGAGGCTCCTTACTTAGGGTGAGACCTTATAACAGATATTCACCATCTGAAAATCACCTCAGAACTAGACTGAACCTTAGACAGCTTACTTTTATTTTAATTGAACATCCCTAATCTGAAATGTGAATGCAAACACGTAAAATGAACTAAATCACCAGAATCTTACATTTACTTTACACCATTTCAAAAGATTTTATTAAAAATATTATGACAACATTGTAAATAAGAGCTACCCACAATAATTGAGGAATAACTAGGGTAGTTAGGGAGGGGACATTTTTATTTTTTTTCATCACACTCTCTTTATAAAAACCGCATACGAGAAAGTAAATAAATTGGCCTTTCAGCTCACACAAAAGGTCCGATTCATTAAGGTTCATTTAATAACACACACACATTTCCCTCAGAACATTGCAACCTCATAAACTTTACCCTTAGTGTTTGAGGAATAATTTTTTCGGGCTTCCCTATATTTCCCCCTTTATTTCCTGTTTTTTGGTCATTACATATAACTATAACATAACTAAAAAGTATCAAAGTTTTGTGGTAGGTAATGTCGGAGATCAGATGCGTTACAGACAGACATAAGGTCTGACAAGCGCATGCAGGAATGATAAGGGTCCTCGTTTTTACCTACAAACCCTCAAAACACTTTACGTAATACACAATGTCACTGATTTAAATTGCACAATATCTTTTTGAAGTAAACCTTGTTTAGCCGCGGCAGAGTGAATTTGCTTGGATGAAACGACATCGTGAAATGAAGTTTGCGTTTCGAGACTCCTCCAAGTGACATATTTTTTAAGTGAAGTGGCAAGTATTTGTTTGGAAACTCATCTGTGATAGATTTGTTTTATCAACTGCCGGCCTAAAGTCGGCAGTTTCTTTGAGAAGTTATCTGGCTGTAAACTCTTGTTTGTAAATATGAATGTTGAGTATTTAATCAATTATTTATATAATATGCATTACTTAAATAATGTAAGTAATAACAATCTTTTAGCGAATTTTCAAAGAAAATTACGCTATTATTCAATGGCTTCAAAATTTTTGTAATGCGAATTTTTGAATTTTTTTCATGGAAATCCGTTTTAGACCATTCTGAATCGATTCCTAAAATTTAACACTTTTTTTTATGTATGTATGTATATATGTATATATGTATATATGTATGTATATATGTATGTATATATATATGTACGTATATATGTATGTATATGTGTCACTCCAGACGATATCTCCCCTTAGGATCCACTTAAAAATTTCAAACAAATTTTAAAATGTCAATAATATCAAAAGGAAGGATGAGTTCGTTGGCCAGAATTTTTGGAGTTCATTTAGGGGTCAAATTTTTACAATTTAGGGTCAAAAATAGCATAAGAACGTGTTTTTTCTAATTTACCCCCCTTTTATATGAAAATATGATAAAAGTGTACATAACAACAATTACTGTACTCTTAAAGAGGTTTCCAGCGACATGCATCTTGAAGGGTAAATACTATTTTGACTTTTGCACCCCGTACCCCTGTGTAACAATTTTTTTTTTCACCCATGCAAATTCTAAACCAAAATTTTCCTATATTATCAAGCCAATAATACACATATTTCTTTGAAAATTCGCTCATTAAGTCATGGTGCATGACTGGACTTTTTTTGTTTTCTTTATCTTGGAACCTACAAATCCTCATTTCAATGAACATAGTATATAAGCAGAGCAATATGATTTGATATACGAGTAAAATTGAGTTCCGTGCTTCTTCCAGGAACGATTTAAACTCTGAAATATATATATATGACATATTATAAAATTATATTATATCAATATGTAGGAGGGAACATAAAATCAACTGTTTCTAGAACTTAAATTTCACTTCTAATGCGTGAGAGTCTCACACATATTTTTTTAATTAATTTATTAATACACATTTGTATAAAAAATGTAATAACAAAAGAGGTAGATATTTACGTATCAACTTCAATATTCAGTGGTAGATCGAGGTATTTTTTCATCTTCAAGAAAACTGTATGTTAAATTAAAATAATATATATAAATATTATTTTAATTTAATAGGATTATAAACAATTAGTTTACTATGCGAGAATAATTTGATGCACCCAACTCCCTATAAATTTTCAAATTATGTAGTAACTTATTCCGGCTACTGAAAAAGGTGTTGTACGTTGTACTCCTGTAATTACAGCTTTATTTTTATCATGACATTGGCAACAAGGTTTTTTCCCGGGAAAACGACACACGTGGTTAGATTCGTATTTAATTATACTAAAATTAGTTAATATAAATTGTCAGAACCGTTTTGGAGAAATATCTTTATTTAAAGATTTTTGAAGGAATGGCGTCCCCGCCACGTTAAGCTAAAATTATTTCTCGATTCACCTCGGGTTATGATTTTTCTTAACATGTATAACAAATTTAATTTTAATCGGCCCAGTATTTAGCCCGTCATTTATTCAGCAGTCAGTATTCGGCACGTTATTTATCACGTCTGCACAGACGACAGGCAGACATTCTTTAAAAAATTACTTTCTTGGATCCAGGAGACCTCAAAACGTGTAAATCCATATCAATCAAAATCTCATAATTGAATTGTCACACATACTTCACATTTACATAAATTCTCACATTGTTTAACTACTTTCACTTTACATTTAATATACGTATGTTAGAGAGTAAAAAGATAAAAAAAAAATGCGCAAAAAGATTTTATACGGTCACATTATTCCTCCAGTTATTATGTTAAACAAAACACGAACGTTCAGACATCAAATGCAGCTTAATTTTTAAGAGAGTGATGTTCTTACCCTGAAGATCATTATGAAGACAATAGAATTCACCCTATGAAAGCACACGGAATAACCCCCCAAACGTCCCCTAGCGTTCCCTAGCGTCAAACTTCATTAATATTTTAATGAAGATAAATTCATCGAGTGAAAATGACATCATTGGGCCCTACCCAGTTGTTAGATCTTCCATCTTAATCAAACGATTAATGAACTAGAAAATTAACCAAAATTAATCAAAATCCTTCCTCTACCTTGGCCCTTTTTCATTTTTATAAACGAAAAACTAACAGTCCCATAGCCGCATATCATCATCCTTCTGGTGATGATGATATGGATTATTACCATTCCACTCAAGATGATATCATAATATTTAAAAAACAAATTGCAAACTTCAGTATTTGCTTTAACTAATATATAGATAAAGAACTGGGATTCACGTGTAACAAATGTATAACACCTTTTTTGAACTCTAAAGGGTCGTTATACTAGACGTGACTAGCGATAGTCACTGGTACAAAATTATTAAAGTGTTTTTCTCCACGCGTCTCCAGCGACCATTGTACCCAACTAGAGGTAGATATGAACTGCTCAGTAGTTTCGTTAATTTAATAATGAGTTTCAAGAAAAAACTGTAATTTTCTAGCGAGGATAGTTACAGACCCCACATCTGGAGGGCGGGCATTTATCCCACTTGAAGAAATCGGCGGGAACCATTAAAATTGAGAGCTCTTTAGCGTTAGTTATTGTCCTTTCCCAACGAATATATCTCCCACTACGAGCAACTGGAGCAGGCGAGAAAAGAATTGACAACCATAAAGGCCCCTCCAGACTCTCGCGAAGTTGCCCAAAGTCGGGCGAGGAACAAGAATGTGGAGAGTTATGTGCTCGGTGGTCCTCAACTCGCCTCGTACGACTTTTCTTCAGAGGCGGTTTTTTTTTGCCTCGAGACAAAGGAGATCCGAAGAACATTGTGTCATGGAATGAGGTGCTCGCTACAAAGGGCGAGAGTGAGGATGTAAAAGGCCCCTCCAGACTCTCGCGAAGTTGCCTGAAGTCGGGCGAGGAACGAGAATGTGGAAGGGTAGCTCATGGTTCCTCGGGGGCCCTTTCCTCGCCTCGCCCGACTTCACTTCAGAGACGGGTTTTGGCCCAAGTCAAAGGGGATGCGAGGAACATTGAGTCATGGCAATGAGGTGCTCGCCACGAAGGGGGAGAGTTTGGATGCGAGTACTTCGCCTCAGGTATTCTCGTCGAGTATAATCGGCGAGGATACTCCGCGAGAGTGTGGAGGGGCCTTAATGAGTGAGGTGAGGCGAGTAATTCGCCTAAAGTATTCTCGCCGAGAATGTGGAGGGGCCTTAATATTACGCAATGTTCTAAACGGCACGAAATAATTATCACTCCTCATAGTTTTATTAGATTTTATAATTCTGCTAGAATAGTAGGTTTTCATATCGAATAAACTCCAAATTTTGAATTAAGGAAAATTAAATAACTTTTCAAATGCTACAAGAAATGTCCGATATTTTATGACGTACTTAAGTAAATAACTAGGCATCGCGTGGCTCTACCATTGAAGTGAGCGTAATAGAATAAATATTAGATAGTTAATCATGATGAGTTGATATTTAAATAATGTGCTAGTAATAGAGAGCCGTGCAATGGGGGAGAAGGGTTATTCTACTATTCCTTAACTCTTCTACACTTCCCGGCCATTCCACTTCAATTATTATAAAATGTATCACCTCGCTACACAAAATCTACTGCATGTATCAAGTTGAAATTTTACATGCCTGTTTCAATTGTCAATTGTGCAGTCGTTAGACGATGTATGTGAAGTTTTAATAAAATCGTTACGTTAGAACGTAAAATATCGGTAAAAAGTTTTTTTCTCTATTTTAAACGTTTAGGTCCCCTTTAATAGTTTTAACGATATTTATTAACTCATAGGGGTGTCGCTGTTGGTTTTACTAAAAAATTGTATTTGAAAAAAATGTTTGTCTCGTCGAATAGATAAAGTTAGAATTTTTTCCCGTACTAAAATTCCAATTTTAATTTTGAAGCGCACGTTTACGCGAGCGTTCCGCGCGAACACTTGGGCAGACAACGTTGTCCAACAAACTCGTCTTGAGCATTGGTAAAATGAACATGTATACCAAATTTCATCAAAATCGGTCAACTTTTACTCAAGTTATCGTCGTACGTTTCAGACACACAGACAAAGGAGCATATTTCGTTGAATATATAGGAAGCTCGCTACGCTCGCTTCAATAATATATAATAATTTTTTATATTATATTATTATAAGTATACCAACTAAGTTATTCAAATAATTTAACTTTGAATTTTTCCGTTTATTTTAATTAATTAATTCATTTATCTCTGATTGACCACCACACGCCACTGCCAGTGCGTTTAGCCGTCACTGCACGTGTGGAATTAACGAAAAATCACTAGCGACTGCGATTTAAATAGGGCTGGAGCACGTGGCTGCAATCGCTCAGCCATCGACGCTAGTGACCAGTAGTAGCTATTATCTCTAGAGTCGCTCGGCAAGATACATAATAACATGCAAATTCAGAAGAGGAGTCCTCCATGATCTGGTGGCAATCAGTCTATTGCTGGAGTCGAGTCTGGGAGAACGTACATTAAAAGACAATACAAAATAAGAAATACAGTAAAACTTATATTACCACAGTTTTATTATATTATCATCACATATAAACCCCTCACATCACATAAAAAATAGAACATGTTAATTATATATTTGCAATTATAAATTTCTGAAAGCACGATGATTATTACATCACAACGTCATTTATTAATTGTACTCGCAGTTGTAATTAAGAGGTCAAACCCGGAAGCACCACGCTAGAAAAAACTTGGTAAATAATCAGTAGTAAAACTACAAACACTTTTCACTTAAAACTCTGAGGAAATATTATTTAAAAATATAATTATTTGATAACGGGAAATAGCAAAGGAAGATTAAGGAGAAAGAGAGGAAAGTAATTAAGAGAAATTAGTCATGCGAGCCTTGTCCATGGGATAATTATTAAGATTACTAAGTTAATAAAGATGATAAATGATAATTACTGAGAATCAGTCCAAGAATAAGTACCCAGTCAAGACGAACCTGCTCATAAATCCTTATAAAGAAAAAAAAATTAATGTTAACACGACATAATCTTTTAACAACTTTTTCTCTTCATCAATCATAAAGATCAACTTGAAGCCCACCAACAGAGCTATGGGCGTTAAAGAAGAAATAAATAGTTAACAGTTAAGCTTTCCAAAAACTAAAATAATAAATGCGTGTATTGCTGGGTTTTTTCTGTTTCTTTTAAATCTCGATTAAAACACCAGTTATTGACGGGCGAAGTGAGGTCTGTTTTAACAACTCGACAATACACCATTCGGCATTTTGTCTGTCTGTCTATAAATTTGTTTGTTAACGATTAACAACCAAATACATAGTTCGGTATTCTTCAAATTTGGCATTGATGTTCCTTGAAGTTATAGAAATATATATAACAATGCTATATTAAATAAATAAATATGCAAGACGTTTTTTTCCGATATTAGCCTTCTTTTTAGGCAAAACCAAGGACCCTTATATTTTCCTGCGTATATCTGTCTGTCACCTGCTCTCACGGCTACACCTTTCGTCCAATCACTTTTCATTCGAATTAATGACTTTATACCAATCAAAGAATAGCTCTCATTTCTTATTTTATATCCTTATTCAGACTAATTCTCTCCATTAAATTTGTTGAAAGAATATTTCTAAAATTTAAGCCGTTTTTTGTAGCAATCGAAACGATTGAAACGTTATTTTTAGAGAAACAATACATCCCATTACAATATTATTTAAACTTGCGACTTTTATTTCAATATAAAACGACTTTCATGGAAATACAAAAGACGAACAAAACAACAATGTACACTGTATTTTTCCAAACAGTGTATACATATACAAACTTTACAGAAGAACTTAATGTACTTTGTTTGTTCTGCTCTATCTCTCCTTTCTTATTCTCTTTAAAACGTTATTAAGAACATCGTCTTTCGTTTTCGTATTGATATAGCGTTTTTCACAAGATAGAATAAAATTGCTACAGAATTTGTCAAGCGAAGAATCGTCTCGGAGTAATACAGAAACTACTACCTTACCAAATCTCTCTTTTTTCTTGTTTTATTGACAGAAGTAAGATAATTGGAAATTGGAATTGAACATGGTTTTATTGGATTACAACATGCAAATTATTTTTTTTAGGTTAAGTAACATCTCAATTTTTTATAACTAGGTTAAGTAACATTATAAAATTAAAAAAAATAAGTCGAAATGACAAAACTAATACGTATGAGAGGTTAATTTGAAGTAAATATTATTGATGTTTCGTATGCCCTCGCGCAAAGAAACCAAAAAACATCAGAACCAACCAATTCCCCGAAGCAGGTTAATAAATATCATGTTAGAAATAAAAATTGTTTCATTTACCTGCGAAACAGGTAAAAGCGCCCTCGGCGCCTGAGGATTCTCATCGCTCGCATTGTATAAGTTAAAGGAAGTTTTAGAGAGCTCGCTAGTCCATTCACACGTCTAAAAAGAAAAACAATACTGAATGTCATTTTAGTGACTTATTCAATACGAGATCCGGGATGATATACATCTTAATCACTTCCGATTAAACACAATTGTTTCAATTTTAATGAAATCTGAGGGTAAAAAACCATCCATTATTGTAAAACTATAAAAGATCATGGTTAATAGACACCGAAGTTACCACTTGAATTGGTGATCATCAAACTAATGTGTGGACTGATATGAACTAATGATCACAAAATTAAGTGCTTATACTCGTTCGATTTTATTTGAGTTGATAATAAACTGAGAATTCATTTTATTCTTGGACATTAATTAAGTAAAAATAGTTTCAACAAAATCTGGGTGGAAGCGGGGAGGGGGAAGTAGAACACAATTTCTGATTATAAACAATTTTGTTTCTCTACAACCACAAAAACTGCCAGACATTTTAATTATCAATCCAAGGAGTTTTAAAATCCTTTGAAACAGTGAAACATAATGAACGATAGGTACATACTAGGTAATATTAAAACAGAACGATATTAATATAAGTACTTGTGTAATACAGTACTTGTAAAAATCTAGATTAGACTTTTTAAAAATCTGAACGACAGACACGAACAAAACTTTCTCATTAATATGTATACATAGTAAAACTAAATTTAAGCCAAATAATATCTTGAACATATAAATAATAAATATATAATAGATTTAACCCATTTAAAAAGTGTTTAACTGGTAAATGTTAACTCTTAGTTCTCGACTTTCAGCTAATTCTGATATATTTTCATCATATCTCGAAAACTAGATTTTTCCCGGGAAAACGACTTGCGTGGTTAAATTCGTCTTTCAATGGACTACATAATAGAGGATGTTTTTATCAAAACCGTCGGAACTACTTTCGAGAGATTTTTTTTTTTTTTTTTTTTTACGCTTCTTCAGAATTTTTGAAGGGTAGCGCTCTAAAATTTATAACAAAAATTTATCAGTCGATTTTGACTCAGGGTATGATTTTTCTAAACTTATAAGAATCCATCATGTAACATTCTCTTTAAAATTTTACGATACAGGCGTGTGCACTCTGCACAGGCTACAGACAATAGAAACCAACTATTTGGTCTCAGGTGTCTCTAAAAAAATCACAAATCCCAATTCCAGCTGATGACAGAAAAATTAATATGGCTGTAAAATAAAATAATGCAATTTTTAAGTTTTCATACTACGGAAAGTTAAATTTTAATTTAAATCAAATTATAATTATTATTAACTACGGGAAACAGACAGTGAAAAATACACTCCAGCGCCGGAGTGTATTTTTCACTGTCTGTTTCCCGTAGTTAATAATAATTATAATTTGATTTAAATTAAAAAATAAAATAATGTTAAATTACGAGTACTCTGCCGCTTTCCGCGTCAAAAGGTAGTTAGATAGAAGAAGTCAAAAGTATTAGTTTTTCGTACTTTTTATAGCAATATTGATTATTCTTAGAGCCAATATGCAACGTCAGTTCACAGGACTTAATTAAAGACGATTATTTTATTTTAATTTTTCTAAATTATGTTAAGAAACAAAATTAACAACATATGGGTATAATGGTGGAAATATAAAGATAATGGTGGATATATAAAGATAATGCTGGTTATATAAAGATAATGATGGATATATAAAGATAATGCTGGATATATAAAGATAATGGTGGATATATAAAGATAATGCTGGTTATATAAAGATAATGGTGGATATATAAAGATAATGGTGGATATATAATGATAATGGTGGTATATAAAGCTAAAGGTGGATTTATTTAAAAAATAAATCACGAAGTTTGCCTTCAATATAGTATGTTATAATATAAGATAGGAAGATGACTGTAAGGTGAGGGTAAACTTAGAAATGTGTAACAATATACTCAACTACCTGTAATGTCTTGATATGTATCATATCATGGTCACAAACCTCCGCTTCAAGGGGAAGGATCGGCTAGCATTACAAATAACCTCTCACAGAACCCTAGCATAGAACAGGCTATCATATTTCAAACACCTTAGAGCCGTACAAATCCTTTGATACGTTTACAATATAACCTGACTTCAATAGGCTTGAACCGTAACATGCGCAACAGACAATCGCTTAATTGTATGACTTCCCAACCGGAAGGAATGGATAGCTTGACACTCAAATTAGCCTTGACAAATGCAACATAAATGTAGTTGCAATCCTCTAACTAAATCTAACAAGTAGTGAACTTTGATTTAAATGAAATTCTAATAATCTTAATAAGTAAATCAAACAAAATCAAACTCTCCAATCCAAGTCATAGTTAACTTTCTGACAAACAGAACAATTAATGCTTCGATCGATGTTTTGCAGTAAAAATTAAATTACATATTACTAAATAATTATCAAAGTTTGCCATAAAAATTATCCTATCAAGCCTACTGCCATGATCAATTACCACTATTATCTCGCAACAACTAAATTTTTCCCGGCAAAAACTAGCAAATAACCAAATGAAGAAAGAAGGACGATACGGTAAGCTATCAGGCCTCCTTAAAAAGAAAGATATGGCATTAATTTAAGACAGAACGAATGAAAACGATGCGAACGAAACGAAAGAACAAAACGAAAGAAGGCGGGGAACATTGTGGAAACAGGGTGTTGACTTACGTGGCACTTAAAATATAATTGAAAATATTTTTAAAAATCCTAATTGTTTCTGATCTGCTGTAGACTTTTATGGTTATTAGTATATTTAAATGGAGTACAATTTTTAATCAAAATCATCAGAATAATGCCAGACAAGTTTTTTTTTCTAATATTAAAAAAACAATTTTGTTATTAAGCTAACATTAATTTCACTATTACATTTTTTTCCACATACGCCTAAGGGTTTAATATTACTGAACATGTATTCCAAAGTTGATTGAAATAGATTCAGTAGTTCCACGCGTTTCTAAAGACTACGGTCGATATAAGGTAGTAGTAGTTCAAACTATACAAAGAATGTTTAAAATTCAAAAATGTGAACAATATCAGTACAGATTTGATTAAAGAGTTCAGAGAATCACTAATGGCTTATCCAATATGTTATTACATCGATATCAATAGAAAAGTGCAGATGAGAAATACAACATTGAGAGATCGCGTTTTGTAAAAATAGAGCGAGAAACGCAATTTTTAATGACACATGACGCAATGATGAATAGATACAAGAAGACTTCCTCTCTCATTTAAAACCCCACATGACGCATTCCCGTAAAAAATCAATTTCAACCCTTCGTTTTTGAGGGATGATTTTTTGGGGATTCCCAATATTTTTCCTGTGTTTGGGCTATTGCACAAATAACGTAACTGCTGTTAGGTACTTTTGGAATACAAGTGGAAAAAATTGACAGAAAAACGAAGGTAATTAATCATAAGGGCCTCGATTTCGCCCACGGACTCAAAAGAGAAAAAAAATATTAAATTAATATAAAGAAATATTATATACATTAAAGAAAAAGCTATTAAAACGCACGTTATTACTACATTAAGGCAAGAAAGCCATAAACTTAAGACGTTGTAAATGAAAATATAGAGTTAAAACGATTTAATACCCATAATGTTATATTGTTTGTTTTTTTCTTATTACATGTTTAGTTAAAAAAAGACAACAAGAAAAAAATTAACGATCCTTTATAGTAATATATTAATAGCCGAATTAAAAAATAATATGCAAAGTTAGATCTTAAAAAAGTAATAATAAAAAATAAAAAAAATATCAAGAGGATATTATCATGATAATTTAGGGTTTCTTTTATTTATAGAAGAAAATTTAAAAAAATTATATGTTTTAGGCTTAAAAGTTGTACAACAAAGTCCTACGTGAAAAGAGTATAAATACAAGTGAAAGTATGATGTTAAACTTGTTTTCTCTGCAAGAAAATTAATGTTTTAAATTAAAATATAATTAAATACTGGCTTAAATGAAATAAAGTTATGTTTTAGAAGAAAGTGTTAAGGCCTGGAAGATACCTCAAAGGAGGTGAAATATAGCCAATACGAAACGAATTAAAATGATTAATACTCTAATGACCTGATAAAGAATAAGCATAGTAATAGAAATAAAGGGTAGTATACTACGAATATGATATACAATTTAATATTATTCGTGCTGCAAACAATGGCTAAGTGTTGTTTTTAATCACGCAAGCTTTGAATAAATCATGATCAATTGAACGAGTATGTTTTGTGTTTACAGCAATAACATACGTGTGGGTGAATGTTGGACAGGCTTTGTCCGAAATTATTCTAAAAAGTTTGAACGTAGTGCTTATGATGAGAGGGTCGTCAGACGGAAACTGTTTTCACGTTGCTGAAAATTCTGGGGATGAAAACTCTTGAATATTATGCATGAGTTATAGAAAGGGGGAAAGGAAGTAGGGGAATTATATCTGGCCCTGGGGACAGCGGGAGATTCCACTTCCCAGCATGGGTCAGGACCCAGGGGGGCATCGGGAGACCCCCTCAGCTTGGAAATTGACCGGCCCTAAACCCAGGCACAAATATTAAACTAAGACAAAGAAAAAAGCAGGCCGGAGAGAAAGTATACTAGAAATAATACAGGTATCGATTTGGAGTGGAGCTTTAGATTTACAGCGGAACCCATATGGGAATTACAAGAGGATTAAACCTAACAGCGCTTAAGTCGAAACTAACTCCTTTGCAATATCTGGGAATCAATACGTCATAATAAAAATAGCATCTTTAACTTAACACAGACGTCATTTGGTATATAAGCCTTACAAGGCTTACTCACGTGTGATTTCCCATTTACACTAAAGTATGTTTAATAACCAGCATTTTTTCTTAAAGATCTTGCCCTTAATAAAATAAAAATAAATAAAAAATAATAATAATTCCCTTTTGTAGAAATATAAAGTTGCAGAAATATAAAACGAGAACAAAGAGACGATTCTACAGGTATTTCGATCTATTTTTAAAATATTATGGAGATCAATGTCTCATACAGCTGTATTGGCATTGAATTCCAAGCGTTTTCCCACAACTGGTAAAATGATTTGACCTCAGCCAATAGTCTTGGTCTTTTTACTGTTGACTTTTTGATACCAAATTTAGCGGCTTCCACTTTTAGGGTCTTTAAATTTCTTTCCTATTAAGAGGTGGGCTAGGAGACATCGCCTGCAAAATCCAAGACTATTATAACTATCATAGTGGTTATATTGTATTTTTACGTATATAACTATAAGAACAAAGAAAGTAAAATAAAATAAATTATTAACTTGAGATTTTAGAATTCATTAATGTAAGGTTATATTGGCAGAAGGTAAGAGAGGCAAGTTAAAAAGGTACTATAGCATTATATACGAGGGATCACAAAGGGAGCGTACAGGAAAGTCAGAGAAATCCAGGGTAATTGTGTAAAAGGATTCAATTAAAGGCGTGGAGGAGGCTAAACCACAGGCCGCAGCGCAAAGTCAAATGAATCCCAAAAGGCTACTCTTCAACCATCTGGGTAGATGCCTCTTTCATTTCATATATAACTCTTCATCCTTCTAACCTAATTCACCACAACCTCTGACACAATAGCTAATTTCAACTGTGTATTTAATCTTTCACCATATATGTATATAGTGATGATTTCCCCTATTTAAGCGTATATTTATCTGTAGTAATTTAGGAACGCAGCAGCGTTCCACCCCGCCAAGTGAAAAAATCAAAATATCAAAAGCTGCCAGTGTATATATACTGTAGGTGACAAACTAGGGTTTTTGAGGGTCTGCAGCGTGGAAATACGTACAAGCTACCTAAATAATCTTTGAAGGCCGTGAACTGTAGATCAAAATTAAAAAAAAAAAAAAAGGTCGAAATCGGTCAAGTAGAAGTAGAGAAAAATAGGTTTGAAAATGGTAGTTTTGATACTTCTTATTCTTATTCTTCTTTCATTTTACGTTGACGCACCTACAGCCTAAACTACTGAACCGATTTTAATGAATGAGGGCTTTTTTGGATTCGTCTAGGGCTCTAGTGCCCCCCCCCCCCCTACAACCCCTCAACTCATTCCTACGCTGAATGTGCGTAGGATGCGAGAAACCAAGCTAGCGAACAGTCTAAAATGGGTAGAAACCAAGTAAGCGTCATACGAAGTGGTGAGCCTGACAATTATACGGAGGTACTAATATTGCAACACATGAACCATAGTGTGTATACAATATAACTATCTGCAATAAGACATACAAAGCTAATGGAATTGCTAATGGAATTTTCCATCATGGTGAGACAATATTAAGGGGTCACTCGTAACTTATATAAGGTCAAGCTGGATATGCGCGCAAATGATAGCAATGTTAGTGTATCTGGGTGGCCAAATGCTGCTAAAAATCTTAATATGCTCCTACTATCAGAATGTTAAGTTCTTTCAATATTATAGGTCTCGTAGTTCTCCAATCTCCATAGACCTTGTGAAGCTCTTAACTTCACTTTTATTTGACTCTAATGTGTGGGAATAAACAGTTTAGAAAATCCTTCCTTAGGATCCGTACAAAAAGTCATGAAATCTGACCAAAAACCACTTGTGTGGATAAAAACCACCCCGCCAAGTCTGTGGTCCAAAAAAGTAGTGAAATCAACTTTCTGTCCCGCCAAGTGATGTTGGCACTTTCTCCTGATCCAACACTGTCAACTTAGATACTTATCAGCTTCTTCTCTTTGGCGGTGTACCTGTTGTACTACCCAAAGTTAACTGGTTGTATTCCACGCATCCTCTGCAAAGAAAGTAGTAGTTGCATGGGGTCATCCCTTGAAAGCTTAATTTGTATATTACTTACAAGGAAGCAATATTATAATTCCAGAAGAAGCAGATAAGTATCTAAGTTGACAGTGTTGGATCAGGAGAAAGTGCCAACATCACTTGGCGGGACAGAAAGTTGATTTCACAACTTTTTTGGACCACAGACTTGGCGGGGTGGTTTTTTTACCACACAGGTGGTTTTTGGTCAGATTAGAAGTATCGTCAGTAATTCACGCTCTCTTTTGATTTTTTTACTGAGGCATTTAATGCTTCTTAAATATATATTAACCAACAACAATATAAAACACAATGTTTCCGCTACCTTGCTAGACTCGAAAGCAATAATTACAAGATAAAAAGAACTTCTTATATACTAGGTTTTTAAATTTTCTGTCATCATAACATAAATTTGAAACCTGTCAAAATGAAGATCGTAAAGACGGGTCATGACAAAACAAATAAAATAACTTGCGGAATTTTTCCGAACTAACTTTCCATACAGCAACATTTGCTGAAAACGAATTAAATTTTGCTGAAAGATGGCTAAAAGTATTAAAATATTGCATTGTCATCGTGTTCTGATTTATTCTAAAAGTTTAAAATGTCTAGCTACTCGGGATGTTAGTTAAAAATCGATTGAAAGATTTGTACTGGACAAACAAACAATCAAACAAGATAGCAAACTAGTAAAAACGTAGTAAAAATAAAATATTAAAACAAATACCAAGTCAACTAACACTATATTTTTAAAGAGATAAACAGAGTTTTTGTTTCGATTACAATGAGGAAAAATTTATTTTTTATCAATAACTCCCAAACTATACTTTTTCCATGAAAATAACTTAAATAGTTAAATTTGTATTTAAATGGACTTAAGAAAATTACTTAATCAAAATTGTCTGCATTTTTAATTCACCACACGCAGTATCTATAACTGAAAATAGGAGAGTTTTTCATTTAGAAAAACAGGGGTTAGCCGTGTAACCATAATCATAAACTATTTACTAGATTCTATTATTCTTAAATTTGGGAAGCCTTTATTCAGAAGTAGTATCTTAGTTTATAATTTCTAGAACGTTTATAGTTTCCCCTGATGCAAAATAAATTAAGAAGAAAATTGTACAAATGTTTTACTTGATTCTTGTTCATCACGAAATATTTTTAAGAAAACAAGTCAGTAGTTACGTGGCAAACTGGAACTGGAGACGGGAAGTCACGCACCCGAGTTGCCTTATGAGGAGAATGTTATACAAGGGTGAAGCGGAACGTTATCGAGAGTGGAGTAATAGAAGGGAGCAAAGCCCATAGGATGAGTTAGGGTTTGTTAGCGACGGCGTCTCCCTCAAGCAGAAGAGAAACCCTCTGATTACCAGAAGGAAACTCTCGGAAAAGCGGATTAAAATCCCCGCATGGAGGGTAAACCAACGTCAAGGGTAGGGATAAAACAGGGGCAGGGTTAAAGCAGAGGCAACGTTTCCCATATAGGACACGGTTAGAGAAATCTTATACTTACTCGACACCTACCTCTTACACAAGAACCGACATCCTTCAACTCAAAAGCAACGAGGATGAGATTAATTCCGCATTAACGCATGCCTCCTTAGTTACTAACTTACAGTATCTTCTATCCACTATAGACAGATAATTAAGTACACGGCAAAGTACATTTTAACATATAAATCAACAAAGAACATTGGAAACTACCTAAACAACCTATTAAAAGTTAGAAACGGTTAAATAAAAAGATGGATAACTCAACTATATAAACGAATATATACTTAGTATTAAGACTAATTAGGACCATTAAGGTAAAACACTTAACATTTATATATATGTAGTAGCAACCAGCTAATCACATCTAAATGAATAGAGCCACCTGTTTGGATTAGCCATAATTATGAATAGTCAAACAATGGCACATCTATCTTACGCAGAGATATTCTACATATTTGTACAGAGTAACTACTGTACTGTGTTTACAAATACATATGTGAAAAAAACTACATTCATGATTTTCACCTTAGCTATAAATCTGAGTAGATAAATACTGCAGTAATTATTTATAACTACTGTCTCTTCAAGACTACTTATGTAGGCATACTCAAATTAAAATATACTATAGAAATCAGCGGTGGTTTTAATAAAATTTGGCTCAGAGCATTCTAATCCGAATATCTCGGACGAGTTCTTTATTCAGCATCATCGCGGCACAACGATTTAAATATGGCAGTCATTTAAAACTAGGTACTCATTTAACTAGGTCATTTTAACTAGGTTTAAAGCTGTTAATTATGATGGTCCTCGGTTTTGCCTACGGTACTTAAAAAAATGCAATGGTATCATTGAAAAATTAAGAAGTAAATATGGGTAAAGTATCTATATTAAATCACCCGTATCGAAAGAAAAGTATGTTGATATCGCAACATGCCTACTTCCCCTCTTGCTATTTATACTTAAATTCTTTATTTTATTTCCTTCTTCGAAAATACTACTCTAGTGAAAGATCGGTCCGAGAAACACGAACAAAACTTTCTCATATCAAATTTGATTAATTTGTTTAAAAATATATTTATAAAGTTGAACCCATTCTTGACAATTTATTGCACAAAAAAAAAAAAAAAAATCAAGAAAATATTAATTTATTTAACCTTAATTTAATTAATTTATTATTAACTATAATTTTAATGAGATAAACAGAGTTTTTGTTTCGATTACAATAAGGAAAAATTTATTTTTTATCAATATCTCCAAAACTATACTTTTTCCATGAAAATTACTTAAATAGTTAAATTTATATTTAAATGGACTTAAGAAAATTACTTAATAAAAATTGTCTGCATTTTTAGCGAGGAGAGTACCATTTTTTCTCTTTCCTTCTTTCAGAGCTAAAATTAATACCTCAATTCCGCCTAAGGGTATTTCTTTTCTGTACATGTACGTCATATTTCATCGCAATCCGGCCAGAAGTTCAGTGTACTTGCGTCTGCACTGCACAGATTACAGACGACAGATAGAAATATTTTAAATTAATTTTCATGGATTCAGGGAACTCTAAAACATATAAAACCCATTAAAATCTAATTATTTCGACATCACAATACTTTTTCTAGGTATATATAGAGGATTCAACGAATGACGTATACGTATATCTCAACAAAAACACTTGTGCGGGAAACGTTTTCCAACTAACTCGTCCTGGGAATTGGTAAAATGAACATGTGTATCAATTTCAACTAAATCGGTTAACGTTAACTCAAGTGGTCGATTTCGTAGCAATCGGTTTTGTTGCGGTCGTTTTTTTCGAATTCACTCCCGGGGTCCAGACGCTGGCTGTAAAATAACGGAAAAAAAATGCACTGTCGTATACAACTTTGTATCCTCGTGTTCCGTAATTGCCAAGTCAAAAAAGTTTTAAAATTAAGACGAGTAGAGTGGTTTGGGAGAGAAAATGCTTGATTTGTGAGGCAGAGAATTGAGAGGGAGATAGACAAACATCACTTACTAATACTAGATAAATTAGGTCAAGTAGAACTTTCTTGGACAGGGGGCTTAGCTAAACTTATATGATCTTACAACTTTTTACCCGAGACGACTTATTTTTTTACACAAGTGTTTTTCTTGGGATTTCACCTCTTTTTGTATGTTCTTTTTTTATGCACATATGCACCGAGCATAAAAATATTATAATGAATATAATATAAATATTATAATATGTATAATGCACGTATTATATAATAAAACGTATAATAAAAATAGACTGCCAATTAGTGTGGCACATAGCTTCCTCGAATCCTATCATGTACTTAATTGTTATATTAACATTAAAATTATTATTATATTACTTTATTGTTATATTGTTTATTGTGTAAAAACTATTAATAGTTTTAGCGATCTTTAACACTTCATAGCGGTGTCGCTGTTGGTTTTTCTAAAAAAATATATTTGAAAAAAAAAGTTTGTTTCATTGAATAGATGAAGTTAGATTTTTGTCCCAACCTAAAATTCCAATTTTAAATTTAAAGTTCACGTTTACGCGAGCGTTGCTCGTGAACGCTTGGACGGATAATGTTGTCCAACGAACTCGTCCTGGGCATTGGTAAAATGAACATTTCTACCAAATTTCATCAAAATCGGTCGACATTTACAGAAGTTATCGTCGCAAGTTTCATAATTCACGGACACACAGACAGACAGACAGACACGAGACCAAAAATGTTCCCTGATGTCTGAAACGGATTTCTGTCTTGGAATTTTTAAAATCGGAGGCATAAAAGTTTTTCGTTCTCAAAAGTCAACACAATGCTTCCGTAACGGAAGCATTCCTTCGAGTAGCAAAAAAGCAAAAAAGAAGGGAAGGACATAATATGAAATAATTATCATTGATTAAAAGAAGGGGTGGGTGTTTAAATTGTAGATAAAGCAAATTTAAGTTCTTAAAATCTCTCCATTAGTACCTCATCAGCTTATTCAATTTCATTAAAATTTATAGAAACTATTTCAATTCAGTTTAAATATATATTTTAAAAGGACACTTTAACAAACAAAAAAGTGTCTGAATACATAAAAAAAAGCTTTAAACAATTAAAGGGTTTCAAAAAGTTATCATATTTAAAAATAATGGAGACAGTTTAGTTTAAACTGGATTTTATACAATTTTTTTAAAATAAAATATAGAATGAAGACACAAAAGCGGGAAGCTTATTGTATCTGGATGTGATGCAAGGCTTTAAAGCATGTTTTATTAACATGTTTACAAGGATTAGTCTAACTTTAACATGGCAAGTCCGTTCCTTTGGGATCCATATTTTATATACTAATAAACAAGTACAACATACAATGTTTTAATTGGTTTTAAGAAAACATGGTATTCACTAGAATGTAATTATAAAGGATCTGAAATAAGTAATAATCCAATCTAAACACAAAAGAATCGATATTTCAATCAACCACTTGTACCAGGTAAGATATATTTTCACCAATATCACGGAAACAATATTTTTCCAAGGAAAACTGCGATTAAAAAAAAAAAAAGTAGTTACATTTGTATTTAAATACAATACATTTTGGAGTTTAATAATCAAAATAATTAGAACCGTCTTTGTGAGACTGGAGGAAAAGATTGGCTGAGAGCAATTTGTAAACCAAATCAAACAAAGCAAATGGAAGACAAAGTTAGAACCACGGCAGCAGATAAACGTAAAAATAAAATTGGAAATGATCTGAGAAGAGCAGCTACCAGAATCCGGGAGGAGAGCTTTTGTTGAAAGCTCTTAGCTTATTTAAGAAGTAAAGTTAAAAAGAGATTTTATTAAATTAAATAGTTATTTTAGAATAAACAGGTAAAGTGTGTGCTAGTCAGCACACAGCGAGGGTCCGTAGGCCACACTATATAGTGTTTAACTGTAAAGTGTATAAACAGTGGTTTTTTAAAATGCTAAAAAGCTTACTTTGAACTATTCTAAGGGTCTGATATTCTCAAAACACCCTCTGATAAAGTATATTTTGCCACTGAACCGGACTACAACCATATAAATACATGGAAAAGACCATAATTATAAAAAAAACGTATTTTGTCAATAAAATTTTTATTTTCGAAATATCCAAAAAGTGGTATCTTTACTTTTGGTCGAAGAATGTTCAGGAATTTTTTCAGATTTTTTGCACTTCATATAAGGGGATAGAGGGGGGGGGGGGAGACACATTTCACACCCACTTCAAACATGCCTACGCTCGCCCTATCAAAGTTATATCCAAAGAATTATATATTTTTGTAATTAGCTCGACGTACCCTTTCATATGATACCCTCACGGTGTCAAAAAAATTAAAAAATTTTAACCCTTAAGTTTTTTTACCCTAATCTTTTTGAAAAATATTTTTTTAAGTCGCCATATTTTTAAAATATGTGGGTAGGTACAAGACACATACATGCCAAAGTTCAAAGTGATCGGACGAAAGGTGTAGCCGTGAAAAGGAGGAAAATATAAAGGTCCTTGGTTTTGCCTACGGACCCTTAAAACCATCTAAAGAAAACAACGGAACATACATAATGGAAAGAGTCTCGAATAAACGATGGAATATGTACTAGAAAATTAGGCATCCTTGGGGAAACCATTTTTAAATGAAATTAAAATAATAAATTCCGAGAAATATATATTCTGCCCCCGGGATTTTAACCACGGACCTTTGGATTGCCGGTCCAATGCTTTACCAATTAAGCTGCAACCGAAAATTATTTTTCTCTATCTAAAGGTCTGTGTACCAAATCCCGGCAGGAGTGTATTCATCTCGGTTCTACTTACCTTCAATAATTATAATATAAGTTAGAATATATCTCATATTACATACGTGTACATATCGAATTGAAGGGAAAAGCATTAAACATTAAGAACAAAGAAGACTTTATTTTTGTTTTGAGAAGACAGAGGGAAGGTTTTGGCTGAAGACGGTTTTAGAATCTCCAAGAGGATTGAAATGTTTCCGCATATGCTGAAAATCCCCAAGGGAGAATGATGAGATAGAGAAATATACTGTTGTCAGGGATTGTGCTTGAGATTTCTCCGACTCAGGAATAAACCGGAGGGAAGGGAAGCACCTCTTCTTATCTTAAGGGAGGAGACAAGGGATGTAACTCAGGCTCGCTGCTCTACTCTAAGGCTAAGTTCTTCTCCACCAAGGAGAAGCAAGTCTGGTGGATTATACATGAAATAAAGGGCTCTGGGGGATGAAAACAAAGGATTTCTACACGCGGGTCTGCCAAGCCAACCAAGATTTCAAGATTTTAGAGTTATGGAATCCTCTACCGGAGCATATATATCGTAGAATCGTCTAAAATAACACTCAACCCATGTGTTCAGAGATGTAAATCTAAATGCCTAGAGAATAAAACACTCTGGAGTAATTCACTAGTGAAATAAAATCTCGCTCGATCTTATACTATGTATCTCTACAACAATGCATATTTTATGATTTCAACATTTTCTTTATTTCTCATCGTACCCTTATTTCAAATTTTCTGCTTTAAGTGTATATATGATTGGACACACATTACTAGAAATAGTTACTCAGAGAGTTCAAATTTTTTATGACAAAAATTATTTCATAGATTCTCACGGTGGAGTCATACAAAGAGGATTAATTTTACTATTTAATATTTTAAATTTATAAGTACGAACAACAAAAACATTTATTAGTTAAATGAATTCCCTCAAGTCGTAAAAAATACGATTGATATTTGTACTTTTTTTTGTATATTATACTTAGGCAAAAACGGATTAAAGGTCTAAGTGAGGGAAAATATAGCTTTATTATGAAGAAATGAGAGGAAAAAGAAATTGTTTTAAGCCTAAAAGATTAAACAAAAAATATATATTTTAATACTGTTTTCCTATAATCTTCTTCCAAACAGCCAAGAACTATTGTTCTGCTCTTATTTATTAATTATTAGTAAAATAAAATACCAATTTATAAAATATATAATTCCTAGCAAGATTAAGCAATAAGCAAAAAGTTAAAGTAAAAAAAAGTTAAGGTATTACTAATTCATAGACGTGTTATGAATTTAAAATAAAGATGACAATATAGATAATAAAGAAGTGCCAAATAAGATTTGGGTACTAACTAGATAGCTCGAGGCGGTGAATTAAATTCATCATAGAAAGGGATATAAATTCAGTAAAGTTTGGCCAGGGTCCAAACTGTGCGGATCCAGTTCATCACTTAGCCTGACAGAGACCCCAGCTCATACGGTCACGACCCGGGCCCATTCAGTTTCACCACAGCCTGCCAAATAATATCCCCCCGCTAGACATCAACCCATTCATTAGTATGATACAGCCTAACCAGCCACACTCTACTTCACATCGAACCATCAATCAATTCACACCCATATCAGATCATCCAAAAGACATCTTCAATTGATTCAATTCAATACGACAAACTATTTAGAGGATCCAATTGTAACTACTAGCATAGACATTTAAATAAAGGAAGCTTCAGTCAAATACAAAAAACTCCATCGAGGTAAATTGAAGACCATCAATCATGCAAACGGATTAAATCAAAACTAACATCGATTAAACAAACAAGAATGTTAAGTAATTACTTCTATAATTTATTCAAATTGATAAAATGTTGGGTAATAAGTCTATAGTTAATATTTATGACAGCCACATGAAAGAATAATAATTTCAAGATATAAAGACCTTTTCATATAATACGTTTTTAAATTTTCTGTTGAATCGTATATAATGTTGATAATATAATTGTTATTGTTATATAATACATAATGTTAGTGAAAAAAAAAAATAGTTCCGTAAAAAAATATATATATTTCCGAATTTATTTACTTCACATAAATGACAACCATCTAGAGAGCTGATATTAAACCTATAAAAGGACAAATCTTTGTACAACGGATCTCCCCAACACCAAATCTAAAGCGTGCCATCGACATATTTGAAATAATATAAATAATATAATCGAAAAATAATATAATCGATATTTCCTGTTTTGCTGTCATTCAATGTTTATCTATCACAAATTTGAGACCCGTCAAAATGAAGATTACGTAAATATGGGACATGGCAAAACAAATAAAATAACTTGCGGTTTTTTTCTGAACTAACTTTCCGTACAGCAAAATTTGCCTAAAACCAATTAAATTCTGCTGAAAGATGGCTAAAAGTATTAAAATAATGCATTGTCATCGTGTTCTGAGCTATGCTAAAAGTTTCAAATGTCTAGCTATTCGGGAAGTTAGTTAGAAATAATATATTTCCGAATTTATTTACTTCACATAAATGACAACCATCTAGAGAGCTGATATTAAACCTATAAAAGGACAAATCTTTGTACAACGGATCTCCCCAACACCAAATCTAAAAAGCATGCCATCGATATATATGAAATAATATAATCGATATTTCCTGTTTTGCTGTCATTCAATGTTTATCTATCACAAATTTGAGACCCGTCAAAATGAAGATTGCGTAAATATTGGATATGGCGAAACAAATAAAATAACTTGCGGATTTTTTCTGAACTAACTTTCCGCACAGCAAAATTTGCTGAAAACTAATTAAATTCTGCTGAAAGATGGCTAAAAGTATTCAAATAATGCATTGTCATCGTGTTCTGAGCTATGCTAAAAGTTTCAAATGTCTAGCTATTCGGGAAGTTAGTTAGAAATCGATTGCCAGATTTGTAATGGACAAACAAACAAACAAACAAACAAGAATGCAAGCTAATAAAAACGTAGTAAAATTTGAATATTTTTTTCCAATTGACTGGCTTGGTGATGAATATTCCAGATGTTTATCTTTCAGTTCTAGGTGTATCTTCATGGGGAACTAAATTATATAGTTTAGTAATATATTTACTACAATAGGAATACCTAGAGTTCAATTCAACCGCGGAAGTCTCCGTACTTAAAAATATAAGAAATAGAATTTACTAAAGCTTTAAACATAAATTTTTCTAGCACAAAACTGCCAATATAGTAAGTAATTCAGACAAAGAAAACAAAAAAAATTGCAAATTAGTGTGGCACATAGCTTCTTTGTTCTATTACTGGACGAATAGCACAATGAGTACACAAAAAAATAATTAGTTATAATAAATGAAGGTTACTAAAAAAATGAGATAAACGCGAGAGAGAGAAAATGAGAGCAAACATTTATAAATAATACGGGACTATAGGCTAATTTTGATTATTTAAAAAAAAAATTTTGACTGAATGTATTAAATTACATTTTAAAATAGTAAGGCATGCTGTGAGAAGATAATTTATAAAAATAAATAGGAAAACTCTTAACTAATAAATCACCAAAGTTTAAGAGCCAGAACATAAAAAATAATTGACTGGATGTCCTAAAGCAGTTGTTCTGAACCGATGTTTATGAAATTAGGATGGTAGATCATAATTAGCTCATTGTTGGTCCCATGTAGTTTCAACCTTTTGCGCCCATTCCTATCTATTCTACAAGCGCAAAAACATACATTTATTTACACCCATATCATACTCATATGATCTTTATGAAATTTGGATGGTTTGCTGACACGGGCTCCAGATAAATCCAGATTAATTTCAATCGTCTACAGTTTTTAAATTTTGCTAAATAGATATACTTTACTTCTTGCAAAACAATTGACAGATTTAAATTGGGGGAAAATTAAATAAACTTGACAAATATAGGTTGTAAAAACATAAAATCTAATTTGATATTATAAATATATATTGTTTAACCACTGTTTAATTTAAATCTTGCATAGGCACATATAACCATGTTGTTCGGTGCCTAAAAAAACAAAAAAAAAAACATAAAATCAATAATACATACTAAATAGGAAGCGAGGAAGCTATGTGCCACGCTAATTGGCAGACTATTTTTTATCACAATAATGTTTCACAAATTTCATCAAAATAAGGATGTTCGAAAGAAAAATATTACTATTAATTCACTCATCTAGTTCTCAATAGAGATCTAAATTATTATAAACAAGATAAAAACCAAAATTTATCTAACAAAATGGATTAGAAGGTTGTAAAAAAAAAACTATAAAGTGATTTATTTTAGTTTATAGATAAAGTTGTAGCATTAAACAATTGCCCTCTGCTTTATTTATTACTCGTGTTTAGAGGATAAAGTTATAAATTTTAGTATCAAAAGCAGTATATCTGTGATATGGTTTTAGTTGGATATACATATAGTGTTGAAGTATATCCAGACATGGTAAGCTGGCACTAGTTGTTCATATATTCTAACCTTGCTTCAGTAGCTATCTAGCACGCCATCTAGTTGTTATATAAACTCGTGAAACTCTGCCACACAGATTTGTCTCTATATACAATATATATGAAGTAGGAGAATCCTTTGCAAGCCTCCACGGAACAACACATGTCAGTTTAAAAGCACGTCGACGTTTGAACTAACACTTCACTTCAACCTTTTATCACTTCACAAAATAACATAAAAATAAAACTTTAAATGGATAAATCTTTTAAGCATATTTCTAGACAAGATATTATCCTTTTACAGACTAAACTGAGGCAACTAATAAGTGACAATCACATTTATTTTTGAAAGGATTTTGCCCATACTTATTTTAAATGTTAATATCTTTATTGAGGTTCCTTGACATAAATACATATTTGTAAAAATAAAATTAGGCTGGGCATTTTTAGGCAATGAACCCCCTAATATTAATTAACGGCGACAGAGATTACATTAAAAAATAGACTGTCTATTTTTAGTCAATCTATTCTATTTGTCAGTAGTGTGGCACATAGCTTCTTCTCATCCTATCACGTCCTTTATTGACTTTATGCTTCTAAAAGCTATTATTGTCTTATTTATTTTATCGTTTCCCCCGTTGTTTTTTTTAATATGTCAAAATTGTTTTGATTTTTTTATAATCCAGGGAAATAAGACTTCCTCTGTGGAATGAGAGAAAGCAAGCTGCATTTTTGCAGATATCTTCGTTTAGGTGTTCTAATGGAGCACCAAAAAGTCTCATATACTCACCCTTGTGCGTCTCGGGATATTGAAGGTTGAAGGTCATGAAAATCAGTTTTTTGCGAAAATCTCGCTTCCGGTTAATCCGAGGTCTTAAGAAGTTATAACAAAACTTACGTAAAACAGTATTCTCAACTAGTTCGGATATATACATTTTCTTCAGAGATCAACCGTTTTCGAGATATAGCGTGAAGAAGCGGAAGCGCGCATTTTTACTTTGTCATGCAAAGAGGAAGTATTGTCATGGCGCAAAAATTCGATTTTGAAATATTGATGTATTTACACATTTTGAGATCCACTGGGTCCAAAAAAGTGGTTTTAAAAAAATATCTCTCTGTCGTCTGAGAAGACACGTGGAGCCTCAACTACTAGAAATTTGGTATACATGCGTTCAGAAAAATCATTCCCTGTGGCGAAATCTAGAAATTAATTTTAGCTCCAAATTTGGGACTGCTACCCTCCAAAAACGGTTATTACGATTTTGATTAAAAACATCTAAAATGTAGTCCATTTAATTACAAATCTAAAGGCCATACATGGTCAAAATGTTAGCGCAAACATTTTGACTGTGTATGGGGCTGGGCTGTTTGATGTTTGCGCAAACATGATGTTTGACGTGTATAGCCTAAATTGGCCCGACATCAGGTTTGCGCAAACTATATGTTCAGTTCTTTTTACAAAAAGTAGCTACGTAAAAAATCGAGGTATAAACAACAATGTTACTTATTATCTTAAAAACTGAAATAAAATAAAATATTTATTATTGTAAATAAATAAATAGGCAACTAATAATAAATAAAAAAGAAACACTTATAATACTAAATCTATATTATTGAAGCGAGCGTAGCGAGCTTCCTACATTCAACGAAATATGCTCCGTGTCTGTCTGTCTGTCTGTCTGTCTGTCTGTCTGTCAGTAACGTTTACGCGTGTGACGATAACTTGAGTAAAAGTTGACCGATTTAGTTGAAATTTGGTATACATGTTCCTCTTACTAATACTCAGGCTAAGTTCGTTGGACAGCGTGATCCGTCCAAGAGTTCGCGCCCAACGCTCGCGTAAACGAGAGGTACAAAAATTAAATTGGAATTTCAGGACGGGAAAAGATTCTATCATCATCTACTCGATGAGACGAACATTTTTTTCAAATAACATTTTTTACTAAAACCAACAGCGACACCGCTATGACTTAATAAAGATCGCTAAAACTATTAAAGCGGACCTAAACGTTTATAATAGAGAAAACAACCTTTTTACCGATATCTTACGTTCTAACGAAACGATTTTAATAAAACTTCATATACACCATCTAATGCACAATTGAAACAGGTATGCAAAATTTCAATTTGATACATGCAGTAGTTTGTTTGTAGCAAAGAGATACAAATTATAAATATTGAAATAGAGATGTGTGGTTAGAAAAATAGTAAGAATGCGGGGTGGTTCCCTTACTACTAGCCGCTGCACTACTACCAGACCCATTATCTATCAACTCATCATGATTCACAATAATCTTTTTTTTCAATATTCAATACATATTTATTACTATACGCTCGCTTCAATAATAGAGCCACGCGATGCCTAGTTAGTATGGTGCACAGCTGTATAGTTGAAGCGAGCGTAGCGAGCTTCCTACATTCAACGAAATATGCTCCGTGTCTGTCTGTCAGTAACGTTCACGCGTGTGACGATAACTTGAGTAAAAGTTGACCGATTTAGTTGAAATTTGGTATACATGATCCTTTTACTAATACTCTGGCTAAGTTCGTTGGACAGCGTGATCCGTCCAAGAGTTCGCGCGCAACGCTCGCGTAAACGAGAGGTTCAGAAATTAAATTGGATTTTTAGGACGGGAAAAGATTCTATCATCATCTATTCGATGAGACGAACATTTTTTCAAATAACATTTTTTAGTAAAACCAACAGCGACACCGCTATGACTTAATAAAGATCGCTAAAACTATTAAAGCGGACCTAAACGTTTATAATAGAGAAAACAACCTTTTTACCGATATCTTACGTTCTAACGTAACGATTTTAATAAAACTTCATATACACCATCTAATGCACAATTGAAACAGGTATGCAAAATTTCGACTTGATACAAGCAAAATTCTTTGCGTAGTGACGAGATACATTTATAATAATTGTTTAAAAGCTACCGCGGGTGGTGATGATTGTTATAGTCGTATAGAGTATAGGCTTGTTTAGGAAGTAAAGCTTCGTACCGAGTACCCCCACTCTTCCCTACACTACCCTCTTCCAGTTATCTTCAACTATGACATTCATCATGATTAATAAATTTCAATATTCAGTATTTCATTGCAATACGCTCGCTTCAATTATAGAGCCACGCGATGCCTAGTATAAAGACAAAATAAGTATAATAAAAGACAAACACTCTTTTAATTTATACGCTCTAGTGATCTCACCACCAAAAATACGTATTATACAAAGTTGAATTAAAACTCATTTAAAAGTGGGAATTTAAAAGCCAGACTGCTTGCAATTCGAAATTGATAAAGCAGAAAAACGAATAACTTACAAAGGGGTCTTTATAGTAGGTTTACCTGTTGCTGGAGACTCCAAGTGAATTGACTACATTATACTAATCTACTTCCTCCAAGATTTAACATACAATATAGAAAAAAAGGGACGAATAACTTACTTATATAATAGTAACTTTCTTATAAAAGTTAGCTAACTTATAAAATATATAAAAATATATCAAAATCTAATTGGTTAAACAAATAAAATACATAAATAAATCAAAACATAAAAATTATCAAATAAGTCAATAAAAGGAGGACAAACTGCGTTTATTTGTTTATCCACATATACGATACGTAGTATAAATACATAAAGAAAATATATTGTGAGAACACAAAATGTAATTTTAATGTTTTACACGTTTTAAGGACTCTTGAGTTCAAAAAAGAGGTCTTTATTAAATCTTCTTCTTGTGAAGTGGAGCCTGCTCGGCCAATTTTGACATGTACATATATCAAACCTCGAGGCGAAATCAGGAAAATAATTTGTGCTCTAAATTTGGGTTCACAGCCCCCCTTCCCCCTCCCTCTCCCCCCCCCCCCAGTAATTATTTCTCAAGAACGATTCCGATGATTTTGATTGTAAAATTATATTTTGTAGCCCATTTACAAATGAATTTAGACATATATGTTGATTTTATATGAAAATGATAAAAATTGCCCATTTCCGATGTTTATATAGTTCTTGCTAAAATTGATATGCAAACAATCACCTGTAGAACATTATGACTAAGTTCAATAAATTATAAAATAATAAAACAAGATAGTATGGTATTTAAATCCAGAATTACTATACATGTATATGAAAATGTTTTGTCTGTGTTTGGCACACGACATTTTTAGGAACCCTTTACATACTTCAGGGCTTGTAGCAGATTTTCCTCAAAATTAAGTGACTTTAGTGACTATTTTTTTCAAAATAAGTGACTTTTAAGTGACCTGTTTTCCCCAGATAAGTGACTTAATTTTAAGTAAAAAAAAAGTATTTTAGTTACTTTTTGTTGTTTAGCACTGTTAAACAAATGCAATTATAAACATTTTAGAGCAGTTTTTTATTCATTTGATTATGTGTAACTACAAAAAAAAAAAAAATTGAACTTTGGCGGTATTTTGACAGATGTAAACAAACTTTGACGTCACCAAAATTATCACACTAATAAATAATTATATTCGCTTGTAACTTAATTAATGGAATTTCATCGGGTTTTTTTTATATTTGTTCCTTAATTTTTTCCGGTTCCAACGATATGCTATAAGTCAAAAACGTATTTATACTTTCGGAATTATTTGACGGTTAATAATTCCGAAAGTATAAATACGAAGTTTTTCAAAGTTTATAATTCAAATATTGATAACTTCAAAATGGCGGCCAATATCAAAATGGAATTTGGTGGGCTTGTTTGTCATGCAAAGAGGTACATTCGTGCCAAATTTCAACCATTTTCGATATTACGATTTTTTAAAATTTTTGCTCACTCAGCAAACTGCGTTTAAGATGGCGGAAAAAGTTGATTTTCCGGGCGGCACCACTACAGGTAAAGACTGGTTTTCTGCCAAGTTTCAACTCTCTAGGTTAAATACCTTGAGCACTACAGTGATAACTGATAACATACATACAGACGCCATGCTGAAAACCTCTCAGGAGGTCTTAAAAACACCCAAAACGAATAATTCCGCTGAAATCTCAAAAAAAAAGTTTTTGGTGAAACAATACTTTTCGAATACAATACTTTTAGGAAAAGTAATAACAATCAGGAGGGAGTTCGGAATAAAATATTCTTTTCATCTTTATTTCAACCATTTTCCATCTTAATATTGACGATAAAACACAACACACGCCAGCTGAATCTAGTGCAACTGTTACAAACTTTATCATTAATCACAGTTCAAAGTAGGCCTAATATAAAATTCATAGTTAAAAAAAAGTCTTGAGCTTACAAAATCCCTTTTGAAAAACAGTTAAAATATATGTTTTGTATTTAAACTACGACAGAAAATTAATTTTTTTTATCCTTGTAAGCCCAAATAAGTGACTTTCAGTGACTTTTTTTTAAATAAGTGACAAAAAAGTGACTCTCGTCAAAATAAGTGACTTTTAGTGACTTTCAGTGACTCACTACAAGCCCTGATACTTCTATTAATTAATCATAGTAAGTGCGATACAGGACAAAGTCGGTAGGTTTCAATATTGAACCATGTCATACCTAGATATAATTACATTATTTTGTTCTTTAACAGAGATTATCAACACTTGACTTTCAGTTTATACGATCCTTCTTTCTTAATATTCTTCATATGTTTGTTATTACGCATGGAAGATGTAGTAGTGTGTGACCACACGCAACGATACCTACCAATCTATTTATAACTAAACGAGTAGATTTACTAGTTTAAAGGGAAGATAATATGTAGAAGCAGCTGTTAAATAAAAGAGGTAATGTAGGGACAGGATGTTAAGGCGCACCAGGGAGTTGCACAGAACAGAGGGTCTGGTGGCAAGGGACGTTATCCTTCATCACGACATATCTCTTTCTAAAGCACCATGCACATCTAAACTTCTCACTACAGCCAAGTTACCAATCTCGCTATAAAATATTACCTAATTATCACCAAACTAAACTATATACATTCCAAATATGAGCCTAGAATAATTCAAATACTTCATTTTCTCCTATCACACATAATTATCGATACAGAATTCAGTACTCTCCCGAGACAACACAACACATATTACAAGATAATTGTACAGCCATATCCCACACTACACTAACAAATTAATGTCTGACTCAAACTGTAAATTTAAAAATAATAAAAACTGATCAAAGTTACACTAAACTTGATTATTGATTATTGTCAAACCACATTAAAAATATTTAAATTTCCACTAATTGGTCATTATCATTGACACGATTGATGAGATCCTCGTTCAAAAGGTTTATGTTTTCTGTTTTAAGTACTTACTATAAAGTTGTTAAACTTACTACATACTACTTCCTCAAAACGCAGTAAATACAAAAAGAGAGGATTATTCTAGTTCAGCAGAGGAATCACTTGTTTAAGAATAAAGAAAGACGTCTCTCCACTAAAGTAACTTTATTGTACAAAGCCGGCTAGCAACTATTAGCTGATTATGAGTCAGATTTCAATCTCTGTCTTAATTCCAACATTGATTCTTTCTTTTACGCATTTCGACTAGTCTCAGTAGATAACCACTAATGGTTGAAAGCCGGCCTTGTACAATAAAGTTACATACTTTAGTGGAGAGGTACTTTCTTAAGAGAGGATGTGATAGCGGGAGATTCATTTTTAAGATTTTATTGGATTTACATTTTTCAAGGCCCCTTAGCCATTGAGCCTAAAAAGTCAGTTTTTATTAAAATATGTGTCTGTCATTTGTGCACAACCATACAGCCAAATTCAATACAATTTGTATTTCAAGTACAAAAACTAAAAACTCGAGAAGTCATTGAGAATGAATTCTATAGCTTTCAAATTTAATGCCATTATGGATGCTTTCGCACCCAAAACTGTAAAAACTCGTACCTCTTTCCTCTAGCAAAAAGTTTCCGAAAATTTAGTTCATTTCAATATTTGTTTTTGAGAAAGTTTTTCTGAGTTGTCTCGATACTATTTGTCAAAAACTATCTAGTTGTCTAAGAGCCAATTTCGTTCTTCAGAATAATCACAATCACAATGCTTTGTGTTACCTTCGATAAGCGCGGATGCAAAATAATATTGATTACTGCAACATTCTTTAAGAGAAATACGATTACAAATAGCACTTAACTAATTAAAATGTATTCTTTTTAAACAATAAAATTTAACTGAACAACTTATCAAGTGCCTGTTACGATCAACAACTTGACAGTTAAGAACCCTTAAATAAACTCTTAACCCAAACTTTCTGGTTCGTTAGTTGTGGACAGTTTTCACTTTAACTATTACAATAGTTTCAAGGAGATTATTTCCCGTCACTTCTCCTTAGTCAGTAAACTTATTATTAGACCTAGTAGAACTAGCTAGGACAGGAGGAGACTTGGCTAAATCAACCATCTCACAACTTTTCTCTTGGCATTTTTTTAAACAAGTATTATGTTGAGTATATTATTCTATTATTATGCTATTTTTTGACCCTATATGGTCAAAATTTGACCCCTAAATGGACTCCAAAAATTCTGGCCAACGAACTCATCCTTTCTTTTGATATTACTGACATTTTAAAATTTTTTTGAAATTTTTAAGTGCATTCTTAGGGGAGATATCGTCTGGAGGGACACATATATATACACATACATACATATATACATACATACATAATAAAGTGTGAAATTTTAGGAATCGATTCAGAATGGTCTAAAACGGATTTCCATGGAGAAAATTTTGAAGCCATTGCAATAGCTTAACTTTCTTCGAAAATTCGCTAAAAGTAACACAACAATTAAATTTCTTTTTCTTTTGTCCACACAGTATAACACAACAATATTGTCACCTCAAATTTATATTATAAAACATACACGTTTCGACATTTATATCATCTTCAGTGTAAGTGTTAGCATAGCGAGTGAAAGATTACTCGCTTTATTCGTTATTTTTATTAACCTTTCTAGTCATAATTAAGAAGTGGTACCACAAAATCTCAGTTAAAACAACTAATCATTTATGACAGATACATGTCAATTTTATAAGACAATCTCTAAAAAGAGGATAAAAATGTTTTTGAGATGACATTTACAATACTCATTTAAAATGAATTTAGGACTAATTAAAGAACAAGGAGAAACCCTTTTTAAATCACTAATGCAAAACTAAAAGTTAAAAGCTTGAAAACAGTTAAGCTGCAAGCTACCTCCCTGGAAGGCAACAAGTTTCATATTAGTTTCCTTCATAAGACTTTGAGGGTAAAAGACAAAGTGGCAAAGACATACCAAAAGTTTTTCACTTGGTGGGAAAACCGCACAGAGAAATATGCATTCCTAACTTTCCAGGGCATCCCTCTTCCCCAGGCACAAGAAACTCGAGAGTTTGACGTAAAACTTGACTACTTCAAAAACGAAGTTCGGGCTTAAGTAACAAAACCGAATACGATGGTCTTGGTCTTAAAACCACTATGTCAGAAACCAAGTTAAAAATCGTAAACTTAAAAAAAAAAAAACGAAAGAATAACAAAAAAATAACGAAAGCAAAACTTCTTAGCTACGACCGACTAAACCTCAAGAACCCAGAAAAACTTCGCTCCAAGATATACCCAACTATAACAGTATACAACTTTGTTAAACACACGGCCAAGAAAAACACGAGTATGAAAATTGCCTAAATCGCGAAACCTTAAATCCGAGTTTTACAAGAGAAAGGCTGGCGTAAAAACGAACAAGTTTTTCTAAAGTAATTTTCCAACAGAATAAAGCTACAATAACCTCTTTCTCTAGAGCAAAAATATAAGCACGCACATCTTCCAGTTACTTTATCGACAAATGCCCAAATCATATTAGAAAGTTTTTACTTTTGATGCAACAAAGTGATTTATTGGTATAAATTGTAAACTAAAAAAGCAGTGGAAGGGAAAAACTTAACAGAGAGGGTTGGTTGAAATAATTAACTATAATTCTTAATTAGATGAAAAAATTAAAACTTTATCATACAACCAAGTACTAAATTAACAATAATATTTAAGGACTAAAATAAATCAGTTTAATAACAAAGAAAGTGAAAACTCGATTTTCAAAATATAGACTAAATCGTTCAAAATATATAAGCGGGAACTGCTCTTTTAGCTTTTAGAATAACTCTCGAAGGAATTGCAAGACCCATTAGAGTATTAGAGAATGGGCAAGGAAGAGACCAGCAAGAAATTCGCTCTAATAGCTTGCTAGAAGTCTATCGACCAAAATGTTATAGTTCCATCATACTCTATATAAAAGAGAACTCACTTTCTTTGTCTATTTTGAAAGTTGTAGTTTTACGATGATCTAAGAAATCATATAGTACATCTTTTGTCTATTCTTTGGGGATTAAGTAGTCTTTTGAACAATACAAGCATCCTTAGAATTAAAGCTAGAATAGGCAATAGGGAATAGTCTCATCTTCGCCTTTTCACGTTTACTCTATCCACTATAGAATAATTAGTTCCCTTTTTGTTTGTGAGTTTCGGCACGAAGTACTCAGATCGTTGGGAAGACCAAGCACTCGGTAAAGGGACTCTAAGTGTAAGTGCATTAAGAGTTCAGATAAATCATGTCATAAACCATTGTGCCATAACCATTATCGTTCTAAAGTAAGGTAAAACATTTGATTTATCAAAATTCTAAGGTGTGAGAGGGATCAGTAAAAAAGTAATACCTAAGTATTGTGCATCAGTGATGTCTGGCTATAAAAATTCATTACATATATGCACCCTGACATAAGATGTGTAAGTATGAACAAAAATACTTTTCACTTAATTAGGTGCATATATCAAGGGAACCAATAAATTTAGAAAATAGGCCAAGAGTTAAAACAGATGGATTCGGTACTCCCAGATTAGTTCCAAGGGAGAAAATGCATCAAAATTAAGAGTCGCGGAAGCTGCAAATATTCTACAGGGGTCGATTCTGTAACTTAGCAACCTCCCTTTTCATGTGATAGTTCATCAAAATTTGTTTTGAAGATGAATGCGCAGCCTGTCAACGTGAATTTGCAACACATAGAACGGCCCAAATAGAAATATGAAACGAGATAAAATTCCTTTTTCAAATAAAGTCCTAAAAAGTTATTTCAGTATGAAAAAGAAGATGAAAAAAATAATGGCGTCACTTTGTTTTGGAAAAAATGTCTCACGGTTCGGTCTTTCGGGTCTGACTTAGTAGATTTGAAATATAAAAACACAAAACCTGACAGAGATATCAACCAACATTTTGTGTTGTAATATATCACACACAAAATATCAATTTATTTTGCAATTTTTCAATAAAAAAGTTACAGATACACATTAACAGGCTGCATGGTCATTATCATAACAAATTTTGATATATTATAATCACATATAAAGGTATATAAATATATATATAGGCGCTGGCATCACTTTCCAGATTCACTATTACATACGTTGATATAATAAAAATTTGATATACGTCAGATTTTGATATGAAAAAAATTACAGAATCGACCTCCTGATCCAATAAGGGATTGAATAAGAAAAACATGCATTAATCCTTCAGATTCTAAGCTAAAAGCAAGGTTTTTTCTAGACGACTTTGATTAACATTTCACAAAAGGTAATTGGAATAGAAAGGTTCTCCGAGGAAATGTCACCTTTGATAACACTCTTTTTCACTTTAATAGCATAGCCAAGAAGATCTACATATAAACTCCCATTTTAGCATAAACTATTTTATGTACAACGTAAGAACTACTATAGTGACACATGGCTTACGAACACGAACAGTATTTTACGTGTCGTGTTCATTTAACATAGCCTTACACTAAAGTCCAAGGAGGTTACAAGTAATAAATTAACGTAACTCTAGCAATAAATAAAATAAAGATTAAACAAGAAGAAAAGCAATAACTAATTACTTAATTTAACATTCCCATTACAAGCAGAAGCAGAAGTACACCGATAGAGGTAGGGAATACTTATCATGCGAGTTATCTATAAAAAAAGGGAATCTGTGTTGCACATAACCACCCAAAAAATTCCTGTGACACCATCCTAACATTTATTACTTCATTACATGATTTTAAATAGCAATAAATAAGTAGTTCATAATCATTATCATTTTAATTTTAAATTCTCACATACGAAGTACATTTAAGTTAACAGATGAAGTATTGTGATGGCGAGAAAAATACCAAACAAAAAATGTAATTCGAAAATTACATATTGCTTTGTGGAAATAAGCAAAATAAGTTCTAATACTTCGGTTTACGAAAAAAATAGTCTGGTGGCACATAGCTTCCTCGCTTCCATTTTCGAATACATTAATGACTTTATGCTTGCTTTTACAACCTTGAACCGGGGACCGAGCGCCCATGGCCCTCGAAAGGAAGAGCAAAAGCCCTAACAACCCCCTTTGGAGTAATAACCCTCCTCGATCTTAAGTTTATTATTCTTCTCTCACTGGTTCTACACGGGGGCGATATGGGGTTTAGAAATATTCTAAAACCGAATCTATAAGGTTTTTTCGAGATCCTTTGTACAGAAATTTCTCCTACTATATATTAAAGATTAATGTCAAATTTACTTAATTTTCCCCCGTTTTTTAATTATTCAGTATCAAAGTAGTTTTTTAGATTAAAGTATCAATTTAGAAAAATTTTAAGAGTGTGGTTGAAATTAACCTGGGGCAACGGGCAACTTTCGACTAACCATTTAAATTCCATAAAAATAAGATTAGTACTTTTAATGATATAGGCGTAAATAAATGTATGTATTTAGAAGAGAGAGGAATGGGCGCAGATGGTTGAAACCTATATGGGACCAAAGATGAGCTAATTATGACCTACCATATAAATTTAATTAAAATCAGACTAGCAGTTTTTAAGACATATTTTAATTGTTTTTCAATATATTTTAAAATATGCTGGTTCGCAAAAATTGAGCGACACACAGGCACGGAACCAAAAATTTCCCCTGATGTCTGAAACGGATATCTTTCTAGGAACATTTCTTTAAAAAATGTTCTTTCTTCAGAATGATATCACATAGCTTCCGAAAATATGTATAAAACTAACTAAAATATGTATAAAACTAACTAAAATATGTATAAAAATTGCAATTATGAGAAGCAAGGTGTGCCTATATTATCCTTTAGTATAGGTATGCACTTATTTGGTTCTTTTAGGGGTAAAATGGCCGCCACATTGGAAACGCGATATATATTTGTAAATCAAATTTCAATACCTATTACATGCTTTGAAATAAAATAAAAAATTAGAAAAATAAAAATTTTGGGTTGCCATAGTTACTATCTAAACCTAACTAAACTATCTAAAATTTGACTTTTTTTATATCAAATCCCAAAAATATCATTAGATTTATATTTTTAGGACCTTTCTTAATGGGGTAAGGGGAGAATTTTTTTTTCCGTTTTGCTTTAATATTTTCAGGGGTAAAATGGCCGCCATTTTAAAAACGCGATATATATTTGTAATCAGTAATCCAAATTTTAATACCTTTAAAATTATACCCAAATTAAAAATTACAAAAAATATAAAATAATGCGATCTATTCGCAATTGATCGCTGGGGTTGTGCAGGGGGGGGGGGGACATTTTGAGTTTGTTTTAATTTTTTGGGGGTAAAATGGCCGCCATTTTAAAAACGCGATATATATTTGTAATCAGTAATCCAAATTTTAATACCTTTGAAATGATACCCAATTTAAAAATTACAAAAAATATAAAATATTGCGATCTATTCACATTTGATCGCTGATCGCAGAAATTTTGAGTGTTTAAGTCCGCAATAGTTTTTCTGTTTTTGGGCAAACAAGTTTAACTTGTATACCAAATTTCAAATCTCTGGTTACAGTAGGTCGGGAGATATACTCCAAGATGGACGAACTACCAAAAGCATAAGGGTTTCTAGGATGACCTCGAAACCCTAAAAAGAGATTCTACACAGTATTTTTTTCTTGTTACATTTTTATACAGTGAAGTCAAACATCAAACTAACATTGAAATGTATATTAAAGATATAATATTGTATTTGTCATACGTAAGTAGATATCCCATGGCCTTACTAAGAACTCATTCATAGATAACACGCACCTGAAACAAAAAAGGGATTATAAAATTTAAAAAAAAAAAAAAAAAAAAAAACTTTTATACATAGGTATTTTTATATATGTATAAATATTATTTTTTCAAAATTATTTTCTTTTTCAAGCAAAATATTAATAATGATAAAATCGGATAAGTACTTCTATATAAATGTGTCTCTTCTGCATGCGCACACGCGAAATGGTAACCCAACGGTGCGGTAATTGTGACTAACCAGAAGGAATAAAAAAAAAATCGTTTTTCAGAACGATCACATAGCTTACGTTACCTTCGGTAAGGTCGGAAGTAATTTACATGGACGATGCAGCAAATCTTTAAAAGTTTTAAATTATGTTTAATAATTAGAGTGCGCTGTAAGGAAATAGATTTCACGAGTGTACAAAGAAATTAAGGAGGATATATTTACGCTAATCCTTTAATCATTGTCCATATCAAATTTAATACAGCCAAAGTTCATATACATTCGGTCGAAGGCTTATAAAAATAGACTGCCAATTGGTGTGGCACTTAGCTTCCTCGCATCCTATCCACGTACTATTTTTTGCTTTTACAAGTCATTATTGTTAAATTGGTTTAATTGTTTCCCCCGTTTCTTTTAATCTGTCAAAATTGTTTAGATTTTTTACACGAATTAAAGTATCAATTTAGCAAAAGTTAAAGAGCGTAGACGGTTCAAATTAATCTGGGGCTATCTGCAGGTTACTTTCGATAAACTATAAAAGTTTCATTCAAATCAGATAAGTACTTTTGAAGCTATAGGTGTAAATAAATGTATGTTTGTGCGCATGTGGAAGAGAAACAAATAGGCGCAGAAGGTTGAAACTTCTATGGGACCAACAATGGGCTAATTATGACCAACCACCCAAATTTCATTAAAATTGAACGTGTAGTTTTTAAGATATTTTGGTTCGCAAAAATTGAACGACAGACCGACCGACAGACAGACACGGAACCAAAAATGTTCCCTGATGTCTGAAACGGATTTCTGTCTTGGAATTTTTGAAATCGGAGACCAAAAAATTGTTCGTTCTTCGGAACGATCACATAGCTTCCGTTACCTTCGGTAAGCTCGGAAGCAAAAGTTAATTTAATGAAATACGATTTCAGAGATAATTAGTTGTACGAATAAACGGCAACATATATTTTTTTAGTTTGCATCTGATGAACAATAGAGGCAACATACAGCTTAGATGTGCTGGTTTAAAATTACCCATAAAGTAATGAGAGAAATGGGGGAAGGCAGTATGTCTAAGAAAGTAGCTAACACGGCAGGCCCTGTAAGTAGAGGTCGAGATGCTATATATCGGCGATACCATGTACAGGAATGTGTCCGACATGTAACAGCATAACCTCAAGCACATAGAAGCGTAGTACCGGGAGGTCGTAACAGAGTTTAAGGACCTTTTTCCCCAGAGCTGCAATATTATCCTTAACTTTTATGTTTTCTGTACAAGATAGAACTAACAGTCACACGTAAAGGTAACTTTAGACACTTACAACTAATGCTTCTTACATCTTGCTCTATATAGACTTTTGGCATTAATGCTGAGCAGTGCGTAACGTATTCCACGTAACAAAAAAAGTAAAGAGGAATACCAAAACACCAAATTTTTTAATCAAAATCGTCGGAACCGTTTTCGAGAAATATTTTTTTTCATGTTTTTTCAGAGTTTTTGGGGGTTGCGCCCCCAAAATTAGAGCTAAAATTCATTTCTCAATTTCGCCTCGGGGTATGATTTTTCTGAACATGAATGCAAAATTTCGTCAAAATCAGCCCAGTAGTTTAGGCTCCAGGCGTCTGCACAGACGACAGACGACAGACAGACATTTTTTATAAACCATTTTTTTGGACTCAGGGGACCTCAAAACGTGTAAATCCATCAAAATCGAATTTTCGCGCCATCACAATACTTTCTCTTTATATGAGAAAGTAAAAACAATGTAGGGGAGGGGCCGCTAGTAAAATTTGGCCTAGGGCCTCAACTGATTGGTATGGTTAGATTCGTATTTAAATGGACTACATTTAGATTTTTTTTTAATCAAAATTGGCGAAACGGTTTTCGAGAATATACGAGTAAGTATTTTGTGGGATAGCGCCCCCAAACTTAGAGCTAAAATAAATTTCTCAATTATTCTCCCTCGCCTTGGGGTTTGATGCCAAATTTCATCGAAATAGGTTCCGTAGTTTAGGCTTCTCGCGTCTGCACATACCACATATGATAGACTGCAAACGATAACCATTCATTTTTAAAAATCAAATTTTTGGACTTGAGGGACCTTAAAAACGTGAGAGATTTATCAAAATCGAAATTTCTCACTATCACAACACTTTCTCCTTTTATAATCTTCGTATATACCCTAGCAAAAAAAAAAACATTATACAATATGGCACTTAAATTTAATCTTTTAACGGCCCTTTTTTACTTTAGCACCCCTCTTGGTTCTAAACAATAATCTGCTTTACACAAGTCTCACAGGTTTGGGTGTTTGTCTCCTTAAGACATTAAGAATCCTGGGGCAGTTTTATATTTAATATTCCTTGAGCTTAATAGTTGATTAGACTAAGGGATATTATCACAATAATATACACAAGTGTGATATTCCTTTGTTCCAAGGCACATTGGAATAAATATCCCTTCGTCTTAACAGTAATTTAGACTAAGGAATATATATGCTACTCTGTATATGTTCCTTTGTCTAAATAATTATTAACACAAAGGGAAATAGGAGGGTGCTAAAGTAAAAAAGTACCTAAATATTACTGGTAGTGAACTTAAATTAGGGACGATAAGTTTCTAAATAAAAGAAAAAGCCAACGTGGAAAACTACAAAAGTTTTCAATATAAATTAAAAATACAGTCTGCCGAATTTCGTCCAATTTTTACGCTGTCATCGTTTTGGTTTCCCGATAATTTTAATTAATAATACGTAATTTCAATAAATTAATTACTTAATTTTTTTTCGAACCATATTTTTGCTTCCGAGTTTACCGAAGGTAACGGAAGCATTGTGTTCACTTTTGAGAACGAAAAAGTTTTATGCCTCCGATTTTAAAAATTCCAAGACAGAAATCCGTTTCAGACATCAGGGAACATTTTTGGTTCCGTGTCTGTCTGTCTGTCTGTCTGTCGGTCTGTGTGTCCGCGAATTATGAAACGTGCGACGATAACTTGAGTAAATGTCCACCGATTTTGATGAAATTTGGTAGACATATTCATTTTACCAATGCCCAGGACGAGTTCGTTGGACAATTTAATCCGTTCAAGCGTTCACGCGTAATGCTCACTTAAACGTGAACTTTAAATTTAAAATTGAAATTTTAGGTCGGGAAAAAAATCAAACTTCATCTATTCAATGAGACAAAAAAAATTTTCAAATACAATTTTTTAGTAAAACCTACAGCGACACCGCTATGAAATGTTAAAGATCGCTAAAACTATTAATGATTTTAGGCAATAAACAATATAACAATAAAGTAATATAACGATAATGTTAATGTTAATATAACAATAAAGTACGTGATGGGATGCGAGGAAGCTTTGTGCCACACCAATTGGCAGTCTATTTTTATTTATTTCGCAATAAAAATTCAACCAATTTTATCAACGATGTATGCTTGCAAAACTAATGCAGTGACAGTATTGTATTAGGTCAGTACTGTGAGATTATGTGTCACAGTGTATGTTCGCACACAATGTTTTCACACACGGTGTGAGTGAGTGTAAAGAAGGAAAAACCAGTAAATCTAAGAAGCATTTAAAAGTCTAATAACCATGAGTAATTCTATCTATGGTAATTATCTAAGCTAACTAAATAAACCAACAGGCATAAGTAACGCCTTGCATACTAATTCAAAACAGAAAAACTTACTTTAAAGCGATATCTTAATCTACTCGCAGTTTGTAAACAAGCCTTATGGAATAATTAAGACAACAGATAATCCAGAAAAATCTGTCTAAAACAACTCTTACTAAACTTTCTTATGGATATGTCCCCAATTATTTCGTCGTGTTTCCCAAATTGTTAGTTGTTACAGGGTTTCTTAGTTACATTTCATTATTATTGAACATTTTAGCCAAATTTTGAATAAAGTTACTTCCTCCAATGCAGAGAATCTAACCCCTTTGCAATTATTGCGATTTTCTCAAGAAGTAAATTTGTTCAAGAAAACTAGGTACTTATATGGTCAAATTATAGTTTAAAAGGGCTATAAAATAGATTTTTTAAATGAAAAAACACATATATACAATATGTATTGTTTTTAAATCCATTAAAAATAAAATATTTAAAAGAAAAAGAAAAGGTTTAAAACAGACTGTTCGTAGAATTAATAGGCAGTTTTTTATTCACATAATACAGGTTTATTTTGTTAAACAATTTATTAATTCATTTTGATTATAAATTATGACTTTTAAAGCAAAACATTTAAACCTTAACTGTTTTAACTACTCCCTTATGTTTTTTAGAATATAAATGACTGACTAAATAACTATTAAGACTCAGATGTGTTTAGTCCAATGCACTTTGGGATAAAGGAATATTACTCTTCTGATTTTATAAGAGGAGTAACGGTCTAAAGAAGTGCTGAAATTATCACGACGTAATAATTGGAATCGGTTAAATTAGAGCTCAACCGATATTTGATCAAATATTTGATTCAAAAGATTAATTTTATCTTTTAAAATTGAAAAATGGTTTTGATCGATCGATGGTCTGGAAACGGAGGACCCATTACTTCTTAACTACATTTTATAAGTGACATTAAAAGGGTCCCAGTAATAATCAGAAAATCTCATTAAAATTTCTTAATTTTTTAATTTAAAAATGTACCTCACGAACAAATGAAGTTAAATAAAAAGCATATAATGACTTGTAAAGGTAATAAAATTAGTAAGCAGAGTTATTAAAATAAAGTTTTAAATCCTCTATGAAATCTGAACAAAAACAAAAAAAGGAAGGATAGACGCATGTTGCTTTATAAAATTAAAACAAAACAAGCGTGTAGGTTGGTTAATAGAAGAAGACAAGTTTTTATTGAACTAAAAATGCAAGAGAGAATAGCAAATGGTTTGCAAGTTGAGAGATAAAAGGTTTTTTCTATCCCAAGTGAATTGTATATACAAACTTGCCAATAATACGATACTCCCATATCCACCAATGGAAAGAAAAAGGAATTCGATCGGGGAAGGAAGAAGAAGGGGTGAATGATGGGTTGAAATATGTAAAAGCTAGGGAGGAAAGCCAGGTGCAGCAAGAATGTACAAGTGGTAAAAGAAAATATAAAAGTATGGAAGAAAAACTCGGGGGGATAAAGTAATGTCAACAATTTTTACAGTGCGTGAACAGCATGTAGTATACCTAAAAAGAGGAGAATACACCGAGCCGTAGGAAGAGCAGCCAGAGCTGGCGTTAATATTTGATCTCTTGCATTGTGAGCTACAGTACTTCTTTTACGTGGAAAAAATAAAATAGTTTACAACTTCCATTTAAACTCTTTTCCAGTGAAAATAATTCCGTCAGGTTATTGAAGAATAAACCAGGTTTAACGGGCTTAAAAAGCAATTAACTGCTAAACCAATTAAAATAAACAAACCGAGAGACATTCACGTAATGGATTAATTCACTTAGAACTTCAATTGAAATATACGTTTATATGGGATATTCTCACGTACCTCATCCATCTAACCGGCTCCATCAATAAAACAGATAATGTGTAACACTAAGCTTATACAGTAAATTCTAATCAATCAAATAGTGACAATCCACTTACTATAGAGATTGTAAGTCATATGTTTAGTCATAAATAATTAGTTCCCTAATCAATAACTCGAGAAGTTAATTCACTAAAATATTTAATGAGTCAATATTTCGAGAGGCTAAAAATCAATTAGAACATTATAACCAAATGTGTAACAATATTTTCAATAATATTAACTTTAAATTATTTAACACCATACAACTGATTATCAGTTGAAAATGTAGCTGTTCTTTGATGGTTGAAGGACAAATGGTAATTCACTTTTGGTCCATATCCTTTATAACCTGATCAATTAGCATTTCTTTTAAATAAATAACCGATGAGAATAAAACTAAAATTAAACCAAATTAACACCAGAAACGATAAATAATATTAAATAATTACACTCTTAAGGTAATAACGATAATAGATAATGTTATCATTAATTATCATACTAATAAAAGGTTTTTGTGAGCAGCATGTTAAAGAGATATCATGGTCGGCATAAAAAAAATATACATCACATATGACTAATGACTAAGTAAGAAAGACGATGTAGTACAGATAGAAGATTTAATTGCTAAATGCATATAAACACATTTATTATTCCAATGCTCAAACGTCAAGAATGGGATATCACTGAAATTAAGAAAACTCTTTTTTAAATCGTTAAGTCGATAATTAGCTAACCTCAAAAGGAAGATCTCATTTATCCTCACCCAGGGTTTGGAAATTTGGCGAATGGCATTCCCGTCATATATACAAAATTAAACTTCACAAATTCCTGTGACGGCGGAAGAAAAATAATGAAAATATTGTTCAATTAATTTAAGTCTCATTTTTGTAAATCCCAACAAAAGGCCATTTCACATTGCTGGTCTGGTCTAACAATACGGTTCAGGCTTTGTGGACTGTGAAGACGGATGAGGACGTAGGTCAGGGAAGCATAGTTATTTTTAACAGAAATATACCAGACCACACGAATTGAGACGCTAGATCCACAAATGTCTTTGAGAGTTTGTTCTGTTTTAACGTAGGTTTGAATAGGCTGCTTTGTTCCTTACATTTCCCCTACCATGTATAATTTACTCCTGAGTGAGTGTGTCTCCTAAAAAATGAAAATAATTGTGACAAATTTTAAAAGTTAAATTAATTTGGAAATAATTGGTTGTAATAGCATAAAATCATTACAGTATACAAAATTGGTAGCGAAAAAGCTATGCGCCTCACTAATAGGCAAACTATTTTTAAATCTGTCAACAAACTTATTTTGATTTTTTAAATTAAGTATCAAATTATAAAAATTTAAAGAGCGCAGAGACGCAGACGGTTTAAATTAATCTGGGGCTATATGCGGGCTACTTCTTTAAACCATCCAAATTCCCCAAAAATCAGATGAGTACTTTTGAAGAGTGTAAATAAATGTATGTTTGAGCGCCTGAGGAAGAAAAACAAATAGACGCAAAAGGTTGCAACTTGTATAATATATGGGACCAACAAAGAGCTAATTATGACCTACCATTTAAATTTCATTCAAACCGGACGAGTAGTTTTTGAGATATGTTGTTGATTCGCAAAAATTAAGCGACAAAAATGTTCCCAGATCTATGAAACGGATTTCTGTCTTGGAATAATTATTGAAATCGAAGAGAAAAACATTTTCGTTCATCAGAACGATCACATAGCTTCCGTTATCTTCGGTAAGCTCGGAAGCAAAATCGGTACTTCTTTAGATTGTTACTACCCTATGCTTTTTTTTTTAAAATATAAATGAATTTGATTAAATAACTATTACGACAAAGGGATGTTTGTCGTCCAATGTAGTTTGGGACAAAGGAATATCACACTTCTGTTTTATAAGGTGAGTAACAGTCTAAAGAAGTTCCACAAAAATCAATACCTAATTTAGTGTGTTTATAGCCAGTTATATCTAAATAAATCAATAAATTATATGTACTTTTATGCAGTATCTGTATCTAAATAATGTAACAGTTTGAAATTTGGGATCTAAGAAAATCCCAATTTATTATTTTATTTACCCTTTTTTTATTGGATTTTCTTATAGGTTACATATCTCCAACCGGCAATAATATAAATTTCACATTACGATTTTTTTTGTTGTTTGTTGAGGTACGCCATTCTGGTTCTATCCCAGCCAAAGAGGCTCTCGGAACGCTCGGCATGGGGGCGGCTTTGGCCGTGAGGCTAAATCTCCAATTTGGTATCTTTTAATTCTAATAGTTTTAAGTTCAAATGTTATATTTTAAGGAAGGCGTCGAAGTAGAACCTCTCAATTTAATTTGTCATCTTACAATATAATGTAGAAGTTCTCCCACACCCTTCAACTGAAAGTAAGAGTTAATTTCTTTTGGGGTCGACCATAGCCACACCATTTTTTTATTTTTATTTCAGTTTTTTCAGAATCAGATGGTAATAGCCTCTGTTTTATTTTTAGGGTGGTTAGTACAGGGCCGGATTTGCCACATCAGCGCCAACCATGATGATGTATAATATAGTCCGGATTTATTCCTAAGAAGGTTTTAGAAACGAAACTATTATTCATTTTATCGCGTGGCCTACATGATAATAGAACACCGAACACCTATAGCTACTGATTCCTAGCATGACCCCTCAAGGAGCGCGGGGTGAAGGCTAGTCTAAATTAGTATTGTATATACACATCAAAAAGTGCGTTTTTTTAGTGTGTGATTATTCATCTTGTTATATCTACATCTCTGCCTTTACATCTTTACGTAAAAGTATGCATCTACGAATAAAAGTCGAGCAGGCCAGTACTGCCCTACTCTAAATTTGAACTATGATTAAGTGTTTTTCTTTAGATATAGTTATTTGCAGAGTTTTTTTTATTATTTAAAATGTCTTAATATATAATAAATGATTTGTTATTAAAGATACTCACAATGGACCTCATTAATAAAAGATCTTAAGGGCAATAATTCTTTAGAGCAACTTCTTGTAATTTTATAAAACAACATAAAAAAATCTATTTTAATATTAATATAATCATTATATTAATGTTTTTTTTTTTAGAGTATTAATTCGAAAATTTAACTTAAAAGTGTTTTATCTCCTAAAGCTTAATTTATCCTGCTTTAATACAAATAATAAATAACAAATCTACCAAAAGGTTAAATAATAGAAGATGTTCAGAGATAGACTGTTGTTCAGATGGAAGGCAAACCTGCCGGTGTCTTTCCATTTCACACAAATCGATTTCAATTGCAAAAATGATTTCCTTGTAGTTATCTAATCTGAATGACCTCAGCCGCATCTGACAGAAAATCGATAGACTAATTTCGGATCCTTATGTAACAAAGGATTTTAGTATCATTATATTCACTACAGATTGTTGGACCTGGTTCTCCCCGGATCTGAAAGAACTTTTATTGACTATGCGTCCCGGTACAGGACAATTTATTTCCTTAAATGAAGTTTTTGAAAAAGAAAATAATAATAATTAAACTGAAAATAAAATGAAATGATTTAAATTCAATTGGTTTAAAAATTAAATTTTTACAAACAGATAATGACAGAGTCGAATATTGTACAAGGGAGTTTGACTCATATATAAAAAATTAGGTTCACAGCAAAACGGACTAGCTGAACGCAAAACCTGGGCGTTACTAGAACAGGCTAGGTGTATGATGATTGAAGCTAAGTTAACTGATATGTTTTCGGGGATTGCTGTAATAAATTTTTTTTTAAATTGGAGACAAAATAATTTCATTCTTCAGATCGACCACATAGCTTCTGTTACCTTCGGTAGGCTCGGAAGCAAAATCCAACAAAAATTAGAGTATTAAATAAAAGTACTTCCATTAATTAATTCACGAGTCTATAGCCGAACAGCTCCGTTGAAATGTATCGATATATTACATCGAAATAGCATATTTTTTATTCGGCTGAACTTAGGCCGTATTTCGTTCGACCGAGTTTCGGTTTCCGTTTGATTACGTTTATTTTTAGTCGAAGTTCGGCCGACAAACTTCTGAAATACCAGATAACAATCAGTGTATATAAAATAGTCACTTAATTAAGTTATTAAATTGGTCACTATCATTTCACTTTAATAATAAAATTGAATTGATGTATACCTAAACAGAAAAAAACACCAAATCCCATAAATCCATTAATCCATCAATCCCATTAATCTTTTTTCTAGGACAAACTTATTAGTAACTTGAATACTTAAGGGAAAAAGTTAAGGGAGGCTCATAAAAAAAGAAGAAATAAAAAGAAAAGCGAGAGATCTACTTAATGGAACCAAAAAGAAGAAATAAGAAATTGAAAGAAAGGGAAGAGTTCTTCTCATGCTCTCAACGACGTAGAATTCTCCCAAAAAGATAAAGATTCTAAAAAAAAATTGGTCTGACAAATTCAAACAATTTTGTAAAGCTTAATGCTTGAATTTATATTTAATAATACACAGATTCACAAAATGGTAAACAAATGGTTCTTTACATTTCGGGTTCGACTTTTTTCTCTAAATATTTTTCTTCAAAACAACTTATTTAGTTGAATTCCTATTTAAATGTAAATGGACAACAAAGCAGACTTTTTTTTATCAGAATTGTCGGAACTGTGTTTGAAAAATAATTCTCTATAAAATTTCTTCGCCAATAAATTCATAATAAAATTAATTTCCCCTCGGGGAATGATTTTTGTGAGCATGTCCAATTTTATGAAAAGGACCTTACAACTTGTATATCTGCGCCTATTTGCGCCACCACAATACATTCTCTTCATATAATACTAAATATATGAATAAATAAATAAAAATAAAAACTTTTCAAACATATTCAAATTTTATTTCTTTATATACATTTTAAAAAATAAGTTTTTTAAATTAAATAACATGGCTGGAAATATTTTAAAAAAAGTTTGTCTTTGAAACTAAATAAATTTATTGTTATTAAAATTAAATTAAATATTTTACGGAGAATGTTCTTATATCGGTTGTCCTTTAGTTTTAGATATGCTAAAACTTTTGAAGCTAAACGTGTAGGTAGAAGCAAGCCTTGGAGCTACAGATTTATAGATTAACGAAATCCCTGAATAATTCATAATAATTGATGATTACATTTTTTCACAACATATCTAAACATATTGTAAATCTTATCTCATTAATCTTACAAAAAATATTTTATCTTATCTTACTCTTTTTTAAATATATTTTATATTGCTTAAAAAATATGTACTAACATTTTAATTTTACATGCGAATATTTTTTAATAAAGAAATTTAAATATTAGAATTTGCTCGATATTTTCGACCTACATTTTGTCAATTGCCCAAGTTATTTTGCAATATAAGAAAGCGAGTTGGTAATTTAATCCAATTTATCAATGCATCAATTTTTCTTGATAAGGAAACATAAAAATGATGCTATTCAAAATCTCAAATTTCTGAATAGATTTTTTTCCCCCTGTTAAATTTAATACACCTATTCATTTATAGTAATGAAGTAAAATTTAAAGTAACGAAATAAAGTTTATTCTTAGATAACGGAAAAGGCATAAAAAAAAAATATCAAACATTATTCTACGAAAGAAGAGGCGACCACAATTTTGGTTCTTATACGAAATGGCTATATAGGCTTTATAAAAGAAATTATAAGTTTTATTTTTTCCTTAAAGAGAGATAATATTTTTTAATAAGAAAATAAATTAAAATTTACTGACAGTATGATGAATTCTAAAGCCTCGGGGGGTCGATACGAGCGGTAAGGGGTGGGTCCCAGAGCGTTGCCGCTTACTTATATGTTTACATTTAATACAAGGCAAGTAGAGGACGACCAGCTATAACCAGCACGAGCGTCTGAGGGCAAAATGTTGCCGCTTGCCGCTCACCGCTCAACCTAGACATTATTTGCGCTCCCTGCTGTCTATTCAGTTCATTAAAACCTCTCGTCAAGTAAAAATATCACTAAACTAATGGAAAATACCCCCCAGCATGTTATTTTCGCTCTTATCGTAGTGAGCGCCGCTCGCCGCTCCCCCACTTTGACGCTCTGCCGCCAACTGCACATACCCGAGGCCTAACGATAACAGAAAAAGACCGAAGAACCCAAAACTATTTGTTTAACCAATATGATCACAATCTACATATAATAAAATATTTATAAACTAGAATACCTTTCTCTTATTCACCACTTGAATAAAATAATTGTGTATTCATTTATTTATCTATTTATTTATTTTTTATTTATTTTTTTCTAAAATGAAAATCGTCTTACACATTAAATTAAAAACATGTCTGACCTTAAATAAAATAAATCTGATAAAATCCATTTGTAATATTTAATTTATTTTATAATGTATAAAGAGAATAACGAAATATACATATAAAAATCATTTTTCTTTAGGTAAGGAAAAGTAAAAATGGATTAAAATAAAATTAAACTTGAACAAGCAACAATTTGTATTTAATTAGGGTAATATTGGAGTAGAAAAGTATCCTATGCTTACTTCTTCCTAGGCATTAAATATGATAAAATAATGATTTAATGATAAATTAATTTAATTATAATTAATATTATTTAAGGTAATTAAAAGTCCTTATAAGAAAATTAACAAACCTACCATAAGACATTTTGTTAAATTTAACTGTATAATTTTATAAAAACTATTATTAATAGAAGATTTTTTGCCTTGACATATAGATTTTTGTTAGCACTAATATCAAACGTATAAATATTTGCCTGTGACTTCAAGATCTTCTGTACAATTAAAGTTAATTTTAAAGACAACTATATTAGTAAAAAAATAAATAAATACGTTCTTAATAAATATATATTTAGATTTGACGTCCATTTAATTATCCATTAATTCGAGAACTTAGTTCAATTAATGGAGGTGTTGTATGTATCCTGAGGAGAGTTCAGTACATTATACAGGGCGAGCTTATTTCTTCACAATATGGTAAGAAATGTGTACAAATAGAACGGTACGTAATAATAAATAAGACTTGAGTAATGTTTACGGGTGAAATATGGATATATTTGTTTATTATAACGTTTGCTGCTAGGTTGTTAAGAGACCTGAATGAAATGAGAGACAGGGTGTATCTTGATAGCGGGAAGCACGTGTCCGGGGGGCCGCGATGCTGGTCGCGGAATCCCGGCTTTGGGGAGGCGGTACCCGTTATAGCCTGTGAGTAGCATGGTCGGTTTGATACTGCCGCCACCGACAAGCCGCCTCCAGCACTGCTACTGCGCAGGCCCAGGTAAAACCCACCGCCCTCCCCCTGAACTGACCTTCTCACCTCTGACACGGCCGTATTCCTCATCTCTCGGACGAACAGAGCATCGCTTTCCTCCGAAAGTCCGGGTCTAATCGATATAGAAGAGCGTAACTCAACTATGAGTAAAAAGCACTGTACCTGGTGCGAAAAGGGAGTTATATCCCCCGGATACTCGTTCATAATAATTAAGATGCATCACTAAGCCCACATCTCACTCGGTTCCAGCTATTTCCAAATTGGGCCCGTAAACCTCCAACCCTAGCCCACTAATGAACCCTTCCATTTTCGGACGGCTAATGGGAGACTTTTAGGGATGGACATCATTTTTCTAACACAAGAGATGGGTTGTCTCCCATATAATATTTTACATTCTCTTCCATTGGAGCCACACATTATAAAGTAAAGGGTTTTAGATTAAAATTTGTTCAGACATAAAACTAGACCTCATAAGTAAAAATTGGTCCGAGACAATTTAGACTAACTTTCTCATATAATCTCTGTCTCAGATCCCAGAAAACATGAATACATTGTCATCTATACAGACGGATATGGGTGTCGGTCTGCTAGCTGTGACTATGAACCCACCTTTAGAAGGGTTCCTATAGAATAGAACCTTCCAAGCGAAGTGAAAGTCCCAACCGGTACTATCGTCTACTCCAATTATCCATTTAACTATAAAATTCTCATGATTAACTATTAATTTTCTTAATATTAAATATTTATTGCATCAAGCTCGCTTCAACGATAAAGCTTCGCGATGCTTAGTTAATATATTATTTAAAATTTATTCAACAGGTGGTTGTTTAGTTTGTTTTTGATTTTCAAACAAATCAGACTTATTTTCATCAATATCTCGAAAAACAGCTTATGTCGTTAGATTCGTATTTAAATGGACTACATTTAAGAATTTTTTTAATCGAAATCGTCGGAAACGTTTTCGAGAAATAGTTTTTTTCAGGTTTTTTCAGAGTTTTTGGGGGTAGTACCCCCAAAATTTGGAGCTTATATTATTTTTTCGATTTAGCATTGGGGTATAATTTTTCTGAACATGTATGCCAAATTTAGTCAAAATCGGCCTGCTCTACGTGTCTGCACAGACGACATACAGACATTTTTTTAAAATCATTTTTTCGGGCTCAGGGGACCTCAAAACGTGTAAATCCATCAAAATGTCAAAATCAAATTTTCGCGCCACCACAATACTTTCTCTTTATATGAGAAAGTAAAAGGTTAACGAACAATCGTATCACCCAACCGCATGACTTAAAATGTGATACATCGCCTTCATTTAGGGTCTAGAGTTTTATCATGACAGTCGAAAAATAAAATTTAAACCAAGGAAAAGTAGCATTGAAACAAATCATTGGTAAAAGAGAGTCGGAGAAAGGGAAAGTGGATTAAAGTAAGCCTGTAGTAATTAACTTGTCAAATTTAAACATTTTCTATGAAGGAGGCGAGGTAAGAAATAAGTAAAGAAGGTGATAAAGAAAAGGGATAATAGATTTAGTGCCAGAACACAATGAAGGCTTAACTTTGTGGGAAAAGGATGAAAAGGTTTAGATAGTGGAAAGGGATAAAGGAGGATTACAGTAAAGAGAGGGTCCAGAATGAAGAAGAATAAGAACTACTACAATATAAAACAAAGATTTACAACCTTATCGTGTTCTTCAGAACGTCAAGTATGGTGAAAAGGTAAACAGTTAACGTTCATTTTTTTTTAACATTTTTGGTCCCGTGTCTGTCTGTCAGTCTGTCTGTCGGTCGGTCTGTCGCTCAATTTTTGCGAACCACCATATCTTAAAAACTACACGTCCGATTTTAATGAAATTTAGTTAGTAGGTAATACTTAGCCCATTGTTGGTCCCATATAAATTTCAACCTTCTGCGCTTATTTGTTTATCTTCCACATGCTCACAAACATACATTTATTTACACCTATATCATTAAAAGTAATCATCTGATTTTTATGGTTTGTCGAAAGTAGCCTGCAGATAGCACCTGCCTAATTTCAACCGTCTGCGCACTTTAAATCGTGCTAAATTAATATGTCTTTGTACCATAAAGCCGCATGGCTAACTGACTCACTGACTGAGATATGAATGTTTACCCACTTCCAGAAGAGCTAAAGACTTTTGGTTTGCGCCATTCGACGCGCAACGTCCATATTGTGAACCAAAATAACTATACAAAGTTCACATTTCCCCCTCCTTCCCCCCTTAAAAAAATAAAAATGGCCGACTTGATTTGTAAGCTGTATTGGGGACATATTGCGGCTAAACGGTAAGTCGTATTGGAAAACGGATAGCACCAGCGGTAACTGATTTTAAAAGATCTACAACTTTGGTCCTATGACTTTTTGTCGTATCATTATCGGTTGTACCTTAGATGGTGATAATTTTGGTATTTTTTTGGTTTTATTTTTTTCCTTTTTGTCTTAGAATGGCATAGTTTCTATAATAGTTGACCGATTTTATTTCTGATTGAGGCGCTTGAATCTTACACTAATGCTCTTTAAATTGATTATATTTTATTTCATTAGTTCATCCTATTTGCTGAGAACATGAGAGTAAACTTTTTCCCGCGTGCCGTGTCACGTGACCACTTTTTTTTGGTTTTTAATATCGTGTCGTATATCATTTGAAATGCCTTGATATGTACATTAAAGCAATTTATTGGTTTATTTTTAAAAAAAATTGTACACGTACTTTTGTACCGATTTTTAATTTTGTTGCAGGTTAAAGGGTTTAAATATTTTTTTGTTATTAGATTTCTAATTTATATTTATTTCTTAGTTTAATTAATGCCCTTTTGTATTGTTTGTTTTTTAAAAATATAATTTTGGTATCTCAAAGTACAGGGGTACAAATGTTAAAGTTAATCTTTTATAATATGATGTATATCGTTGAAAAAGTCTTGAATAGTAGATTAAATTTTGTTACATTCTATTTTGTGTTATTTCAAGTTTTGAGGGGGTAAAATTTAAAAAAAAAAATTATCATTTTTTTTTTTTTTTTTTGACAATAATGGTTTGTAAAAGCCTAACATCAATGAAGTACGTGAATAGGATGCGAGGAAGCTATGTGCCGCACTAATTGGCAGTCTATTTTCTTATTTTGTTGTTTCTTTTACGTCCTGATAAACACATAATTAGAAAATTAAATTAAATTAAATTAAAGGTCATATTCATTTTGAGTTTATTTACAACAGCTACATTTTTTAGGGCCCGTAGGCAAAATTAAGGATCCTTATATTTTCCTGCGTGTGTCTGTCCGTCGGTCCGGTCGCCTGCTCTCACGGCTACACCTTTCGTCTGATCAATTGGAAATGTGGCATGTATATGTCTAAAAACCTAAGGGTTAAAATTTTTTTTAACACCGTGAGGGGAATCATATAAAAGGGTACGTCGAGCTGATTACAAAAATATATAATGCTTTGGTTATAAGTTTGATAGGGCGAGCGTAGGCAAGTTTGAAGTGGGTGTGAAACGTGTCCCCCACCCCTCTCTATCTCGCTTATGTGAAGTGCAAAAAATTCCTGAACATTCTTCGACTAAAAATAAAGATACCACTTTTTGGAAATTTCGAAAAAATATTATTTTATTTTTTATTGACAAAATACGTTTTTTTTATAACTATGGTCTTTTCGATGAATTTATATGGTTGTAGTCCGGTTCAGTGGCAAAAAAATACTTTATCAGAAGTTTGTTAATGTGTTTTGAGAATATCAGACCCGTAGGATAGTTCAATGTAAGCTTTTTAGCATTTTAAACACACCATCAATAGGGGACTACTTAAACTATACAGGGTTGCCTACGGACCCTCGCTGTGTGCTGACTAGCACAAACTTGACCTGTTTATTTCATAATAGAGCTGTGATATAGTTGTTTTGTGTTGCTAAATGTTTTAATCCTATCAGTGAAAATTGTTTAGTTAATGAATTAAGGGTTATTGTGTGATTTTGCTATGTAAAATATGAATGTAAGTAATGTACAGGCACATGGTTTGTAAAAATATGCTCACAATAGTAACACAAAGTTTGTTTTTCCCAATTGTGTTTTCTCCTTTTGATGATGGTTTTGATCAAATAAAAAAGATTTGGATCTTAGGCTCATGTAAATGGTAAGATTTTTTTTTTTTTTTTAAATTCTCCATTGCTATTATTACTATTAAGCGACAATGATTATAGAAACTATCAATAGAGGAATAAGAGTTAAATATGATTGTAATTATTTGTTACAGATGCTTCAAAATGACACAAAGCAGAGTCGAAATATACCAAAAATTATGTAGGAGATTTTGTTTACATTACATCCCTAACGACCCACAAGAAGCATCAATACATTTTTTTTGTTTTGTTTTAGTATATTTTATCATTTTTTCAGTAAAAAAAAGGAGAAATTTTTAACAATATCTCGAAGAGAGTGTTGTTTAAAAGCTTACACTTGGGCTTCTTAAAAAAAAGAGAAAGGAGGTAGAACTGAAAAAGAAAGAAACTATATAATACTTGAAATGCTGTTATTGTTAATGAAAATCTCTAAAGTTTTCTTATATCCTAACATCCCTTATTTCTCTGATAAAACTTTTTCCCCTAAAAAGTACAAAACTTCGCCGAATAAACCCTTTCTTACTTTTTTTTTGTTATTTTTTTTCACAAAAGAAAAGGAAATAATTTATAATAATAATTTCTTATAAATATATAAAGAACCCAAGGGAGAGAGAGGGATGTTCTTCTCCGAGTCATTTAGAAAGATGAACGTCGAGGTTCCGAAAGAATTCTTAACGACCCCCCGGGACAATGATCCTCAGATAACGAACCCTCGCTCCGGTTTTCAGAATTTCGAGTCACGAGTTCTCTTTTCCAAGCAGGGGTTGTGATGGCCTCACAAAGTTTTTTGTTATTCAAGGGGTGGCTTTGGTTGCAGGGTTGAGGAAGGCTGTTTGATCCCCTAGCAATATTTCACTGCTACTCTGAAGGAAATTATAGGTTTGGAAAAACGGCCAGATTCGACCCCATGCGCCTCGATCACTCCATGGTTCAGGGTTCTTCGACACCCTCTCAACACGCTCCAGAGGAAAATGTGATTTGATGTTGGCTCACTTCCACACAGTCAGGGTAATCACTTCAACCCCTCACACTTCCGCCTCAAAATCAGGCAAACCTCTCTATAAACCCCATTCCCTCCCCTGAAATATAAACAGACACGAGTTACGCTAATTTACTATACCAATTTACAAATCTAAACTTCAATACCTCCAATCCACCCTACTAACAAACGTTCAAACGGCCCTTAAACATTTTCGGTCTATAGCAACCTAACTGTAACAGGATTTTCCTACAGGACCCAAATTACTACAGGGGCCATCACATGTGAAGCGGCCCTCATTTAGAGATTAATCAATCATATAAATATAAAATTAGTTTGACGCCAGGAACATTAATTATTGAAGACAAAGCATTTATGAAATGGCCATGAAACATTTGTTTTTAATTATATAAATCGTAATGAAAATACTTTACAGAACAAATGTTAACATTATAGTCTCTTCAGTATCAATGTTTTAATATGCCAACCTTAATAATATGTATGTAGCTGTAATTATTTTATCCACTTGTAGACGCCAAAGTTACAATTACATTCATGAAGGAAACACAAAAGAAAAACAAGAAATATTACCAACAGAAATGTTTAAAAAAAAATCAATAAAAAGTATTGTTTTGCCTGGACCTTCAAGAACATATATTATTCGTCAGAATTCTCCCAGAGGGAATATTTTAAATTATGCACGGCATCTCCTATAAAAGGGGTTTTTTACTTTCTCTCTCCGGCTTCGAGCAAATGGCAATGACAAATTAATGCAGTTAAATAAATTAAAAGTTTAGAGGGGGATTTTTTAACAGAGGTATTACCCCGAACAATTCTTCTCCATTTCAAAAGTTTTAAAGTCTTATTAAATTGAATAAAGCTGTAGAGGGTGAGGAGCTAAGGTAGGAGTGGTTGCGGTAAGAAGAATTATCTTGGTGATCTTTCTAAGTGGTCGGTCGAGCAGCTAAGAGAAGGGCCCACTTAGTTTGCTTCCCTTAGTCTGCGGCCTGCCCAGCCTCTAGAATCTAGAAGCACAACGAGGACCGAGGGAGCTCTAACTCAAGCAAACTAGGTATAACCCCTTATCTCTATCCCTTACACTCACTGCATTACACAATTTCTAACCCCTGCCACTCTCATTTTTTTCTCACTATGTCCTTTAACTTCTATTCAATTTTATTTATAGATCCGTCTACTTCCTTCCATCGAGAAGAGGAACTGATCATTTTACCTAGAACCATGGCTAACTTTGAGGATAAATCCACTTACGCCTTAAAAGTATAAAGCCACACACTACTATAGTATAGTAGTTAATTTCGAAGCATACCAAGAATATTAATCTACTCTAAAAAAAGAGCGTATTTTAATATGATTCCGTTTTTTTTTATATATATATATAAAAAAACTAAATATCTTTTAACGTTTGTAGAAGTATGTAATAATATTTCCCAAACAAATCCCTAGCCGTGAAAAAAGGGTTATACTATATCAAAGTAGTTATCTACATGTAATATTATCTACGTAAATAGATAGATTATTCACATTGTTTCTACATGGTGGCAAAATCTACACTTTCTTTAATCCATAACCTCAATTTACTCCTACTTTCATGAGAAAGATGGCTCTTTTAATTTTATAGCTCAACACTTGTCCAGTTTAAGAATGAGGCGTAAAACCAACTAGGCCACAATGAAGATATCATTACTTCGATAGGCTGACTTTTAGGGAGGGGATCTGTAACTTCTTCTTTTCCTTTGAGATCTGTCTTTGCCATTACTCACGTAACTCAAAAGTGACTACATACTGATGTTTTACGCCTCATTCAGAAGCTGGCCAAGTGTTAAGCAATAAAAATAAAAGAGCAGTCTGAGTCATGAAACTAGATGTAAAGTGAGTTTATAGACCAAAGAAAGAGAAAGACTTGGCCACAATGTTGTTATCAATACATTGATAGCCTAATTTGTTTTGGGAGGGAGGAGGCTGGAACTTTTTTCACGGTTAGGGTTTTGTTGGTGATACCATTCCTTTTTTGCTGAAGGCTTGAATAGTAACTGGAGGGTGCATGGCCTCTGTATATTCCCCTAAATATACAATACATTATACCGACGAAGAGAAGAATAAAACGGGTATAGAGTATTGAGTATTTTCCAAGTATGATATCATTATTATACCAATCAGTACAGAAGTGCATGTACCAATGTCTTTAAAAATAAACAAATGATACAGCCTTACAGTACAAATTGAGGGCTTTCAAATAATATGTAACACAAACTTTTAAAAAAGTGTTCACGTGCCACGGCACTCGGAAAAAAAGTTTACTCTCATGTTCTCAGTAAATTAGATGAATTTGTAAAATAATAAATACACGATTAAAAGAGAATTAATGTGAGATTTGAACCATGCAATAAAATCGGTTAGCAATAGCGGACGCTATGAGACATCAAACCTAAAAATTAAAAAATATTAATCAAATCTGGCTCCAACAATAGAGAACAACCAAAGGAGGTAACAAAAAAAGTCATAGAATCAAACTTGTAGAACTTTCAAAATCAGTAGATCTTTGTGCCATCTGTTTATCGATGTGACTTACCGTTAATTCATTTTTTTTTTTTTTTCTCTGTCTGTTTCCCGTAGTTAATAATAATTATAATTTGATTTATATTAAAAAAATCTTTAACGTTGCGTCCATCATTTTTTAGGGTTTCGTTGGTAAAACCAAAAAAAAGAAACCCTTATAGTTTCGTTCCTGTGTCTGTCTGTCACTCTGTACGGTTCCAATAACTTTTGAACCAAAAGAGATAAAAACGTGAAACTTTCCAGTATAAAAGATCGTTTTGACGCACACAATGGAAAAATATAGCGAACTCAAAATAATCAGCTGTTCAAATTCAAAATGGCGGATATTTCACGTCGCGAAAAAATTTTTTTTTTTTTAAATTTTGAGTGGGGCATCAAATGAAAGGTATTGAAGAGTAGAATAGAAATATATATACTGCTTAGGAATAGTGTTTAATTTTCAGCGTCATTTTGTCAAAAAACATCGAAATTTTGCGTGCCCCCCCCCCCCCCCCCCCCCCCCTTAAAATCGTATTTCCGCTCATACTAAAAATATAGAAAAATATGCAAACTGTGTGGTCTGCTGGGCCATAGAAAAAATAAGATTAGCAATTTGATCTGATTTACTGGAAATCCAAGATGGCGGATAATTCACGTCACTCGAGAAAAAATATTTTTTTAAAATTTTAAGTGGGGTATCAAATGAAAGGTATTGAAGAGTAGAATAGAAATATATATACCACTTAGGGATAGTGCTTAATTTTCAGCGTCATTTTGTCAAAAAACATCGAAATTTTGCGTTCCCCCCCCCCCCCCTAAAATCGTATTTCCGCTATTACTAAAAATATAGAAAAATATGAAAAATGTGTGGTATGCTGGGCCATAGAAAAAATAAGATTAGCAATTTGATCTGATTTACAGGAAATCCAAGATGGCGGATAATTCATGTCACTCGAAAAAAAATATTTTTTTAAATTTTCCCGATAATTTGAACTTCATAAATGGCAACATTGACATCCCCCTCCAGTTGACACCTCCTCCTCCTGCTTTCCATCCATCTGATATTGCGCACATTATTAAATCCCTTCCAAACAATAAAGCCCCTGGACATGACCTAATTACAACAAACATCCTAAAACACCTTCCCAAAAAAGCTACTCTATTCCTTACCTATATTTTCAATGCAGTCCTTAGAACTACTTATTTCCCTTCCCAATGGAAAAACTCCTTGATAATTATGATTCCGAAACCTTCTAAACCTCACCATTTACCTTCCTCCCATAGACCTATTAGTCTTTTACCAGTTCTTAGTAAAATCTTGGAAAAACTTATCCTTCGCAGAATTTATCCTATCCTTGAATCCAAAAATATTCTTCCTATTCACCAATTTGGGTTTCGAGCAGAACACTCCACTATTCAACAATGTCACCGTGTTGTAGACGGCATCTCATCCGCCCTTGAGAAGAAGCAGTATGTCTCGGCAGCCTTTCTGGATGAAAGTCAGGCTTTCGATCGAGTTTGGCACAAGGGACTTCTGTGGAAACTCAAGGAAATCCTACCCCCAACCTATTACCTCATCCTTCGCTCCTATCTTAATGACAGGCATTTTGTAGTTCGACAAGGTGCCTCTCACTCCGATTCTTTTAATATTCTAGCAGGTGTACCTCAAGGCTGCATTCTGGGGCCCATCTTATATTCTATTTATACAGCTGACATTCCAGAACATCTTTCAACATCCATTTCCTCTTTTGCCGATGACAAAGCAGTCCTTTCTGTAAATCCAGATCCTAACCATGCCTCTGATATTCTGCAAGAACATCTTCAATCTATTGAGAACTGGTCCAAAAAATGGCGAATTAAATTCAATAGAGAAAAAAGTGTACATGTTACGTTCACTCTGCGAAGAGCTACTTGTCCACCAGTCTATTTGTATCATCACCAACTTCCAATTTCGAATCAAGTGCGGTACTTAGGACTTCATTTAGACCGAAGACTCACCTGGAACTTACATACAAGACTAAAACGAACAGACATGAAGCGACGATACAAGACTTTACTCAGACTTTTGGACAACAGATCTAATTTATCACTAACGAACAAACTAACTGTCTATAATCAAATTATAAAACCTATTTGGACTTACGGACTTGAACTGTGGGGATCGACCAAACCATCGAATTCTTACAAGATCCAATCCATGCAATCCATAATTCTTCGAAAAATGTGTAATGCTCCCTCCTACGTGGCCAACCGTATAATACATAACGACCTAAATGTTCCCTACGTCCATATCCTAGCATCCTCTCGTTACAAGTCCTTCCACGCCAAGCTCATTCACCATCCTAATCCTCTCGTCCAGAACCTATCCTCTCCTGATATTCCTGGTAATCCGAGGCGACGCCTAAAGAGAAAATGGCCCCGTGACCATCTTAGAAACTAATACTTAGTAATCAAAATTATTGGAGTACCACCACTGGGTGGGGTCTCCGAATCTGAGTTGTAACTGTGCTGTAATTACTTTAAGTGAGACAAGCTGCTTGATATAATTAATTTTTGTAGTTGTGGCTGAAAAATAAACGAAAAAAAAAAAAAAAAAAAAAAAAAAAAAAAAATTGAGTGGGGTATCAAATGAAAGGTATTGAAGAGTAGAATAGAAATATATATACCACTTAGGAATAGTGCTCAATTTTCAGCGCCATTTTGTCAAAAAACATCGAAATTTTGCGAGTCCCCCCCCTAAAATCGTATTTCCGCTATTACTAAAAATATAGAAAAATATGAAAAATGTGTGGTATGCTGGGCCATAGAAAAAATAAGATTAGCAATTTGATCTGATTTACTGGAAATCCAAGATGGCGGATAATTCATGTCACTCGAAAAAAAATATTTTTTTAAAATTTTGAGTGGGGTATTAAATGGAAGGTATTGAAGAGTAGAATAGAAATATATATACCACTTAGGGATAGTGTTTCATTTTCGGCGCCATTTTGTCAAAAAAATTCCCCCCCCCCCCCCCCCTGTCTAATTTTGTGTTCACAATACCAACGAAACCCTTTTTACGTGAGACTTCACGCCTTACCAATTTATTATTTTTTTGGGGGTGGAGGAGGTAAAAAAGTTTTTTTCCCCCCCCTATCAGTTATAAATGGCTATAGCTAAAAGTGCGTCAAATTGTAAGTTTCTAGCCATTCTGGAAGTGACATAATTTTAATGATGATTCAGTGAGTTAGTAACAAAAAAGACAACTTTGAAACTCTCCCCTTTTTAAAAGACATATTAAGGGCTCAATTTGTTACAATGTCCTAAGCTTAATCTATGTTTCAAATTTCAGAAGTCAATCTTAAGAGGAAGAAGAGATATGAGGGTAGGAACAGGGTAAATTGGTTAAAGTAAAGCCAGACTGCACCCTACCAGAAAACTGGCCTTGCGCACTGACGCCGTGCGCTCAGATATCAAACCAAGTAAAATCAGATGTCAAAAGTATAAAACCAAAAAAGACAAAAAAAAAAGAAAATGTAATGACCCAGCAAGATGATTACCAGGTATTTGATTTCATTATTATATATTAAGGTATCTACAATAAGAAAGACGAGGAAAAAGATAATACTTTTCAACCCTAAGACTGGGAAAAAGAAAATATTTTAATAACTACAAATAAAAACTATAAAATAATATTATTTCTTTTTCCCCTCAATTTATTTATTTATTTTAATTAATTAATTTTATGCGTTCTTTTATTAAAGCTCTTTCAACAGACTATATTGATAACGAGGAAGGAGGTGAAACCTTAAAAGTTGAAATAGAGCATGGATCAATGTTACAGTTAATTAAAACAAAACAAAGAGAAGTTTGCACAGATTTAACAGAGAATTTTCCTTATTATTAAACCCCAGGGTCCTTTTTGAGAAATCTCACAGAAACCCAAACAGTTTAAAGTTTTTCTTAGTAATTAAATAGATGAATCCAAGATAGAGTAGTTAGGTTTAGGGTTTCTTCCAGAGAAAGAAGAGAGAAGATTGCATCAAATTAATACTTCTTACTATACTTACTACATTCATAAATAAAGGATACGAACAATTAGTTTGGATACAAACATTTTTATTAATAACTAGATTTCAACCCCACCTCGTGCGGAGCTAATGCTAGGAATCAGTGGTTATGCTTGCTTCCTAGTGGCAATCTAAGGAGTATAACTGACGATATTATATTACACATTTTTGGAAAAATTAATTATTGAAGCTTGAGTTTGTTGCTAAGTTAAAAAATCTGTCCGATATATAACTCCTATTAAATTTTCTCATACATATACATAATTATTTCTTCCATTAATTCCATTTAATATTGGTTTTTGTTGTTATATTTAATTTATTGTTGAACAATATAAATTTAACTTAAAAAAAATTAAAATAAAATTTTATTAAATAAATTTAATAAAAAAAAAAAACTATAAAAATAATATTGCCCGGCGGTTAATGAAACCCAAACCGTTATTATCAATAATTATTTTAAACAATGAAACCCTTCATTGTTCGTCTGTTTTCTCTGGGAGAACGACGATTAAGGCGAAGATACACAAGCCGTCAAATTGGGGAAGTAGCTTGTATGCCAAAAGAGGGTATTTGTCAGTAACTGGCATGCCAAAGATTTGTATTAAGGTTTTATCAGCTTGCTTGCCAGCTACAGGCATGCCATTTAACATATCCACATCCACGTGCAAGTAGCTGGCATGTTTTTGATTAAGCTACAGGCATGTGTATCTCCGCCTTTATGGTTAAATTGGTATTTAGATTTATAATTTTACTTAAACAAAATCTAAATCGTCGATACCGAATTTGTGACTTCTTGTGGCGGCATCGCTTCAAAATAAGAGCATAATTTTAATTTTTATTTTGCCTCGGAATATAATTTCTCTGAACAAGTGTACATAATTTCATCGATTCATTATTTTACGCTCCACGAATCTGCACTGAAGATACATTGAAAAAAACCTCTTTGGACTAAGGGGATCATAAAACATAGAAATCCATCAAAAATTTATTTTTTGGCGCCATCATATTTATTGCCAATTTAAAGTAAAAAAAGAGATGAGTAGAGAGTATGAAATAGGATTTAGTAATTTCAATAACGAGAAACATTAAAGCCCTATAAGCATTATTATTTCAATACTGGTACCTAGACACACCTGAGCTAGGAATTATAGATTTTAGAGAGAGGCTGCAGAGTGGAGTGTTCGAGGTGCTACGAGAGAGTGTGGCTTAAGTTAGGTGTTTGAATGTAAGACTCAAGTTGGGAAAAGAGAAGGGTCACAGATGGCCCAACAGGAAGGGACTTTTACTACTTCATTTGCAATTCACTAGGATACTGGAGTGAACCCTGGAAACTAAACCAACCACCCGAAACTCAATTCTACTATAGAAACAGAACCCACTTAGTCTGTTACCTTCTAGGTCCAACAAACTTTCACGCATTAACTCTCAACAAGTACAACAACCTAAGCTTAACACTTGTTCAACGCTAATTTGGACAAACATCAACCACCCTCAGATCTCTCTCAGATTGTATCAAGTAACTCTATACCATTATTATTGTGGTAAACCCCAATCGTATAACACTAGATTTCAAAATCTTAAAACTAACGACCACTTGATTACGAGTACAACGGACCTCTATAAACATTACAACCTAACGAACTTTTAAGTCTTACCGTGACCGACTACATCTTGAAGGGTGTGCGTCCCAAAGTTTCACTCATAATACTAGAGGCATCTTGAAGGGTGTCAGTTGGAGTTGACAAGTGAGAATTAGAGGTTTTGTCGAGGTATCGGAAAGATGGTTCTACTACTAGGATTAGGAGCAAAACGTCGGGACACACCCTTCGAGACGCAGCCACCACCGGAAGACCTAGAACTTTATTATAATTCCAGCCGCGCTTTGACATCACAACCAGTCGACATCCATATGGCCACCGGATTAAAGTAACCACACTTTAGCTAGGTCCCAATTCCAATAAAACGCAATGGTCCATGGTTTTATATTCGTAAAGTAAACTATCTAATCATCAAATTATATGTCCACTTTACGTCAAAAAGTCTTGGAATTTTTTAAAGCGGAAACAAAAAATGATAGTTCTTCAGAACGATCGCATATAGCTTCCGTTACTTTCGGTAAGCTCAGAAGCAAAACTACGTTTCCTTTAATCGAATAGAAAAGATGACACTTGCAATCAATATAATATTCAATCCAAATACAACAAACCGGCTGACTAACTAATCTTATAGGTAGATTTAGTTAGTTACAATTTTTAGACTCAATTGAAGTATTGGGACCAAATTTCCTTAATGAGCAATAAAGATACAGGTTTAGATGGGCGAAAAAGTTAATCCTGAAATCGATTCAATTTATATTAAAATAATATAAATTTACGACTATACGATACATATATCTCCTGAAAAATCCTGGTTTGCCCTCGCTGTTTTCTGCCACATTAAAACTCCACTTTAACTTTGTGCTTAAAACTTTGGAATTAGGTAAGCATAGGTTAACCAAATGCCTAGCAAAAGAAATTATAACTAGGAAAATGTATTGGTGAGCGGAATGGGAAAAACTAAGTCAAATGCATGACATTAACTTAGACTTGAGTGAGCTCATCAGAGTGGAGAAACTCAAGAGCCAGCTCATGTGCTTGGTGACCAAGGTAGAAGTGGCTGATAGACAAACAGCTTTAAACAATGCCAGTCAATCTCATTTTCATGCCCATTACTACTTCTCGACCAAGAACAAACCAGTCCCAAAATATATTTCCTTAATACAAGACCGATTTATAGTAAGTTGGGTTCTCAAAGCTAGAGGCCAGCTTTTAACAGTAAATTGTAGATATGGTAGAATAGATCACAGATGCTCTCTTTGCAATATGGGAGCCATTGAGGACAACTTTCACCTTTTAGCTATTTGCCCTGTCCTGGCAGAGTTTAGGTTAGCATCTTTTGGTAAAAAAATGTTTTCTGAAAGTGACTTTTTAAAAATATTAGATGACCCAAATGTTGATGGTTGTTATGCTTTGGCTTCTTATCAAAGAGCGATCTGCAAAAACAGAGCAGAGCTAGTCCATGAATTCAATTATTGACTGAAAAGCAACTGACAATAAATAAAAAAAAAAAATCTTTGTCTCTTTTTCTTATATTTACATACATTTATACAATAAATAATTAAATACATTAAAAAATATTATCCACCTTAAGGAAAATAAAATAAATAATCCAGAAATAAATTAATAAAAAATAATTATTCAATTGCAACCCTCCTCCTAACGGCTACAACCCTGGAGTAGGCTATCTTATAAGGTCTAACATGTAACATTTCTATTAATAAAGCCATTCTTATTCTTATTCTTATATATCCTGAAAAAAGTCCGCGCTTTGTGTCTAACCGGTGCAGATAATTAAAAACATAGAGTAGTTTAGTTTGTCCCTTCTATTAATCTTCGAATTTTTTTTATATGTGGGTCGTTGAAGGGTAAAGAATTAATTCAGACGCAGAGCATCATGCTTTAGAAATATGGCTATATTTCGCCCCTCTCCGGGACATATTCATGCCTAAAAACATCGAAATACCTAGTTATTTACCGTGTATATATTAAAATCAATTTTCTTGTTTATAATTATTGTGATAAGTTAATGTTATTGTTTAAAAATTGATTTTAATATATACACGGTAAATAACTAGGTTTTTCGATGTTTTTAGGCATGAATATGCCCCGGAGAGGGGCGAAATATAGCCATATTTCTAAAGCATGATGTTCTGCGTCTGAATTAATTCATTGCCCTTCAACGACCCACATAAAAAAATTCAATAATTAGAAACGTTAGTAGTGTTAAACAATTGCTGCCATTGTTTATCAAGAATAATTAGAATTGAATATTGGTAGAATAAGGATCAGAGGTACTAAAGGTAAAATAATTCATATTATAGAAGCATATCGACATGGATTATTACATGGGCATTTATAGGTATAACGTAATAACGTTCCATGTTCCATGTAATCAATACATATATGTACAAATAATTAAGTTAATAGAATCGGTAACTATTTGTAAGAGAATATTTATTAGAAAGGAGCGAGGATTAGAAAGCTCAGGGCAATGGATGTGAGTGCAGGTAGTCTGTGGTTAAGCTACAGGGCCCTGCTTCAACCCCACTTAAACCCTTCTAATCCCTTCTACAGCCCTTGCCCATCTCTATCTACCCCTACATACAAAACTTCCCACTCTCACACAGGTTACTAATTCCTAGCTCAAGTCATTAGCAATACAAGAAACTAAATTTCAAACACATGTGTTCTAGAATAAAAGAAAAAAAATTTTCTTATTACTCTTAAATAAGCAAAAGCAAAGAGAGTTACCCAGGCTAAAATAATTTAAATCTATCTCCGAATTTAAAATAAAACATTCTTTAAAAAACGCCTGCTAATTAGCGTGACAAACAGCTTCCTTACGACTCATCACAGGACAAATAGCCATTTCTAAATATGAGTGTTAGTATGTAGTAACAAATAGGACATAAAAAATGCGTGAACAGTGCGCTGAAACCCTTGAAGCACCAAAACTTACTCATAAATGAATTTCAATTCTTAAATATCCTATTTAATTAATTATTACTTTTTTAGGGTTTCGATGGTAAAACCAAAAAAAGAAACCCTTATAGTTTCGTTCATGTGTCTGTCTGTCTGTCTGTCACTCTGTACGGATCCAATAACTTTTGAATAAAAAGAGATAGAAACGTGAAACTTTCCAATATTAAAGATCGTTTTGACGCGCACACAGGAAAAATATAGCGAACTCAAAATTATCAGCTGTTCAAATCCAAAATGACGGATAACTCACGCCATGCGAAAAAAATATTTTTTTTTTAAATTTTAAGTGGGGTATCAAATGAAAGGTATTAAAGAGTAGATTACAAATATATATATCACTTAGGGAAAGTGTTCAATTTTCGGCGCCATTTTGTCAAAAAACATCGAAATTTTGCGTGTCCCCCCCCCCTAAAATCGTATTTCCGCTCATACTAAAAATATAGAAAAATATGCAAAATGTGTAGTCTGGTGGGCCATAGAAAAAATAAGATTAGCAATTTGATCTGATTTACTAGGAATCCAAGATGGCGGATAATTCATGTCACACGAAAATGAATATTTTTTTTAAATTTTGGGTGAGGTATCAAATGAAAGGTATTGAAGAGTAGATTACAAAAATATATAACACTTGTAGAAAGCGTTTAATTTTTCCCGCCATATTGTCAAAAAACATCGAAATTTAGCTTGTCCCCCCCCCCCCCCCCCCTCCAAAAAAAAAACTATATTTCCGCTCTTACTAAAAATATAGAAAAATATGCAAAATGTGCAGTCTGATGGGCCAAAGAAAAAATAAGAATAGCAACTTGGTCGGATTAACTGGGAATCCAAGATGGCGGCTAATTGCTGTCACGGGGAAAAAAATATTTTTTCAAAATTTTGAGTGGGGTATCAAGTGAAAGGTATTGAAGAGTAGATTACAAAAATATATAACACTTGTGGAAAGCGTTTAATTTTCTATGCCATTTTGTCAAAAACATCCAAATTCATTCAAACTTTTTGAGCAAAAATGTTTTGTTGCATGAAATTATAATGGGACCAATTGCAATGAAATCAGACAAGTAGTTTTTAACAAATTGGGTTGTCTTTTCATTAGCTGTTTTTCACAAATATCGACAGATAGACACGAGACCAAAAAAATGTCCCGTTGTCTAAAAGACACATATTAATATGAGGGAATTTTGAATTCCTATTACAATATTAACTATGTTTCAGTTAACTTTCGGTAACCTCGAAAGCAAAAGTATTGAATTAAAATGATAAATATATAGAAAACCAGTTAAAATTATAAATAATATAAATGTATTTTAAATCCGTAAATTAATGTAATTAATTGCATTGACTGAAAAATATAGAAATAATTTCAGTATGCTTTGTATTTTATTAAAAAGTATCAATTTAACGTTGCTCTTAAACAATTGGTTAACATCTGACAGTTAAAATGTACCGTGAACTTTAGATTACCAGAAGTATTTACAGAGAGCGTGTTTATTTCTGGCTAAGTTTTGCTAGACATGAGGGGAACGTAAATACCTCAATAGAAAGTAACAAGTACAAACCAGTGCGGCTGGGTTAAATTCAGCCAACCGCGTAGCAAATTCAATCAGAATCGACTACTAGAGAATTCTCTAGTCTACTACCCTTAACTAAAGGATTTAATTTCATTTGTATTCTCTTGTACAAGCGGGCCTTTAAATTCAAAGCTCCGACGGAATTTAACCGAAAACTAGTACTTTCTCTATCTCTCTCGATGTCTACCCTCTCTTGATTTTAAACTTTGTTTACTTACAGTTGGAACAGAGAAGGTATATAAAAGCTAAAGAGAAGACAACTATTATTACATTAAAACAAAGTCCATATTATAAGAGAGACTTTATTTTAAACTTGATAAAGCATTCCTCTCTTGTCTTTCTACGCTCTGCACACTCCCCTTCCCTTACCCTTTCTAATACGTGACAACTAATATCATCACAAAGTAGATAGAACACACGAGGGCAAGAAAAAGATCCAACAAAATCCACAAAACTTAATTTAAACTTTTTTTGCTCACAAAGATACAAAAAAGTAACTTTTTAGTGAGTTACGAGAAAAAGAACTGTTTAAATGTTTTCGTAAGAATTTCCACTGCAAAAAAACCTAAGTAACATTGAGGATGTTTCTCAAGGATAAGCCAATGAAAAGATATCAAAGGTATAAAAGGAAGCGAAGACAGGCTTAATGCTTTTCCTTTGAAGCGAAGGAACAAAACGAAAAAAGGACTAACCATTTGCAGAGGAAAATTCTTTAGGTCGTCAAAAGTAAAAAAAAAATACCAAAATTCTCAAAGGAATCATGGATCAAAAGAAAAGAGTAAAACAAATTCTCTTTCTCTTTTAATGATATCCGTGAAAATGTTTTATAGGCATTATATTCAATTCCTTAAAATAACTTCTACGAATATAGAAAATGGAACTTAGGTAGTCCTTTCAATTTTCAGTATTAAATTTAAATTCAATTTTAAAGTATAATAAATTAAATTGCGATAAAAGAAGCAGAATAAAAACAACAGTACAACATAGAGTAGTTTGTAAGCTAGAAAGAAAGGTGGAACAAAAGTCTTCTGAAGAAAATGTAGACAATCCGCACTATGCAAAATAAAGAACACAAGCATTAGGTGTCAAATGAGTAGTAAGAATTTATGCGCCTTCGGGTGTAAAAAAAACTTGAAAGAAAATAATAAATGAGTTATATATTACTATATAAATATACAACACTAGCTGGATGGGCATCTACTGGTAACACGGCGTGCTCCGCTAAGTAGTGTATTTTTTTAATTTTGCTGGTTTATAAACCACAAGAAGGTCCGATTTAAGGAAGGGCCCCGGAGGAAAAATGGGAAAATAACATTTTAATAACAAGTTTGACGTTTATGTACTTTTCTATAGCTATTTGTCATTTCTGAATTTGTTTTGCATTGTCACAAAATTTTCTTGTTACCAAGTCAATAGTTATTTGTAGATTAATGTAAGTTAATAGCAATCATTCTCCGAGTCTACGCGCCTACCTCCCTATATTTAATAGTTAATATTGCGTCTCTATTATTGTAAAATATACGCTTTGAATTAATAAAGGGTAGGAAAAAAACAAAAATAAATGTCTAATAATAACTCTACTTAAATACAAATAAACTATAAACGATATTGATTTTTCGATAGGAAATTGGATAACTACAAAAAATAATTAATAACAACAAGTATAAAATATTTGAACGATACAAAAAACGCTAGAATAAGTAAACAAAGGAGACTCTTTACAACTGGGACTACGCTGTGTTGGAATAACCAATAGTCATGCGATCTAGCTATAAAGTGCGAGAGACAATTACAATAAAATATACAAAACAAATCACTGAGTTTCTGGTATATACGGGGGAAGGGAATAACCGGAGGGAGAAAACAGTCAAAATAATGACCAAAACAACGCAACCCTTATTCATTCTTTTTTTTTTTTTTTTTTTTTGATAAATTTACATTGTGCTCCCCATTCCACTTACTTCTATGAGGCATGGGGCTGAACTGTGACAAAGAAAAATGTAAGCCTTAGTTTTTTATGAGGTAGAAAATAAATGAAAAACCTTCCGATTATAATAAATACTAAAAACGTTTGTACGGCGATAAAAAAGGAGAGATGAAATGTATAAATGTTAGGTTTGTATAAAGTGAAATTATAATAGTGTTAATTTTTATATTAGAGTAAACAATTAAATTATTAATCTTCACATAATTTACGTAATACCGGCAAATATTAATTTAAAAAAAAAAAAAAAATCAAAAACCCTTTATGTGCAAAAGATAACTGATAACCGGTAATTAATTGCAGGCAAAAACCACAGGAACGTAAATTGAGTATATGTATTTTATCATCATATTTATGAATTTATTGTTCAGGTGATAAGGTTTCCAAAATCACCGACTTTATTTTATCTCTCGTTTAATATATGAGAATGGAATAATATTTGATTAAACATTTTCGACAAGATTAATCGTTTGTAGTCCAATGTGGTATTATGACGTCAATCAAAATTTACAATTTTCTAATTAGTGTGATTTGTAATGTGACAATTGAAAACAAGGTAAGCTAAAGATAGCAGAACGATCAATTTATTATAAAGAAGTGTGGCACAACGCAAAAATTAGAACCAGAGACCGAATACAAAACAAATGTCATCGGATAAGTACTTTTAAAGATACATTTTATGGGTTAATATAAAAAGGTTTGTGCTTATGCAGAAGAGAAAGCAATGGGCACTGCATTGAAAAGGCGTTGAAAAGGCCTACAATCCAAATCTCATTAAAAATCTGACGAAAATAGTTTTTAAGAAATGAGGCTTCAAAAACAATTATCGACAGATAGTGTTATGTTGTGAGTAAAGTCCACCTGGACGAGTGGTTATCTTTCCGTAAGGTGGGAGTGTGAGAGGTCGAGTCAAACAGTATGTGTTGTGCCCTGGAGCCGTCTACATCTAACTCTTTTTACTACATGTATAAATAAAATTCCGAATATATCATTTGAATTAATAATTTGGTGTTAATATTTATTTGTTATGTATGTTCCTTACATAACAATGTGGCGACGAGTTTTTTTCGAACTTCACGATGTCGGTATTAAAGAAAAACAATTCGGAAAGTGAAAATTCAGGAAAATCTGAAAGTGATGCGAGTTCAAGTAATAATTCTATAAATTCAGGTATTATGGCACTCCAAACGTTTGGTTCCGCTCCTACTTTTGATTGTAGGCACAATAATTGGCCAGTTTTCAAGGCTCAATTAACACAGTTTTTTTTGGCAAATGATGTAACTTCGGCTGAAAAGAAAAGAGCCATATTGCTCACTGCATTTCATGAAGAAACTTATATCTTAGCAAAAAATATCTGCATACCAAATGAGCCAACGGACAAAAATTATAATGACTTGATTCAATTGTTAGATACCCACTTTTCACCCGTGGTTTCCACATTCGCGGCTAGAGTAACTTTTTATGCGGCACGTCGTCAACAAGGAGAATCGGTAGCAACTTGGGCTACTAGAGTAAAATCTTTAGCAGTGCCTTGCGAGTTCCAGACTGAGCTTGGTATCGTTATGAGAGATGTTTTTGTAACTGGAATTGGACCAGGTCCGATACAAGATCGCCTTTTAGAAGAAAATGCCTCCAAGACTACATGTAACCTACGAAAAGAAGTCTACGCATTACAAAGAAAATAAAAAATTTCATAATAAATTTTTAGAACAAGAAAGTGACAGTGACGACTCCTACGATTATTTATATAATCTAAAATCAATTCAAGTCGTATCTAGGCAAAAATGTAAGCCAATTAGTTTGCCACTCAAAGTTGAGAATAAAACAGTTATTTTTGAAATTGATACTGGATCTATGTTCACTGTCATTTCCTTAAAACTATACAAATATTTATTTAATCATATACAGATGTTACCTAGTGACATTTCTCTAAAAGATTATGTTAATAATTCTATTAGCCCTATGGGTAAACTATTATTAAAAATTGAATATAATTCAAAAATTTTGTTACAAACTGTATATGTTATTGAAGGTGGAGGTCCACCGTTATTAGGACGGATATCTTTGAAAGAATTAAATATTAACTTGTCTAATATTTGGAATATAAATTATATGCCTCATGAAGCATCAAATGTAATTGAATCTTTTAAAACCGAGTTCCCTCAGTTATTCAGCGATGGTATCGGCACCTTTACTAAACACAAGGTATCACTCCCATTAAAATCTGGAGCTCAGCCTAAATTTTTCAAGCATAGAAATGTGCCATTGGCTTTAAAAAGTAAAGTTGAAGCCGAAATCGATAGACTTGTGGATAGTGGGGTGTACTGGTACCCGTCGAATTTAGTGATTGGGGTACCCCTATAGTTCCTGTCATCAAGGCAGATAATTCTAGTGTCAGGATTTGTGGAGATTTTAGGATAACTGTAAACAAGGAATTGGAACCCCTCCGTTACCCCTTACCTAAAATAGACCATTTATTTGGTCAAGTTAAAGGTGCTACTATTTTCAGTAAAATTGATTTAAAGGACGCATATCAGCAGCTACAAGTAGATGAAAATACCCGTAAAATGTTGGTGATTTCAACTCATAAAGGGTTGTTCGCCTATACACGCCTGCCTTATGGTATTACCTCAGCGGGTGCTATTTTTCAAAAGGAATTAGAACAAGTATTAGCAAGAACCCCTGGTGTTCATATTTTTCAGGATGATATCTTATTAGCCCATAAGGATATACATGAACACAAAAATATTTTAAGAACAGTTTTTCAAAAATTGAGTGAATGCGGCTTTAAGATAAAATTACCAAAATGTAAATTTTTCCAAAATTCTATTACCTATTTGGGCCATGTGATTGATAGTAACGGTCTTCACACGACCGATGCTCATGTTGCTGCTATTAAAAACGCACCCACTCCCACGAATGTAACTGAACTAAAATCGTTTTTGGGCATGATTTCATTTTATAATAAATTTCTTAAAGGAGGTTCAGAAATACTTCACCCCTTGTATAAATTACTAAAAAAAGATTCCGCATGGAAGTGGTCGGACGAATGTCAACAATCATTTCAAAATTGTAAATCTGCTCTGACTAGTGCCCCCATATTGGCGCATTTCGACCCTGATAAACCTGTCAAATTAACTTGCGATGCGTCAGAAAAATCGTTGGATGCAATTTTATCTGTTATTTTTGAAGACGGTTCAGAAAGGCCTGTGGCCTACGCGTCTCGTGTACTTAGTCAGGCTGAATCTAATTACTCCCAGATAGAGAGGGAGGCAGCAGCCATTATTTACGGTATAAAAAAATTTAGTGATTACCTTATTGGTCAAAAATTTACTATTTTTACGGACCACAAGCCTCTCTTAGCCATATTTGGAAATAAAAAAGGAATACCTATTATCAGTGCTAACAGATTACAGCGATGGTCGCATTTATTAGCAGCGTTCGATTATAAAATAGAATTCGTTAATTCAAAACAAAATAAAGCTGATTATTTGTCAAGAATATCGGTTCCGGACCCATATCCGGTAAAAGAAATATCTCCACCGTCTTATCTATTTTATGTAATTAATAATGCACCTACATTAATTGATTGGAAACAAATTAGTAAAGGAACACGTACTGACCCGGTACTATCTAAAGTCAGTGCTTATATTTTACGGGGTTGGCCTATATCTAAAACTGAATCTGAATTACAACCGTTTTCCCAAAGAAAAGATCAGTTGTCAGTTGAACAAGGTATAATTTTGTGGGGGTACAGAGCTGTTATTCCGCCTAATTTCCGTCAAAACTTACTTACAGAGTTACATTCCTGTCATCAGGGCACTGTAAAAATGAAGTCATTAGCACGCGGATATTTTTGGTGGCCGGGGTTAGACGAGGATATTAATAATATCACTCGTGAATGTAAATTTTGCAAAGAAAATCGACAGATGCCTGCTGAATCTGTACTTACCCCCTGGCCAACACCTCCATATGTTTGGTACAGACTCCACATTGATTACTGTGGCCCCATATTTAATAAATATTTGTTAGTGATGTTTGATCCAAGTTCGAAATGGATAGAGTGTTATGTGACTAATCACCCTAATTCTGATTTTACTATTAAAAAATTAAACGAAACATTTGCTCGTTTCGGTTTTCCTACTGAATTAGTGAGCGATAACGCTCAAGTGTTTACCGGATCTGCACTTCAAAATTATTTAAGTCAAAACGGTGTTAAACACATTACAGGAGCCCCCTACCATCCTAAATCTAATGGTAGTGGCGAGTCCGCGGTAAAGATAGTCAAGCATTTTCTTAAGAAATCTAAAGCTGAACATCCTAATTTAGATCTGGAAGTTATATTAACTAATTCTTTATTACAGTACAGAAACACACCGCATTGCGCCACTAATTCTTCCCCAGCGGAATTATTACTTAAACGGAAATTAAAATGCAGATTTGATTTGCTCCTGCCTATTTCTCAAAAACATTTAACCACTGTCAATAAAAATAAACAAATCTCTAGATTTCGTGGTAAACGTAATTACCAATTTAATATCAATGACCGCGTTCTGATACGAGATTTCAGGCAAGGTCATCGCTGGACTGATGCCATTATCCGTAGAAAAATAGGTAAAGTAATGTACGAGGTAGAAACTTGTGAAGAAAATATAATTTTGCGTAGACATCTTGATCAAATAATTTCATACTCCACTTCTAAGAAAACCTATGTATCAAATAATAAACCAAATAACATTTATATGGATAATGGTCCTGTACATCCTGATACTGACATATATGATGCCCCTAAATCACCTAACAAAACCGATAGTTCTTCTAATGAAGAGTCCCCTAAAGAAAGACAAGATTATTATACTCAAAAACTTAGACGTAGATCCAAGTTGAAGCAACCAGAAAGATTTAACCCTGGTTGAAGGAAAATATTTTTTATTGTAAATTCGATTTATGATTTTGAATTTTGTTATCTAAGAAATTGTATTATTTTGTTAAAATATATTTTTTTTTGTATTGAGAATCCTACTGATGAGAAATTGTATTATTTTGGTATATGTTTTTTTTTTTCATCTCAATTAGTTTTAAATACCAGTTTAATAAAGAATGTTTTTACGTTATGTTGGTAATGATATTGTAAATGATCAAAGATCATTCTATCTTTTTCAAGAGATAATTCGACTTCAGAGATAATTCATTATACAGTTCAAGAATATTTTATATAATTTTCCTTTCATTACGATTTTTTTAAGCAGAACTTAATGTAACTTACAATTTTCTTTTTCTATGGTTTCATTTTGTATTTGCCTGTAGTCTACGGCCCTTTGGCAACACACATACCTGGGGGAAATTTTCCTATGCTGTAAAATTCTTTTCGACATTTTGAGAACTTTCTTAAGGGGAAGGATATGTTATGTTGTGAGTAAAGTCCACCTGGACGAGTGGTTATCTTTCCGTAAGGTGGGAGTGTGAGAGGTCGAGTCAAACAGTATGTGTTGTGCCCTGGAGCCGTCTACATCTAACTCTTTTTACTACATGTATAAATAAAATTCCGAATATATCATTTGAATTAATAATTTGGTGTTAATATTTATTTGTTATGTATGTTCCTTACATAACAGATAGACACGAGACCAAGAATTTCCTGAAATTTGAAACAGATTCCTGTCTAAGAATTTTTAAATTCGGAGCAAAAAAGTCATCAAAATGGTAAAAGTTTAAAGGAAATAGGTTTTAACTTTATGCCTTTAATTAACACTGACCCGTGATAAACCCACCAAATAATTTGTTATCTAGAAGGAAGAACTCATACTAGCTGCTCGAATATTACAAAGGAAGTATAGGTACAAATTAGGTAGGAGGGAAGAAAAGAGGCGAGGCTACAAAATACTCTCTAGCAACCCTTTAGATAAGTGATGGATTTACATATTCTTTGGAGAAAACCCTTTTGGCGAAATCCCTCGAAACAAGTACGGTTCAGAGAGCCTAAAGATGATAAATGATAGAAGATGAGAATATTTGGATAGAAATAAAAGGGTAAAGAAAAAGCAAGCTGAACTAAAGTCATGGGCGGATCAAAACCAATCGATTCGAAAAAGAAGGAGAGTGTGTAGGGAAATATTCGAAGGAGTAAAATTATTGTAGGGTTAGTTTTTGTTTTCTAAATAAGGATATTCCTAATCAGTTTTCCAGAAGCAATCGATAAAGGATACGAATTATAATAACAAGCATGTATTACTAACCACTTCACACATTTATCATGGATAGTAGACGAAATGCATCACTTCCTTTTAAATCTAATATTACTATTTAATAATTAAAAATGCTTACTGAAGATACCATACTTAAGCGGAACTCAAGAGGTGAACACAGAAAAGTGTATACACTTAGAGTTCTGTTGATGACGGCGTTTAGCTGAACCGGTTCAAAAAAAAAAGGTCTTCTGAATCAATAACGATTATCGACGGTATGCTTTATCGATTAATATTAACTTGCGGCAATGTGGAAGGTCACTAAGACAGTCACAAATAAACTGCAGACGTTCATAAATAACTCGTATGATTTTTTGGCCAGAAAGAAACAAACGAGGAGCTCTGAAACATATGCGAAGAAACCCCAGTAGCAGAAACATTAAAGAAAAGAAAGGATATCAATCAGTCTATAATAATAAAAAGGAACCCGCAAGATAAATAAAGGCCATTGAAAATAAATAGAGGGGAAAACATGGAAAGGTCCACCGAGGCTAAAAATCGAGTCAGGTGCATGGAGATCCTTTGTTTCGGGCCAACGTCAGCCACGATTACTAAATTTGTCTTGATCACTCGGCTTTAAGAATTATTGGTTAAGCAAAAGGGATATTTTTAATTTGAAAACGCTCTAGAGTTCTAGAGATAATTCTTCATTTAAACTGCAGCAATAAAAAACATCTAAGTTTAATCATAAAATAGTAAATGCCTTTGGATATAGAACCAGATTACACCTCTAATGCTTATTCTTACCGATAATTTCTATATTTTTTCACTATCATCACACATGTTTACCACATCGGTTAGTAAACAATTTATTTCAACCCTTGTACTTAGAGATAGCAGATTAGACTTTTAAAATACAAAAAGAAACCAGATTGCGTTCCCTACTCGTTTAGTATCAGTGACAAATTATTTTGTTCTAAAGTCACACAAGACCTTGGTTGTCTAGGGACCAATTTGATAAGAGAACAAGGCTCTAAAATAAATGATATTCCTACAGGCGCTTCCCTTTCTAAGTATAAAGATAAGCAGAATGAAGAATTTAACCACGACATAACCCTAGGGATATTGAGCCCGACATTAAACCTAAATTTTAAGGCCGCAAGACAAAATTATCAACTTGTTTTTACTTTTTCGTATAAAGAGAAAAAAAATTGTGATGACGCGAAAATTCGTTTTTGATTTTAAGGTCCCCTGAAATGGGTTTTAAAAAATGTTTGTCTATTGTCTATCTATATAGTCTGTGCAAACGCATGGTGCCTATACTACTGGGCCGATTTTGACGAAATGTGGCATACATGTTAAGTAAAATCATACCGCGAGGCGAAATCAAGAAATAAATTTTTGCTCCAAATTTGGAGGCACTACTCCCTGAAAACTCTGAAAATAATATTTCTCGAAAACAGTTCCGACGATTTATATTAAAACAATACTTTTCCTACTATAGGTAGTGAGGAAAAGTAAAAATGCTAATAAACAGGTCAAGTGTGTGCTAGTCAGCACACAGCGAGGGTCCGTAGGCCACACTGTATAGTGTTTAACTGTAAAGTGTATAAACAGTGTTTTTTATAATGCTAAAAAGCTTACTTTGAACTATCCTAAGGGTCTGATATTCTCAAAACACACTCTGATAAAGTATTTTATTTAAACCGGACTACAACTATATAAATACATCGAAAAGACCATAATTATGAAAAAAAACGTATTTTGTCAATAAAAAAAAAAAAAAAAAAAAAAAATTTCGAAATTTCCAAAAAGGGAATCTTTATTTTTGGTCGAAGAATGTTCAGGAATTTTTTCAGACTTTTCGCACTTCACATAAGCGAGATAGAGGGGGGGGGGGGGGGGGGCACGTTTCACACCCACTTCAAACTTGCCTACGCTCACCCTATCAAAGTTATAACCAAAAAATTATATATTTTTGTAATCAGCTCAACGTACCCTTTCATATGACCCTAACTCTCTATGCAGCTAACGGTTCTGCAACAAATGAAAAAACAATTGTCACCCATTCAATTATTGCAGCTGAAGGCCCGATTACTCCAAGGCCCGCCGTTTGCACCCAGAAAAACTCAAGACAGCCAAACTTGAATTTCAACACATGGTTGACCTTGGAATTTGCCGACCTTCAATGATCTGGTCCACTTCACATAACTCCTAAAAAAGATGGATCTCGGAGACCATGTGGGGACTAATTATGTATTGTGTACAAATTCAACCGAGGGGTCAAGATCATATTGTGACGTATCTACAGGAAAACTCAGACCCTTTTTACCAGTTTCATTCTGAAAAAATATCTTTAACTCACTTCATAACTTATCACAATTGATGAAGATAAATAGAGATATTGATGAAAATAAATCTGATTTAGTTGAAAAAGTTTCTGGGATCTAGGATCGAGATTTTTTCATCATGATTTTCTACAATATCTACAAATAATAATTAAACATAAATAAAGCAGAAATGTTATTCGAACAAACATGATTCAATATATAAGTTATATAAGAGTTATTTTTTAAAGAAAAATAAATCTATCATGAATATTATACAAAATTAAATAAAATAGAAACCTAAATTAAGACGAAACCCTAATTAAAATTAAAGCAAGACAGTTTGAAACCGAATGAATAATTCAAAATAACAGATATAAAATATAATTTCATTGAATAATATTATCGTAAGAAAATATTGAATATTTATAAAGCTTCGATAATAACTAATTAGTATACCTATTGAATATCTCCATTTTAAATACTAGCTCTAGCTTAATATACTTTTAACACACAGGCAAACAGGTTTAGCGCAGAACATGAGGTAAAATCTAAATTAACTGCAACTCTGTCTTTACAGTCTTTGTTAAATGAGTTTTAGTGCATTGACAAGTCGAAAAAATATGGTGGGATTTTTAAGATCCTGAGCTCTCATCGTTATCCTACCCCCATTTTAGTGATGATTTTCCCACGCTGTCAACGCTCTAAAACTCAATTAACACAGACTCCAGTGGATGCTACTGGACTTGAATCTATATTTTAAGACATTTAATATGCACAACTACAAAGCCATCTTTGAAGAGGCAGTTTTTAAAAATAAACTTGACAAACCTTTTCAAACACATAGTGTTACAGAATGCCATAATATCTAAGTTAATTTATTATAATTTTTTTTTTGCTGTTTCCTTTAGGTGATCAACGCATAATTAGGTTATTACAGGACGAGGGATCCAGCCACTTTACTCATCTACTGGATGTCAGTGTGAAGCAAGCTTCACCTCTCTGACATTCCAACTCACCAGTAATAAGACAATTATTTGTGTCTTAACATCCCTCACCACTCTGAGAATCGAATAAAGATTATTATTTCTTCTTTAAGTTGTGGTTTCAAAAAGAAAACCTTCTTGTCGAGTAAACTAAATCTTAATTAGATTATTAATAATTATCTGATTCAATTCCTTGTTGTAACAGTAACATTTTGTCAGATATTTCCCACTGTTAAACCCTTGAACTTATCAACGTTAAAATGAATTAAACACTGTAATAAAGGATTCCTACCTGAGAAAACATCTAAATTATAATAAGAAAAAAATGAACTCAATTATAAAACCTCAATTCATTGCTAACATGAGAAAATATTTCTTCTTGAAATAACATATCAAGATTAAAAACAAATAATGCATATTTGCAAAGATAACAGACTTTCTCACCTGATAAAGAACAAGAGGAAAGAAGCGTGCACAACAGATAAGATAACATTCTATTGAGAATCATAAGAAAATTTGTAAATATAATATGAAGATTGTTACCATTGATTTCCAAAAATAAAAAAAAATAAATAAATAAAAAAAGGAATGCATGAGAAAAAGAAAACTTGAGTAACATAATTTTTCGCCAAATAACTTAATACTGCTGATATTCGACGCAGAAGTTTAGAAATTTTAATCTAATAAACTATATATTATACGTTGAAATAACACATACATATTAAGTATTATTATTTAATTTTAATATCAGGAATTTTATGATATAAACCAAGAGGATTAGTGCAATGATTTCAAAATGTAGCAATATTATTACTAATTTTGAGAGTACTTTTCAGGGTTAAGGGGACATCCCAGAAACCCGTATGCTTTTGGTAGTTCGTAGTTCGTCTGTTGCATCTTGGTTCATATCTCATGACCTATTTATTGTAGCTAGAAATTTGAAATCTGGTACTCAAGTACAACATTTTTGCCAAAAAAACAGGAAAATATTGAGAACTTCACAACACAACATTTGTGCGATCAGCGAGCAACGGCCAACTGGTCGCAAAAAAAAATTATGTTTTGAACTTTTTTTGTGGGGTATCATTATAAAAGTATTTAAAAGTAGATCACAAATATATAACGCGTTTTCAAAATGGTGGCCATAATACTCCCAAAATAACCAAAAAAGTCACCCCTTCACTAACTCATAGGACTTGTACTAAAAATTTGAAAAAAAAAAACCTAAACATACATCTTTGTAGACTACAGACATACGATATTTCCGGGAGTTCATTTAAAAGCAGAAATTTAGAAAAATTTCGGTGCACGCAACCATTGTTAACCATTTTTTTTATTTTTTGTAAATTTTGAGTGGGTATCAGTTTAAAGGCATTGGAAAGTGGGGCACGACATATAATTATAATACGATTTATAATTATACTTTTGGACAACCACAGTTGAGGTGGTTAATAATTGCCTGAATTATCATATTTTTTAAGAAAAAATAGTCTGCAAATTAGTGAGGCACCTAGGTTCCTCTTGTCCAGTTATTGAACAGTCAAATGCCATTTGGGCCTGTTTCAATTCCCGAACGGAGTCTAACTTATATTATGCAATATTGAATTTGCGTAGAGAATTAAAATTTATATGGTACCATCTGTGGGCGGGCTATCTACAAAATACCATCCATATTCCTTCAAAATCGGACGTGTGAGATATGGAGGCTCGCAAAATTGTCGAAGGACAGACCGATCTTCCGACGCGAAGCCAATGTGTCCAGATGTATAAAACGGGTTTTGTCCAGGACATTTTTAAATAGGATAACAAAATTATCTCAATACTTCCCTTATCTCAAGTAAGTTCAGAAAAAAAATCATATGAGCTGAGATTTAAAATGGTAACTTGTTTTTACTTTTTTTATATTTTCTCATATACATATTATAAAGAGGGATTATTGTGATTGGAAACAAATTCGATTTTCATGGATTTGCACATTTAATATCTTCTTAGGCCATCTGCCATATTTAGAGTATGGGCATTTTATTTTTCATATTTTTCTCAACAAACCCTTCTATTTGATACCCATATCATGGGCATGGATTAAAAATAACTAGCTCGCCATCTTAGGCTGTACGTATGTATATTGGATTTAGAATGACGTCACTTAGCTAACCATGCAATGTCATCCAAACTAAACGTGTATGCAAAACTTTCAATTCAATCGGTGGAGGATAACTGCTTTAAAATTCAGTATTAAGCGTTGACCCGAACATACATACATACAAACATTGCAAGTTAAATAAAAGCTTTTTAAAAAGCTGCTGTCTATGGTCTGCGCTACAAAAAACCATAATGAAAAATCATTACCCGAGGGAAAATTGATGGATTAATTTATCTCTAATTTGAAAATTATACTTTATAAGACTGAAAATAATAACAAAACAAATTCTAAAATTAAGTCCATTTAAATGTAAGTTTAACAGAATGCCATCCTAAGTTAAGTCATAATAAGATGAGTGAGCACGTTTTAAAGAAGGCTGCCAGGCTGAAGGTAAATTATTTATATACATAAATACATATGTAGAAAGTATCAATACATATCTCGGAAAAAGTTGAAATTACTGTCACATTACAATGCACTCTTTCATTAGCTCTAATAAAAAGCGTTTAAGCTTTTGCGATTTTCGCTGAATCAAGCTAAAAGATAATGACTTCAAACGAATTTCCGACTCTCCCGGATTGAATAAGCAACCATCTGATAGGAATCAGCACAAGCCTGAATAAACCACGACAGAGAGCGATCGTGTTTTTGAATGTCAGAATTATAGCAATATAAAAGGAAGATAAACATTATAAGGTTATCTGTTGGGCATTAATCTCATATAAGCAAAAACAGTAATAATTATAAATATTAAAGAATGAGTTCGCTTTACTTTAGCATCTTTATTTTACAAAGCCGGCTTTTAACTACTAGTGGTCATCTCCAGTCCCAGACGAAATAAATCGAGCGATAACAAACTTATGAGTATAAGCTAAAAGTATAAATTTAAACTTTTAAAAAGTTGTTCATATAAATATTTTTGTAATCGATCGATATATTTTATCTGGCTCTAAAGATTGCCTTTTGTGGTTGAAAGCCGGCTTTTAGTAGAGAGCCGTCTTCCTTTATTTTTAATCATGTGACTCATCTAAAAAAAAGTAATATTTACAGGTATACTCTAGAATCTAGAACCCTTGACGCACACAAGACCGGTTCGAATTGCCCTGACAACACCCGGACATATTTCGAGACCAAAACTTAAGCAAAATCGTCGAATACGAAAGGGCGGGGGGAAAGAGACAAGTATCCGAGAGGATCTTGAATTAAACGATGCCTACCGATTAATAAAAAACAGTTCTGCCACCGACAAAGATCAGCTTGAAATATAAATCTATACTGTGCTATTCTTTGAAGCCAGAAATAAATGTTCGCTATGTCTAAAATACTTATTAGTAAATATTACTTTAAAAAATCCGAGGATTGGTCCGATGATCAATCTAAAATAAAAACTAACGAATTGCCTAAAAATAATTTAAAATATTGTCAGGATTTCAGAATTGACTCAGTTTATTATCTGCAATATAATTAAAATACTATCAAATTCATTTATTTAACGCGGAGTAAATTTTGTTGGTTCCCAAACCTTAAAGAATCTTATCACTTACTTAGGGGTTACGAGAGAAGTAGTGGGTCTTATGGAATTCGTATTGATGGAAGAGCCATAAATCTAAATTTTCTATTATATAAAAATTGGTGGGATTCCCGAGAAGTGATACACACATGAAAATCCCTGTTTAGTACCTAGCACAACTTAGTAGAAGGAATCAGCACTTTCTTTAAATGTTTCCTTTCTCTATTATAGTGCTATGTGAACCCTGTAGTAATAGTTCTTAATGATAATGAGGATCCTTAAGGGTAAGAAGAAAGAAGACTAATTCAAGTAGTGTGGCAACGTTTCGGCTCCACGAGCCATTTTCGAGCCTCTATCCTATATAAAATTTAACATCCAGTTGAAAAAACTGTGAGTTAGAGAGTAGTTAATTAAAAAATGAGTTTCCTTGGGAGAACTAGTTGTTCACCACGTCACATTCCATCGTATTACAACATATTTAAGTTTGACTGATATTCTCTTAAGGAATTAAGTAAAATCTACTGACATCTAGCAACAACTATAAAAAACAAACTAATAATACTAAACATAAACAAAAAACCAACAAGAAGTTTAAACAATTTGAACATTTGTAAAAAGTTTTAAAATATAACAAATAGGAAGGCGAGAGGCCGATTCCTTTCTCTTTCTCCTACTGCTATCTAGTGCTAATAACTTTAACACCTTTGACACTTCTTCCCCGCCTTATTATTGCTGCCGAGCTTACCGAAGGTAGCAGAAGCTATATATATAGTTCTGAAGAAAGAAAATTTGTTATGTCTTTGATTTCAAAAATGGGGAAGACACATAAAAATTCCACAGAAATCAAACCATACGGATATCTACTTTTGCGTTGCATCTCTCTTACCTAATACTGAGCTATGAAGGAGAAAACTCAATGGTATAAGAGTGATGTGACGTGACTCTCTTTTCCTCTTGAAATACAATATTATTTTAATCTTTATGCATGAATTGCAATTAATTTTAACCAGGGTTCCCACAAATTCTCAAAAGAAAGATTTCAGGACATTCCCAGGACAAAATCATAATTTTCCAAGACACTCCCGGCATTTGAACCGATAAAAATCAAAGGCTTTTAAATTTTAATTAGAGATTATTGGTATACAAATTAAAGAATCTCATGTATATTATAGTATAAGAAAATCCCCAACAATGGGAGGCTGGATGAGACCAAGATTTCAATTATATAAAAATCTCGAATATAATTATATTTCATCGAAATAACACATAGTTTGTTGGACAAGAATAAACAAATACCTGAAGTACATAACATAGTAACCTCAGGTTATATTAAAACACGCAAATTCCAGAAGACGTTTATTATTACTACCAGGATTTTGCTTTTTAATATTTATTATTTTAAGAAAGTCAAAAGTAATGATTAGTATCTATATCGAGATAAAAATGAGAGAGAATGATGCTTACTTATTATTACACAGAGTAAAAAAATAAAATAAACGCAAACACACTAGTTCTAAATTAATCGGATAATCCATCTGTTCCACCTAAGTCAAAAACATGTTTACGTGCCAATATATTTTATTTAAATACACATGTTAAAAAAGGAATATGAGAAAGAGCCAAACGTATTAACCCAAATGTATTTGTTTTTATTTCTTGGCTAGTTCATTGAGAGTTAGTTTTTTTTTCTTTTTTACATACAAATTAACTAAGACCTGAAGCGAATCAATTTTTATTTGCGTTTCCCATTAAACCTCAATGAACGGACTCGTTAAATACAAAACAATAAAAAGCATGTTGTCATTGGAGGTACGTACCAAAAATAGGAAGGTCAAAAACATTTTTAATAACAACTTAAGACTAAATCGAACTTGAATAATTCGTAAAATTGTCTGTAACAGGTTGGTGCTATTTTTAAGGTTCCCTAGGTCTTCCTCAAAACCCTTACGCCGAGGGAAATGTGTCTGTCCGTCGCACGTTGGTTCGTATTTCCCGAACCGTTCAAGCTATGGAGTTGAACGTAAAACACAGGCACAACTTTTTGTTTTTATCTTCTTTTGATTTCTGACATACAGGAAAAAATCGGTCCGAGACAACTCAGACAAACTTTCTCATATAAAAGTTCATAATTACTTAGCTCAGTGTTTCCAATTTATTAGTTTTGTATGCACATTTAATTATTATTGAACATTTCATGAATATTTACCATAAAAATAACTTCCCCTGCGCGGGGAATCGAACCCGGGCTCTCTCCGTCCGCGTTTTAAGCTATTTTCTCAGGAACTATTTTTCCCGGGATAACGGCTTATATCGTTAGATCCGTATTTAAATGGGCTACATTTTAGAATTTTTTAATCAAAATCGTCGGAACCGTTTTCGAGAAATAATTTTTATTCACGTATTTTCAGAGTTTTTGGGGGGTAGCGCCCCCAAATTTGAAGCTAAAATTCATTTTTCGATTTCGCCTCGGGGTATGATTTTTCTGAACATGTATGCCAAATTTCTTCAAAATCGGCCCAGTAGTTTAGGCTCCAGGCGTCTGCACAGACGACAGACGACAGACATTTTTTAAAAACCACTTTTTTGGACTCAGGGGACCTCAAAACGTGTAAATCCATCAAAATCGAATTTTCGCGCCATCACAATACTTTCTCTTTATATGAGAAAGTAAAAATATAGATAAGTTAAAAATACACACACACACACACTGTTGGTTAGGAGTAAATTAAAAACGTGTGAAATAAATAAAAAAAAAAAAAAAAAAAAAAAAATCGAAGAAAGTCACTCTTCATAAAATCTCCTGCTTGTTCTTAAATGAAGATTTATTGTATCAGTAACTTTTTCTCCAAAATGTACCCTGTACAGTACACCCAAAAAAAAAAAAAAAAATCTAAAATCGACAAACTTTTGACAATTCAAGAAAAAAGTATTCTTTATCACTCGCACGCCCCAGCCATCACCATTTAAACCATTATAAAATGTATCTCTTCACTACACAAAAACTTCTGCTTGCATCAGGTTGAAATTTTACATACATGTTTCAATTTTACAGTAGTATTATTATTTTTTTAGATGATTTAAGTGAAGTTTTATTAAAATCGTCAAGTTAGAACGTAAGATATTTATGAACATTGTTTTCTCTAAGTTTAGGTCTATGTTAATAGTTTTAGCGACCTCTAACGCTGTTGGTTTTACTAAACAATTTTACTTATAAAAAATGTTTGCCTCATATCGAATAGATGAAGTTAAAAAAAAGTCCCGTCTTAAAATTAAAATTTAAAATGTTCAACGCTTGGGCGCTTGGTAAAATGAATATGTGTACCAAATTTCCCCAAAATCAGTCAACTTTTACTTAAGTTATCGTCACACGTTTCCGACACACACACAGACACGGTGTGTATTTCGTTGAATGTAGGAAGCTCATTTTAATTAAACATTTTTAAAAGTGTTCATCAGGCTCTTGTTTACGCTTCGTTTTCTATTTTAAGCAGAGTCAAATTTGTTTGCCTAAATATCTCAAAAACTATATTTTTCGGGAAAACAATTTATAGGTGATATTCTTATTTAAACGGACTACATTCTTGAATTTTTTAATCAAAATAATTTCTAGAAAACATTATCTTTTCTGAATCTGTAAGACAAATTTTAACGAAATCGGCACAGGATATTAGGCGGTACGCTTATGCACAGACTACATAGAAAGACAATATTTAAAAATCACCTTTTTGGACTCAGAAGACCCTTTAAACATGTAAATCCATCAAAATCTTATTTTGCGCCAGAATTATTTTTTATCAGAATACTTACTCTCTATAGGTACACACCTTATGACATATTGGACGATGAAAAACTAAACACTGTGTATGACAAAGTAAAATACAAATTATGAACTACACCGGGTGAAATTCATTATCACATATAGATTCACTAATGCAAATGTGTAGGGCGACATACGCAAAGCACGTGTGGCTCTGCAGGTTAAAATAGACGCATAGGGAGGAGACAATAAAGGCTCATAGATCAGGGTGAGATGGATCCGTGGGGTGAGTATATATAGTCGGTACACTGTCGGTCCTTATCCATACATCAATCTTAGGCTCGGCAACCAACAGGAGGAGACTGATTTATCTTCTCCAACAGCGCTAATTAAACCCATTCGTTATAGCAGGGCACGGCCAGCAACTGCGTACACACACCCCAGTGCACCAACAATTCATTTCAGCCTTGTTTTTCAACAATTCAATACCGGCTGCGAGTAACTAATCAGCCTTCATACACCAACCCTGGTATTGTTTAAAACAATTATCTTATTATTTTTTAGTAAACTTAAAGAAAAACATTGAAAACAAAATGTATTATTAAAAATATATTAAAATAATTTGTATTAGTTTACCAAAAAATAATAGGATAATTGTTTATGAAGGTTGATTAGTTAACATGATTAAATAACGATTAAAGTTAACCGTTAATCAGTTACAAATGAGTCCTTATCAAGAGCCTTAGAGAATGATTCTCGGTAATAAGTTCGATACGTCGGGAATCATAAAATTCCTGCCACGATCTTCTGCGGAAGATCTAGATTTATTAAAGCTAATCAATTCTAGTAATTTTATAGGATTTTGGTTAATGATAAAAACATCCTCAAGTTTTAAGAAATTTAAAATTAATCGGAAGTCACCATCAAAATAAATCATCATAGAATTGCCAGACCACGTAATATAGAGGAAAATCACCCATCAAACTTGTATTAGCATAAACCTGATTAAAAAGGACCGGGAAAATTTTAGATAAAAGATTAGAAAGGTAACAGAGTAGGACAAGACAAAGTGAGAATCGACAAACGTATCAGGTGGGGAAGAATGAAACAAGAAACAACGGTCTGTAACGTTACACCGTACCCAACATCTGAGTACTAACCCAGCTTAAAATCTAACAACAACAACCCCATCTTCCCTCTCCTACCGACTTCAAATTACAGGCATTTTGATTTACTAATAACACTGAGAATTAAGTCCAACGCAAAATAACAATTTATAAAAGGTCGACAACATAAAACCACTGCAAATAGAACACAAGTAAAAATAGTACGTCAATGAAATAGTATTAAGGTGAATTAGTGTGGCCCATAATTCCTCGCGTCCTATACTATTGGACGACTGGTCACGAAAGTATAAAATAATGCGGTGCCACTGGGAATTAAAAACGTGTTTTTTTGGACCAGTTTCGATTTCCAGTGAGGAAAAATTTAATGTTACGGTTGAAATTAATGTAGGACCAACATCAGTCGACTAATTATGACCTATCATCCAAATTTCATTACACCGGACAAGTAGTTTTGATTTAAGATATGGTGCAAAAATTGTGCTATTTCGCAAAAATTGAGCGACTAACTGACGGAACGATAAGAGATCAAAAAAGTTTCCTGATGTCTGAAAAGGAATTTTGTCAAGGAATTTTTGGTATTCGGAACATAAAAATATTTGTTCTTCAGAATGATCTTATCTTCAGTAAGTTCTAAATCTAAAATTAACCCTATATATAACCCCAACAGGCAGTCACTTACCTAAATAATCTTTCATAAAGTATAAATTATATATTATAATTTAATAAAATTTAATTTTAATTAAATTTTAAATTGTTTATTCAGTATTAAAACATATTTTAAAAAATCTTTTTTTTTGGGGGGGGGGGGGGGGGGGCATGAAGCTACGACAGCACTTAAAAGAAAGGGATAAGCTCTTTCAAGGGTTTCGTTGGTTTAAACAAAAAAAAACCCTTATAATTTCGTTTCTGAGTCAGTCTGTCACCCTGTACGGTTCCAATAACTTTTGAATCAAAACAGATCTATTCTATGTGACACGCACACAGAAAAAAATATAATAAAAATAGCCATGTCACAAGATTTATTAAATTTTTGAGTGGGGTATCAAATAAAGGCATTAAAGAGTAAATTACAAAAATATATATCACTTAAGGAAAATGTTTTAAAAAAATGTTGAGAGAGTTTAAAAGTTTATTGTGCATTTTTTTATCGGCAGTTCCTCTGAAGATTAATAATTTTATGTTCACAATACCAACGAATCCCTTTTATTAGAGTGAAGAAGAGATTTCATTCCTTTTTACAACAGCTTGAGCCCGATTTACTTTAAGGATTAATGCTATTTTATACAATTAAGAAGATGGACTACTAAAATGTTGGAATAAATTAATCTGCAAAGAATAATAATAATGAATAATGTGTTGTACTTAAGATAATTTATAATTGTTATTCAGTATAATCTTTAGTAGGGCGATGTAAATAACAAGTTATAATGGAAGGCATTCACTGGTTGGGGTAAAGTAATTAGTTTATCTAAATTCTACCATTCATGACAGAATTTATCATGAGCTTGACAAACATTATGCGAGTAACTTTCCGTTTATCTAAATTACGATGCAAGTTCGACTAAATATAGACTTTAATTTAAAACGTACAGTTGTTGAATAAAATGTTAGGTTTTAAATAGTATGCAATGTTCTTAGATTATTTCAGCGTGGTAAAAAACAACGAATTACTTAACAAATCATTTACATAAAACAATGAAAATATTGTTTTCCCTACCAGGCAAGAAGTGAAATATTATTCGTGTCGACTAAGAAACGCCTGAATAATTTGTATACTACATGTAACTTAATTAGGTGTTTTAATATAAGTTTTAAGTTTTAGTTAAGCAAGAAAAAAATTGAACATTCATAAACCTTCTATCTTCAATTTAGACAGGTAACATGCTCAAAAAAGTACTATATTCTACGAATTCAATAACTAAGTATTTAATCCCCTTTCATTCATATTTATAACACCGTTATTATAATTAAAAGTTTTATCATTCAATTTACAATTTAATTTCCAAAAAATACAACGAGACTGCTGTTGGACAAGATAACATAATTACATTATGAAGTCTCTTTTAATAACAAGCTTAAAATTCAATATAAATTACATCTAAACCACCATGGTGTAGCACCAATCACAAGAAGTCTAAGCTCTCTCCTAAAATAACAAACTTAAAATATACAATTTAGACCTAAACCAGCAAGAAGTAGCACCAATCCCTCCCACTACCAACACATTTTAGTAATGATCATAAAAAAATAATTGATACACCCTTATTAGCCCGAAATCACCCTCTATAAGGACTCGACCGATCCATTCGTTTAAAATCTATCTATTTTTTGTTATAATACATTCCCCGCCTCAATACTCTAGTCTAGTAATACCCCTTTCTTCCTTATCTATCTAAGAAGTTTTAAAAAATACGAGACGCGAACTGAGACGCTAGATCGACTACTATCGGGTAGGCCACGGGTGTCGTTGTCGTAGTCTACCCTGCCGCGCGGTTTCGTTCATTTCAGTACTTGAGGAAAACCGTGATGCACTGTCCTGCGCCTCTCACGCCTCAATGTGCGCCCGAGTTTATCATTCTACCTGCTTTAATGTTATTGAACATAAATAGAAATATTCACGCCAAAAAACTGTTCACTGGATTATATTAATAAATTCAATAAGCAATACCAGTGTGGCTACCATGGCTACTGAAATTTATTTTTTATTTTTGTGAGTTGAATATTGACTCAGTGTTTTTTTTTTTTTGTAAACGCATAAAAAATATATAGGTAATATATATATTGTACGAGTGGTAGAGGGAAATTTTACCTTACTTATTATTTATTATCTTAGAAATTAAATTCCTACGTGGTACTCGCCCACATAAAAATAGCGACCCCGAAAAAGAAAATATCCGTTAGTTAAATTACATTTTATTTGTCGAATCGGTCAAAATTGTTTATTTTAATCAAAATTTAACTTAAACTGTCAAAGTCCTAAAATAGACTGCCAATTAGTGTGGCACATAGCTTCCTCGCATACTATTCACGTACTTTATTGATTTTATACTTTTTCAAAAACCATTATTGTCTAAAAAAAAAAAAAAAAAAAAAAAAAAAAAAAAAAAAAAAAGATAATTATTTGTCAATTTTACCCCCTCAAAACTAGAAATAACACAAAATAGAACATAACAAAAATGAATGTACTATGTAAGAGCTTTTCAACGATATACATCAATTATAAAAGATTAACTTTAAAATTTGTACCCCTGTTCTTTGAGGTACCAAAATTATATTTTTAAAAAACAAACAATACAAAAGGGCATTAATTAAACTAATAAATAAATATAAATAAGAAACCTAATAACCAAAAATTATTTAAACCCTTTAACCTACAACCAAATTAAAAATCGGTACAAAAGTACGTGTACAACATTTTTTAAAAATAATCCAATAAAATAGCTTTAATGTACATATCAAGGCCTTTTAAATGATATACGACACAATATTAAAAACCAAAAAAATGGCCACGTTACACGGCACACGGGAAAAAGTTCTCTTATGTTCTCAGCAAATAGGATGAACTAATGAAAAAAAATATAATCCATTTAAAGAGCATTAGTGTGAGATTCAAGCGCCTCAATCAGAAATAAAATCGGTTAACTATTATAGAAACTATGGCCATTCAAAGACAAAAAAGGAAAAAAATAAAACCAAAAAAATACCAAAATTATCACCTTCTAAGGCACAACGGATGATGATACGACCAAAAGTCATAAGACCAAAGTTGTAGATCTTTTAAAATCAGTTACCGTTGGTGCTATCCGTTTTCCAATACGACTTACCGTTTAACCGCAATAAGCCCCCAAAACAGCCTTTTTTATTTTTTTAAGGGGGGAAGGAGAGGGAAAAGGGTACTTTTTATAATTATTTTGGTTCACAATATGGACGTTGCGCGTCGAATATCGCAAACCGCAAGTGTCTAGCTCTTCTGGAAGTGGGTAAACATTAATGTCAGTCAGTGAGCCAGTTAGCCATGCGGCATTATAGCATATTGACATATTAATTTAGCACGATTTAAAGTGCGCAGATGGTTGAATATAGGCGGGTGCTATATCAGCGGGCTACTTTCGACAACCCATCCAAATTTCATAAAAATCCGATGATTTTACTTTTAAAGATATAGGTGTAAATAAATGTATGTTTGTGAGCATGTGGAAGATAAACAAATAAGCGCAGAAGGTTGAAATTTATATGGGACCAACAATGGGCTAAGTATTAGCTACTAACTAAATTTAATTAAAATCGGACAAGTAGTTTTTAAGATATGGTGGTTCGCAAAAATTGAGCGACAGACCAACAGACAGACACGGGACCAAGAATTTTCCCTGATGTCTAAAACGGATTTCTGTCTTGGAATTTTTGAAAAAGGAGATATCAAATATTTTCGTTCTTCAGAACGATCACATAGCTTCCGTTACCTCCGGTAAGCTCGGAAGCAAAAATTTTATTTTATTACCTAAAACAAATATTAGTATTTATTTTAGTCTCTAATTTTTAAATAGAGTAATAAAATTAAAAAAAACCTCGAATTTTAACTTTAATTTGAGAATGGCCAAACAACAGCAAACAAGCCACACCGAAGAAGCTCTCGTGGCGGAATTAAAGAATGATATTCGCGAGTTAAGAGCTGCTGCCAAATATTAAGAAGTATGTTAGATGACATTGACAATACGTATAATTACAATTTATTATATATAAACAAACCTGCATTACTAAGTAATGATAAATGTAAATAAACCTGGATTTCATTGTTTTGACATATTAATGTAACATATAAATAAAGAGTTGTTGTGCTTGTGTTCCAACTATTAATAAAGCTATGAAACTATTTTATTCGATAATAAAATTAGTATTATAAAACATGGTGTCAGGTAATTAAAAATACGTAAAATGCCTCCAAAAAAGCCAAGAAAGAAGAAGGAGGATGAATTGGAAGAGCTGCGAGAAAAAATTAAAGAACTGGAAGAAGATAATGCAGCTAGAGCGGCTAAAGAGCGACACAGTAAATCTCCACGTGAAAATCAGCCTGAACTAATAATAATTATGAATAATAATAAATAATAAATAATATATAATTAATAATAATTAATAATAAATTAATAATTAATAAATAATAATTATTAATAAATAATAATAATAATTAATAAAGCTATGAAACTATTTTATTCGAAAACTAACTGGATACCCGTGCTTCGCTACGGAGTGTTATATTAATTTGAAACATTTAAATTATTTAACTATGCGAGAATATCTAGATTCTCTCCCTCCCACTTATTTCTATACCCTCTTCTCTTTGATAAGATAATTTGCAAATATTCTAAATTTACCCCGCTCCTAAATGAAAATATTACAAAACTGTACATAACAACTATTACTGTACTCTTAAAGAGCTTTTCAACAAAATTGCTTCATAAAGGGTATTCATTACTTTGACCCCGTATCATCAAATCATCAAATTGGGATAAAACTGTAAATTTGTATAAAAGATATACTCTCATACGGAAACTCTTATTTTTTTTTTTATAAGATATAGCTATATTTTTCCATTTTACCCCCCTTCTAAGTGAAAATATGATAAAACTGTACATAACAACAATTACTGTACTCTTAAAGAGCTTTTCAACGATATGCATCATAAAGGGTATTAATTACTTTGATTAATTACTTTTGATATTCATTACTTGTACCCCGTACCCGTTTGTACCAATATTTAAATTTTAAAAATTCATGTAGACAGTGATTTTCCCCTTGCTTTGAAGGTTAAGTATGCAAATTTTCTTCGAGATCGGACTAAAACTGTAGATTTGTATAAAGAACATACACATATGTATATATATATATATGGCCGCCATCTTGTATCAAAACGCCCACTTGGTAAACCATTTATCAAAAGTTTCTACTTTCATAAAAGGAAGCTAACTTCTAAATTGCAAGGTTCTAGTGCAATTGGTTCTGGAGATATCGTCTTGTCGAATTTTTTATATAAATGGCCGCCATCTTGAATCAAGAAGGTGGATTTTAAAAACATTTCTTAGCGAGCACCTAGGAGGTAAGAGGAACACACCTACAAAATTTCATGGTCGAGGTGCGATGTGTCAGTCAGTGAGTGGTATTTGGATTTTATACATATAGATTAGTATAATAAAACAAAGTATTAGAATTAGGGTATACAAGCCGGAAACATACAAGAAGCCGGTCAAAAGCTATGGCCCAGTCACAATGGAGCGACCACTGTTGGTATCACCAGGTCTTTAAAGACGAGGCTACCAAATGTGCACCACCTTTCTAATAAAAAATCAAGCCTATATATTAGGGCAGCTTGCGCGAGTGACACAACACATTCCCACTACAATCGTTTATTTATAACTGATAAGATATTGTCACGACGATTTTTAATCGACTCCGGGGCAAGTATCAGTCCTTCCGCCAACTGCCCGAGACAGCAAGAATGGCCCAGTCAATTTATTGTTATTCGCAGCTCATGGGTGCAAAAATTAATACATATACGCGCAATGTGTTAGTGTTGGTTGTTGGATTTTAGTCTTCACTGGGACATTAAGTGGCTGTTTACAGTGGCTGACGTCAAAGAGGCGATTATCGGGGCTGACTTATTAAAGCACGAAGGCATCATAATCGACCTAAAACAAAATCTACTAGCTAATTCCCACACGTCACTAACAGCCAAGGCAAAAATATGTCACGTTTTTATTCCGTTTTAATCCTCGAATTGGAGATTGACGACTGTGTGGCGATTACCCGGCGTTAAATAGAATCACCGAACCCGACCGTTATCCGGTACTGAACATCCGTGATTTCCGGAATAATAACCACGGAACAACCATCTTTTTAAACTTACATTACCACAAGGCCTATCATCAAATACCAGTGAACCCAACAGACACCGCAAAGACCGCAGTCATCATCCCGTTCTGACTATTCGAATTTCTATTCATGGGTTTTGATTTTCGGAGCACGACTACAACGATTAAGCACTACATCAATCAGGTGGTAAGAGGTTTACCTGAATGATAGATATTTTAATTGAAACACGAAGTAACTCTCAACTTAGCCAAATTCAACTTTCTGCACACAGAATTAATTTTTTTTAGGTTTCACATAAGACAAAGACGGCATATAGCCATCACCAAAGAAGGTCGAGGCCATCGACAGTCGACAAGATCACTCCTCCTCAGACAGTCCATGAGATGCAACGCTTCTTAGGAGTGGTAAACTTTTATCGCGATTTTCTACATCGCGCAGCGATCATTCAAGCCCCACACCAGCTCGACAAAAAAGAAAGACAAGAACAAGTTCTCATGGATGGGAGAGATGACATCTAACAGCGTAAAAAAGCCCTCAAACAAACAACTATCCTAGCTTCACCTGTACCCAACCTTTAAGTGCAGATCAACACAGACGCGTCTGAGAAAGGAATTGTTGCAAGCTTGGAACAAATCCAAAACAACCAACGGAAGCCATTAAGCTTTTTCTCTAAAAAAAATAACTATACAGTACATACGCAAGAGAACTCTTGGCAATCTTTAAAGCCATTGACTAATTTTCCAGTCGACAGTTTTAACAGTTGCATTTCATTTTAGAATATACAAGTGACATCCAACATGTAGCTGGACAGGATAATGTGACAGTAGAATTCTTTCTCGCGTTTCCTCACTCGAATCGTCTGTGACACTTGGGAAAATTTCGGAAGCACAACGAAAAGACAAGGAGCTCAAAACTAACCTTGCGTCTTATAAGGTTAGTCTCAACAAAATTTCATATGAATCTTCATATTAATTTCAAAATTGATAATAACAAAATTCGGCCATATATTCCAAATTTATTCAGGAAATCTGTTTTTCATACTATCCATTAACTATCACACCCAGGCATAAAACAAACTACTAAGGCGAACGATTCTATTGGCCGGACCTGAAACGCGACAGAAAATGCAGGCACGCAGTTATGTGGATTGTCAGAAATCTTAAGATTTTAAACACACCAAAACTCCGCTGTCGCCATTCGCACCAACTAATTGATCGGTTTCACCACATACATCTGGATATTGTTAGACCTCTTCCACTATGCGACGGGAAACGATATCTCCTTACATGTATTGACGGATTATGTGGTACCCGCCCACACAAGTAATATTATCTGAAACACTACTAACATGTATTAATGTAGGTGTGTTAAACAATATAGAGAAGTAAGTATAATTTTAATAAAATAAAGTTCACAACTCATAAAACTTTCAATCCATATCAATAAATCAATTACAATGATCAAACTCCAATAAATATGTTACCACAATTTGGCAAGTAAACGTCACAAAACGTAAAAGTGATTTGTTTAATGTACGTTAAATAAGTTAAACATAGTTGACTTAGTTGAAAGGCTCTAAAGCGATTTTAGTGGGAAGTGAAATTTATTCTACAAGTACACTGGCACACTAACGCGGATTGAAATCAGTTGGAACGCGGCTGTGGCTTTATCGATAAGCTGTCAAAACTCGGGTGTGAGGGTGGCAGAAGAACGTCAATAAGTGTCTATAGGGCAAGCCTTTCTGCCTGCCAGGTCTTACCCGCTGGCAGCCGGTCATGTTTTATTTCGGTAATGGGGCAACCCGGCCCGGAAGCATCGCTCTAATAGCCACCTCTCGTTCCGGCATTCGAGTGGTCATCACTCGAGTATTGACCGGGCTCTATCCAAACCAGATGGGGTCATCATTTACAAGGATATTGACCGTTTCTCATCAACACACAACCGGCAAAATAATAAAACCTCTAAACGCATCGAGGCGAAAATAAACACGACGACTTTAACTATAGAGTGACGGCTGGGCAAAAGACAAATAAATAGATAATCGGATAATATGATAAAACATTGAGTATGCCTAATCAAAGAGAATCACACTATGATGTAAAGTACGTAGAAACACATCACAGCAATAAAGTAATATATTAAAACAATAAATTCATTAATTACAAGTTAGTACCAATCTTAGTCTTTTAGAGCAAAGGTAAAACAAATTATCTAAAACTTTTACAAATGTACTTTTTAATAAAACTCTTGTCCTACGATTCTTAACTGGTATAAGGTACGTAAATTAAGTACACATTGAGAAAATTATTTCCTAAAAGGAATTAATTATGTAGTAAAAGGGTAAGGTTTCTTTCGAGAGGAAAGGAGGAAGAGGGTTGAAAGAGTCGGGACCAGAAGGGAAAGTGAGGGATAAGAATATCGGAAGACACGAAGGCAGAGGAGTTGATTAGGTTAGGAAACCTTATTTGCCTAATCAGGAGTCAAATTGGCTTCCAAAAATAGAATATTAGGAGGGATGAGGGGTGAAGCTGCGCTTCAACCCAAGTACAAACTCACTAGGGGAAACTCTGTTTCCCTTGCTTTGCCCTTCCCCTTGAGGACATGGTAAAAGAAAATCTGCTACCACAGTCCAATACGAGATCAGAAAGGAAAAGAGTATGATAAAAACCATATCGGCTATATAATAAGGAAAGGACACACCTCTGATAATTAAAAAAAATATCTCTTAATAAAAACAAAATAAAGACGTAATCGTGAACAGACAGTGTTTTATTCAAAAAGTTTGGCACCTTAAAATATTTCCAGAAGTATGTAGTTTAAAAGAAAATTACCAAAGTTATCATTCAATCACCAATTCTTGTACAATTCGAAATTACTCTCCATAACTAGTTTTGAACGATTTTTGCTTCCGTCCTCGCCAAAGATATGTGTAACGGTATGTGAAGTTCTGAAAAACGAAAACTTTATGTCCTCTTTCACCATCACAATACTTTCTACAACCCCTAACTACTTATAACTGTAAAACAAAGCAAAATAGTTCACCTCCTTGCTGCAATTATTTGGCAATATTAACTAATTATAGGATTTATAATTAATTTATTGGTTAATAATAATTTTTGATAGAATTGATAATATTTGTAGATTAATTATGGTGGTTAAATGCTAAACAAGGCAGAGCTACTAGCTAATAACTAAAGTAAAGAGATACAATCAAATTGATATAAGTTAACGGAGACAGGGAGTGGAAAGGATTGATTGCACCTATAGAGTCAGGGGTAATTACAGGGTAACGAGGTGTGAGACACAACCTAGTCAATTCACTCCTCATTACCATCTTTTCAATATCAAAGATAAAAGGGCAAATAACCTTGCAACACCAGCATAAATAAAACTAACATTAGAAGTGAATAACAATTATCCTGCTAATATAACAATTTAAATAACACATCAAGTGCATTTATATGTTTTTGTAAACTTCAATCACAACAACATTCATTATTTGTTGTCACATAATAATGCATGATACAGGTATATTGATTTCTGTACTGGGAATAGAACCAAGTTTTGATGGTTGCCTTTTTTTTCTCCAAACTATCTTATTTTATAAACATAAGCCTCGTCCAGACTGCCGATCCGAACATGGGAAACGAGCCGAGCATGTTCGGTTCGGCGTTCCAGTGTCAATTTAAACACCCCGAGCCGAACATCGTAAAGGCCGAAATCAGCACGATCCACAACAAACGGCCGAACATAATTTCTGTCTACTGTTTTCAAGAAATATTAGTTTAATAAATACTTTCTCATTTAAAATTCTAAATTCGTATTTGAAGATTGTGTATAGCATGAATAATATTGTAAGAAAACTTTAGCGGCGTTGGCTTATAATGTAAAATACTCTGCCAATTAATGTGGCACATAGCTTCCTCGCAAAGAAAATACCGAATTAAGAAAAATACCTCGATAAAAATAATCAAAAAGTTGGAACGGCGTGGCACTGTTCCAGCAAATATTGTTGAAGAAATTTAAACATTTGTTGGAGAAATAAAGCCTCCAACAAGCACCAAAAGTTAGCGCACATATAATTAATTTAATAAACAAATATAAAACTGCAACCAAATCGTAGAAACCGCTGTATAAAAAGTTTTTTTTATTTTACTCCCCTCAAAACTAAAAATAACACAAAATAGAATATAACAAAAATTAATCTACTATGCAAGAGCTTTTCAACGATATACATCAATTATAAAAGATTAACTTTAAAATTTGTACCCCTGTTCTTTGAGGTACCAAAATTATATTTTTAAAAAACAAACAATACAAAAGGGCATTAATTTAACTAATCTATATATATAAAAGTCAACGTATGTGTGTGTGTGTGTGTGTGTGTGTGTGTGTGTGTGTGTTTGTTCTTTATACAAATCTACAGTTCTTGCCCGATTTTGATGAAAATTTGCACACTTGACCTTCAAAGCAAGGAAAAAATCAAGGTCTACATGAATTTTCGAAATTTAAATTTTGGTACACAGGGGTACGGGGTACAAGTAATGAATACGGGGTCAAAGTAATGAATACCCTTTGTGATGCATATCGTTGAAAAGCTGTTTAAGAGTGCAGTAATTGTTGTTATGTACACTTTTGTCATATTTTCATTTAGGAGGGGGGTAAAATGGAAAAATATAGCTATATCTTATTTGTTCTTTATACAAATCTACAGTTTTAGTCCGATCTCGATGAAAATTTGCACACTTGATCTTCAAAGCAAGGGAAAAATCAAGGTCTACATGAATTATCGAAATTTAAATTTTGGTACACAGGGGTACGGGGTACAAGTAATGAATACGGGGTCAAAGTAATGAATACCCTCTGTGATGCATATCGTTGAAAAGCTGTTTAAGAGTGCAGTAATGGTTGTTATGTACACTTTTGTCATATTTTCATTTAGGAGGGGGGTAAAATGGAAAAATATAGCTATATCTTATTTGTTCTTTATACAAATCTACAGTTTTAGTCTGATCTCGATGAAAATTTGCACACTTGACCTTCAAAGCAAGGGAAAAATCAAGGTCTACATGAATTATCGAAATTTAAATTTTGGTACACAGGGGTACGGGGTATAAGTAATGAATACGGGATCAAAATAATGAATACCCTTCGTGATGCATATCGTTGAAAAGCTCTTTAAGGGTACAGTAATTGTTGTTATGTATAGTTTTGTCATATTTTCATTTAGGAGGGGGGGGGGGGGGTAAAATGGAAAATATAACTATATTTATATATTGAAAGAAGAGTATCTATATAAGAGAATGTTTTTTATACAAATCTACAGTTTTATCCCAATTTGATGAATATTTACACTCGTTTTCTTCCAAACTAGGGGAAGGTCACCTACATAATTTCCCGAAATTACAATTTTGGTTCACAGAGGTACGGGGTACAAATGTCAAAGTAATGGATACCCTTCATGATGCATATCGTTGAAAAGCTTTTTAAGAGTACAGTAATTGTTGTTAAGTACGGTTTTGTCATATTTTTATTTAGGAGGGGGGTAAAATGGAAATGTATATCTATATCTATAAAAGTCAACGTATGTGTGAGTGTGTTTATGTTCTTTATACAAATCAACAGTTTTAATTCTATCTCGATGAAAATTTGCTCACTTGACCTTCAAAGCAAGGGGAAGATCTCTGTCTACATGAATGTTCTAAATTTAAGTTTTGGTACACAGGGGTACGGGGTACAAATGTCAAAGTTGAAATCCCTTCATGATGCATAGTGTTGAAAAGCTCTTTAAGAGTACAATAATTGTTTTTACGTGCATTTAGGGGGTAAATGGAAAAATATATCTAAAAGTAACGTATGTGTGTATGTTCTTTATATACAAATCCATAGTTTTAGTCCGATCTCGATCAAAAAATGCACACTTGACCTTCAAAGGAAGAAAAAATTAGTGTCTACATGAATTTTCGAAATTTAAATTTTGGTACACAGGAAACAGGGTACAATAATGAATACGGGGTCAAAGGACTGAATACCCTTTATGATGGATATCGTTGAAAAGCTCTTTAAGATTACATTAATTGTTGTTATGTACAGTTTTGTCATATGTGTTTTCATTTAGGAGGGGGTAAAATGGAAAAATATAGCTATATCTTATATAAAAAGAAGAGTGTCTGTATGAGGGTATGTCTTTTATACAAATCTACAGTTTTATCCCAATTTGATGAATATTTACTCACTTTCCCTTCAAAGCAAGGGGGAGGTCACTGTCTACATGAATTTTCGTAATTTAAATTTTGGTACAAAGGGGTACGGTGTAAAAGTGTCAAAGTAATGGATTCCCTTCATATCATGCATATCGTTGAAAAGCACTTTAAGAGAAAAGTAATTGTTGTTATGTACAATTTTATTTAGGAGGGGGTAAAATGGAAATTTATAGCTATATATATAAAAATCAACGTATGTGTGAGTATGTTCTTTATACAAATCTTCAGTTTTAGTTCGATGTCAATAAAAATTTGCCCACTTGTCCTTCAAAGCAAGGGGAAAATTACAGCCTACATGAATTTTCGAAATTTAAGTTTGGTACACAGAGGTATGGTACAAGTAATAAATACGGGGTCAATGTAATGAATACCCTTCATGATGCAAAAGCTCTTTAAGAGTACAGTAATAGTTTTTATGTACAGTTTAGTCATATTTTAATTTAGGGGGGGGGGCGAATTTAGGATATTTGTAATTAGCTTATCAAAGAGGAGAGGAGGGGGTATAAAAATAGGTAGGAGAGATAGAATCTAGATATTCTTGCATAGTAAAATAATTTATATGTTTCATTATATGGTTGTTTGTAAACTTATCAAATTATAATAACACTCCGTAGCGAAGCACGGGTACCCAGCTAGTAAATACATATAAATAAAAAACCTAATATCAAAAAGTATTTAAACCCTTTAACCTACAACAAAATTATAAATCGGTACTAAAGTACATGTAAAAAATTTTTAAAAAATCAAAAAATAAAATAGCTTTAATGAACATATCAAGGCCTTTAAAATGATATACGACACAATATTAAAAACCAAAAAAAGTGGTCACGTGACACGGCCCATGGGAAAAAGTTTACTCTCATGTTCTCACCAAGTAGGATGAACTAATGAAATAAAATATACTCAATTTAAAAAGCATTAGTGTGAGATTCAATCGCCGCAATCAGAAATAAAATCGGCCAACTATTATAGAAACTATGGCCATTCAAAGACAAAAATGGAAAAAAATAACAAAATTATCACCATCTAAGGTACAACCGATGATGATACGACAAAAACTCATAGGACTAAAGTTGTAGATCTCTTTAAAATCAGTTACCATTTGTGCTATCCATTTTCAAATACGACTTACCGTTTAGCCGCAATAAGCCCCCAAACCAGCTTAAAAATCAAGTCGCCCATTATTATTTTTTTAAGGGGGGAAGAAGGAGGAAAAGTGAACTTTTTATAGCAATTTTTGTTCACAATATGGACGTTGCGCGTCGAATGGCGCAAACCGCAAGTCTCTAGCTCTTCTGGAAGTGGGTAAACATTGATGTCAGTCAGTGAGTCAGTTAGCCATGCGGCTTTATAGTATTAGACATATTAATTTACTACGATTTAAAGTGCGCAGAAAGTTGAAATTAGGCATGTGTTATCTGCAGGCTACTTTCGACAAACTATAAAAATTTCATACAATCAGATGATTACTTTTAAAGATATGGCAGTAAATAAATGTATGTTTGTGAGCATGTGGAAGATAAACAAATAAGAGCAGAAGGTTGAAACTTATATGGGACCAACAATGGGCTAATTATGACCTACCACCCAAATTTCATTAAAATTGGACGTGTAGTTTTTAAGATATAGTGGTTCGCAAAAATTGAACGACAGACCGACAGACAGACACGGGACCAAAAATGTTCCCTGATGTCTGAAACGGATTTCTGTCTTGGAATTTTTGAAATCGGAGATATAAAATATTTTCGTTCTTCAGAACGATCACATAGCTTCCGTTACCTTCGGTAAGCTCGGAAGCAAAAATCAATCAAAAGGTTAAAATAAAATTAAAAAATAAAGCCGATCAGCATTATTTAGAAATAAAAGGATTTTAAAATATTGATAAAAGGCATAAGTAACAAACTACTTAAAAACTAATCATTCCATTTTAATAACATTTGGGTGGTAGATTAAAATTAGTCCATTGTTGGTCCCATTTAAGTTTCAAACTTCTGTGCTCATTACATTAGTTTCTCTTTCAAATGCGAACAAAGGATTATTTTATTAACGCCTATACCTTTGAAAGTACTAATCATTTTTAAAGAAAGAATTGACTTGTGAAAAAAGATTAATAAATTGAGACGAAAATATAGTTTGATTAACATTATATGAAATAAGTTTGATTATTCATTTCTTAAGTAGTTAACAGTAATATTTATAACGGAACAATGCGACGGACGTCAATTCGTTAAAACGTTTCAATAAGCTATTAACGTCAAATACAGATTTTTCAACCAATAAGTTGTCGTTATTAGATTTTTATTGCAATTTTCTATTGATACTTGGGTCAAAAATGAGATTTGCTTTTGCTGTTACTCTTACTATGTCTTCATCAACTGTTGACTCTTTTAAAATAAATTCTTTCTCTCAATTTTGTCCATCACACCCTCTTTTGATGGGATAAAGAAACTCGAGTCCTATTTGTTTTTTTTTTAAATAAAAAGTTTTTACTTTCTTTTATTTAATGTAACCCCTCGAACTTTTAGAACAACGAAGTGACTATCGTTGTTATAACTGAGTTCCCTCACTGTACCTTTATATATATCCCCCCCCCCCCCCCCCCGCTCTAGTATAAAAAAAGAGAAACTGACGCGTCTACCTAACTTTTTAGTTGGAAAAAAGTGAGTTTTAAGGCTCGAGTTGTTTTTATTATTGTATTCCCTTTCTTTTACTTTTCTTAAAAAAGGGCATTTCTCCTGATTTTCAATTTAGTGGAAATGTCCCTCCTTTTCCTCTCTAGTTACCCCCTGCCCTGTTGGAATCCATTTGAAAACGTCTCGTTATTATACCTAGGAAGTTGTTTTTTTTAAGCCTTTTTTTGATGTTTCTCTTACAATTACCCTCTCAGAATCTAAAGTTTATTTTGTCCAAGTTTTATTCCCTTTTCTGCCCTGTTTACAGCCAATCAATTTTTAAGAAGTAATAAAAAATTGTTTTCATTTATTTGCTACAATTTTATTTAATCTAACTGGATATTGAGTTTTTTACTATAATGCCTTATTTTATTTTATATATTGTTTTCTTCGTAAGAAAACAATTTTATCAGATTACAGGGTTTAAAATATAAAATTACTTTACTTAATTTATTACAAGCATGGCTAAAAGACGTTATGTTAGAAAGTGGCAGAATGTTTTATAAAAGGCTTCAAAAATGTTTTTATAGTCACTATTAATGCTAATTTAAGATCTATCCAGGTATACATGTGTAGTTAGATGCTTATGAAGATGTAGTTTTGGTAGTGATTTAATTGAGAGGTAAAATCCTTAGTCAGTATATTGAGTTCTTGACATTAAATCTATTCAATTAACTAATTTGCAAATCTCAGCCATTAGAAATTATCATGCTTTAGTAAAATTATTTTCAAAGAAGAAGTGCTCATTATGTAAATGAGGGGACTTGATTTCACTTACGTATACGGCGGTTTCTTGAATCAAAATGACCTATTGAATAACCTTTACACAAAAGTAGTTGATGTCATAAAAAGAAGCTAAATTCCAAATTTCAAGGCTCTGAAGTTCAAATGGTTTCAGAGATATTGTATTGTCAATCAGTCAGAGCTGTGGGCCGATAAACTAAAATAATATGAGGAAAAACACAGGTCAACTATTGTTTTAGACGTGCCTAAAAAGTTTAAATATGTTTCCAGTCTTTTTGGTCAATTTATGTGTTTAGAATTCCCATACTTTCTTCTTACGTTAAAACATTGAGAAATCAAAATACTAAATAACAAAAAAAGGTTAAGAAAAAATAGATTCTCACATTATTGAACTCGTAATAATAAACTATCAGATGGCTCCGATCTTGAACTAGATAGAATAAAGCTAGGTCTAGGTAACATCAAGAAGTTCAGAATAACAGTTTCATTCATTACCTGTAACAGAGTAAACAATAAACAATAAATAATTAGTTTTATACAATAATAATTACAAATTGTATACAAAAAAAACACACATGCGTCTAAAACATTAAGATATATGCAATTTTTATCGATGTTATCAATAAATAAATTGTAATCTATTTAAATTATTACACAAACAAATAAAGCCGGGCCAACACTTTGGCCCTGCGGGATAGTAAGCGTTTTTTTTTGGAACGAAGTTCCTTATGGCACGTTCTGGAGCCCGGGAGTGAATCCGAAAAAACGACCAAAATCACCGTCACGCTAAAAGCGTGACGAAATCTACGGATGACAATAACTTGTGTAAAAGTTGATCGCCTTAGTTGAAATTTGGTACACATGTTCATTTTACAAATACCCCCGGACAGGTTCGTTGGACAACGTTATCCACCCAAGCGTTCACGCGCAACGCTCGCGTAAACGTAAGCTTCAATTTTAAAATTGGAATTTTATGACGGGAAAAAATTCTAACTTTATCTATTTAATGAGACAAACAACTTTTATAAATATTTTTTTTTTTAGCAAAACGAACACCGACTCTGCTATGAAGTGATAAATATCGCTAAATTTATTAAAGCGGACCTAAACGTTTTAAATAAAGAAAACAACCTTTTTACCGATATCTTACGTTCTAACGTAACGATTTTAATAAAACTTCATACACATCGTCTAAAGTACAATTGAAACAGGCATGTAAAATTTCAACCTAATACAAGCAGCAGTTCTTTTAAAGTGACGTGATATATTTTACAATTTTGAAAAGTTGATGGGCAAAGTGTGGGGTTTGTAGTTAGTGTAGGTGGAATATTAAGAATGTAGAGTGATTCCCCCTCTACTATACTTCGTTTGGTATCCTTTCGTGCGCAATCCCAACTCTTCTATCTTTCCATCTCGCTCACTATACTCTCTTTCTCTCTTACTCCTTCTTCCTGTCAAACTCGCTATTTATCCACAAAACAACGCTTTTTTTTAGGGTCCGTAGGCAAAACCAAGGACCCTTATATTTTCCTGCGTGTGTCTGTCCGTCCGTCCTCTCGCGTGCTCTCACGGCTACACCTTTTGTCCGATCACTTTGAAATTTGGCATGTATGTGTCTTGCACCTGCCCACATATTTTAAAAATATAGCGACTTAAAAAAAATATTTTAAAAAAAAAATAGGGTAAAAAAAACTCAAGGGTTAAAATTTGTTTATTTTTTTTTCGACACCGTGAGGGGGGTATTATATGAAAGGGTCCGTCGAGCTGATTACAAAAATATATAATTCTTTGGTTATAACTTTGATAGGGCGAGCGTAGGCGAGTTTGAAGCGGGTTTGAAACGTGTCCCCCCCCCCCTCTATCTCGCTTATGTGAAATGCAAAAAATCTGAAAAAATTCCTGAACATTCTTCGACCAAAAGTAAAGATACCACTTTTTGGAAATTTCAAAAAAAATATTATTTTATTTTTTATTGACAAAATACGTTTTTTTTTTATAACTATGGTCTTTTCGATGTATTTATATGGTTGTAGTCCGGTTCAGTGGCAAAAAATACTTTATCAGAGTGTGTTTTGAGAATATCAGACCCTTAGTAAGCTTTTTAGCATTTTAAAAAACCACTGTTTATACACTTTACAGTTAAACACTATATAGTGTGGCCTTTTAGAATGGTTCAAAGTAAGCTTTTTAGCATTTTAAAAAACCACTGTTTATACACTTTACAGTTAAACACTATATAGTGTGGCCTACGGACTCTCGCTGTGTGCTGACTAGCACACACTTGACCTGTTTATTTTAATTATTTTTTCAATTAGAAAAGTACAAAGAAGTAATAACTAAAGAGTCATAAATTATTTTCTGTTAATCCATATCACCGTCAATATCCATATTTTCACCGGCAAATTTCAAGAAGTTTTCTTGTTTTGTTTGTATAGTTGGACAGAGGTATCAAATGTATGGTGAGAGGCTGAGTGACGTTATGAGTGTAAAAAGAATATTAAAGAAGTCCTGGAGAACGGAAGCAGTGGGTTGGAAATGACTTCAAGAAAATGGGATATTGCAATCTAGAAGATTAGGGGCTTAGAGGAAAAGTAGGTGTATTGACCAAAAGAAAATATATAGGATAAGTTGAAGCTTGAACATTGAGAATATTAAGATGCCAACTAAGTTAAGTATAAAAACAAGCACTCTTTTAACATGCAGTTGAAACCTGAAAGTAATACGAGTATATGTCTAATATAATATGCATTATTCTTCCGAGCTTACCGAAGGTAATGGAAGCATTGTGATAATTCTGGAGAACAACATTTTTTGATGCAACAGAATTAAAAAATCTTGTTTTAGAAATCCGTTTTAGACATCAGGGAATATTTATGGCCAAGTGTCTGCCGTTCAATGTTTTTACAGACAATTTTTATTTATTATTTGTTAGTAACTTGTCTTTAAAAAAAAAAAAAAAAAAAAAATTAAGATAAAAAGAACTTTTTATATACTACGTTTTTAAATTTTCTGTTGAATCGTATGTAATGTTGATAATATAATTGTTATTGTTATATAATATATAATGTTAGTGAAAAAAAAAATAGTTCCGAATTTATTTACTTCATTTAAATGATAACCATCTAGAGAGCTGATATTAAACCTATAAAAGGACAAATCTTTGTACAACGGATCTCCCCAACACCAAATCTAAACCGTGCCATCGATATATTTGAAATAATATAAATAATATAATCGATATATTTCCTGTTTTGCTGTCATTCAATGTTCTCTCTTTATAATCTCTTATTTATAAAAGTCACAAATTTGAAACCCGTCAAAATGAAGATTGCGTTAATATGGGACATGGATAAACAAATAAAATAACTTGCAGATTTTTTCCGAACTAACTTTCCATACAGCAAACTTTGCTGAAAGCCAATTGAATTCTGCTGAAAGATGGCTAAAAGTATTAAAATAATGCATTGTCATAGTGTTCTGAGCTATGCTAAAAGTTTCAAATGTCTAGCTATTCGGAAAGTTAGTTAGAAATCGATTGCCAGATTTGTACCGGACAAACAAACAAACAAACAAGAAAGCAAGCTAATAAAAACATAGTAAATAGTAAAAAAAAAAAAAAAAAAAATGGTAGCGCAAATTTAAATCAAATATTTAAATAAGGCGCCATTCATCATTAAAATATTTTTTTTTCTAAAAGGAGAAAAGTATGGAGGCCCGAGTTAATGTAGCAGTGTGAACTACAGCCCTCTCGCATATATTGATAAAATGCACAAGATTCAGAATTAATATCAAACATCTGGCTGTATAAAACAGAGTAACGCAGATATGTACGTGATACTGTTTAAGGTATTAATGATATGTTAACACGAAGGGTCCTAGATAGATGGTTATTAATTATTTACCTCTCCCAAGATTCGCAATATATTCAACTTCCGACAATCGCCCTTGACCCTAACTTTGAAGATGAACAGCTATGCGGTAAATATATACGAGTAAATTGAGTAGAATCTGGCTTATAGGTACCCTCACGTGAATATTTATAAGCTTTCTTAAAGTGAATAATAAACACTTGTTGTACCGAATAAAAAACACTACTTTTTACATCCTCATGTAAGTCCAACATATATAGTAGATATATAAAGAAAGAAAGTATTGTGACAACGTAAAAAAATCTATTTTGAGATTTTGACGAGTTTACACGGGTTGAGGTCTCCTGAACCAAAACAAGAGGTTTTTAAAAATGTCTGTCAGCAGCATATTCTGAGCAGACGCGTGAGGCTAAACTACCGGGCTGATATCGATTAATTTGAGAGTTTATACGACAAACTCGAACAAAAAATGTTCTTATTATACATATAGTCAGGGTGCCCATAGGCAAAAAAGTAACTTATACATACTCTTTCCAAACCTTTTTGTATGGCTTGTTTAGGCAAAGTCTGACACCGTTTTCCTCTGTGACTTTTTTTAGTTTTGGGGCTTTTTTTTTTTATTTGAACCCTAAAATTTTGACGCGTCAGACTTGAAAATCGGAAAAAGTTCTGCGTCAGACAATATTAAAATGTTGATTTACAGGATTCAAATAATGTATCTTGAGAAAATCAGCTGGTTATTAATCATTAATTAATATTAGTTCATATGAATTAATATCCATTATTATTAATTAAAATTAATTAATATCATTAATTAATAACTGGCTGATTTTCTCAAGATACATTATTTGAACCCTATAAATCAACATTTTAATATTGTCTGACGCAGAACTTTTTCCGATTTTCTAGTCTGACGCGTCAAAGTTTTAGGGTTCAAATAAAAAACAAACGCCCCAAAACTAAAAAGTCACTGAGGAAAACGGTGTCAGACTTTGCCTAAACAAGCCATATAAAAAGGTTTGGAAAGAGTATGTATAAGTTACTTTTTTGCCTATGGGCACCCTGACTATATGTATAATAAGAACATTTTTTGTTCGAGTTTGTCGTATAAACTATTTTCTTTGATTTAAGCTGGTGCAAAATATAAAATTAAAATGCTTACCCTAATGATATATACAATACATAATAATTGTTAGCTATTGACGTCTAGATTAGTTTCTCGTACTTTCTTAACTAAGATGAGTGGCGGGATGTAATCTTTTATACTGTTGGAATCTAAGGAAATTGAAAAAAAAAAAAAAAAAAACAGTACTTTTATTTTTAAAGCCTAAATAAAGCCCCATTTGTTTCGTCGTATGAACTATGAACTTCTTAAAGTGACGTAAACTTGAAATAATTTGAATAGAACTTTAAAAGAAAATCTCTATTCACAGCTCAGAACTATAGATGTTCTCTAGAGGAGAGATAACCTTTTGATGCTATAAAAGTTAAATTGTTACTAATAGTGGAATTATGGAGTTTTGTTTTTTAAATTCGCGCTTACTTATTGCGAAAAGCGACAACTACCTTAATATTATTACGGGTTGTGCACGGCTGTCGCATCTTCGGAAGAATAATACAACTTATCGTTAGCTGCAACATTATTGCACTGGATTTGCAATGTGCATCATTGGTATAATAAAAACCGCACATTTTTAGTCAAAAAGATTAAATAATAGTTGTAATTAATAAAATCTTTCCTTCTTTCGCTTGCCTTCGGGTAGCTTTTTAAGTTATTTTCTCCAAAAGCTTGCCCCCCCCCCTTTTTTTAGAAACTCTGCAAAAATTATATTGTTATAAGTATCTAGTTAAAAGTGAAACTTGGCAGAAAATGAGGCTTCTTGTTACAGTTAGCATGGGAACATGCGGAGGTTATGGAGGTGCGAGAATTGGTGAGAATATTTAACCGTAAATGCTGCAGGAGATTCTCACGAGGCATCGGAATAACAAGAGTTTTCTTACCTCTTAATAAACTACGAACAAACCGTACGTTGCTCGGTCCACTTCAACAGAACAAGGAAAACATACCGTTTTGAACAAATATAAAGGGCTTAAAGCCCAGAATTCTACGTTCAAAGTATGAAAGCGCACATGAGAGACTTACAAACAAACACGAATTGTTTTGATACTAAAACTAACAAGGTCCTTAGTTAGCGGTTTTCTTACGGGGAAATAATTCCAATTCTTTTTAGAGGTGGTTTAATACTTCTTTTTTTTTTTAACATTCGTTTTATTTACAAGATAAACACAAAACATTACTGTTATGAAAGTATACACTGTAATAACAGTCAATATATTTGATTTTTCGGCGGATAACGTCGAATATGCATTCACTGTAACAGTAGCCTTATACAACGCGATTACTAGAGAAAAATTTATAAATAAATCGAATATTGTTGGATATTTGGACTTAAGTTCAAGAATGGATTCCTTAAGTATCTTTTTACATCCACGCTAGTTTTATAATCAGAATTAGAGCAAGAGAATAAAAAAATACTAATAAATAAAACCATAATTTAAGATAAGACATATATAAGGAAAATACAGAATTTAAGAAATAAAAAAAACTAATTAATTGTAATTTAAATATGAACTAATAATTAAAATGGGTTTATGCATAAACATAAGGCCTCTGGAATAACTGCATTATAATCTGCGTAGACGAGGAAATATAAATTTCATTATTCTCACAGGATTTAATTACGTGAATCTTTTTGTTGGTAAATTAGAGATATTTCCAGTATTATCACTTTTGCTTCCAAGCTGAAATAAACAGGTCAAGTGTGTGCTAGTCAGCACACAGTGAGGGTCCGTGGGCCACACTGTATAGTGTATAAATAGTGTTTTTTTTAAATGCTAAAAAGCTTACTTTGAACTATCCTAAGGGTCTGATATTCTCAAAACACACTCTGATAAAGTATTTTTTTGCCACTGAACCGGACTACAACCATATAAATACACCGAAAAGACCATAATTATAAAAAAAAAAAGTATTTTGTCAATAAAAAATAAAATAATATTTTTTTCGAAATTTCCAAAAAGTGATATCTTTACTTTTGGTCGAAGAATGTTCAGGAATTTTGCAGATTTTTTGTACTTCACATAAGCGAGATAGAGGGGGGGGGGGACACGTTTCACACCCACTTCAAACTTGCCTACGCTCGCCAAAGAAATATATATTTTTGTAATCAGCTCGACGTATATTTCATATGATACCCCTCACGGTGTCAAAAAAAAAAAAAAAATGTTAACCCTTAAGTTTTTTTACCATGCCAAATTTCAAAGTGATCGGATGAAAGGTGTAGCCGTGAGAGCAGGCGACCGGACGGACAGACACACGCAGGAAAATATAAGGGTCCTTGGTTTTGCCTACGGACCCTAAAAAAGTAACATCATTGAAAAAAAAATGGTTTTCTCCAAATTCAAAAAATGTCTACAAAGAAATACGTATCAGCGTCAGGGAAAATGTTTGGTCTCTTGCCTATATGTCGGTCAGTCCGTCAACATTTTTTAAAGCCTTCTCTTAAAAAAAACGTTTTCGATATTTGGATATGTCAAAATAATCCCACAGCAAATCAAAGTACTGCGCTTATTACTTCCTGTCTTGTATGCGCTTTTTTTATTAACGCCTATATTGCTTCCGAACGGAAGCATTTTGTAATCGTTCCGAAGAAAGAAACAATTTTATGTCTCCAATTTCAAAAATTTCAAGACAGAAATACGTTTCAGACTGAAGGGACCATTATTGGTCTTGTGTCTATCTGGCAGTCTTTCTATCTATCATTCAATTTTTGCGAACCAACATACCTAAACTACTCGTCCGAGTTTAATGAAGTTTGGACCATAATAAGCCTATTTCAGTTCAGTTCCTATATAAGTTCAACCTTCTGTGCCCATTTGTTTCACTTAAACGCAGCCATTTACAATATAAACAATAAACATATATTTAATTACAGCTAAATCTTCAAAAATACTCATCTGATAGTTTGCCGAAAGTAGCCCGTAGATAGTGACATTCAAATTTCAACTGTACCCTCTTATTATATTGAGCTAAATTATTAGTTGTTTTGACAGAGATTTTGTGGCAGCACTTCATAATTATGATTAGAGAGGTTAATAAAAAGTAACACAACAATATTGTCACCATAATTTTATATTATAAAACATACGCGTTTCGACATTTATATCATCTTCAGTGTTAGCAAAGCGAGTGAAAGACGACACATATTATTCCACTCGCTATGATAATGAACGCTGAAGATGATATACATGTCGAAAAACGTATATTTTATAATATAAAATTTGTGGTGACAATATTGTTGTGTAACTTCTTTTTATTAACCTCTCTAGTCATAATTATATTGAGCAAAATGAATACTTTCATTCATGCAAACAAAAAAAGTCGAAGATTTAAAGGGGGGGGGGGGAATTAAATAAATTAGACAATAATGGTTTGTAAAAGCTTAACATCATTAAAATATACGCGAGGAAGCTATGTGCCACACTGATTGGCAGTCTATTTTGCGAAGTGGTATGGCTCAAAGAAGCTATATAGCACTCTCATGGGCAGCCGTTTTTTTCAAACAATGTGAAAGTATTAATGACCAAAGCCACAAAATTTTATAACACCGTAAAAATTGTTTTGATATTTTAAAAGAATATGAGTAGCACAAACTATTATGCGAAAAACCATTGAGTCTGCAGTTAATGTCGACAAACCATCCAAATTGAAAATCAGAGGAGTACTTTTGAGGATAAAGGTGTAAATAAATGTATGTTTGTGCGCATGTGGGAACAACAATGGTCTGACTATAACATACCATCTAAAATATTTTAAAATTGGACAAGTAGTTTTTAAGATATGTTGTTCGCAAAAATCGTGGGCAGACCGACATACATACACGGAACTAAAACTGTTCCCTAAAATGTAAAACGAATTTCTGTCTAGGAATTTTTGAGATCGGAGATGTAAATTTTTTTCGAAAAACACAATTTTCAAGGACACAGCGCAAAGATGAATTTGCACAAATACGAAACCAAAAATATATATTTGTACTCAGGGTGTCTTCTTCTTTCATTTAACACCCCACATGACGCATTGCCATTGAAAAATTGTTTTAACCTCTTGTTTTTAAGGAATGATATTTTGGGGCTTCCCTAATATTTTCCTGTGATTGGATTATTACAAGTATCATAACTGCAAAGTTTCAATTTATTGTGTTGAGTACTTTCCGAGATCAGGTGAGTTACAGACAGACGAATAAGTGCAGGCATGTATAAGGGTCCTCGTTTATGCTGACCGACCTTAAAAAAGATTAAGGGGTTTAGAATCAGAGTGGGCCAACCTAAAATTTCTTTTTAAGACGGTTTACTGGGAATTAACTTTTCAGGGGGCAGTTAAATACCATTCGGAGGGTGCCATAATGTACTCAATATCAAGCATAATACATTTTTCGACAGAATCGATCGTTCTTTTAAAATCTCTATGGAAATCAATTCGTCTAAAAGAAATTAATATCTCAAATCAATTCCTTCTGGGAATGACAGAATGACTCTGGCTCTTAACGACTAAATTATGCTTGGTTAAGATGTAATAAAGATAAATGTTGTACTGGGCATTTTCAGGTACTAATATACGTGGTTATAAAAGAATTCAAAAATCGTCAAAAATAGAAAGAGATATCACCTGACTTTTGAAAATAAAGATCCAAATAACAGACTTCAATGGTCATAAATTCAATAAAGGGTCTATGTTATAGCCCCATTTCTTTCTTTTTAGACTGTAAAAAGGCGTCGAATTTAAATATAACTGCACCTGTTTCTTCAACATTATCATTTCCCTACAAGTACATTAACTATAATACAGCTGCGTAAGTTTTAAAATAATAGAGTAAAGATACATCGAAAAAATATATATAAATAGGTATGACGGTATACCGGTTTGGACCTGGTATAGGTAGGTAGTAAAATATAATTTATGTTTGCCATTACTGCAAGCAGTCAAAGGGATTTCCGAGAAGACAATGACTACATTAAATGATAGACTATAAAGGTGGTGCATTAAAACTAACGGGACAAAGATAATCATAACACGTAACATAAACAACAATCAATAGAACCTAAGCTCTTCTCTCACAGAAAAGCTCACTCCACAATCATTCATTAAAAAAATGCAAATACAGATGGCCAGCATTCGGACAGACGGGGGGAGGAAGGAGAAAATACGTGGGCATATGAAGATCTTGTGAGATAACTCTGTAGGTGGTACACTGCAAACAAGCTAGGCCTAGAGTCGTAAATATAGATGATAAAACTTACTCTTTCTAATGAAAAGTTGACTGAATGGAAAGATAAAAATAAACACCGCATGCAAAGAAGCAAGTCAGGCTCTTCAGAATACTCGACCACACGAAATTATCTATTGCATCACCTGCATAATTTATTTAAACGGATTTATAAATGACGGTGTTCAAATGAAATTTACAGATATATTTAGAAAGAGTAACAGTAAAATGTCTTTTATAAATTCTTCAAAGAAATTTTTTGGCGTATAGAGTCTCTTTTAAAAGAGGAAAAAAGAAAGATAGATGTCATAGAAGGGTATTATGCATGGTCTAAACAAATCAATATGTACATGGTTACTGAAGTTATTTATCGGCTGTGTGCTGTATTAATTCATGGGCTGTAAACAGTCCATAATTAAACATGAGTGAATCACTAAAGTATGAAGTATGAAAAAAGGTTTAGCCGAAAAAGACTGACCCACAACAATCAAAAGCAGTGAATGTGTTAAACAGGTAAACTGTAAAAAGGTATTGTTCCCAGATTTGGGGTAAAGAAAATTAATCTTAACATAAATATTCTTTCCCGCGGCATGATGTTATATCCTCACAAAGAAAAATACATCTATCGGTAAAAAACAAGTTACTCTGTAAAGTAAAAGAAAAAATTAGTGCAAACTATTCTCTTCCACAAACTTTAAAAAAAGATAAACCGTTAAAACCAAGTAATCGCGTGGGAAAGAGTATAGGCACGTAAAGGCCGATGATTAATATAATCGACCTAAGCTTATCAAATTAGTTCCCTAACCGTATTTAATTTTTTTTCTTTCTAACCTATTAATTGCCTATTAAAAAAAGCATAATTATATTTCTGCTTATCTGACAAACAATGACAAAAATTTAAGTACAACATACTATTTGACTGAATTTATTTATATAGATGTTTCCTTTGTTAGAATTTTATACTTAGGTTGAGTTGGTTTTGTATAAGTAACATGAATATAATACACTAGTTTACGTCCAACTAGTTGGAGTTAGTGGAACTAATATCTAACCAATTAGAAAAAAAGTCCAAACAAATAGTTCAACAGTAAACTTTAGATTGAAAATTTAACGTAGAGTTTAAGAACACCTTGTCGTAATTATGATAAGTTGAGTAATGATGAAGACTTTAAGCCATAATTAATTTTGAAACGTTTCGACCCTTCCTAAGGTCATCTTTAAGTTAATTTTGAAACGTTTCAAAATTAACACGTTACGCTTAAAGCGTTATTTTGTTCACACACCTAAAATTTACATATTCTGTTTCTGCGTAGAACCACTTAGTTCAAGTTTATAGACTTACGCCAAATTGTAAAAAAGTTATATGTGTGAAATGGTAAATGTTTGAAGTTGTGAAGTGACCGCGCCGCCTCTTGCTTCCGGCTTGGCACATAGCGCTATTGGTTCTGATGCCCACGAAATGCCCGCCTATCAAAGGATCTGCAGCCACTTTCAGAGCTCAACCCACTTCGTCGAGAAACTGTCATCGCTTCATGTTTAGAAAGGAGATCTACTGGTTAGCATCGACATCGTTTCTCTTTTCACCACCCTGCCGAAAGACGACACCATCGCCCTCATACAAAGAAAGGTAAGTGAAGACAAAGCGCAACTTATAGAATATTGTCTCAAATAATCTACATTCTTCTAATTCAACGTAGCTGTTAACCTGTTCTTATAGACGACTTCGAAGACGAAGCCCTCGCTTCAGCTGCTCTGAAACTGTCTTGTTGGTGGAGATACGTTGATGATGTTTTCCTTCTGTGAAAACACGGAAGACAGACTTCAGATGACTTCCTCCGGGATATGATTTTGAATTTGGGAAAATCCAATTTACCATGGAACTTTAAGAGAAGGACTGTCCCTTTTCTGGAAGAAGACGAACCGAACTCTAGGACACGCCACTCTAGGAAACCCACACATACAGATCACCATCACGGAAGAAAGCTGTCATCCACTCTTTAGTCTCAAGGGGCTTCAGGATCTGTGGAAAGAACTCATGGAAAGAGGAGAAAGAGTACCTCGAATCAGCCCTGGCTAAGAATGGTTTCAAAACAGAAGACATATTGCGAACCATCCGTCGAGGAGAAAGTTTTTATTTATTTTTTATTGTGGTAATCCCCATTCTAGAGTTTTTTTCTGTTGACATATTTTGCGATAGTATTCATTTTTTATTTGCACTTATCTCAGGAAATTAATTTTTCTGGGAAAAAGTTTTATAGAGTTTTCAAGAATTTGCATTTTTCATTTAATTGTAAAAAAAAAGGGTCGTTACTGTTTCTTCCATTCAGAGACAGTGTGTATCACAAAATGCATTTATGCATGAGTTGTTTAAGTAAGTCGATGTTTGCAAAGCGTCCAGTACAAACAGATAAAAAAAATATGAATCGAAGTCCCTGAGAACCTGAATGACTCAGTCAACAAACACTCGTAGCTTTAGCTACCGGAACTGAAGTAAACTCCCGCTCTCACAGTAACAAATAATAAACGACAGCCATACAATAGTTTGAAAGTCGTAAACCTTGTAACTAGCTCATTAACTTTTTGAATAAATAAATTACTACTTCAATAAATGCACTCTAATAAAGCCGTACCACCTGGTGTAGATTTAGAGCAAAATAATAGTTTTTTTTAAAAAAATATACTTAGTCCAATACAATGCATACATATAGAAACGGTAAAATCAAAGATAAAATTGTCTGTAAAAATAAATCCAACAGACTCGGATCGAAACTTTGTTGTGATCAAAATCAACTTTTATTCAACACATATATTGTCTACACAAATTATTACTATTCAAATGCTATTTAACCGAAAACAAAACAACACAATAAGCAGATTTTATAAATCATTAATTCCGCTTTATTAAAAGTAAAGATTGGCGATTTTAAAATAAAATTAAGATAAGGAGATTAATAAAAAGGTAAATGAGTGAATAAAAGACGAGGACCAAGTGGCAGAATAACTTATTTCTTCTCTTATCTCATTTGAATTGAATGAATTTCATGCAATCTCAATCTAAACAAGCTTTCTAACTTAAATATTTGCTTAAAGCAATAGTTAATCTCTTTTCTAAAGTGTGAAAGAAGAGGAGAATTACAAAAGTAAATTAAAACTGTTCTTTTAGAGAATAAATCTAAGGCATTATATAAAGTAATTTCTAAGGCAGACTGTTAGTTAGTTAAGCTATCCTATTGTTGAGCAAAACAACCAATTTCAGAGAGTATAGTAACATTGTTTTATGAACTTAATAGAATTTAATATAGCACCGCAGTGGTGGGTGTAATATGTAAGCTCATAACTGCAAACCTATATATGACTTTAGCTACAACAAGCAATAATTATAATGATCAACGATGACGAGGTAAAAAGTGTGTATAGTCAAGACATATTCGTAATAATAATCAATATTGATTTCTTAATTCGTAACTCTTACACCATTCAGTGTGTAGTTGTGTAGTATGTTAGTTCCTGCCTGGACAATAATTTTAAAACAAAATGACTGCACTTGCTGGATGTTCTCATAACACTCTTTAAAGAATTGGATGGAGTAGGAGGGTCATAAAACTACCATAAAGGCCTAGACAGACTGGCTGGCCGAGAGTTCAGTGGCCTTGCCAATATACAAACAAGCCAACTTAACTGCAGTCCACAGTACAGTAGGAGGTCACACCTAGGGCACACCTCAAGAGAACACCACGCCTAATCCTCGGCAACACGTAGGCCTGCTGGTCTATCTACTGCATTGCAATTTCAATAAAACACCTAAGATACTAATCACTAATCTTACTTCTAAAAAAAGTATTTTATGTTAGTATAATTGCTCTTTAGTTACAACATAATAAAGAACCTTGAGTTTAGACATTATTCTCCTTTTTAAATTATCACACAAATCTACCAACCAAGCTACCTCAAAATCTACCAAGTGGTCACATCTGACGAAGCTATTTCTAAATACAGACATACGTTAAAACGTAATTTAAATGTAAATTAAACCCAGTTTTAAGATTAAATTAGAAATACATAAATGATTCTTTGTATGATTAAGATACACAAATTTTCCACAGTACAGTAGGAGGAATAAAAAAAAATTATCTTAAGCCGAAACAGTATCATAGTATAAAAAAAATCCAGAGATCAAAATAGAATCTAACTTTGAGTATCAATTCTAACTTTTCATTAAAATTTAACTTGTTATCTTTGAATGATTTAATTCTATAAAATTACTATAGATAAAAATAATGAATGAATTAAAAAATTGTTTTTCTTTTATATTAAAACAAGCTATTTGTCAGGTTCTATAATTATTAGATGAGACTTGCATCTGAGGTGGAGATAATCATGATGTTTCTACTTCATTCTCTAATATAACTAAAACATGTATTTATAATTATTCTCTCGTACATCCAAGGACATAATAATAAATATATTTATCTTAATAACCCACTTAAATTATAAATAGAGGTAACGTAACTCCTTTTATTTACTTCATTATTTCTTAACGAGATTAACAATAAAATAGTACAACTACTCATTATTATATGCCTCCGAATGCATGTCGTGTAATACCGATGTTTAAATAAAACTTGGCTTTTTCAATTAAAATTATTTAAATCAAATTCATAACGATTCAAGTGTTAAAATGATTTGAGGAAATGTTAGGAAAAAAACCTAATTTTCGAGAGATTGATGAAAATCAATCTGATTTAGCGGAAAATTAAAACGAAATGGAAACAATCACCTGTTGAACACTTTTTAAACATATTATAAAAACATTAGATAATATGGGATTTAAATTCAGTTCCACCTTTTATATAAAAAAAGGTTTTGTTCCAGAGTGTCGGACCGATTTTTTATAAAAAGTGGCACATTCTGACGTAGATGATTTGCATAATAAACGTATATCAAAATAGTCTGCCAATTAGTGTGGCAAGTAGCTTCCTCGTGTCCTATTTCGTATATTTTAATAATGTTATACTTTTAAAACTTATTTTTTCAAAATTATTAAATTTTCTCCAAATTATTATAGTTATACATGAATTATAGTATCAATCAAGAACAGTTAAAAGGTAGCAGACTGTTCAATTAATCTGGGGCTATCTGCCGGCTACTTTCGACAAACCATCCAATTTTCATAAAAATCAGACGAGTACGTTTGAAGATATGAGTGTAAATATATGTGAGTTCATGCGCATGTGGAAGAGAAAAAAAAATGGGTGCACACAGGTTGTAACTTATAAGGAAAATATGGACTAATTATGTCCTACCTTCCAAATTTCAATAAAATCGGATGAGTATAGTTTTTAAGACATGGTGGTTCGCAAAAATTGAGCGACGGATAGAAACGGAACCAAAAATGTCCCCAGATGTCTAAATGGATGTCTTAGAATTTATGAAATAGGTCACATCAAAAATGTTTGTTCTCCAGAACGATCACATAGCTTCCGTTACCTTCGGTTAGGTCGGAAGCAAAATATATTATTATTCAGCACTTTAATTTATAATAAAATATTATAGAATTTTATTTTTCTCAGTTTTAGACCAATAAAAACTCCTTAACTCGAAACCCAAAAGTTTTATTCTTAGCGCTTTTGCTAAAAACACGACAAATTTTATCTTTGTCTATTACATAAAAATGATAAAAAGCCCTAAAAAAAAGAGAACAAAGCGGTCTTATCTCCAACCAATTATACTTTACTATTAAGTAATTACTTATAAAATAAAAAGAAGTTACATTTATTTTTCTTTTTAAATAGAAGAGAGGGCAAGCATGAAATAACTATAACTCAGAATATTGTAACCTTGTCATACATGCACAATCTATTTTCTGCACAAGCATAATTAAAGTAAATAGGAAATTGGCTTATGTTTTGTAAAAAATGAACATGATAATGTCATTGGACTAATTTAAAGAGTAATATAAAGTTCTTGAAGCAAATGATTAACTATATAATAAGACCGAAAGCAACCTATACTAGTTCCCAATAATAATTATTACATTATGAGTTGAGTTATGATGGACATTATAAGGTGTGAATAAATTAACAGTTTAATTCATGTTTCTGAAACGTTTCGACCCTAAAAGGTCATCTTTAGTCAGTTTAATAACTAGAACAACCCATAACAATACGATTCTACAAAAACATCGTTGTACAAAACCAATCATAAGAGTAATTCCTAATTATATAGTCAAACTTAAAAAGGCATTTTGATTAAACAATAAAACAATCAGTAACAATATTGATGTGAATTTACTTACTTCAATGCTGTTTTATCGTTGTGTCAATAATTAAAAATTCTTATTACAAAACTAACACACTACAACTATTACAAACATTCATTATAACTTAAACTTCAAGTTTATCATTTTTAATTACTACGTTCACACATCGTTTTAAAAGCGTTTCGGATCCAATTCGTTTTCAAAACAATTCGCGTTCATTCAACAAAAAATACAGGTGATCGAAATGTTTGGTTTCGATACTTCATAACGGTGACGTCACAAGGTAAAACCTTCTTTCTTGTTATCTAATATGTCCGCGAATTTTTCATTTTATTTACAAGTTATTAAAAGTTTTTACAGGTTCTTTATAGAATTAAATGTTGTTTAAAAACGTTTTAGGAGTTAAAAAAAAAGAAACGGAAGCTCAATGAACTTAAAAAGTGGAAAAGAGCAAAATAACCTGATATCTCGATCCCCTCCACGACCTGTTTACACAAGCGTTTTGAATTCGATCCCCCGATCCGATCACGTATTTTTGGTGGAGCGGATCTAACGCGATACGATCCGTCGATCTCCGTTCATACAGCATTTTGAACTAGCGGATCGTTTTCAAAACGATGTGTGAACGTAATAAATAATTATTACTTAATTAGAAAACAAATGCGATTATGTATAGCACCTTAATAATAAAACAATCGATATTAAAGCATAATAATATGATTGAAGTAGTACTATTACCATAGTTCAAGTAGTGGAGTTCTATCCAATCGAATATCACATCACTAAATTCATTCATTAGGTATTTATAAAAACGATTCATTCGCCTCTTTCAATGAAATCATTAAGTCAATATTTTTTTTAAATAATAGATTACAATTAAAAATTTACTTTCAATTATTAAAACGTGTTGGAAACACGAAGGAAAGTATAATTCTAGAGGATTTATAGGAAAGCTTCGAGTTGTAAAATTTTCATAACAACCGTTTTCACTATTCAAATTGTAATTCCGCTATAATTATTCTCTTATACTCTTGCATTTATGTATTTACAATTGTCAATAAAACATTATTAGACCTCCAAACAATTAACATAAATGAGGTGACATACGAACCAAATATATTGTTCATAAATTGATAAAATAAATATTATAAAAACTCACTTTTTACATTAGATCAACATTTATAAATAGCCCAATCAAATTAGACTTTTGGTGTCGATTAATTCAGACAAAGTTGGAAATGCTTTTAATCTACTTTCGGCGTCCAAAATATAGTAATACAAGTTTGTGACGGTTTCTGAGGTGAGATAAACTTTTGGGAGCCAAAAATCTGCGAAATTTTGAAACTTTTTTCAGTTTTTTGCTAATAGTATCTGAAGAAAATTGATATCTTTCTATTGATATATTTTTTTATCAAAATTAAATAAACTTAAATTCTGCGTCGAATAACCTCCTAAAACATTAAATTTGGTAGGTACAGAGGTTTGGTCAGAGTCAGCAGTCAAATATCTTGACTGAAAAGTGTTATCTTTAGTTTAACACGTCCGTAACTAAAAAACGGTTATTCCAAAAGAAATAGACTGCCAATTAGTGTGGCACATAGCTTCCTCGCATCCTATCATGTACTATAACAATTATTGTTAGATTACTTTATTGTCATATTGTTTATTTTGTAAAAACTATTAATAGTTTTAGCGATCTTTAACACTTCATAGCGGTATCGCTGTTGGTTTTACTAAAAAATTGTATTTGAAAAAAATGTTTGTCTCATTGAATAGATGAAGTTAGATTTTTTCCCCGACGTAAAATTCCAATTTTAAATTTAAAGTTCACGTTTACGCGAGAGTTGCTCTTGAACGCTTGGACGGATAACGTTGTCCAACGAACTCGTCCTGGGCATTGGTAAAATGAACATGTCTACCAAATTTCATCAAAATCGGTCGACATTTACTCAAGTTATCGTCGCACGTTTCATAATTCGCGGACACACAGACCGACAGACAGACAGACAGACAGACAGACAGACAGACAGACAGACACGAGACCAAAAATGTTCCCTGATGTCTGAAACGGATTTCTGTCTTGGAATTTTTGAAATCGGAGGCATAAAAGTTTTTCGTTCTCAAAAGTGAACACAATGCTTCCGTTACCTTCGGTAAGCTCGGAAGCAAAATGACAAATAACTAAAGTTTAAGAGCATCAAATTCTGAGTTCAGAAGACTCTTATTTTTTTAAAAATATTTACTTATACCTAAGCATAGATACACGTACAAAGTAGTCGTAGCGCTGACTTTCAACAATGTGGCTATTTTGTAGTTTCATGAAGTCAATCAAACCATTAAATCACTTATTTAAGTCTAGGAAATTGAATTTTAATGCATTTTTTTATTATGGAGCTGGAAAAATAATTTTATTAGCATATCTATTTCAAAATTTGCTTTAGTGAATAACCAATTGTTGAACAAAATACATTGAAAAATTAAGGTAGTAAGTGTTTTCTTTTACGAAGACATCTATTTTAATCTGAATGATTCAACAAATGAAAGAAACTGTTCCTGTAGGTCATGAAATGTGTAATTTTTATTACAGTTGGCAACGAATAATTTTTAATTATAGTCGGCTTTGTTATTAATGTTAATATTGGACCTAATCAAAAAAATTAGCAAGGATAAACTTTTTGGCTAATTCATATTGTACGTGCTAGAGAAATTTCCTTAAGGGTAGTTAGGGGTGGTTAGAGGTGGCTCTAAACCTCGGCTTGGCCGGTACAATATGAATTTACCATTTTTTTTTAATTCTGCGAGTTAATATTTAACCGTTGAATTTTGAACTGGACATAATATCCAAAGCAGCATTTTTTCATAACTTATTTACGAATTAAAAATATTTGCAAACGACGTTTTGAGCTAATGTTTTTACTGATATTATTTTTTATCAAAGAACAGGCTCATTCCAGCGGGGTAGTTGTAGCCTCATTCGATTCAGCTCTCTTATAAATGTAAAACAAGGACCTCCCTTTAACATTCACTTATGGATCTATTAAGGTTATCACCAACGACCAACCTTGATGATACCCCTAATAGATCTCCTCCGGTTAACTTTAGGGATAGGGCTGTAGAAAAGGGCTCGATGAGTTTAGGGGGGGATCGTCATGACCTCAAGGTAGGCAGATTTCGGACTCGGTAAGGCACGGTTGGGTCAGATATTTAGGTCGGGCAAAAAGGAGAATAATCAATGCTTCCTACATTTCTCTTACTTATAGCTTCCAAAACTACCTCAAAGGTTCTATTTAATCTATTGCGACTTCCATCACAACTCAATCCTAAACATTTATTTGAGCTACAGAAGTAGTGGCCTCAATATTTAAAAAAAATGTTTTAAAGGTTTGTATTATAAAATAAAATTTAGAAGTCCGAGATTAAGGTTACTCAGGACATTAGTTTAACCTATGAAGCAGCACAAACAACTAAATAGATTTCGATGCAATTTATGATTCAATAAGAATTTCAAGGGAATTAAGAAAGCCGAGGACACTTTTAACAATGGTTGGAGAGGAGAGTTTAAGAAGATCTCTAAAAAATTAAAAAAAAATGCAGTCCATTAATTACGAATCTAATCATATAAGTAGTTTTCCTTGGAAAATCTAGTTTCCGACATATTGAAAAAATCCCGTCAAGTACTTACCAGCAAGTTACTAAAAGGGTTTCTTCAGTCATAAGAATTCATACGTACATTATTATTATTTATTTTTATTTTTTTTTACAAAAATATGTATAAAAATTCACTTTAAATAAACGAGGAGTGCATATTATCCATTACTATCTTCGGTAGTATGCACTAATTTAGTTATTATATTTAGGGGTAAAATGGCCGCCATTTTGAAAAACGATATATTTTTGTGAACCAAATTTCAATACCTTTAAAATGATACCCAACTTCAAATTTTCAAATAACAAAAATTTTGAGGCTCCCGAGTTACGGCCCCCTAAAAATTTTAAAATTTGACTTTTTTATATCTACTCCCGGAAATATCATTGGACCACAGAGATGCATATTTTTGTATTTTTGCCTTATTTTTAGCTCCTGTCCTAATGGGGTAGCGGGGGGGGGGGGGGGGGGGAGGAGGACTTTTTTTTGCGTTTTGTTTTAATTTTTTGGGGTGTAAAATAGCTGCCATTTTGGAAACACGATATATTTTTGTGAACGAAATTTCAATACCTTTAAAATGATACCAAACTTCGAATTTTCAACTTCTAATGGGGTAGTGCAGGGGGGGGGGGGTACATTTTGGGTTTGTCTTAATTTTTTGGAAAAATGGCCGCCATTTTAGAAACGCGATATATATTTGTAATCTACATTTCAATACCTTTGAAATGATGCCCAACTTGAAAATTACAAAAAATATAAAATATTGCGATCTATTCGCAATTGATCGCAGATCGCAGGAATTTGGAGTGTTTAAGTCCGCAATAGTTTTTGTTTTTGGGCAAAAAAGTTTAACTTGTATACCAAATTTCAAGTCTATAGCTTCAGTAGGTCGGGAGATATACTCCAAGATGCGACGGACGGACGGACGAACTACCAAAAGCATAAGGGTTTCTAGGACGACCTCGAAACCCTAAAAAGTAAAAAACTGATTATCCAACGCCCTGCTCACATATATGACTGATTATATTTATAGGAATTGAAATAATGAGGTGACAGTTTTTTTTTAAGGTAATTGTTGAACGTATAGAGAGTAGAATTTACCAATTATAATAATGCCATTATATTTATCTATAGGTCCAACTTCTTTAGAAATCAAATCTTTTTTGGGTATTGGTTCCAAGGAAAAAGTCTTGAATACACTAATCACTAAAATTTATTCTCTAGAAAAAGATGATAATTGGGATAATTTAAGTTAAGATTCACAAAAGAATCTAGAATTATTAGTCTCAGCTTTATCTTTGGCGGAGTAGAGGTCGAACACTAATAATGTCTACGTAGAATAAACAACTTTTATGTACCGGAAACAATTGGTACTATAGTAGAGACAGGTAATGCATATACTGATTCAACTGCGTTATACTATGGATGAAGTCCTAAGATATATTTGTTAATGAACTATCTAATTTAACTTTAAATCAAATTATAATTATCATTAACTACGGGAGACATACAGAGAAAAATAGACCCCCGCACCGGTACTTGAACCACGTAATTAGTCTCGGTCTAGTTCTATTGCCGTGAATATTTGGCTTGCTAGACTTGTAGAAAAGATTGAAAGCTTGGATTCGGGGAATTAACGACGGAGAAAAATCATTCTCCCGTATAGCTCAGATGGTAAGAGCGCTTGTAACGGATATATAGGAGGCCCGTGGTTCAAGTCCCGGTGCGGGGGTCTATTTTTGTCTGTATGTCTCCCGTAGTTAATGATAATTATAATTTGATTTAAATTAAAATTTAATCTTTCCGTAGTATGAAGACTACCTACAACTTAAAAATTTGAATATCTAATTTAAGCTAAAGTATCTAATCAACCTTCATATGCAAATTAAAAAAAAAAAAAAAAAACATGTTTTAATATTGTTACTAGGGATTAAGTGAGAATGTGCACATGCACTTATCTATGATAAATATCTTATGATATTAACTTTTTTTTTCTAAATCTAATAATTAAGCTAGTAGAAGCAAAAAATTGAATTTTGGCCGCTATTTTCCAAGATGGCGGCTTGAGCAGAACTTTTTTTTCGGGGACTTTATAGTATTTCAATCAGGATGCCCCAGAGATAATTTGTACAAAGTCTCTTGCTTGTATGACGCATTTTTGTAAACAGCCCCTTTTTTGCTTAAAATGACTGGACTATTAAAGGATACTTAATGAACAGCCATATATATATACCTACCAGAGAGCTAGCAGAAGTTTCACATCTGGCAAGATTTTAATTAGGAGCTAATGAGCTGCAATTCCAAAACTAATTTAATAAGTCTAAAAGCACAAACATTAAATAACTCTTTAATTTTTTATTTTTACACAGATTAACCAATAATTGGATTTGAATTCTGATAAAAAAAACAAAAAAAAAAACATAATACTAGAGTATTAATAACAGATTCCAAAAAACAGGAAATTACAAGCAATTATAATTTTACAAAAATTACCTTGACTTTATAATAGCTACAGAGTAATAAATAAGAATGACAAATAGGAGCAACACATTGAAATTATGTTAACTTAAAGCCGCGTCCACACTGGCCGCGCATCGTGTTTGCAAACAGGGATGCGCGGCCGGTGTGGACGGCACCGCACGCACGAACGAATGCTTGTTTGTGTTCGCGGGCGCTCCGGGTACATCAAAGGATGTTTGCTGTTTGTGCGCGTTTGGTGTGGACGCTTTTTGAGCAAACTCCTTGAGCATTCGCAAACAGCCTATGTTTGGACATGGAAAACCAAGAAAGATATTTTTTTTTTTTTAGATATTTTCTTTCGTATTATTTGTGACTAGCATCAAATAACTAATAAACACTAATAACTAATAATATATACTTTACTAATTAATAAATAGTAATTGAAACTAGAGATGTGTTTATGTAAATCCAAGATTAAAAATACCGGATTAAATAGATAAATATATAGAAAAGATGACATACAAGTTCAAAAATGCGTCATACTATTTGTTTAAATAATTTTATATTGCTTCCAAGCTTATTACTATAGTCTACGGGCACGAGCCTCCTATGGGCTTTATGCCTCCTATGGGGGAATATTTATCTTTTTTTTTCACCAAAAGAACAGATTTCTATTCGTATAAAATTAACCCGGGAAATGTATATTTTTTTCATTCGTATTATTTATGACTATAGGCATCAAATAACTATATTATAATTGATAATATATACTAATTAATAAATAGTGATTGAAACTAGAGATGAGTTTAGGTAAATCCAAGATTAAAAATAACCGGATAAATAGATAAATATATATATGACATAAAAGTCCAAAAATGCGACATACTATTTTTTAAAATAATTATATTGCTTCCGCAAGCTTATTACTTATTACTTAAGGTACAGGCCTATGGGCCCGAGCCTCCTATGGGCCCTCATAAGACGAAATATTACATTGATATTTATCTTTTTTCCATCAAAAGAACAAATTTCTATTTGTATAAAATTTTTAATAGTTTTGGCGTTTTATTTATTTATTTTTATTTATTTATTTTTATAGGGATGATGAGGAGAATTTTTTTTTTGACATCCAGACTCTTCGTCTTCTTTTACTATTGCCATGTTTTACTAACTCACCAATGATAATAAATAAGCCGGCGCTTATACCGCGTTTTGATAGAACCATATTACAAAGTTCATGCAAGTGCAATATAGTTTTATTTAGTACTTGATGATGTAGTGTACAAGAAAATAATGAAAAATAACTGGGAACAAGGACAAACGTTTGCAAACACCTGTTTGTCAAGAATGCGCATCCGGTGTGGACGTCGTCTTTGTGGTTGTTTGCAAACGTTTGCAAACCCTGTTTGCGAATGCGCGTCCGGTGTGGACGCGGCTTAAGAAGAACAGTCAAGAAACTAAAATAACTTGCACTGAACTTGAAACTTCTTGATAACCTTAATTTAGTTACTGTAAGACACCAAATTTTAAACCAAGAAATAAGGTCATAGTTAGAACTTTTAAGTACAAAGTTAAGACGGAACAAAAGGTAATAAAGCTAGTTTATACAGTGCAAACAATATAATAATAAAGTTTCTTTTAATTTGGTCTAAGGACACAAACCTCAAAATAAACAACTAGAACAAATGACATACAAGGAATATATTAAAATAAAAATAAATAATTTTAATTACTCTGAGACAATATTGCTCAGGTGTTAGGACAGGCACACTTTGAGATAAAGGGCAGGTCTTTTGTAACCGCAGAAATATATGAGACCACAGGTTTTGAGACGCAGAGCAGTACTGCGCCACACTTAGCCTGCCTGACACTTTTTTTTATCTTGGGAGTTGAACCGAAATTGAGCCTGATGTCTTGAAGGCTCAGGTTTTAAGTTTTAAACTAGAAGACATAGTCAAATAGGTGGGTCTGTTGACCAAATACCATTCTCAATCTGCAGGACACGAAGGGATCAGCCACTTACACATCCTCTTGATATGATCATCAGATGTGACCTCCCTACTATTTATTCATTGACATATGTGATCATTAGAATGGAACATGTCTTTCCTCAAAGGAAATTGAAACCAGAATATTTTAGGTGATTTCAATTGGATTCCAAGAAGAGCAACATCTATAGACTTATAGCATTACAGACACACTGATACCCTTATACATTTTAGACGTTGTATTCAAGATAGGAAGGTCATATACAGGCAGCAATTATAGCATTTAAGATTATTTTAATTCAATCTTATTAAGGTTTTACAAAGAAATCAACAATTCTTTTGTTAATTTAATTAAAACAACAATAATTAGTCATAGAGTTGAATAAAATTTATAGTTAGATTCAGGCACTAATAAATCAATAAGTCCTGTATTGTTTGATAAAATTAAAGGAACCTACTAAATAATTTTTGGTAATAAAAGACATCAGTTTTTTTAACACCCAGCGTGCCCAATATAATTTATTTAACAAAATTTATGTCTAGTAAAAATACATAAGCCTCTCTACAAATAGTGGAGAAAATTGTCTATTTATTTGATTTTAGATTCCACTAGCACAAAAGTTCTTAATTTAAATCTGGCTATTTTATACCAATAATGGAATTTTTGGGTAGATGCAAGAGTACCCAGTTATACTTAATCTCTAATACCATATTGCTTCGAATATAAGACACATTTTTCAGTGTAACAGATCGAAATAGCATTTCCTTCTGTAAGCAACGTTGCACTAGCTAACAACCTATTTTCTACAAAATATAGCTGAGATCGAGTTTTTACTTTATATTTCCAATTATCTAAATTTTGCAGGGATACTAATTGTTTGACCCTCCTTTTTATTCATTTTCAGGAATTTTAATTCAATTTCTGATGAAACGTTGGGTGGAAGGGTTTCCGTTGTACCTAGGTATTTCTTGTTAAGTCAGTTCTCTTTCTGTTCCTTGCCTGTTGCATTCATTATCACGATATCAGGGAAAGAAATAAGGTTTCGTTATGCAGCTGATGATTAATGAGAAAAAAAGTGATTTTATTTTCAGAACGCTATGGTAATGGAGCTGCGGGAATACAGTTTAATATTAGTGATTGTAATGTGCAACCCTGGCACAAAGAAAAAGGTAAACTTTTACATGCGTCAAATCGAGAAAAGCCTTGAAGAACTATTAGGTGAGTAACAATTAGACTTCTCTAGTCTATTTTCAAAATTTAACCTTTCTACTTCTCAGCAGTGGCATCTAAATAAAGATTCCTTAATCTAACAATATCGATGGGAAACTGCCTAAATTTGATCTCTAAATAAGTTGATAAAAAAGAGTAAATAAGATTTTTCCTTTAAAACAGGGTTCTTCTTATACTCGATGCATTAAATATTTTTCCTAGATTTTTGTTCAAAAATCGGAATTTGTCTTGTAATCGTAATAATGTAATCGCAATAGTGTAGTCCTATCAATTTTTAGGCCAACCTACTTGAGGAAAAAATAAAATGACGAGGCTGTTATCTAGTGATATTTTTGTTTGCCTAGTTGGCCCGACCTACTACCAACCAAAATCCCAAGCTCTCATTGGATCCCCTCCTGATTTTTACGATTTTCCTGTGCTGCAGAAAAACAAAGTATAACGGCATGAGTATACATAACATAATATATATCTCACAGGTAGTCCCTGATCATCTAATTGCTATTGCAATCACTTCTCATCTAGCAAGTTCAGGTTTGATTCGCAAGAAACGATTGTTCATGCTTGGTGTTCACCCAGCATAGTATAAAATATAAATGGGTGGCTGTTTATGTGAAGAGGAATATTTTGACATCTGGTTCCTTGGTAAATTGTAAGATTTATACAGCTAATAGAAAGGTCCTGATTTACTAATAAGTAGACTAGGCCCAGAGTAGGGATCAGAGAGGGCTCAGAGAGGAAAGGAACCATTTTTATAATATATTTAATCTAAAAAATAAGTTTTAGGGCACTGGTGGAAAAGAAAGGGGGAGCTAAAAGAATTTTGCCCCTGGTGCAAGGCATCTGAAATTGGGGCCTGCTGATGGAACAACACACTGACCCCTTGTCGTCCATACCATATATAGTTGAACAAACCCTATGGCTGGCCTAGGTCCTCGACAGGCTATTTCGCCACGGAGTTAGTTAATTTTTATATATTATCCTAAACTTCTTTTTATTATTATTATAGATCAATTAATTTTGAAGTATATTTGGCTGCACCTAGAAATCACATCACATTATAGTTCTTGGCTTTTGACCATGAAATGGAAGAATTCACATCCTCCCCTAATTAGGACATTACAAAAGGAATGCCCATACCCCAAGACCCATGGCTCAAATCCCTCCAAAAACTGCCAGTGATCTAAAATATTTGAAAATACCACCAAATATGGATTCCTCCGAGAAATTCTGATGACACAACTTAACCATTAACCCTTAACACCTATGGACACCCAGTGCTCGAAAAAAGGAGTGCTATATTGTCCCTAAATTTAACCAATAAGTCCATGCAACTCACATAATTTTACCGATAAGATCCAAACCACATATACTTGTTACTTCTATTCTAAAAATGGAGATCTAAGACAATTAATTTACAGAAAGGAAGTATTAGACAGAAGAACATCACTCTAAAAATAATTTAAATTGCCCTTGAGTACATTGCTAACCTTTCCGTTAAGTAAACATAAGCTAAATTGAATATTAAAATTTAAGAATACAATTGTGAGGTTTCATCAGTCAAAGTCTTTTATATGGCAATGTGTCCCTTTACTACAGCTAATACTTTAAATAATATATACTAGGGGGCTCTGCCCCCTACGGTCGTCGAAAAGCGGCCACTGCCTTGAACCTTCGCACAAAATGACATTTTGACACATTTGTTTGTTTACAAAACTTTTTTAATAATATAGATAAACGTATTTCAGATTGTAAACTAATTTAATAAGCCTAACCATTAAAAATATTACCTTCCTGCACTACATAATAAGATATTATTAAATAAATATTTCCAAGATAGATGAACAAAATATTAAGAAGTAATATCGACTCACTCGAGAAGCTATTGACTCAGATAAAGACTATCTTTATTCATTTTAAATAAATTAATAAAGATAGAAAATTAACTGAACTAAGTTAACTCCTATGAAATAGTAACTGTGGAATACATTTTTGTCATAAATATTATATCTAAGGCTAGTTTTAAGGTTCATAAGGCAGAGGGTAATTAAAAGGGTTATAATTATGTACCCAGAGAACACTACCTAATACTTAGTATTTTTTATAAAAAGAAAAATGGGAATATTTGTATATAAAATGAGCCATCCAATATTCAAAGTCAGGCACTTCCAAATGATATTATAATTATACACGTATTGCATATTATTTAAAGTTATCTCTATGAATAATGATAATCAGGCCCTATTAAGCACTGGAGAATTTCATTGGCAAACTTAAGCAAAGTATTTTGGGCAATCAGAATAAGAACTTAAGGGAATCCAAATTGGCGGAAAGGTATGGATTCGAAGGAAGTTAGTTGATTTAAAATGTTAAGAGGAGGGATTTGGTTAAATAGAAGTAAGTACTAGAGAGAGAATCTGGTAGGGGTCGGATCTGATAAGGGCCCCAGGGGGGTAGAGGGTAGGTAATCAATAAAATATAGGTTGGGATGATATGCGTAACGATATATCCTTGCCTGAAAGAAAATTTAAAGTTTTATCGTCAATGCGGACATTATGAGGGGTTAATGGGAAATGTGGAAATGAGTAAAATTGAGTGCAGGTAGTAAAGTTAAAATAAGAGAAGGTGTGTGGAGGGCTGAATCAATACATTGAGATAGAAGGTGGAGGGGGCGGGCCTGAATGGCACGGCTCTAATCACACCACTATGAGTAGTAAAAGACACAAACCTGAGGAAGGTTTGCCGAGATCTGTCTCTGAAGAGAATCTCGTTCTTTCTCCACCTCTGTGAGTTTTGCTTCTGTTTCGGACAGTCGTTCTTGAGTCTCTCTCAGACTGTCCATGAGCTTGTCTCGTTCGTCCAACATAGAGACCATGAGCTGCTCGAAATTCGCGTCCTCGCCGGAGAACTGCGAACTCCTCTGCGAGATGCTGTCCTCCGAGATGGTGGGCATAACGTCGCACATCATATTCCACATGTCGTATCTCGCAAATTACAGAAAAACCCGAGTAAATTTCCAACCGACTCCCCTGTCCTTTAACAGGGGGGTACCTTTCCGATTCGGACTCCGCTTTTCACTCGGAGTCGCCGGCCAACGGACGGCCGTGGAATCGAGCCGGCACACTGTTCGAGTACCTTCGACGTTTTCTAACACCCGTAAACCCGCGACAAAGAGATAAAAACGACATTTTCACCGGGAGAGACGAGACCGAGACACACCTACAAATTCCTACCCCGTCCCTCTACTACTAAACTGGGACCGTCCCGGCGACCATCTTGCCTCCTGACGTCACGTCTCCACTCGAACCGCGTTCCCGATTCCACTTCTTTTTAGCCCCCTCTACCTCCTCAGTACATAGAAGGTTATATTCGCGGTTTTCTGTACCCCCCTCCTATAAGGTTAGTTTAATCGTCGACGAAAATGTCAACAAGCTTATCGTACAAGAAGTAGTCGAGATGTAAAATTATTGTATTTTTTAGTATTAATTTACTAAGTTAGCCGTTCCCTAATTAGATATGCTAATATTTTTTATGTAATTCGAAGCGTATAGTGATCTCGATTTCAGTGTCTTTATTATTTTTTTTTAATTCACCCAATTGTCCGAATTATTGACGACCTACCGAAATAACTGTTCATCTGCGAGGAAGAAATAATGCCCTCTTCTCATAGGAACAAGCGGTCTGCACTTTTTGATAAGTCTCCGAAAATACTAGGAGGTATATTTAACGATATTACATGCCGCTTATACGTTAGCCTTGACAAGTTTGGTATACGTGTTTTTCTTTCTTCCCGTTATTCTCCATACCTTCCTTCCAGAAACACTTCATTTTATTTGTTATTCAATAAATGGTGGGTTGATAGACCCCCTGCAAATACAAATTAATTTTATTGATAAACTTTATATTATTATTTCAGAAGTCACAGTGTATGATTTTGCCAATTCAGCTGCTCCCAAAGGAGGAAGGATAAAAAAAGCACTTACAAAAGAGTTAATGATGGGTAAGAAACTTTAATACAATGTGATGACGCTAAGCCTTATTAAATAATAAGACTTACTTCTTCCAAAAAAGTTTTTGTTTGTTAATGGTATGAATGTTTTTTTTATGTTATCAACAACAGGATCTATTTTTATCAACAATTTCTACCTCACTTTACAACCACAGCTAACTAAATGTTCACGAACACAATTTGGTACTCACATTCCTTCTGTTAGTATTTTGAAAAGAATAATTATGATCCATTTTACAAGGCAGACCTATTTTATATTTAAATTAAACTCAAATGCTGCTAAGAAGTTATAAAGCACACATAATTCATTAAAATGGTACCTATTAAAAATGTGTAAGTATGTTCCATCGGAATAAATTTATAAGTAAATGGAAGTAAGAAGTTTGATTAAAACCAAGCCCACAACACACCGTTCTGAGTAGATTACACATTGAGATTCAGATGCGTAAAAGATATTAGGTATGTTTCTTTATATTTACAGTTAATCAGACAACAAGATATTATAGTTTATATAAACAGGAGTACATTGTTATTGAATGTGCTTCTCACACAGAATGTCCCGATGTGATTCCCAACTCCAGCAAGAGGCCCCTTGCTTGGTGTTCTCCCAGCATTGCAATATAAATGGGTAGATAGATGCCTATGTGAAGTGTTGTCTATATTGTTTGGCTTTTACAGCTGATGGAGCTAATGGTGAATTGTCAGTTATATATTTATATAATTGTATAAGCCCTTCTCACAATAGAAATAACAAGTAATTGCATTCCAAACTTGTAAATTTAGGATGTGCAGGGGAATAATTATCATTACCTGCTCAAAGAGGCCATTATTTGATATGCAACATGGCATATGTCTTAATAATCCTTAATTTTTGTGATTTGATGGCAATCATTTTCAAAATAATGTCATAATAACTATACTTTCTCTCTCTATTCATAAGAGTTTTAAAATGCTATGCAACATGCCATATAAGCTTTTTTTTTTTTATTAGCACCCTCATTTTGTTAATTTTAAAAATAAAAATGTTGTAATAATAGGTTTGTTCCAACCAAGCATTGTACCGTCCGCGGGATCGTCACGGGCATGCGCAATGGATATAACCTGTTCCAAGCCGATTTGTGACAGTGTTTCATACCGCCCACGAAACTGTTCCAACCCGGGCAGGGATCGTTTGCGAACCGTTCACTGTACTGTCCCAACGATCCTCTGACAATACCATGTACTGGTTTGTATGACATAAGCATTTATGTCAATAATCACAAATATCAACAGGAAGGTTCCCTAACTGTTAGGTTTCCTTGAATGTTTTAATGCAGTGCGAATTATAATCCTGAACCCGTTTCAACCTGACATGATTTTATTACAGTACAATGTTAGCACATGCGTATAATACCTGTTCTAAACAATTCCCGAACGATCAGCGACGATACAAAGAACGTTACAAATAGGGGGTTGGAACAACTTACGTTTTCTTTAATTAAGGGATGTAATGAGGAAAATGGTTTATTTAAGGCCCATTAAGCCTACCAGGGCCATTTTGGCTACTATACCCTTCCCTTTTTAACCTTCCTCTGTCAGAAATGGATGTGTGCATTCTTGAATAATTTAATTTTCCCAACCTGTTTTATTTTAATGAAATTTATGTATACAGTCAGTTCTCTATAATTCAAAACTCAATGGACCACAAAATAATTTTTAATTATTATGGAATTATTAAACTGGTGTTCTTCTTTACTCAGTTAGTTTTTTTTTAGTATAGTAATAATCAACTTCTTTGATGGTGTTCAAGAACAATTAAAAAATATTTAACATTTGTTTTGAGGGATAAGCCCCTTAGCGACGCCAATGCTTAGAGGCCTAGATATTTCAATTGAAATTCCTATACAATATTATTAATGATTTGTGATCATTTTTTAGTTCAAGTTGAGGATCCTTTAGAACAACCTACTCTTGACGATGACGATACAGCTGATAAAGGTAATTCAATCCTCAAACATTTAGTTTGATATTATGTGTCTTGACTTCGAGTGTTAGTACCTCTATAGATTTTTATCAAGATAAAACATTTAGTCCTTTTTTTAAATTATTTTATTTGGAAATAAGAAAACTGTGACAAATATTAAATGTATAAACTTAAGGAAACATTTGAATTTCCGTAAATGCGGCAATGAAACTCAAGAAGAATGAAACTCAAAAATAACTAAATTCTTTGCTCCTCGACTCCTTTTTTTGCCTAGGGACTTTCTTAAATATCTTTTAGTATGCCCAACTATCTGCTCATTAACCCCTCTCATCCAAAGTGAATTTGCTAATTATTTCCCGATCAAATTGTTTGTATAAATAACATGTATTTAATTTCCGATAAACCGTGACCTACCCTTATGATTTAATAGGTCTCTCGTAACTTCGGCTATCATGTTTGATGTTCCTACAAGGTATAATTTGTTAAGGTTATCTTTTATAATTAATTTAGTAAAATAAAATCACTTTAGTATTCTGGCTTGCAGAACCTGCATTTGGGTAGATTAACACGTTCAGGACGGGACGCAAATTCACGATCTCTTACCAGAACCTGAAAATTTATGAGTGGACATCCAAAAATCCGACATAGTGTTTTCAATATTTTCTTACTTATTATGATATATAAGTTCGAAAAAATTTAACCAACTTTTTTTTCCCCCACATTTTCCCCCTCTACTGAAGTGTGCCGCTATGGCGGCACCCGTGTTTTTGAAAAGACAAATTACCACAAAACCGGGAGGTGCCGCTATGACAGCACTGTTTCCTATAGAATCTGAAGTGTCGCTATAGCGGCACACAACGCCAATGATATTTTAGTACAGTGTGATTGTTTTTATGAGTGTAAGTAACGTTCAGCATAATTTTAATTATTACCTTAGATATTATGTACTTATTCATTTTTATAATGATTTTGTAATAAAATGGAAGGGAATAATTTTTTTTTTTTTTTAAAAAAAACTAAACTTTATATTTACGAATAATACATTCATTTTAAATCTGTCATTTTATTTTTTTTACAATTACCTACAAACTTTTATGAAATAAAAAAAAAATATATATAAATAAAAATTAAGCATCACAATAAAAACAACTTGAATTGCCTATAAATAATATGGTACGACTTGGTAAACTACAAAAATATTAAGTAACTTTAGGCAGTTTAAAACTAACTTATTAGAGATTGCAATCCTTTATACACGTACATTTTTCATTGCTCAAAATTATAAGTGAATTTACAATGAGATGGGTATTAAACAAATACGCTAAAAATATAAATTCACAAAACGTAAAATAGTGGATTTTCAGAGCATTCCTGCTGTGAAACGCTTGGCTTCAGGTCGGGTAAACTTGTAGAAGATTTAGATTTTGTTGCCGTTATTTTAGTAATTATTGTTCTGATAATGTTCTTACGCTTCTTTTCTTTCATTCTTAGTTTTAAGATCGGGCAAAAAGAAACGTATATAAACCGGGTGTAATAGGAGCTAAAATAGGAGATAAAAATTAGGGTGGTAGAAGGTGTTGAAACTATCCGATCGCGATCCGATAAGAAGTGGATAGGGGTTAGACTTCGACTATCCCGGTTAGAAAGGCACAAGACCAAGGAATAACCCCAAACCCCACTCTAGCCCAATTTAAGAGAGGGAGTCTAGTGCCGCCATAGCTTTAGTTTCTCGAATAGGGCCTCAGTGCCCCCTGGCACTCAGCCCCTGGCACCCTGGCACTCAGATTAGTCTAGTAGTGCCGCTGTAGCGGCACTCCGTCCTGAACGTGTTAACTAACAAAGTGCCTGTTGCACCTTGGTCTATCCCTGTGGTAGTCCTGTAGAATAAATTCTCTTTGGCCTTTAAACGGCACAACTCTATTACTGAAGTTTACTCTCTCCCTACCTCCTACATTTTTTTCTATCCGCTCTCTTAATAGTCTATACACTCTGGCATAATCCCAGTTGAAGGCTCAAACATCTTGAATTCTTTGAGAAGCAGTAGTATTTGTGGTGGAAATTTTGATTTTATTAATGTTGTAAAACAAGAATGATTAACTTGTTCCCCTAACCCTTCCTATGAATGACAAAAAGTTTCTACTTGATCCAATGTTTAATGTAAAGATAAAGTTGAATTACTAGCTACCTGCAGATTTCAAAATGTTGATGCCCTGTTATCAACAATTTATTAAAATAACTTGTTTTTGTGCCGAATCATAATTTTGAGCTGCTAATGACAATCCAGCTATGCACTGAGATGCATAATTTTACAGCTGTTGTTTTAAATACATAAATTTGTCAATTTTGTTTAAATTCACCCGAATTTAAACAAAATTGGCAGTTGACAGCCACCCGGCTGTCAACTGCCGAATCAAACCTCTCCCAAAATTTGTTCCACTTTAACTGATCCCCTTTTTAAAATGAGCAACTCTAACTTTGGTAACTTTTCGCTAGGGGTTTTTAAGGGAAGTGGTTTCTCTAAAGTGACTATCACATAGCGTTGGGAACCAATCGATTGAAAACAGTCGACTAAACGGTTGTTTTAAAATATTCATTCATTCGGTTGTGGATATCTAGTTTTCATTCGAATGATATCAGTCTAGTTTGGAGTTCTATTAGTCGTAATTCGGACGTGTATATGTGGACGTGTGTATAACGAGATAACGAGTGTCATGCGCCTTCTCACCCCTCCTCCGCTCTGAGCCCTTCACCGTCGTTTCTTTCCCCTACCCAAAACCAAAAAACATCCGAATGAAACATTCGAATGAAAAAGTCGATTGGATTCAGTCTCAGTCTATATTTTTTCATTCGAATGAAAACGATGTCGTAGCAGGCTGTAGTTTGGGACGAGATAACGAGTGTCAACCGCCTTCTCACTCTCACCCCCCCCCCCCCCCCCCCCCCTCAGCTCTGAGGCCTTTAGGGCCTCCACCGTACTACTCCTATATAAAAAGAAACCATTCGATTGAAACATTCGACTTGCGAGTTCAGTCTCGGCTTTATTCGTATATCCTATACCCGCTATGAGACTGTTTTCAGTCGATTGAATTCAATCGACTGTTTTTTCCCGAATCGACTTATTCATTCGGTTGTTTTTTCTAGTCGGTTGTCCCAACGCTACTATCACATTTCCTAATTCTCATTATACTTATCTAAATAAAGTTTTAATTTGTCCTGCTCGTCTTTGTCTTGTTTAGTCGAGCTTTATTGAGTATTGAGCTCAAAGAGTGTAAATATGCACTTCCGTTCGTCTGCACGCATATACCAAATAATTGTTTAGTTCAATTTGAACACCCACTGCGTTTCATGCCTTGCCTTTGTATTTCAAACCTCTTCTCCTAAACAATTATTATCAAGGAACAATGTCATGTGCTTGTCTTGCCATTTAAATGGCATTGCTATTCATAATTAAATAAAACCTACCACAATTATTTAATGGTAAACACAAAACAGATGGGCTCTGATAGGCCTTAAGGAACACTGTATTGTGAATGTGGCTTATCATATGATACGTCAATGCGGGTTAAGTGATAATAATGTAAATGGGTCTTAAGTATTGAAAATTAAATCACTTATTGATGTGGTTTGGGCTGTAATGACTTTTTTAGTATTAAATTTAGTCTTAGTATAATATTGTTCTTTTATTGATACAATGTCTATTTGTTTGATTATGCAGTGAAGTCTGGGCGACGGAGAAGAAGGCGTAAGTCATCATCTTGTAGCAGTACTAAAGATGATGATATAGCTAGCAGACCAGGAAAGATCTATCCCCTTGATCTATGGTTCCTTGTATCTGACTATATCAGGCCTCAAGATGTACTCAAGTTCTCGCTTATCTGCAAAGGAAGTTATCATGTTGTCAACACTTCCAAATTCTGGATCAATTTGTATAAAAGGTAATACCTAGTTTTCATAATCATAGTTTCATTTATTCAGGAAATTAAGTTAATAAAAAAATATTTTAATGAAAGAATTTTTAGGGGTGCTATTAATGTTAGAGAAATTTTCAATTTCAAATTATCTATCTTACTGTCATTCTCGATTTGTTTGGGTTACCTCTGGCTCTCAGATTTATTAGGATAAATAACTTAAGGGCTATTAATAACAATATTAGTGATGTATCTGAAGTTCACCATAAACTGTTAACTTTTTGTATGAAAGAAATTATTTTTTGAACAATTATAAATTAAAAAATATGATGTCTACTTTTCTGTTATTGTAAATATATTTTGATGTTAATTTATTTTTAGATACTGTAGGTCTGAAAAGGTGCCTAAGAAACTTGGTCGAGAGTGTTTGGAGAAGAGGCATGGTTTAAAGCCAGCTGTAGTTCAAGCTTTGTTTCTAGCATGTCCTTCCATGGAAAAAACTCCTAATATTGATCATGATCCGAGATCAGTCTCTGGGTTTGTTTGCATCCTTATGTGGATTGAGGTAATATACTTAGATCTGTCTAACAGTACTTAACAAGTAATATTAAATTATACTAGTTACAGTATACAAGTGATATGAGTGATCAATTCATCCAATATTTTCCTTTTGCCTTCTAGCCTTTTTATGGTTAAATTTAATGATTTATTAAAATCAAGATTTTTGTTGGGTGTCAAAACCCAATCCTGACCCTGAGGCTTTAACTTTATTGAAAGAGCAACTTGCATGGTTAGATAAGAATTTATATGGATACTATAAAACATTTTGTGCCTTCACTCTCCCCTAGTTTTTACTGGTTCTCTTGCCATCTTATTTTACATTTCATTCTTGGTCTGCCTTTTTTACTCTAGATCTAGGGACTTATAAAACCTTTGATACCCCACTCAAATTTTAAAGAAATAAAATTTTGGGTGCAATTCACATTTTTGGCCACAAAATTGGCAATTTTAAAAAATTGAAAATGCACTCCTGGAATTTCCATAGCCCCACAATAAGGTATTAGCATGAAGTATTTCAAAATTTTAGGATTAGCTGTTGTATAGTGGTTGGGGGGGGGGGGGGGTGGCATTTTCTTGGGGTATATTTTGATTTATAAAACCAATAAAGAATGAAAATTTAAAAAAGCATGTATATATTTGTATCCTACTCTTCAGCAGCTTTTATTTGATACTCCACTTGAAAATTAAAAAAATATATAAATTGTTAGTTTACCACATTTTTGCGAATTGTGCATGCGCATATTTAATTTTTAACTTCTTTATATTTTCCCTGTGGTTGGACCCAAAAGTTGCACCAGTGTTTCAAATTTCAGCTTTTTAGCTTAAACTGTTCGGGCGCTATGAACCAAAGAGTGACAGACAGACGGACACATCACCCTCGGCATAAGGGTTTTGAGAAGTGTCTACAAAACCCTAAAAATGTCTCTATTTTATTATTAGGCTTGATTCTTTTTTTTTTCATCAAGATTGAATTTAATCTCACAATATTCTGTGATAATTGTGGGTACAAAAATATATTCTTCATCTACACCTCAAGGACTTTCATCCTTCGTCCTTCATATGATATTAGTATATAAGAAAAAAATGTAAATGAAATCAAATTAATCCAATTTTATTCTATTTTTTTAAAGAAAACCCCATTAAACATAGATATTATGATAGTAACTGTCCAAACGTAAAAAAAGCAAGTGATAAAAAAATATTAGTTTTAAAAACTTTGTACGTTTTGATGTAAAATAAGTTGATTATAAAAAATATTTTTAAATACAAGCTTTTATTTGTATTCTTCTCAGCAAACCCTTTCATTTGATACCCATATCATGGGCGTGTTAAACAAATAACTAGTACGCCATCTTGGGCTGCCCGCCATATTGGAGGATTTCGAATAGCTAACCATGCATTGTCATCCAAACTAAACGTGTATACAAAATTTCAATTCAATCGGTGAGGATAACTGCTCTATAATTCAGTTGCAAGATTTGACCCGAACATACATATGTACATACAAATGTTGCAAGTTAAATAAAAGCTTGTAAAATCAAAACAGCAAAGATCATTAAAGGACTTATTTTCTTTATAATATTGTTAATAAGTTTGGTTCTAATAAATATTATTCGATGGAACCAAGCCTAAAACTTGTGCAACATGTTTTGTGCTCCCCTCTGTAAAAAAATTAATCTATTTCGTTAAGCCAGTTTTAAGCCTATAAAGTTGGACTGGTGGAGACATACACATAGACAAATCTTTACTTTTATATATATAGATAAGACCATTCTCAGTGTATATAGCAGCATCACTTATCATTTTTGAGACGTGCAATGTTTGACTGATTTATATGTTTAAATTTTTTTTGTTCACTTACCATTTTACCCTAATTTAGAAAATATGCATTTAAAATCAGATTTATTTTATAAATTTATAATTTATTTTTTTATTTCCAGAAAACTGGCTTGAATGATATCCAAGATTCAGTGACCATTGCTTCTCCGAAAAATTGGGTCTATAAGTTTAAGTTGTCTAAGATACAATATGGGGCCAGAGCACCTTCTTATGACCAAAGATTGAAAAGCTACTGTGATATTAATGCAAACCCTGATGAAGGTTGCAAAATACTTACTGTAAGTCCTGTGTTTCTATTCCTATCAAGTCTTACAATTTGATTTTAATAAACCCCTTCATCAACACATTAACAATCAGGTACTTAAAGTATGAGGCATGTCCCTTGTTTATCAAGGTGCATTTCCCAAACAAAGTTTACAAAGTAGTAGCTATGATACTCTTATTTACAAAGCATTAGGTAATGATACTCTTATTTTTATCTTTATACACTTAATTACAACTATTTAGGGTTTCCTTATTCATTCTCAAATAGTGAACATATCTACTTGCTAAAAATGATATATGCCTTTTTTATAACCACTTTTGCTCTATATTCTATTTCAGTGGAAACTAGATCATTCAGTTACTTGTTCATTTAAATTCAAAAGTTTAACTGCGCAATTAAATAGATATTTTTGTGGGCCTGAGGAGGTTTCTTGTTGATTTGGAGGTAGATAATTTTCTTTATTTTATTTTTACCTTATTTATTATATGTTACCATGTTTGCTGTGAAGGTACCTTGCCGAGAGTACACAGCTGTACCCTGTGTATCCGGTATGCGTTTGAGTGCTGTCAAGTTAAAATCGCTGCTAATGATCCTTGAATTTTCCTCGGCACCACTCAATACTTCTTCTTCTCAAATGGGCAACATTTCCATCAGGCTGAGTCTGTCCAACGGTCCTACTGTCTTCGATTGGTGGCATCCCTCCTATCACATCCCTTCACCGGCTTCTTAAATACTGTCAATCCTTACCTCTATAAATCGCCAAATTCTGAGTTTAGGCTCATTATTATTATTATTATTATTATTATTATTATATGTTTAATTATGATTTTATGTCTGTTCTTTTAAAAAATAAACAAGGTGAAGAAATGTAATTGGTGCTGTGAATTAATTTGTTGGAAATATATATAGTAGCTAGATTCACTTTCACTACTAAAATTAACATGAAAAAGTATTAAGCGGATCTAAGAATTTTTCTCTTTCTTTACCTCTTAATAATGTGTATTTTGTCTTACTTACTTTTATTTTTTTACTAATTAATAATAATGGCTGTTATTACTATTACAGGTCTGTAATATTTTTGTAGTGAAAACTATTATTTATTTTTTTAAATTATTGAACTTGCTTAGATCTTATATTTGTGAAAGTGAATCTTATCACGTATCTTATGAATGAATGTTGGGTATTTGTATTTTGTTTTATTAATTTAGTTTTCCTTTTTCCAACTTGAAGTTCCAATTGTTATCAGATTTTACTTGTTGATAATCAAATTGTGCGCCAGAAGACAGAAATATCTTAGAGGTAAACTAGCTGTTGTAAGGCCTTAATTTTTTATAACACCATATTTTGATTTTTCCATCTTCTTCAATTCGATATCAGATCAGATGTAATTAATAAAGCTCCGTTTTTAGAGCGTATTAAATTGGATAAAAGACATTAACACTATACACAGATTTTACACAATCTGATTTTAAGCGGAAAATAAATGTTCTGTGCTTAGTAACAACCAGCCGCACAACCTGGATTTTTTTTTTTGGAGGGGAGGAGGGCTGAACCCAGACTGTTAAAACTAGAAGTAGTGACTGGTGGAGGTTATCACTAAAAAAATATGAGCAGTCCAATATTATTGATACACCGACCATTTAGACTGAAATAATTTTTTTTTTTTATATTTTCAGCTTCTGTTCCCTGCCACTTTATTGTTGTTTTTTCCCAAAATGGCGATGAATTAACATAAATTGATTTGCTGGTGTTATTAATAAATGTATTTATTCTTAAATGATCATTATTATCATGAAGATGTGCAATATTAAAATGAAAAATTTGAAATGGGAAATATTATATTTTAACAAACTAATTTTCCTCTTTAACCCATTCAATGCGTAATCCAATTCATGAACCTACCTTAGTTACCGTATATATCTAAACGATTTTAAAAGTTAATTTAAAAAAAAAAAAAAAAAAAAAAAAAAAGTTTGGATCCACTGTGGATACAAACGTGAGCGGGCCTGACGGAGCCTTGCAAGATGGTTCTACTCGAGGCACGGAGAATAGAGCTACAGAGGGCTGAAAAAGAGGGCTTGGATCCACTGTGGATCCACCCGCCAGGCGCGTTAGCACGGCATGGATCCACAGTGGATCCACCCGCATTGAATGGGTTAATCAACTTATTATCAATAGTTTTATTTTATAGCATTTATTAATATTGAGGATTTAATTGAATATATTATTTAGATCCTCTTTCTTAAAATTGAATAATCAAGATAATAAATATCCTTTTTATAGTAAGTGTTGGATAAGACTTGAGTAATGTTGCAAAAATTATTCTTGATTAATTTTTATTATTTTAAATTGTACAAAAAAAAAAATCTAAACTCAGGATTTGGTTATTACAAATGTAAGACATCCAAATTTATCACTTTACATCTAAACAAATATTTTATGCGGATATAAAATTTAGTGTATTATGACTCTTGTAATTGATAAAGTTACTCTTAAAAATATCATCAGTAGATTGTAGATACCATTCAAGTATGTAGATTTGTATTGCTGGTATAATCTTGCCTAAGTTCTGAGAATTTTATTGATGACTTTGGGTTCCTTTTAAGTAGTTTCTTTTTAATGTCTCAGATCATCAGACTTAAGTCGTATTTCTAAGTTTTCATGTGTTTATACTCATAAAAACTGATTAATGCTGTTGAAAAAAATAATTATCAAACAATTTTACAGAGAGAAGCAAAGAAACAAGATGTTTTTAAAACATTAAAAAAAAAAAAAAAAAATGTATTCTGTCAATAATTAAAAGAACTAATGGGCATTATTAGTGCGTCTGAAAGATTAGTGGTACTCACACTGAAACCAATCTCAAAACACCAACATTATGTATTTAGTTCAATTCCAAAAATGTATTCTTAATCTACGCCTCAAGAACTTTGACCCTTTGTCCATCATATAGTACGAGAAAAAAAGTTAATGAAATCTAATTTATTTATTTTTAAGAAAAGCCCATTAAAAGGTAAACAATATATTGTATTAAGATATTAACTGTGCAAACTTAAACAAAGCAAGTGATAGAAAATATTAGTTATAAAAATATGTTTGTTTTAATGTAAAATATCAATAACCAACATGGTGGGTCTTGGGCAAGCAGTATGACCCCTGAATACCCAACCGGGAGGTGGTTCGGCGGGAGTAGGTGCGAAGGTGGACTGTATATAGGTGAAATAGGTGTGAAATAGGTGTGTAACATATAAGAGATAGATACTAATAATTATTAATATAGCATGAAACCTAGGAGATATAAGAATAAAATAGTTGGGCTCACCTGGGTTTCCTTGATTGATGTGGCGGGGCCGATTCCGGAAACGGCTAACTGTCTAACGGACTTAAAAGTGGCGAAATGAAATAAAATAAATGATAAATTAAATTAAAAGAACTTTTATAACAAGCGGTGGCGGCGGGATGGCGGAAACAATAAAAAGGCGGCGTATTCCAGCTCCAGACCAATCAACACTACGCGACGAACGAAACGGTGCCGCATCGAAGACGACACCAGCGCTGCGGGCCTTTTGCGAAGTACAGGTTAGGCTACCCTACCGCTAGATAGCAGGGCAGCCTCCAGTTGGAGTCAAATACCTATCCCAATATCTGCTGGGTTCCATAATAAATAAAAAATAGGATAATATGAATAGATAGCATAATATAAATAGTAAATATTAAAATAAGAATCCACCATAGCCGCCTCCTTGAAGTGCCGCAGGACTTCAACAGAATTCAAAAAAAATAAAAAACTTCCTAAGTAAGAAGAAATAAAATGAAAACGTTGAAAAGGCGAAAAAAAAGGAAAACTAGCGGCAAGCAAAAAAGGAAAAATATAACAAAAAATCCAAAATAAAAGGATTAGCAAAGCGAAAGAAAAAACAGCCTCTACAGGAAATAAAGGAGGAAACTTCAAAAAAAAAATAAAATAAACATAAAAGGCAAAAAAAAAAAACTTCTATGCAAAAGAAAACAAAGTTAAGAGATGGGTAGAGGGGCGATTTTGCGGACCGGGCGGCGGTACACACCGGATTTGGTGCGTATCGTGGCCGTTCGAATAACTCCATCCTTACCAGGATGAACCTGTATGATTCGCCCTAGAGGATAAGACAGGGGGGGAGATCCATCTTCTTTTAGCCAAACTATCTGATCTACAGAGATATTTTCGGCCGGTTGGAACCATTTGCCTCGGTTTTGTAGCGTATGGAGATATTCTTGCTCCCAGCGGTGCCAAAGAGAGCGGTTAATTTGCGAAACTAGTTCCCAGCGAGATAGACGAGCAATAGGAGTGTCCTCAAAATCGTCGTCGGCAACGGAGACTAAAGGACCTCCAGTCAAAAAATGAGAGGGAGTGAGAGCTTTAAGGTCGTCAGGAGAGTGGGAGTCAACACACAGAGGGCGAGAGTTTAAAATAGCCTCTACTCGAGCGGTAATAGTAAAAAATTCTTCCAGAGTAAGAACCTGATTTCCTACTACACGGGTCAGGTGATACTTAACATTTTTAATGTTACTTTCAGCGAGACCTGACATGTGGGGGGCCCGCGGACAGGCAAAATGGAAAGAAATGCCCTGGGAAGTGAAATAATCTATAAGGATTTGACTTGTGGCAGAATCGTTTAAAAAAGATAAAATTTCAGAAAGTTGGCGAGCGGCGCCCCGAAAGTTTGTGGCTTGATCACAATAAATATGGCTGGGTAAGCCGCGGCGGGAAACAAAACGATGGAGGGCGGCGATGAAACACTCAGAAGACAAGCTAGTGAGTACCTCGATATGAACTGCCTTCACGGCGAAGCAAATAAAAAGAGCGAAATATCCTTTGTAAGTGCGGGCGTTACGACGCAGGCTTTCCTTTAAAATATACGGGCCAGCTAGGTCTACTCCACAGGCAAGGAAAGGTCTACCTGGGGTGACTCTAGTAGAGGGAAGGTTACCCATTGGAGGGGAGAAGGTTTCTCCGCGAAATCGAGCGCAACGCACACATTTATAGATAACTTGACGGATTAAGCGTCGACTATTAAGAGTCCAAAATTTCCTTAAAAATAGAGATTCAAGAGTACGAGGACCTGCGTGCAAGAAAATTTCGTGATAGTATGAAATAATAAGGCGGGTCAGCGCACTGGTGTTGCATAATAATATCGGGTGTTTAACATTATACGGTAAATCACTGTTTACAAGGCGACCTCCGACTCTAATGAGGCCGTTGTTGTCAATAAACGGGGATAAACTTTGAACTTTGGTTTTGCAAGGGATTTTATCTTGAAGACAGCGGAGCTCACTAATAAAATAAAACGACTGATCACATCTAATACAGGCGGTGGTAGCAAGTTGAAGTTCAGGTACAGAAAGGGGACCGGAACGGCGATTTAGCGGGAAACGGGTATTGTGGAAAAATCTTAACACATATCCGATGACTCGTTGGAGTTTAGAAAACTTAGAGAATTTCGTTAACCAGGTAGGTACACCAATATTATCATTTAAAGCGGTAGCTAAAACCTGTGTTTGTTCGATTTTAATTTCAGGTAAATCATTATTTGATAAAGGGGACAGAGATTTTATGGGCCAATTTTCCGGTGGTTCAAGAGCCCAGGAAGGTCCCTGAAACCAAGGAGTAAAGGATAAGAGAGCGGCGGGCGTTAGACCTCGTGAAGCTGCATCGCTAATATTATGTTCGGTAGGAACGTGAAACCATTGTGAGGGAGAGGAGTGTTCTAAAATGGCGGCGATTCTGTTTGATACAAATAATTTTAAAATATGCGGCGGTTTGTTTATCCAGGAGAGAACAATAGTCGAATCAGAAAATAACATTGTGCGGTAGTTACTAATCGGGAGTTTTTCAAAAAATGGTTTGAGCGATAAAATTAAATTAGCCAATAGTACAGCCCCAATTAACTCTAGGCGAGGAATTGTTTGAATTTTCGTCGGAGCGACTCTTGTCTTGGCTTTAAGAAGAAACATACGAACATCTTGTTGAGAAAATTGAACTCTGAGATACACGGCTCCACTGGAGCCCCTAAGTGACCCATCGGCGAATCCGAGAACGTGACAAGATATAGGAGAAGAGGGAAAAACACAACGCGGAATCCTTAACTTGCGTAAGTTAGCCAATTCAGTTAAACACTGGGTCCACTGAGTAGCGAGAGTGGGGGGTATTGCATCGTCCCACCCTGTACCACTGAGCCAGATTTCTTTTAAAAGGCATTTAAATAAAAAGATCATAGGCGCTGTCATGCCAGTAGGATCGTACACTCTAGCTATAGCACTTAAAACTTGGCGTTTGGTGTAGACTGATTGAACAGGAGGGGGGTCCAAATGAAAGAAAAACTCATCCGAATTAGGGTCCCAGCCTATACCCAAAACTTTTATGGAATTATCATCGATATTTCTGATAACCAATGAACCGCTTGAGTCTGAACATTTCAACTCAGTTAAAAATTCGGGAGAGTTACTGAGCCACTTATTAAGAGGGAAACCACCGGCGGAGAGTAGACAGCAAAGTTGGCGTTTGACTTCTAACAACTCTTCAAAAGTATCACAACCTACAAGATAATCATCAACTACAGAGGAATCTAAAATCACGGAGCAAGCAAGCGGGTATTTGTCTCCTTCGTCGAGGGTGAGCTGTCTAAGAACGCGGTGAGCCAGAAAAGATGAAGGGGATAGGCCGTATGTAACAGTGCGAAGTTCGTACTCTTCTAAGGGTTCGCCAGGGTTTTCACGAAACAGGATGTGCATAAAAGCGCAGTGTTCATCATCTACCAGGATTTGCCTATACATTTTCGAGACATCACAACAAAATACATATTTATGTAACCTAAAATTTAACAAAACATCCGGAACATCGTTTTGTAGTTTAGGACCTGGCAATAAAACTTCATTAAGCGCAACACGAGAGCGTTTAGCGGACCCGTCGAATACTACTCGAGTGGGGGTAGTCAATGAATTAGGGTTAAAGACGCAAAAATAGGGTATAAAATATTTTCCGGGGCGATCGGCCTTAATCATATGACCCATAGATTGATATTCATTCATGAACTTTACGCAGTCAGTTTGTAGAGATTGATTTTTACGAAACTTATTTTCCAGAGAATAAAAACGTTGAAGAGCTACGTCTTTAGACTCTGGAAAAACTAAACTAGTAGTCTCACAGCTGAACGGAAGTTGAACAACATAGCGACCTTCAGATGTGCGGCGGTGTGTTTCAAGAAAATGTTTCTCACAATAATCATCACAAGGATCTGTAGCGGGCGGTACAATAATATTTTCAATCTCCCAAAATTTTTCAACAGACTTGTGTAACTCGTCGTCGATAGCGGGTGTTTCCGGTTGATGCGGGTAAGTGACTAAACTCGTGATAGATTTTTGTAAATCATTTAAATCAAAAGAAATAGGTCCGATAAGAACGTGACCGAACACGGTAGGTAAGACACCTATCTCCGAATGATGCGGCGGAACTGCATTAGAGGACAACATTTTAGGTATGACGTCACAACCTACAAGCATGTCGACGGGCCTTGACTTGTAGAAGTTGGGATCGGCAAGTTGTAATCCTTGAACATAATTTCTTACAGAAGCGGGTAAATTAACTTGAGGTACATTGTTCATAATATTTTCAACTACTAGAGCACGGGTCTGAATAAGAGGATGGTTTGAAGATGTTGGTCTAATAGTACAATTGACAATGCCAGAACTTGAACCTACAGGGTTATTTGACAGTCCTGAAAATTGTTGTGTATATTCTGTGACAGATAATCCTAATTTTTTAACGAGGTTTGTGGTGATAAAAGTCGAGGTAGAAGCGCAGTCCAATAACAAACGGAAACTAATAAAACGGCCAGTTTTATCTTTAATTAGGGCACAAGCGGTACCCAACAAAATGACAGAGGTTCGATTAGAATTAGAAGAAGATTGACAAGGATAAGTAGTTAAAGCGGGAGGAGAATCAGAAGCGGAAGCGGTTGTCTTAGGTACAGAAACGTTAGAGGTAGTGGGTTGCGGAATTTCCTGTACCGGAGCACTCAATACAACTTGCGAAGTAGGAGAATAGTGTAGCAAGCTATGGTGACGACCTGAACAATGACATGAACGCGTGGACTTACAGGATTTAACGGAATGTGTGCCCATACAATTAAAACACAGATTATTTTGTTTTACAAAAATACGGCGGTCGGCAACACTAAGTCCCAAAAAAGACGGACAGTGATAAAGTTGGTGTGGACTCTTACATCGAGCACACTGAATACGATAATCGGAACGATTTTTAGAATCAGAAAATATTTGTTTATTCGGCTGATTGGTCTGAGTTGAAAGGACTACCTTGCGGTTTACATTTGTAAAGGTAGGTCTACTAATTTGGCGGGGAGCACTATCTGTTTTACCTGAAGCGGTAGTGGAAGTTCCACTCAGGGCGGTTATTTCTAAAAGACGGCATTGACTTTTAACAAATAATATTAATGAATCAAAACTAGGAATTGCTTCTGTGCCGTGTTTAGTTTCGAATTCTTTCCTTGTTATAGGATCAAGTTGGCGGATGGCTATACTAAAAAATAAAAAATCTGACAGGGAAACAAGTTTCATTTTTTGTAACCCAGACACACTGCTCGTAATGCGAGTTATGAAATTTTGAAGTGATTCTTGAGTAGGTTTAGAGGGAACAACAATAGGTTTAGTGAGTGAGTCGAAGAAACTCATACTCAAGACACGATCTGATTCGTAGCGGTCTTTTAATGTTTGCCAAGCAAGATCAAAATTAGAATCAGATAATGAAAAATCTTTTATGAGATCAGCGGCTTGATGAGATAAGGTCGTAATTAGGTAATGCATTTTTTCGACACCGGTCAATCTGGGGTGGCCTATTACGAGGCTGGAAAATAAATCTCTGTAACGCGGCCAATCAGTAACGTTACCAGAATATTTTTTAATTTCTAGCGGCGGTAAATTATTGTGGAATTTGTACGGATGTAATGCGAATTCCTGAAGCGGGTTACTTTGAGCGGAAGTTGATTTAGATTCAGCGGATTGCTTGGCTAGGGATTTTTGTGCTTCTAATTTATCGAAAGCTATTAATACGGCACCATGTAAGGTATCGTATGCGTTAAGAGATTCATAAGTTGGTGTAAACTCTGAATCTAATTCCAGCTCTACATCATTTATTTCGTCCACAATATTTTCGAAAGATGATCTATCTATAGATCGGAGACCAATTAAAAATTGATGTTGCACCCTATCATCGTCTAAGTTAGCTATCATGTCATATAGAGTTTGTATACGACGAAACAAACTTTCTTTTTTAGAATTAAGTTTTTTAAGCGTATTGACCATCTTTTTCTCCATCGTGAGAATTTTACACGAAAGAAAAATAAATAAATAATACGGAGAAGTAAATAAATAAAAGTTAACGGAAGAATGTGCCACACCCCCTTTCTGTAAATAAACAAAGATGACAAGTGACAGCTAGCGGGATTTTAAAAAATCAAAACAAAGATTAAATAATAATGAAAAAAATATGTATGTATTTGGGGTAATCAAAAGGTAGATAAAAAATATAGACAAACGAAAGGTCAAGATATTCTATAAGAAGATAAGGTTGCCTACAAAACATGAACTATACCTCTAGAGATATGTAGAGCTGAGATAAACCAAAGAATAAAAGTGAACTTTGAAGCTAACGGCGGTTTAACAAAAATGAATAGCTTCAAAATCAATTCACCTAAACTTTACGTAATTAAATACGCAACAAAATTTCTGCGTGCGGTTTTGACCAAAAATAAACCCAAAAAACAATAAAAAATAAAGGAATAAAATAAAAAGGGCGGAATACAGACGAAAATAATAAAAAAATATCCGGCCCAAAGGACCAAAAAAAATGGTGGGTCTTGGGCAAGCAGTATGACCCCTGAATACCCAACCGGGAGGTGGTTCGGCGGGAGTAGGTGCGAAGGTGGACTGTATATAGGTGAAATAGGTGTGAAATAGGTGTGTAACATATAAGAGATAGATACTAATAATTATTAATATAGCATGAAACCTAGGAGATATAAGAATAAAATAGTTGGGCTCACCTGGGTTTCCTTGATTGATGTGGCGGGGCCGATTCCGGAAACGGCTAACTGTCTAACGGACTTAAAAGTGGCGAAATGAAATAAAATAAATGATAAATTAAATTAAAAGAACTTTTATAACAAGCGGTGGCGGCGGGATGGCGGAAACAATAAAAAGGCGGCGTATTCCAGCTCCAGACCAATCAACACTACGCGACGAACGAAACGGTGCCGCATCGAAGACGACACCAGCGCTGCGGGCCTTTTGCGAAGTACAGGTTAGGCTACCCTACCGCTAGATAGCAGGGCAGCCTCCAGTTGGAGTCAAATACCTATCCCAATATCTGCTGGGTTCCATAATAAATAAAAAATAGGATAATATGAATAGATAGCATAATATAAATAGTAAATATTAAAATAAGAATCCACCAGTTATGAAGTCTTTTTTTTTAAAAAAAAATAATAATAATTTGGTTCTACTCAATATTTGTTGATGAAACAAAGCATGCCACAAGCATAACATATTTTCCCTCATCTGCAAAAAAAAAAAAATCTATTACGTTTAGCCAGTTTTGCACATATAAAGTCAGACTGGTAGTGACAGGACACTCATACATACAGACAAAACTTTAATTTTATATATCTATATAAGTATATAGATGAAGATTAAATATATTTGAAGGATAGCAAGGATTAGTCGAACATATAAATCAAAAGTTCATTTATAATATTCAGGATATCTTTATATTACCCAGTAGGCTTTATAGGTTTTCCACACTTTTAGGTACAGTGCTGAATGTGGAGTTATAATAATTACTCATTATCATTTTAAAATTGAGTCTTATTGACATAATCACTTTTTAAAATATTAAACGAATATTATGGTTTCATCTATTGCTATTAGAAAGGCGTTGATTACAGATTCAAAATTACTTTTGACCATCCATTTTAATCTTGTGTGTAATCTTGTAGTAGTTGTTTAAAAAGGATCTAGTTTCGTTTCTCTCTTCTTTTGTACAATTAGTGCATTCAATGTAAGTCAGCTTTAAAACTCTCACAACTTCTGTGTCCTAGTAGTGTTATTGCTCTTTCAGAGAATTTAAAGTTATCAAGCCCCCTTATCAATGCTTATAAAAATGGTTTAATCTACAGTCAAAATATACATTTTAAGTCCCTTTCAAAATTGAATAATTAATATTATTCAGTAATACCTCCTATATACTAGCATAATATATTGTATGCTTGTAAATAAAAGATAAAAAGAATATTACAAAATAATGGAATTTATTGATCTATTATCCACACTTTTTGATACCATTTGTTATAGATATATCATAATGAATTAATTATCGGTGATCTATATTTTAATGACCTAAATTGTCAGAACTTTGTCATTTGGAATACTACATACTTGCACTTGTTTATTTCCCTAATGAAGTGTTTTGTTTTTGTTTTCATTCTGTTTTAGGAATTGAAAGAAAATTAACCCTTCAATAAAAAATGTACTCATTAAAAAAACAAAAAACTCCAGGATGTTTTGAAATTTAAATTGAATGTAAATGATGGTTTATTTGAGAGATTTAATTTTTGTTTTAATTTCTTTTGCCTTCAAATTAAACTTTTACTGTCATTAAATATGTGTTTACTCTTTATTAAATTATGATGCTGCTTGAGATTGCTGGCAACCTTTTTTTTTGTTTAAATAACACCTCTACTAATGTCCTATGTTGTGTTGAGATTGATAAAATAATTGTCTTTCTAATATATTTTTGTAATCTAATCAGTGGTAAGCTAACTTTGTGGAGTAGACATTATTATAATATCAAAAATGATTAAAACATATGGTAATTGGCTGTAGTTTTAATTTGTTTTTACGTTATTTTAATAAGCTTTACTTGTCTGTCTGGGACAAATCCCGTAATCTATATTTGAACCAACTACTGAGAAAGCTGAATATGGCCCAGATGAAGTTTTTTCATGTTCAATGCAATAATCAGTCATTAGTTTTACAAAATTATTTTTATTAGCGAATTTATCAATAAATTTACAAAATATTTTGGAGGTGAAATTTGGAAAGAAAAGTAAAAAATAAAATAAACAATGACACCAGTGGCAGGTAAGTGAGGTTATTTCAGTTTAAATCATTTAATTTTGAACGGTGAATATTTAAAATTTAATTTTTGGAATTCAAAAATAACAACCACTGAAAGTTATGTTAGGGTATAATAGATTACTAGATTTAATTTGACGAAAACTAGAAAGTATAAAGTAATATATTTTTTGAAAAATAGAATACACTTTTATAAAACGCACTAAAAAGGAGATTTTTTTGTGACAGCAACAGTACTTCGAGCGATCACACTATAATATGGGTATGTAACTAAAGATATAAGTTTGGGGCGCTGTAAAAGGTTTTTGTCATTTGTTGATAGCACCTCACACTTTTATCTTTAGTAACATATGCATATTATATTGTAATTGCTCGAGGTACTGTGGCTGTTAGTGCATGTTTCATAGGTATTCTTATTTTTTAAACAATGTATAATATTATCTTAATTGTAGTTACAATATATTTCTTTAGAATGTATATATATGTTTGAAATGAAAGAATTCAGGTACTTGTGTACATTTATTAATATATGCACCCTATCAAAAGTATTGTAACTGTTACAATACTTTTGGCGGTCATAACAAATAGAATTTGAATCAATATTTTTAGTGAGTGCATCATAAACTTAGTAAATTATCTAAATAAATAATCATTATCATAATTACCAAGGGAAATAAATCAAGTGCTAGTTAATCTCTCAATTTATAATTATATGATTCCAAAGAGGACAATTATTTTGATTATTTCCTCTGTCTTTCTTTTCTTTGATATCTGTAATTTAGTGGTTTCTTCGAGGTGCTATGAGTCGATTAGTTTATTTTGTTTAACAGGTTCTAAAATGTAGATTAGCGCCTTGTAAAATCTCTTAATTAAAGTTTTTGATTTTTTTTTTTTTTTTTTTTATGTGAACAGAAGTTGAGAACAATCTGTTAATTATCAGGACAGTATGCTTTTAAAATAATTCCTTTAATTTATTAAAAATTACTTATTTTCATGTAGATAGTAATATTAGGTTATTAATTTTATTAAACCCTTTCTAAGGCTTCAGGAGAATGAAAATCTTTACTATATTTATAATTGAAGATTTATTTCAAGAATTTTTCTAATGATTAAGTGATCAAATTAATCAATTGTTTATTTTGTATAATTATATTTATGAAAGTGTATTAACGCAACTATGGAATTAATTAAAAAAATAAAAACTTTTAGTTGAAGACATGTGGTTCAAAATAGGTCAACAAGGATAATATAACTATCTCCTTCAATACATCCTGGCTATATTTCGACCTTCTCTTAGGTAATTTTCAAACCTATAAGATAATTGAAGACAAGGTTTTATCGCAATGCTGAACAAGGTTATTTCTTACATTTATAAAAATTAAAATTTCTTTACCTTATGCTGTTACTAATTTATAAAGAAATTTGAATATTTGTTATAAATGTAAGTAATTACCTTGTTCAGCATTGTAATAGAAAAGTAAAACCTTGTCTTCCATTATGTTGCAGGCTTGAAGATGGTCTAAGAGAAGGTCGAAATATAGCCAGGATGTATTGAAGGAGATAGTTTTAATATCCCTGTTGACCTATTTTGTGTTCAATTAAATAAAAAGGGATCACTATTGACAGAATTGTTAAAAACTTTTAGTCTTTAAACACTTTTATGAGTGAATTTGTGGAGCTGATGTAAATATATATATAATATAATAATCTGGATGTTAGATTATAGAAATGTTAGTCTGAGTTTCAGAATCAAAATATTGAAAGCTTACCCTAAGGGTAAGCTAATAAATAAGGGAGCTAATACTTTAAGGGATCATTAAAGTATAAAGAAAATAAATAGTAATGACACAGAGGTTAATTCTGTTTGTACTTAGCAGACATAATATGCTAGGTGGTCCCTTGGCTGCCTTAAGAGAGGCCAACATCTAGTTATATGATATGCTAGGAGCTCGTCTAAAATAGAATCTCAGTAGCTCATGTATTATAAATTATAATAGAGCAGTTGGATCTCTTATCAATCACGTTTCAAAGCATGGGTGTGGTCACAACTTGGATGGTGGCCGTAGATCAGGGTTTATCTAAAAAAAAAAAAAAAAAAAAAAAAAATCAGAAAAAGTGTTGATTTTCTAATAAGATTGCACATAATGCCCAAAACAGAATGAGAAGTTTCAATGGACTAAAACTAAACACTTCTCAATCATAATTGTACTTTTAAAATCAATGGTATTGCTCATGTTATCAGAGCAATTAATATCTCTAAAATATTTACTTTTATTTCCAATAATTTTACTGGATTTGGTAACACTTCATAACTTGGGAAAACAATCACTACTTCAGGTGATATTTGATTCAAATAATTGATTATAATCTTGTAGATTGAGTTCACTTTACTTCAAAATTCAGTTCACAAATTCCATTTAAAATTGATTAATTGGAAAAAAATAATCTCAGAAAATTATGATTTTGCTGTAGGTACTAACTAACAATGTGTTGGCTCTTTTTATTTGGAATCATTGGACTTTAGATCTCTTCTAATTTTTTAGAAAAAATGTATATGTATATTTTTTTACAATTATTTTTATTAATATTGTTTTATTCTATAAATTGTTATTCATTTATTTTAAAAATTACATTAAAACATTGGAGAAATAATTTAGAAAATGAAATGCTTGAAAAATGAATTTTGCGGTTTCTCGGTTTGGGTTGCATCTTCAATTTTCGATTTGGGCTTTAAGGATTTAAGAAGACTATATCCTTTCAATCCCTAAGTTAGCCCCTGATTGTGGTAACACTAGTCACTATCGTTGTACAGAGTCTTAAAATTATCATAATTATAACTAAGTACCTCATAAAGCTGAACATTTACATTTTGGAATGAAGTTAACAATCTGTGTCATGCAAGATGCTGCAAATTAAGATGTAAATATTTTCTAGAAAACAAGAAATGTTGATTTTCCTTTTGCCTTATCAATTGAATTGGAATATTGTCCTGACAATTAACAGTTTATTTTTACTGTAATTATAGGTCTGCCACTATTAAGGTTGAAAACAGTTACAAAAAATAAATAAATCATGGCGAATTGATGTGTAAATTTGATCAAACAAATTATTAGGGGCTGTATAGATAAAAATAAAACTTTAATGTAGTATTATGTTTTTAAATCATTAAGTAATTGTAAGTTATCTCTTTATTAGTGGCAGATTACACTTGTCTAATGAAGTACAACTTTTGTAAACTAAAGAATTTTTTTAATGCATAATCTTAATATTTTTATTTTGTTTGGTTTTACATAATCAATATTTGTGTTCATTTAGGTGTCTAATTAAATTTGGCTGCCTACTTATCCCTTTTCATTTGCAAATAATTTAACTGAGCCCATTTATTAGTTCCAAATGTATGTTTGATTATTGTATTTTATGGATTGATTTCGGATCACTATATTTAGTTAAGTATTTCTTTATCTAGACTGTATACAAAATTATACAACAAAATATCCTGTTCCTGGAATTGTTATGTTCTTGGTATTTTTTTATCGGCAATCACTTGATGGATTTAGGTCTCTACATTATATTTGGATGCTCTAGGAAATTTATTTAAAAAAGTAAAAGTTAACTATTGTTAATACCAAACCTTTAAAATAGATTTCCAGGCCTCAGACCTAATCTAGAAGTGCTTACCATTGAAAGACCTAGATACCATTGAAACTCTGCCTAATCTAAAATTAAATTAAGTCCTGTGATAAACCAACCACTCTATAATTCTCGAGTAATTTTATTTTATTATGAAAATAATCTACTAATATTGGTTTAATTTATTGAATTATATTTACTGTCAGGTTTCATGCCACCTTCCTTTTCCTCAAAATTGTATCAGTCAAATTGATTAGACTTTATTGCCTTTAGTTTATTTTTAAAGACACTGAAAAAAAAAATCAAATGAAGCCTAATAATATATTTGTGAAATAAACAACTTTAACAAAAAAAATTAAAAATTTGTTAAATTTATTATTTCCTAATCCAGATAAATATACACTCTAAGGACATTTTTATAATTTCTAGGAATATTGGAGAGTTCATTCCACAATTGTGGGTTGCTCCCCATACTCACTGGGCTATCCTTGAACTTTTTTGTGGCTATGGTCATTAATACTCACACATTATTGTATTTTGAAAAAAACCACTGCCCATGAGAGTGGCATATAGCTTCCTTGAGCCCTACCACTTGACAAAAAATAAATAGATCCACTATAAATGATGGAGTATAATGACATAGATTTAAAAATTCTAGTGTTACAAAAATATTGGATTATGTGCGAGAAGGAGTAATGAAAAACAAATTAATATCAGACTATCTGTAGGCTAACTTTGAGATACCATTTAATTTATTCATAACAGGGTTGTATCTCTGAAAATAAAAATGCTAACATTTGACAGACATGAAACCAGAAATGTTCCCTTGTGTCTGGAACGCATTTATATTGAGACAAAAACATTTGGTCCAGAGATGATTACAATTGTGTTTGAAACTCAGCTATATCAGATTTAATCCCAGTGTAAGACTTTTTTAATAATTTTTTTATCCCCCCTAATGATTTTATTGGTATTAATAAAATCTAGGGCGGATTGTAGTATAAGTCTAACTTTAGTTTTAGATTAATTTATTTATTGTCATTGTGTCATTAGGTCTAGGTTTAGTTTTATTTGTTCTTGACTTTTTTGTATTAAGCCTGAGGGTTACCAAAAAAAGGGTTATAATATAACAGCTAGGGGAGTTTTTGTTGAGTCAGAAAGGACAGTGAGTTGTGTCTAAGAGTGCAAGGAACTACCTTCTTGCTAAGTTTTGAAAAGTATAAATTTAGGGCTGTTCTCACCCACGGTGGATTAAGAAGGAGCCAAACTTCACGGATTGCGGAAACCATCAGCGTTTTGTAGGTCTCCACTATTGCTACCCTAAAGCAACGCAGTGTAGTCAGCTGAAGGTTAATCTAGAGCGCTGCAATCGTCAGTCATCAACTCCATTTGAGGTTGGCTAAAATTATATTTAATTATATTTATTTATCCTATGATTCATCCCCTCTTCTTCTGCTACGAGCATCCTGAGAGCAGGCAGAAGGTTTAGCCAGCTTCTGGCTTGAACCCCTTTACTCTAGGCATTCCAGGAACTAACCTGAAGCCCCCTTCATATTTAATTATAATTATATTATTATTTTACTTGTAATGCTTTATTTTATTTTGTGAAATTTAATTATTTAATGTTCCACCCAGTTACTTAAAAATACGTAGGCCGGTGGATGACCACTTCTAGGAGTTTTATGTACTGGGGCGCCACAGGAAGCGCTATAAAATATATGTATATTTATCATTTAAGCAGTTACCCATTAATTTAAGTTATTTGTTACCAGAATAATGATTATTATTTCATTTCATTTACTTTTTTTTGTTTAGTAGTGACTGTGTACAATAATATTTTTATATTTTTTTTTTCTGGCGGGAGTGAACGAAGCTGTTTACTCAGATTTATGTAAAAGTTTTTTTGTTTAAATTTTTTTCTAAAATACCATCTTATTATATTTATTAACTATGTATATTAATAAGATAATAACAAACCAACTAAATAATATAATAAGGGAGAAACAATACTATTGGGTAATAAAAGTTTACCAAACCCATAGCTTGAGGATATAGATAATGATTAAAATGTTATTAACAACATAATAACAGTAACATTTTTCCTGATTTTACTGTCCAGGCAGTAAAATTACACTTCACTACCCGAAATCAGTTCAATAATGCCTCATTTTGCTGCCGAAAATAGATTAATTAATTTCATACCCCTGTTTACCACTAATGACAAGATCAGCTGTTTAAATAAGCAGTGTTGTCGCTATAAAAAAAAATCATTGTTTCCTAATCACTTCAGTATTAAAACCCCTTTTTCTGAAATGTGCATAGGCAACACTGAGACCTCATTCATCCTGTGGTACATTTTTGTTTGTCTAGTCATTTTTATTCTCACTAGGAAAATTCAATGATCTAAATCAGTGATTGGTTTCTGAAAATTGTGGAAAATGAAGTATTGGAGAGCAAAATAATATTTGAAAGTGATTAATTTGTGTTGAGGGTGAAAAAGGAGATAACCAACAAAACCATAGATTCCAGTTTACATCATTTGTTACACAGTGAGTCATTACCTTTTTTTATTGTGTCATTTTTCCAGCCTTAATTGGTTTTTCCCATCTATATCCGTATTATATATTTCAGATGAAAATGGAAAAAAGAATATTAACTTGCTCCTCTCACTTCCTACCTTTAAAAGAATATGCTCTACGATTGTAGGTTTGTGAATTTGTCATCACTCATGCATGGATTAATAATCAATAAGGGGGCCATATAACTACTGATTGAGGAAGCATTATTTTGTGGTTCTAGATGAGTTCAGTTGTTACTTTGATATAGAATAATACTCAAGAACAGTCACTGGGAGGGAATGGTAATGAACAGGCAGACAAACTAGCAAAGCAAGGCTGCCTTCTGCTGCAGCTTGAGCCAGTGGCGTACCGAAGGGGAGGTGGAGGGGGCGGTCCGCCCCAGGCCCCGCTTTGATCAGAGCCCGCTTTGAGCATAGGCCCGCTTTAAAAATATTATTATTTATAAATATTATATTATTTACACAATTTGTGAGAGACACCAAGGGATGTGCCACGCAAGCGTGACACTTATTGCAGTGTGCAAACACGGTATTACATTGCTGTTGTTATTATATTATTTATAAATTTAAAAAAAAAAAATGAATTGTTGCAAAACGATAATGACGACAATCTTTCTCATATACAAGTTCAATACTTAGCCCAGTGTTTTGCATTTATTAGTTTTCCTGGGTACATTAATTTATTATTATTGAACATTATATCAAAATTTATCATAAAAATAACTTCTCCTCTGCGAGGAATCGAACCCGGTCTCTCTCCGATCGTGTTAAAAGCTATTTTCTCAGGAACTAGATTTTTCCTGGGAAAACGGCTTATATCGTTAAATTCGAATTTAAATGGACTACATTTTAGAATTTTGTAAATCAAAATCGTTGGAACAGTTTTCGAGTAATAATATTTTTGTGTTTTTTTTCAGAATTTTTTGGGGTACCGCCCCCAAATTTGGAGCTGAAATTCATTTTCGATTATGCAGAGTATCCACGCGTCTGCACAGACGACAGACATATTATTTAAAAACCAATTTTTTGTACTCTAAACGTGGAATCCTCAAAACGCAGGGACCTCAAAAAGTGAAAATCCATCAAAATATCAAAATTGAACTTTCGCGCTATCACATACTTTCTCATCATATGAGAAGTAGGAGAAAGTAAGATTTTACAAAATTTGGCATACATGTTCAGAAAACATAATCGAAATCGAGCAATGAATTTTAGCTCTGAATTGGGGGGCCAACTCCCAAAAAACTCTGAAAAATAAGTTAAAAAAATATTATTTCTCGAAAACGGGTCCGGCGATTTAGATTAGAAATATCCAAACTCCAGTCCATTTTAATTTTCTCAGGCAAAATGTAGTTTCCGAGATATTGATGAAAATAAATCGGACTTGTTGAACATTGATTATATGAGATTGTCAGTTTGAGTTGTCTCGGATTGATTTTTTCTATCTGTTCTGATAATATATCCTTAAATTGAGTTTCCAACAAATAATCTAATGCATTTTAAAAACATTTATAATTACTCAAAAACTGGATAGTAATTATATGCACAGACAGTTTCTTTAGGAAAAAATATGGTTATAATAAACAAACTTTGTCTTGACTTGAAAATGTTGGGAACACTTTTTGCTGTTATAATCATATCTCAAAAACCAAAATAGAGGAGTCCTGAGTTAACAAAAGTTGGCATATTTAGTAAAAATGTATTTCATCAGTGGGTGTTGCTATAACATTTCACAATATTATGTCCTCTAAGGAAAAAATAATATACTCGTAGACAATTTTTAGGCCCCAAAATAAATTAATTTGTATGACTATATTTTAATATCATAATTATTTCCTCAGTGGACGTATTAAATGAAATGTTAAACAGACATAACCCAAAATTCAGTAATATAAGGCCCTATCCCAGCTACGTTTTAGACCTACTTTTTTTATTTCGACAATATTCTCGCCCACTTAAAATAGGAATATCTTATATTAAAAAGTAAAATTATAATGGTTTGAATTGGCACATTCTCTTGGTACATCCATGTTTAGGGTCTGAGGGAAAAACCGAGGGCCCTTATAATTTCCTGCATTTGTTTGCCTGGAGGCCATGGCAGAATGGAATTAATTACTAACGTACATTTGTTCCGGTTCCGACTGTAGAGTACTGACGTATAGTACTGGTACTGGTACTCGAATCAAACTTAACGTGAATCTTAAATCAGAAAACTTTTTCTGTGAATACTGGGGAGGCCCCCATATTGAATAGCGCCCCAGGCCCCCATCAGTGTTCTCAAGCCAGTGCCACTGGCTTGAGCCCCCACTATCTCTTAAAAAGGCTTGTAACATCTTAACCGTAAACAGTCTAGTCCAGCGGTTCCCAACCTGGGGTACGCGTACCCCTGGGGGTACTAAAAAAGGTATCAGGGGATACACAAAAAAAAATGGTAATGGCGGACAAAAAATACTTATTTATTAATTAAATTTAAAATAATTTATATAAAGAAGTTTAGAGTTTTAAAAACAAATCTTAATTTTAAACTGTTTTTAGATATAAACGCTTTCACTTTTAAAATTAAATATACGTGCTAACATCTTCGTAATTTATTTAATTACACGTTAAAATAAAAAGTACCGCTCTAAGTGCAAAATTAAAGGAGTGAGGTTAAATTGATAAACAAATCTAGTCGCAATTTATAATGGTATATCTAGATAGCCGGAAGGATATAGTGGTGTGTGCCTCCAGCCGACGACACAAACCTCTAGCCTAGAATATGAGCGTGCGTTATTGCAATACATGTTATTAAGAAACAACGAAAGTGAAGAAAACCTTTTGCTCTGTCATCCTCTGTCAGAGCATACACAAGGTGAAGATATTTTTGGCACTTTTGATTGTTATTTTTTTAAAAAATTGTTGGGCTGGGAGAAATGTACAAGTTTATGCACAGATGGTGCAAAATCAATGTCAGGGATACATACAGGACTTCGTGGGCGCATTATGAAAGATGCTCCTGTCATACGTTGGAATCATTGTTTTATTCACAGGCAATGCCGAGCATCTAAGGCTCTACCTAATGAATTCAAAACTGTACTTGATGAAACAGTAAAAATCGTGAATTTTATCAAATTTAAGTCAACAAACTCTCGTATTTTTAAAGCCCTCTGTGAAGAAATGATGAGCCACAACACTACTCTGCTACTTCACACAAAAGTAAGGTGGCTCTCTCGAGGCAAGGTTTTTAACACATCTGTTTGAGCTACAGCAAGAAGTTCAGGTGTTCTTTGAAGATCACCCATTTCATCTTGGCCCAAAGTTGCAAGAACAAGAAAACAACTGGCGTCAGTCACTTGCACATTTAGCAGACATCTTTTTTCAAACAAATAAGTTAAATTTAACTCTTTAAGATAGCTCAATCACAATATTTGCAGTCTCAGGTAGTATTATTTTTGGAAAATATTGCTTTAAACGTGAAATAATAAAATATTGGATTAACAATCCTTTTGATGAAGCTTATTTTAAAGCAGCAGATTTAACAATATTATAAAAAGAGAAATTAATAGATCTGTCTGCAGACAAGAATTTGAAGAAAGGTTTAAAGGTCTTTGAAAATTATGGCTTGATAACACTGAAGAATATAACACCCTTGCTACGAAAGCTGTTAAATTTGTGTTACCTTTCACAAGTACCGAGCTTGTCGAGAGGGCATTATCGTCCTTTTGTACAAACATAAAAAATAAGTACCGAATACCGAAGTAGACTTTTTGCAGCGCCTGATTTAAGTCTGTAGGTATCTTAGAAATATCATACCAGATTTTAAAAAGCTTAGTTGTTCAAAACAAGCCCAAGGGTCTCATTGAGCTATTGTTAAGTGTAATTTGATTGAACAGAACTAATATAATAATTTCTATCAATAATTTAAAACCAATGCAATTTTATATATATATATTTTTTTTAAAGTTCTTTTTATACAGTAGAGTCTCGCTTATCCGGACCCTGCTAGTCCGGACATCCGTATAATCTGGATAGGCTAAAAACTATGTACAAATTGGAACCAGGGCCAATTTAGATTTTTAAATTGTTAAGATTATAATAATAAATAATAATAATAATATTTATTTCCACCAAAAAGACATGAACAAATATAAAAAATAAATAGATAAATTACATAGCGAGGGCCCTCAGTAGGTGTTGTTTTTACCTAGAGAGAGGACCCTGTCTCGACTTATTTAATATGAATTATAAATATTGTATCATAATATCCTTTAACCATAAAATACATTTTTTTTAAAATTTTTTTTCCATAAATCTAGTGTTATACAATATAAGTAAAATGCTTTGAATATTATTGTATATTTATTTCATCTTTTTTTTTTATTGCCATAAGCTTGTGCTTATTATCGAAGTTTCTGCTTTTATTGTCTATTAAAATTTATATAACATTGTTCCTAGAATAGTTTACAGGTGTACATTCCAACGTTCCCACACGAGGAATACCCGGTATTTCTGTTAAAAATTAACAGATTTAGAATAAGTAAGAACATCGACAAATCTCTTTTGGTTCCATAGAAATGTAGGGCGGAAGGTATAAAGGTAGTGTATTCCAGGAAATACAATAAAATACGAGTAAGATGGTGAGAGAGTTTTAAGAAACACGTAGCGGGGGCTCAACGCAGTTCTGTGAAATTTCGCCAAGGCGCGTCTCAACTTTTTGTGTCTCAACTTTTTGTGAAATGATTAGCCGTTGCTTGAATTTCATATCGGAACACAAATTGGTTCCCTGGAAGTCCCTTCTATACCTGAACCTGCTTAGTAGATTGTAATTTTATTTTAATTCATTTGATATTTGGACTGGTGACAGAACAGTCCTAAAATAGTGAACATACGATGTACAAGATGTACAAATTTACGATAATAACATCGATTTTAATAGTTTTTCTCAACTAAAACTTGTTTTATATTATATTTTAAAACTGATTCCGTTTAATCCGGACTTTCGGTAATCCGGACTTTCGGTAATCCGGACTGGGTCCGGTCCCATCAAACCCGGATTACCGAGATTCTACTGCATTATGAAACGTGAATAAATAACTATACTCAAGTCAATTACAATTATTTTATCAATATGGACTTGTGTGGTTATTGTTTTATTCAGCTTTCATTTTTTAAGCATTAGTTTCTATTTGTTAAGCAAGAACTTCAGACAATCTTAAACCCAAACTATCCCCTTCCTATATAGTTTTAAGAGTTGTAACTCTGTGTATCTCCAAATTATTTGAAGGCGTCAGAAGGTAAGGGATGTAAGTTACCAAAAGTGCATTTTATTAACTTAAGATTAAATTCCATAAATCAAAGCATATGAATGTGAAAATAGTTGTTCTATAAGCCATGGCACTGCTATATTCACATGCATTAAAATGCATTTATCTCATTTTTCAAAAATGTTACTTGCACCCACTTTGTTTCAGACCTCCTCACTTGAGTTATTTTTACGGGAAGGGGGGACTATTTCCTTCTAAGGTACTAAAAACTCATGAAAGGATCAGTTATAAAATTAATATAAACTTTTAATTTAAATCAAATTATAATTATTATTAACTACGGGAAACAGACAGAGAAAAATACACTCCAGCTGGTAGAGCGCTATACTGGAAATATAGAGGCCTGTGGTTCAAATCCCAGCGCTGGAGTGTATTTTTCTCTGTCTGTTTCCCGTAGTTAATAATAATTATAATTTGATTTAAATTAAAAGTTAATCTTTCCGTAGTATGAATACTACCAAAATCGTAAAATATCAATTTCTGATTGATTGTACTAGGTACAGGTACTAATTGGGTACTTTATAATTATAAGCGTTATTTCTCGGTCTAGTTCTATGTCATTAATGTTAACTTCTCAGATTTGTGGAAAATTGAAAGCTTAAATTCGGGACAAGGTATCATTAACGTCAAAGAAAATCATTCTCCTGCGTAGCTTAGTTGGTAGAGCGCTATACTGGAAATATAGAGGCCTGTGGTTCAAATCCCAGTGCTGGAGTGTATTTTTTCTCTGTCTGTTCCCATAGTTAATAATAATTATAATTTGATTTAAATTAAAAGTTAATCTTTCCGTAGTATGAATACTACCAAAATTGTAAAAAAATTAGTATAGGAAGTATAATATGAATTAAGGGGTACGATTCAGAATAAATGAATGTAAATGAAATTATAATTATTAACAACTACGGGAAACAACCAGAGAAAAATACACTCCAGCGCTGGGATGTATGGGAGTGTATTTTTCTCTGGTTGTTTCCCGTAGTTGTTAATAATTATAATTTCATTTAAATTAAAATTTAATCTTTCCGTAGTATGAATACTACCAAAACCGTAAAAAATATGAATAAATGAATGCTAAGTGGTATGCGAGTCAAAAAAGGTTGGGAACCGCTGGTCTAGTCTAAGGCTTATCGTGAGGGCTAATGAGACTAGGCCCTATCCTTAACAAAGGGGCAGAAATACCTAAAGCCATCAATAAAGCAAATTTTATAATGTTGACATGACACAACTTCCTATGGTCTAAAATATAATAGCGAACAATTGATTTAAATCCAATGAAATATTATCAAGAAATGAAATATTTTGTGAACTATTGAAAAACAGGTTGTAGTTGAGTGTAGGGTAGAAATGATTTTTTCCCCTCTCTTAGCATTTTTTAAAATATCATTCAGTCCTGAAATAAAATAGTTTGGATTCAATAATAAATTAAATAAAAAAATAATTTAAACTCAGAAAAAACTAAATTTTATAATTATTTATTAAAATTATTCTGAAACAATTTATTTTATTTATACAGTTTTTATTTATATTTATCTTTTTTACATATTATTATCTTTTTGTCCAATGACTTAGAAAAAATATAGTAAGTAAGTAATGTTAATCTTGTCTCCTTTTTATTTAATTTTATTAATACAAAGCATTAAACATATTATAAATTATATCACAGAAATCCGTAATGTAAGTGAATCAATGGTTTTAGTAAAATTATAATTTGGTAAAAAATATTTTATACAGTTTATCTTCTAAGTTAAAGCTGAAATCATAAAAAAAACATTGTAAGTTGACATCTCTTGGCACTGCATTGAAGATACATTTATAAATTCTCTCGTGCCATTAATTTGGTATTAAACTGATTCTAATTAAATCATACATAAATACTGACCAACCTCAACTTAATTTAGATGTTCCCTCATATTATACAGGGTGGAGCGCGGCAGACGTATGAATTTGAAGAGGGGATTGCTCCCATCCTATTGGTCCTAGACGTTTGAGAGAAGGGGACGGGAAGTTTATGTTCCACGTTTCAGCAGGATGGGGCCACAGCCCACACAGCAAGGGTTTGCGTAAACTTTTTGAAAGACAGATTTCCCGGGCGTCTCATCTCCTTAAGAGGCGATTTAAACTGGCCAGCAAGATCGCCTGATTTGGCTCCTTGTGATTTTTTTCTGTGGGGATACCTTAAATCCTTGGTGTACAGCGATCGTCCCAGAACCCTGGAAGCCCTCAAGAACAACATTGCGAGCCAAAATTGCCAAAATTCCTGTAGAAATGTCCGAAAGAGTGCACAAAAACTTCAAAAAAGGCTTAATCAGTGTTTGGAATGTGAGGGGAACCACTTATCCGATTCTTTGTTTAAATCTAGGTAAATTTAAATTTCCCATGTTATTTAATCAGGAAAAAATTTTTAAAAAAATTTATTTTGTAATATTCTGTGTTTTATTACATTTTCAAATTCATACGTCTGCCGTGCTCCACCCTGTATGATTGTCAAATTTTTCTAAAGTTGGATTCAGCCCCTCTCTTTCATTTTTTTTTTTTTTTTTAAATTTAGGCTAAAAGTAACAGAAAAGGTTATTTAACATTATTTTGTGAGACCAAATTTTTGTAAATCGAGGTTTGTCTGTATATCCTAAATCAAAACATAAATACATTTTATTTGGAATGTTTACAAGCTTAATGATTTCTCTAATTAATTACTCATTAGAAAAACCATAATGACAAAAAAAAAGAACGAATAATATATAAAAAAATTAAAATATATAACTTAAATATAATAGTTGGTAATAATGGTGTCTTGCTTTCCACACAATTTAAACAAATAGACCAAAATCTATCAAGCTTTTGCTTAATTTAAATAAATATTCAATTGCTAAAACATTTAAATTTAGCTTAAAAAAATAAGATCTGTAATGAATAATTATCAAATTTATATTTCATTATTATTATTAACTCTAAAACCTTTTTCCCCTTTTTAAATCTATGTTTAAAATTAATATTAAATTCTTTATAATTCTTTTGTTATTTTTATTTTTTTTATCCAAAGGATAAGCAGATTACATTTATTTAAAAATATAGTCGATAACATATTCCTCTATTTCTACCACAATCCTTAACGTGCTTGCAATTCTAATCCAACTAATAGTGGCTTGTTACATGTTTCAAATGCCTCTATCAAGGGTTTAACATATGATAGGAATTATAATAGGTATTGCTTCTTATATATATATCCATAGGTAAACAATTAACTAAATGTATAAATATAAAACACCTATTAATACTTTATTATTATCTATTTCATTTTTTTCTCCCACAGATTGTCAGTAAAAAAAGAATTTGGTTATATTTCTTGGCATCTCTCATAATCCCTCTGGTGAATAAATTTTGAGAAGTTTCTAAAAGAGCAATATATTACATTCATATGTACTCATAATAACTGCTTACATATTGAATTCACATAAAAATAAAAAAAAAATACATATGGAAGCCCTAATACCTAGAAAGAAATTCTTAATTAATAAAACACTCAACCATGTTAAACATACCTGAAAATCCCTGTAGTATAATGTCTAGAAATGCCGCATCTTCATGTAAATACTAGGAATCCCCCCTTACTTTAATAATTATTTTGAATTAAATGTGTAGTTACTTACTTGGAGAAGGAAATTAGTTTAGTACGTGACTATCACAATAATTGGTTTATAATATTTCATTATCCTGAAACCAACAAGATTTGGTAATTCCTTATTTAAAGCTTGATATTATTTAAAAAGTAAGTATTCATTCGCTTAAACTTAAAATGTAAAATTGGAATTTTAAGACAGGACAAAATTCTAACTTCATCTATTCAATGAGACAAACAACTTTTATAAATAATATTTTTTAATAAAACCAACAACAATCAAAACAAGTGCTATGAAGTGTTAAAGATCACTAAAAACTTTAAAGCGGACCTACTCTTTTAAAATAGAGAAAACAACTTTTTTACCGATATCTTATGTTCTAACGTAATGATTTTAATAAAAACTTCTTTCACATCATCTAAAGTACAAATGAAACAGGAATGTAAAATTTCAACCTGATACAAACAAAAGTTTTTGTGTACTGAAGTGATATATTTTATAACATTTTAAGTGGTCTGGCCGGGGGAGTCTGAGGGAACAGTCCTGTTCCCTTGCTACAACCATCCTCTTTAACTATAAACTCTTCATGATAAACATTTTTCTATATTCAATACATGTTTATTGCTAGACGCTCGTTTCAATGATAAAAAAATGCTTTTCTTTTTTTGAAGGGGGGGGGGGGGGGGGGGGGGGGGGCTTTTACACCCGAAGACGCAGACCACTTACGTGTGTCCATTGAGCAAACCCGGGTTAGAAACCAAGTCTTTGGTCGTTAAGCACGTCTAACATCTCGATATTTAAATCAACTGAGATTGGGGATCATGGTTTTCAGGCCGAAACCTGGTAGCGCTACTCTTTTGAGCAGCTACCCATTTACTTAAACAACTTATAGAGCAGTAAATATAGGGTGGAAATGATGTTTGATTGGCCACATATCTAAGAAAGCCCTCCTGGGGCTTAAGATACCTCACAAGACAAGCACTGCAATGAACAGGGAAGCAGGAGAAGAAGACAACCCAAGATACATTAAAAAAGAAGAGGTGATAGAAAACTCAAGGCACAAGTGGAGGTTGAAGCATAAGATAAATCCAAATAGAGAAAATTTCTGGAGACATGGAGACATCATCTTGAAGCAATAAAGGATATACACATAAGTCCAGATTTCAACAGTGCAAATTTTATGCTATAATATATTTTTTTAGATATTGCAAAAGGTTAAAAACTATAGTTAATATAAAATATTGCAGGTACATCCGAGAGTATATCTATAATATTAAAGCCAATTTGGTTCTACCTATAGCTGTAATATTCAACCTCTTTTCTTCCACATGTGAATAAAATATGCAATATAAAGATATAAAATATTATCAAGGTGACAAGTTATATATTTGGTAGTCTTCTCCTTACATTTGGCATCTCTGTTGGGCTTATACTACTTATGAATATTGATTTCTTTAGATAAAACCAACAATATATTTTTAGGACAAAATTATATAAAACTAGTTTGTATTTACCTATATTTAAAGCGCTTAGCGAAAAAAACAGCCTTAACACTCAAACTTAAAAAACTGAGTTACATAGATATTTAGATAATTTTTTGCCTATATTTTCAAGGGAATATATTTTTTATAAAACAAAAAAAAATCCATTATATATTTCCAAAGGTCTCAAAACAAACTTTTACCCCTGTTTTTGGTTCCAAGATTTTGTGGGTTCGGCTATTTTTCCGCTAGGTGCCTCATTTTTAAATTCGATCTATACATTCTTTTAAAGATATAATCATTAAAATGACTCGGCGGTAACTATAGTTAAGTAAAAATAAAATAAAATTAATATAAAAGAGGTATAATATATTATATGCATATATATATATATACACACATATACATATATATCTTATATATACATATATATTTATTTATTATCAAAAGAAAAAGTAAAATAATGTACAAGTAATCCTAAAACAAATACATATGATTAAGAAAAAATAAATTTATAAACAGTAATGAAATAATATGTTTATTTAAAAGACTGACCAAGGTGCATATTAGCATCATTAACTTTTAACTGGTAGAAAATTAGAAACTTCCAATGCAGTAGGTGAGTTGCCATATCACTGGGCTTACCAAAAGAACAATTTGGTAATTAGCATTAGGTAACACAAAGGTAACAATTTAAAAATCTTTATCCATTCCAAGACAAAGTCAAGTTAATTTTTCCACCTTAGTTAAATAGGCAGGTGGAGATAAAGGGAGCAATGGGCATCAAGACCCTATAGATAACCTATTTGTCAAAGTCCAGTCCTACTGTAATAGTCCTTATTTTCAACAAAGATAGGCTATGCAGGGATGTCCATTTTTACATTTTCATATGAAATATATATTTATTGAGATAAGGAGGGAGAGTAGATTTTTGTAGGTAATATATTAATACTGATGATGCAAATATTCAATTTCTAGATTTTGGTTTTACACATTTTAAAACCCCCAAGTCAAAAAATGTCGTTTTTAAGAAATTTCTGCTGCTGTCTTCAGTGCAGAGGCTTGGAAAGTAAAATACAGAATAATTTCAATAGGGTTATATATATATTATAACCCACGGCAAAATGGATAAATAAGTCAGTGGCGTAGGAATTCATTTTTGACGGGGGTGGCTCGGCACCTCCACTAAGGGGGGGGGGGGGGTACATACTCTTTATCAGTGCTCGATTTCAAAATCAATCAATTGCCTGTAAAGATGGATTATGGGAACTTAAAAATATCTTCGTTATCTTGCACTGCTTTTTCAAAAAGGTTTATATGGTTAGTAGTGGGTAGGAGCCACGCAAATTCCTAGGTCATTCTATTTTGGATTTAGTAACCAAGAAACTCCAGCACTTCAAAAGCAGAACTCTGTCAGGGGATCTTGCCAATTTTTACAACTATCTTCCATAAGTAACATATTATTTATCAAACAAATTATAATCAATAACAATCCCAAAACTTTTGCCGTTTTGTGTTCTCATTTTGACACTTATATTTCTTCAGGGTGATATATTGGCAGTTAATGATAAATTTTGAGATATTTAAAAAATGAGTGGATGAATTTCTATTCATCATATTTAATTATTATCATATTAGATGAATTAGAACATAAGTGGATAGTGTGGGAACTTGAGTTAACAACATCAATAATATTTTTAAAAAGTAATGTACACATGGTAATCAGTAATTCCAGCATAACCCAGTTTCCTTATAGACTCATTGCATGTGTAATAGTAGCACAAAAAAATAAAAATAAAATAGCAATAATAAACATACTTATAACAACAAAGATTTAATAATAATAATAAAATAGATATATAGTACAAATTAGAATACTAACACTATTATGTATACAAAAAAACTCATTTAGGTAATTAGCTACCTAAGAATAAATTTAATGTTCTCAAAATAAAAATTATTAAATTTAGACTGGAATAAATAAATAATGGTACAGTTTCATGATAATGGTAAGTAACTTTGGTAAGTGAGTGAAAAGAGTAAAAAGAAATATTTAAATTCTATTTACAATAATATTTGGTACAATAAGTTTTTATTTATAAACCTATCTGGAAGGATTGGGTAGAGACGTTGTCATGGAAAGTGTAATTTTGGTATGTATTCTTCAGTCAACTCTAGACATCTCTTGAGCCTTTTCGAACCAATATGGTCCTCTAATTGACTGCACCGTTTACCTGTAATAATAGATATTATATTTTAGTATCTAGCTGAATTCATCCTTAAAGAAATAAATAATCAATCAGGGTCAGTCAGCCCTTCATTTTTCTTTAAAAATATTCATATGAGATTTATTTGGAAAGTTGATAGTATAATATTAAAACACAAATTAAAAGTGTTGGTGATCAACAGGTAGAGATCAACCGAGGGGAAGACTAAGCAGAGAGTGGCCCTAGCAACAGTAGGAGGAGATTCTACAAGGAAAGTTGGAACAACTGCACAGTCAACCGCAATAACTCAATTACCAACAGCAATGAAGTTAGTACATTTTTCTAATACTAATAACAGTTTAAATAAGAATAAGGCATCTTAAATTAATTAAGTTTGTGCATTTTGAGGGAAACAGCATGCCCATTTTAAATGTTATAAGGCGAAAGAAAAAAAAAAAAAATAAATAAAATAAAAAAAAGAAAAATGCAGCGGGTATTTGTAAAATATGTCTAAGAGAGTGTCATAAATATATAACTCCAAAATTATGTATTATTATTCGTGTTTTGGTCAATATTTATTGATAATGTGTTCTAATTTAGGTTTAAATAAAAATAATTTAAATTACAATACGTCAAAGAGCGCCTTTTCACAAACACTTCTAGTTAGAGTCTGTTATATATACTGGGTCTATAGAGATCTCTCTTATGAGATAAGTATCTCGTAAGAGAGATGGAATACAAACCACTGTTCGAGCACCTACTTTTTGGAAGGGGAAGGGAGGAAGTGGTTCATGATTGTTATAAGATTCGATTTGCTAGTCTTGATGGCAATTTTGATGCGTTAGGTCAAGAAAATATGTACATATAAATACGTACCACCAGTAGATGAGAGACCATGGATATCTCAATTAAAAAAGTTAGGTTTAGTAATAAGCAATCGTAGTGTGGGACCTATACAAATTTTAATAGGCTCAGACAGCGCCGGTGCTATACTTTTGGCCGCCACAGGCAGGACGGTTTTTGGCCGCCCCATTGAAATAGGATTTTTTTTAACGGGGTAGGGGGGGGGGGGGGGGGGGAGAGAAGAGTGATTTTTTATTCTTTCCTACATTTATGTGTTTGGGTTATTACACAAAAATAACCCGGTCCGAGACAACTCAGACAAATTTCATAATTGCATAGCCCAGAGTGTTCAATTTATTAGTTTTCGTATGTATACATTTAATTATTATTGAACATTTCATCAAAATTACTCATAAAAATAACTTCTCCTCGGCGGGTAATCGAACCCGGCCCCTCTCCGTTCCTGTTTTAAGCTATTTCTCAGGAATATATCGTTAAATTCGTACTTAAATGGACTACATTTTATAATTTTTTAATCAAAATCGTCGGAACCGTTTTCGAGAAATCATTTTTTTCACGTTTGTTCAGTTTTTTGGGAGCCCTCAAATATGGAGGTAAAATTAATTTCTCGATTTCGCCTCGCGGTATGATTTTTTTGAACATGTATGCCAAATTTCGTCAAAATTGGCCCAGTAGTTTAGGCTCCAGAGGTATCTGCACAGACGACTGACGACAGACAGGCATTTTTTAAAAACTACTTTTTTAGACTCAGGGGACCTCAAAACGTGTAAATCCATCAAAATTGAATTTTCGCGCTATCACAATACTTCCTCTTTATATGAGAAAGTAATAACCGGAAAGATTCAAATTTTATGTTGGGTTCGTTTACTTTCTCATATAAAGAGAAAGTAAAAATATTTGTGAGGGGGCAAAAATTCAATCTTGAGATTGTGATGAATTTACACGTTTTGAGGTCCATTGAGTCCAAAAAGTGGGTTTTAAAAAATGTCTGCCTATCATCTGTGCAGATGCCTGGAGCCTAAACTACTGGGCTAATTTTGACAAAATTTGGCATACATGTTCAGAAAAATCATATCTTGAAATGAACTTTAGCTTCAAATTAGGAGCCGCTACCCCCAAACACTCTGAAAAGAATTATTTCTCGAAAACAGTTCCGACGATTTTGATTAAAAAAATGCTGAAATGTAGTCCATTTAAATACGAATCTAACGATATAAGCCGTTTTCCCTGGAAAAATCTAGTTCCTGAGAAAATAGCTTTAAAACCACGGATGGAGAGAGGCCAGGATCGATTCCCCGCCTAGGAGAAGTTATTTTTAAATTTTGATGATAATATTTAATAATAATTACATGTACCTACTAAAACTAATAAATGGAAAATACTGGGCTAAGTATTAATGAACTCGTATAATATGAAAAACTTTGTCTGATTTGTCTCGGACCGATTTTTATTTTATTAGGAGAGCTATTACAATTAAAAAATTAAGGGAAGGGTTGGAAATATAACAGCTATAAAGAGGTAAGAAAAGAGTTAAACGAAAATAGATAAAAAAAAAGATATGAGGTATAATGGAAAAGACTTAAGGATAAGGAGGGTTACAAGAGAAAGAAAAATACATATTATGTACATAGATAAACAAAATATGTACTCAGAACTCATATAATATAGCAAAGACACCCGATAGTTTTTTTTAGGAATAAAATGAAGTAACACCGGTGTACCTAAGAATCAACCCGAAATGCGATAAGCACGGCTATTTAACTAAAACAGCAACTGATAAGGTATTGTCTTGTGGTGTTATTAATAGTGTTATATCTCTAACTGCCTACTCAAGACGGGGGTTAGGCACATGATTATCGTTTTGCTACTATAGATTTTGTTTTTCAATTTATAAAATAAAACAACCTGAGGGCGTCATCGGCCGCCCCCTGAGTTTGGCCGCCACAGGCGGCCGCCTGCTCCGCCTGTGCGTAGCGCCGGCGCTGGGCTCAGATATATTTGGTAGATTAATTACTGGAAAAAAAATACCACAGCATCAGATCTAGTGGCTTTAGAAATGCATTTAAGATGGCCTTTAGTAGGAAAGAGTTGTGAGGATCCAATTGTCACATTATGGGAATTTAATGTATTAAGAATAGGAAGCCAAATAGGGGAAAAGTCACAAGAAAAGTGAGATCAATCTGTGACAAACAAATTTAATGAGAGTAGAACTTCCAAGGGTTGAAGAGGTAGTTAAATCAGCAAGCAATGCTGAACTAGGAAATAACATGGATGTAAATTTAGTACATTGCCTAATAATATTTATTTATTCATTATGCTCTAATTTAAAATAAAAAGTGACAGGGGCGTACTCACAACTTTACCTAAAAACTAGGTCTAAACAGCGACAAATCTGGTGAGTTTGAATCCCAGAGAGGCTGATGTAAAAGAAAGAGGAAAATAAAGGAAAATAAAAAAAATTAAGTTGGCCCTAACAAAACTCCAGCTCATAATAAAGGCCTAGAGCATTTTTGAAAACTATGTTAAAAAATACCAAAAAGAAAGATAAATGGGTAAAGCTCAATAACAGGGTCACCCCATATATGAAGAGTGTCCCAGCTAATATGGAACAGTGAAATATCTCCGTAACGATGATAGAAAGATGCAGTTTTCAGGGTTTGATAATAGCTATCTGTGTTCAGCAAAAGTGTGTGCAGTTTGCATAATTAAAAAAAGTGAATAGTAAGTCATATTTTTAGACTAGATTTGGATTCTATGGCTAAAAATAAGAATTTTTACTCCTGAAAATTATTCGCTCCGAGCATTAGTTTACCATCTGGAGAGCACTGAACTTGCTAAAATTGAAACACTCCATTTTACAACTAATGGATTTAGGAAAAAAATTCAAAACACAAAAAAATCTTATTTTTAGTCATAGAATCCAAATCCAGTCTAAATTACATACCTTATTTGCAACCGTTTTTTTTGCCAAAAAAAGGTGTTCAGCAGGGCTCAAAACATGAAAAAAAAATACTAATAATGCATGTTTTTAAGAATGGATTTGGATTTTACGGCAAACAAATAAGATATTTGTATCTTATTTTTTTCCGCCTAAATCCATTAGTTTAGCTGTAAAATGGACTTTCAAGTCAAGACTGCTAAGTTTCAATTTTAGCAGGTTCAGTGCTCTCCAGATGGCAAACTAATGCTCGGAGCAAACAATTTGCAAGAGCAAAAAATTCTTATTTTTAGCCATAGAATCCAAATCTAGTCTAAAAAATATTGCTTCCTATCCACTTTTTTTAAATTGTGTAAACTCCACACACTTTTGCTGAACACAAAATGTTCCGCATTTTTTCTGGGAGTGCATTTATTACCATTATCGAATCCTTAAAACCGCATCTTTCTATCTATCCGGAGATATTTCGCTGTTCCATAATAGCTGGGACACCCTGTATTGCAAATTATTTTTTACATAATTATATATAGATATGATTGTATGGTTTTAAAAAAAACCCTCTAAACAACTTATCAGTTTCTTATAATTATTACTAGTTATGAGGAGGTATGTAGATAAATGTAATGTACACATTAACGTAATGTATGAACATAATAGAAACGACTTAAGTGAAATAACACTTATGAGAGATTGTTGTAAATGTTAGTGCTAATAGGCAGCAGAGCTAAGTAGGTCATGTAGATTTGCTCTATAAGGGGAAGTGGGGGGTTCTGAGTTCTGACATACGCAGCACTTTGAGCAGTTAAGACAAAATAATATAATGTTAGTTACCTCTGCTGTGAGTGTTTCACTGAACAGCTTCAAGTTTTTTCACTTCTTCTTCAAGTCTGTTAAATTCTTCTGACATTACTTTGTGTGTTTTCGCTTTTAGTGTTTCCATATCAGACATCGTCATACCTTTAGTTTCAATTGGATCCAGTACTGAGATTATAACTTTCCCTATAAAATCATACAAAATCATTAATTAAACAGGCTAAAATAGTTGTTTTAATTTACATAATTAAAAAAAATGAAACTATTTATACTGCCCATACTTCAAGAACCTTATTCAAAAACTATACTATATAAACATAGACCCATTAATTTACAGTAGCGTCGTAGAGCAGAAGGTTGAAAATTATATGGGACCAACAATGGGCTAATTATGACCTACAATCCAAATTTCGTAAAAAAAGAGTAGTTTTTATGATATGTTGGATCGCAACAATTGAGCCACAGACCAACAGACAGACACAGGACCAAAAATGTTCCCAGATGTCTAAAATGGACTTCTGACAATGGAATTTTTGAAATCGGAGATATAACAAATTTTCGTTCTTCTGTTACCTTTTTTGAGCTAGAAAGCAATAACCTTAATACGTCAACTTGCCACACTATAAGTTTGTATGTGAACGTAAACTAAAGAAAACACTTTTCACACCTGATTAGATCTAATTATTTCTATTTTATTTTGCACTTAAGTAATCAAATCAGCTTAAATAATTATTTTGTTTATTTTAAGAATCTAATAAACGTTGAATTATAAAATATTTTTAATTTTATAGGTCAACTTATTTTATTGTAAATTAAACAAAATTAAAACAAGTTTTTTCCTTCGGAAATTCAAAAAAAACTTTGATTATAACATTTTAAAATACCGTGGTCTGATTACTAAGAATTATTTTAATTTTAATGTTGTCCTCAAAGACCTGCCGCCCTTGAGGACAAGGGCCCGTCTTCTAACAATTATAATTATCATTAACTACGGGATCTCTCATAGTTAATGATAATTATAATTTGATTTAAAGTAAAATTTAATCTTTCTGTAGTATGAATACTACCTAAAACTTAAAAATTTGAATTTATAATTATTGTACTTGGTACAGGCACTAATTGAGTACTTTATAATTATAAGCGTTAATTCTCGGTCTAGTTCTATAGCCGTGAATATTTGGCTTGCTAGACTTGCAGAAAAGATTGAAAGCTTGGATTCAGGAATTTGTATCGGTAACGACAGAGAAAGATCATTCTCCAGTATAGCTCAGTTAGTAAGAGCGCCTGTAACGGATATATAGGAGGCCCGTGGTTCAAGTCCCGATGCTGGGGTCTATTTTTCTCTGTATGTCTCCCGTAGTTAATGATAATTATAATTTGATTTAGCGTAGAAAAACCCCTCAAGGATGACATATAATTTTTGGTTTTTTAAACCCAACCATTTTTCCAGAATATTAGTCAGATTAGGAAAACATAAGTTATTAAACTTAGTATTGTGGTCTTTCATTGTAATATTCTTATCCTCTTCATTTCAACGCATATTTTTGTTGTTAGTAAATCCTTTTTTTATTTCAAACCTTAATCTCTTCTTAAGCCATATACAATTCTTCTGTTAGCTTAGATCTTTACCTCCTTACCATCCCCTCTACTTTTATTGATTTGACTTTCATTCTTAAAAGTATCATATCGTTCAAATCAATAATCCGGGTCACAACAGCCCATGAAGGGCTTAAGACTGCCAAAGGGTACAGACAGTAAATTTGGCATACAAAACCAGATAGACGCCACCCGCTTCACAGTAGCTAAACATTTATATAGTGATGCTGGTTAAACACTAAGTGTCGGGCCTCTTGCAGGAGTCAAAAATGGAACGAGGAAACTCCTGTTTCCAAAGAAAGAATGATACCACTGGGCTACAAGGAACCCCATTAATAATTGAGATTTAACTTAATTTGCAATCTAAGCTTGCATATTAGAGGCTGGACCAACTCGATATTATATTAAGATATCATACATTTAATTATAGGATAAATACAAGTTGTTTTTAATTACCTTTTTTGAACAGTTTGTTCTTTGAGTCGATAAAATAATAAGGTGAGATGACAATAGGTATTACTGCTACCTGAGAGTCTAGCGCTACTCTAAATGCTCCATTTTTAAATGGGAGCAAACTGTCCCTCTTCTTGTTACGTGTTCCTTCTGGAAATACACATAAGTTAATCTGAAAATAAAAATAAACATGATTAATATTTTTATTTTATTTTTTTAAAATAAGTTATGATCAAATATAATAGGTGAAGAAAGATTATAAACTGAAAGTAAATTACATGCCTTTTATTTTTGAGACAAAGTAACTAATTTGCTCTCAATTCTTAGAATCCTGATTGCTACTCCTTTTAACCCTGCACTTCTAACACTACGTCTCTGAGGCATACATTTACCACTTCATTTAGTTTACTGTACTTCAGGGACCCTATCGAGCCTAACCTTATCGAGCTTGTTGTCTTTAATTGTTTTTTTTTATTGTTCCTAAAATTTGATTATTAAATATTATATTGCCATATTTATAAAAATGAATGCTTTATTTTTATATCTATTTATTAGATTATCATAATATAATTTCAGATTTAAATGCAGCAGGTGATAGTGAGTAAAAATTTAAAATGTATATTGTGACCTGCTCTTTTCAGGTTAAAGAGTCAGTTTGGTAATCATTTTCTCCCTAACGAGCACCTTTTAACCATTTTATTAGACTAATAAATGTTTCAAGTTCATGATTTTATCAGGATTTAAATCTTAAACATGTATAAGTTGGTATACTTTTAATTTACGTCTGAGAGGCGTAGTATTAGAAATAATGGACTATTCGACAGTGTTAGTAAGGCAGGGTTAAAGAAGAAAGATAAGTCAACCAGGCGAATAAGAAGCAACTTAGTTCCTTAACACGTTCACGGCATGGGACTAATTGTGTGGCTCTGGCTCAGGGCTGTGCCTGTGAGGAATATATATAAGTATCAATAATTAAAGAACGGAAAAAGCTAGGCGAGAGCGAAAAAGTTGGGTAGAACCGTAGAAATGTGCTCTAGAGGGCTAGCGGGTTAAAAGAATCTGAACCGTGAGGCTAGGTATTATAATTAAGGTTGAAGTGTAGGGAGAGCACGTTCCAGGAACGTGGTCCGCCCCATTGACCCGACCAGCAAATCGTTCGGGGAACGTGGTCCACCGTGAACGAGTGAACGTGTTAATATTAAATTATTGTTATTTTACTATACCATAATTGATCTAATAACTATTCTCTAATCCCCCAAATACTGGATTCACTAATACTTCAAGTAAACAAATAATTAAATATGTATACTTTACCTTATCGTGAAAAAGTTGTTTGGAAGATTGTTGTATCTGCTTATTAGCAGTTTTTGGGTCATTTCTATTTATGTATATTAAGCCTGCTAGCCAGGCTACTGGCCCAAAAGGTGGGACCCACAACAGTTCTTGCTTTGCTATCACAGTTGCTCTGCCCATTACTTCCCACATGTGAAACAAACCTTAAATTCAAAGAATATATTATAAAATAAATTTATATAATAAGCATAAAACTGGAGTTGTAAGGTAAATATTCATCTATTGAATGATGTAATTGGGTACATAATAACAGAAATGATTTCTTCCAAATCTCTGCATTATATTTGGAATCACATTATTGTTGTCAATGTATAAAAATCTATTTTTAAAGTTTAATGCCAATAAACTCCTTTCATTGGCCACATGCACAAACTTGAAAATATAAAGTAAAGACAACTCTTTCCAAAATTTGACAAAAAATTTAGAAAAATTATCAATTTTGAATTATGGATAAAACTAAATTAAATTAACAGTAAAATCAATTACAAACAATTAAATCATGCTTATTTTAAAAATTTGACAAGCAATTTTCTAAACTTATCTTAATAAGTTTTATAATTGTAATTACCCATGACATCGAAGATGGATTGATGGTTGAATGTTAACACAGAACCCCGGTAATCATCTTTTGATAATACATCACCACCTCGTATGTCCCAATCTATTTTGAGGAACTTTGACAGGTGCTTTAGAATAGCACCAGCTATACTATAAAAAAAACATTAATAATAGAATTTATTAGACATTTAATAAAATAAAAACCACAATATTTTATTAGCAAAAAAAGAAGTACATGTTTTTATATGTAAGGTGGCTGCAATATAACAATAACAAAAATTATTTTTATTTTCTCATATAAAGAGAAAGTATTGTGATGGTGCGAAAATTTGTTTTTGAGATTTTGATGGATTTACAGGTTTTAAGGTCCCCTGAGTTCATAAAAGTGATTTTTAAAAAGTGTCTGACTATCGTCTGTCTGTGCAGACATTTGGAGCTTAACTACTATACTGGGCCAATTTTGACAAAATTTGGCATACGTGTTCAGAAAAATTATACCCCGAGGCGAAATCAAGAAATGAAATTTAACTCCAAATTTGGAGGCGCTATCCCCCAAAAAATCTGATAAAACGAGAAATAAAATTATTTCTTGAAAACAGTTCCGACGACTTTGATTAAAAAATTCTAAAATGTAGTCTACTTAAATACGAATCTAATGATATAAGCAGCTTTCCTGGGGAAAATCTAGTTCCTGAGAAAAAAGCTTCAAACACAGGCCTTTGGTAAAATGTTCAATAATAATTAAATGTACATGCAAAAACTAATGAATGGAAAACACAGGCTAAGTAATTATAAACTCGTATATAAGAAAGTTTGTCTGATTTGTCTCGGATGATTTTTTAGAACAATAGATCAATAATTTTTAGGGTTTCAAGGTCATCCTAGAAACCCCTATGCTTTTGGTAGCCGTCCTTTTGGTATCCGTCCGTCGCATCTTGGAGTATATCTCTCGACCTGCTGAAGCTATAGACTTGAAATTTGATATACTAGTTAAACTTTTTTTTGCCCCAAAACAGAAATTCTATTGCGAACCTAAACACTAAAAAATTGTGCGATCTGCGTTCAATTGGGAATAGATCGCAATATTTTATATTTTTTGTAATTTTCAAGTTGGGTATCATTTCAAAGGTATTAAAATGTAGATTACAAATATACACGTATCACATTTCCAAAATGGCGGCCATTTTACCCCCCAAAAAATAAAAACAAACCCAAAATGTACCCCTCCTGCACTACCCCATTAGGATAGGTCCTACAAATAAGGCAAAAATACATAAATATACACCTCTGTGGTCCAATGATATTTTCGGGAGTTGATATAAAAAAGTCAAATTTTAGAAATTTTAGGGGGCCGGAACTCCCCAAAATTTTAATGATTTAAAAATTCGAAGTTGGGTATCATTTTAAAGGTATTGCAATTTGGTTCACAGAATATATCGTGTTTCCAAAATGGCGGCCATTTTATCCCCCAAAAAATTAAAACAAAACACAAAATAAAATGCCCCCCCCCCTACCCTATTAGGACAGGTCAAAAATATGCATCTCTGTGGTCCAATGATATTTCCGGGAGTTGATATAAAAAAGTCAAATTTTAGAGGGCCGTAACTCCGGAGCCACAAAATTTTTATTATTTGAAAATTTGATCTTGGATCTCATTTTACAGGTATTATAATTTGGTTCACAAAAATATATCGTGTTTCTAAAATAGCGGCCATTTTACCCCGAAAATAACCAAATAAGTGCATACCGAAGATACTAAAGGATAATATATGCACACCTTGTTTCTTAAAAGTGAAACTTTTTATACATATTTAAAAAAAAAACAACAACAAAAAAACATAATAATAATAATGTATTTATGAATTCTTATGACCGAAGACCCATTTAGTAACTTGCTGGCAAGTACTTGACGGGATTTTTACTTTTATTCTTTAACTAGTTTTCACCCCGCACTCCGCGCGGGTCTCATGCTAGGTATTTGTGGCTATGATTCCTATTATCACGTAGGCATTGCAATTGAAATTTGAAATGCCTAAATAGTTTCGTTTCCAAAGCATTCTAGCAATAGAATCAGGACTATATACTATATATTATACATAATTCATTTCATTACTAAGAATATAATTCTCTCCAATCCGTAGTTTGGATTGTATATATATATATACATATATATATATATATATATATATATATATATATATATATATATATATATATATATATATATATAAAATAGCCCGAAACTAAGTAATTTTTAGTAATAAATAACAATGCTAAAAAAAGATAATAAATGAGAAAATATACGTAGTCAAAACCAATTAGACTGTGAAGTCATTGAACCATTATCAGCCATTGGTGCTATAATTTGATTACTTGTTTCTTCTCTCAATACGGCAGGTTGCCCCAGTAAATATTTAATAACTCTAGTTCAAGGACAAATTAATAAAATAATAAATACTAGTTTTAAAGAGCATTAGTGTGAGATTTAAACACCCCAATCAAATATTGCGGACGCCTTAAGAGCTCATAGTAAAAATTTTTAAGAAAAATGACATTTAGCTCTATTTATGGTAGAACCAATGGAGGTACGACAATACAACTTCAAAAAGAAGAGTATAATATGCTTTTCACATGGATCTTTCTTTCTTGTTCTGTCATAGCATCTGTTCTACATGACGTACAGTTTGCACGTTATGAGTTGTGACTTTTGACAGCGCGGGAAAATCCGAAAATTTAGGGTGGGAAGCCAATGAGAGGTCAGGATTTTTAATTCTAGAAGGTCGGGCCAACTAGGCAAACAAAAATATCACTGGCGTCACCCCTCCCACAGGCCTAGTGGCTATATTTTTTTTCCTTATTTAGGTTGGCCAATCTGAGTGACATGTCAAAAGTCACAACTCGTATCAAGCATACTGTAGAACAACTATTCAGGTAGCAAATTATACAGCTACCTGCAACAAGTGCTTTAACAGGAATCAGGACTGGTCTGCAAATTAGTTTGAAAATAGCGGGCGGCAGTTAGTATAATTTAGATTCTGCTTAAATAATTACCCCCTCTATTGTAGAATTGCTGTTAGTACTCTAGGAAGAGTAAAATATTCTCAATCTGTTAATATCACCTCGTTTAAGCATAACATACAGATGTCAAAAAATGATGACGGTATTGGTTTAAAAAACAATATTAACGCAAAATTATCATAATAAAAATGGAAAAAGTTTTACTCACACGAGATTAACAGGATTCCTTGGTCTGAATAGGAAGACGGGTACTAGACAAAAACCTACTGTTGAGACAGCAACTACATAATTTATGTAACAGGCATAATACCGCAACCTGTCATTCGGCAGCAGTGGAAGTAGAAGAATCACTGTAAAAATAACTCCAACTATCTCCAACCAACTGGGCCAATACAACATCCTGAAACAATATAAAAACACGTTTAGCATTTACAGCTAAATAAAAAGCACTTCAAAGAAGTGGTTACAATGGCGACGAGATAGTTTTGTTTACAATTTTTTTTTTGAGACATTATTTCACTATAAATTGTCAGTGCATTACTACGTGCATTAATTGTACGTGCATATTAATATAAAAGCAGAAAATAAGTTATTTCATTAAGGTAGAATAAGTAGGTATGTACAAAAAACAAATCAGAAAGTTTAACTCAATAAAACTTATGCAAAGTAAACTTGATCAAGTTTCAATCACAAGTACTATTACGTAGACTTCCGGAGTTGGCCTCATAATAAAGTTTTAAGTCTTCGGGTGGTGACTACGTCTTAGAGCCGATTTTAGAAGCCGATTTTTCGCATCCAGAATTAGTAGCATCTTCACTTCAGGGAAGGGCATGTTGTTCTAAGAAAGTAACAGAAGTTAACGTTGTTACTTCCTTAGAAAAAGTCTTATCAAGTAATATGATAAGTGCAAAAGAGTTAGAACATGTTCTGAGTTTCATAGAACAACATTTACAACATGCACTAGTTAGTAGAAGACACACTTCCCAACATATCCCAAGTAATACTTCCTTAGAACTAAATCACTAATAATAAATTGATCAAGTTTTATTCAGTATGTATAAGTTCTACAGAATCTAGGCCATTTTATATACATGCCAGAATCTAGCATATTTTGCAGGCTGGTATCTATAATAGAGAGTTCTGAAATCAATTTTGTTAATTAGTCAATATGATACACCGATAATTGAAACCTTAATGTACGTAACGTTAACCGATTTAACTAAACTATAATAGTAAGTGACTTTATCTTGATTTTGTGGATAACATAATATAATATTATTCTTTCTGAGTGCTTCTGACTACTTTTGAGACGCAGGAAAAAATGAGAAAAGCAGGAGAGTTTGCAAAGAGAAACGATGGCAGCCGGCCTCAAGATCAATGTTAGCAAAACTAAAGATATGCGGGCAAGCAGACATACCCCTTGTCTTCGAAGGCAGCGTCATTGATCATGTGAACTCTTTTCAATACTTAAGAGAGCATACTGACAAGGCTGAAGTGCTGTAGAAGATGCCAGAAGCAGGGTTGAAAATGCCAATGGAGCGACCTTCCAACTGAAATTCGTGCCGAAAAATAGAGTTATTTCAAAACAGGCTAAGCTTAGACTCTTTAACTCAGTCGTTAAAGCTTTTCTCCTTTCCTCCTATATGGTTGCGAAACAAGGAAAGTAACAAGAGGAATCGCACAGCATCTGCAGGTTTTCATTTTTCGTTGCCTTGGCTGGATTATTAATTTGAGATGGCTGGACGTGATAGTATAAGTATAAAGAGGACCTGTAAACTGCAATAAAACAGAAACCCATCTCTGACATTCTGACCAGATTAGGGTAATACTGGGCGGGGGCCTAAGAAAACTACACGAGGCTGTTTGTTGAGAGGGAGAGGAACGCACTTGAACGTCGACCTGGCAGTGCAAGGAAGGAGACGCCGGGGCCGACCTAGGAGGAGCTGGAAAAGAACGGTTGGGCAAGAAATTAAAAAAGCGGAAACATAGAGATTAAGGGAGGGACTCTCTTCTGCCCTGTGTTCCGTCTAGATCAAATGTATTAGTTTAATACAGTCAATGTTGGTCATTGACTGTGAATTAAATAAAAATTGGGAACAGTGAGAATCGGTCAAACATTTTTACCGACGTTTCTTCAAGGTATAAACAAGAGTAGTTACGATATGATATCATTTATACCCTGAAAAAGGAAATATATTTTATCTCCAGAAGGGAGAAAAAGTGAACTCTTTTCCTTAGTTTACAGGGAGAAAAGTTACTCATAGATTGTTCAGTCGGGTTGAAAAGAGTATAATGGAAAACAAAGGAATCATGAACGTTCATGACTCCCTCCAGTGTTACCCAAGATAAAGCAGAAGTAAATAAGGTTGGTGTTAAATACACAATTTCATTTATTAAATTTTGTTTAATATCTAAATCTATAATGTCATCTTTACAATGAAACCTCCACAACGGTTGTCATGGTGAGTCATCAGTAAAACAAACAAATAGGTTAAGAAACTAATTAGTATTAATACAATGAAAACATACCTGGAGGATTATAACAATTTACACAAGAAAGGCTGGACACAAAATCTGAGTAAAACTAACGTACCAACTGGAGTACTGAATTTTTTGAGTCTAGGCCCAAATTTCAGTATAACTACCAAAAACAATAACAAATTTTTAAATGACTTTATAGTAGACATTGAATTAACATTAAACAAACTGAACACTTCAGAAAATCATGTTAGTGCGCTCAGGAGCCACATTATTAATAAAATCATTAATTTCCAAAAAAAAACAAATGTCTAGATTCCAAAATGGTACCCTAGAAAAACAAATCATGTTAGACATCGCCCATACTAAAAGATTTTTACAGAACAACCCACAGCTCGTTATAACTAAATCAGATAAATCAAAAACTACTGTGATATTAGACATTACTGCTTACCAAGATAGGATGAATGAATTACTTAACGATAAACAGACATATAGACGATTACGTACAGACCCCACAGAAAATATTAAAAAACAATATAAAATCATTATAGAGAAACTTTTTAAATGTAAATATATCGACAAACATAAACGGGCTAACTTAAATAATAATAACACTTTCTGTCCCCGTATATACGGGCTTCCTAAAACTCACAAAAAAGATGTCCCCTTAAGACCGATTATTAGCCAAATAAACTCCCCGTTAGAAAAACTCGCTAAATTTATTAATCCCTCCCTAGACAATTTAAATAGGAATAACCAGTATGATATAAAGAATGCACTCCAATTAAAAGACAAATTAAAAGATATTACTATATCAGAGGATGAGATAATGATTTCCATAGACGTAGCCTCACTGTTTACAAATATCCCGTTAGACCTATTCTACAAAATTATTAGAACGAAATGGGAAGACATTATCGATTTTACACCTATCAAAGACAAGAATCTATTCATTGAATGTCTTCACCTCATTCTTAATAACGGTACTTTCCAATACAACCAGAATTTTTATGCTCAAAAGCACGGGATACCAATGGGGGGAGCCATGTCAATTAATGTGAGTGGGATTGTTCTAAATTATATATTAGATGACATCCTCACAAATATTGCAAAGAAACCTAAACTCTTAGTGAAATATATTGACGATTTCTTTCTCATTATAAAAGAAACAGAGATTACCCCGTTTTTAAACACCCTTAATTCATATCATAGTAGACTCAAATTCACCATAGAAAAAGAAAATAACAAAAGGCTTAATTACTTAGATCTAACCATTAAAAGAATGAATGAAGGTAACCTGACCACTTTATGGTATGAAAAAGAAGAAAAAAGTAATAGATTCATTAATTACAGGTCAAACCATCCACCACACCATAAAATTAACAGTATGAATAACCTTATTAAAAAAGCCTTATCATATACAGATAATTGCCATATTAAAACCATAAAACCTATTATTTTTAAAAAACTTAAAGACAATTTTTATCCCTTACATAAAATAAAAGAAATATGGTATAAAAATGTAAACCACAAAAACACGAACGAGGACAACCAAGAACAACCTGTAGCAATAACCAGCAATTTTACTAAATACACCAGCTTACCATATATAAAAGGTTTATCAGATCAATTACCAAAACTTATGAAGAAGATGGATTGTCCAGAAATCAAATTTGGTTTTAAACCACTTAATAAAGCAAACTTAATATATAATAACCTTAAAGATAAAATCCCAATAGATAACACTATAGGCACAATCTACGAAATTCCTTGCAAAGGTTGCCAAAAAAGTTACATAGGAGAAAGTGGCCAAATGCTGAAGAACAGAGTGGAACAGCATAAATATGATCAGAAAAAAGGGAATTCGAATACAGCTTTGAGTGGGCATACATCAGCTACTAAACATGAGTTCAATTTCGAGAACACCAAAATATTGGCAAGAGAAAGTAATACTAATAGAAGAAAAATGCTGGAAGCCCTGAATATTGCCATCAAATTGGAGAAAACTGTTAATATAAAAACGGACTCAAGGTCTCTGAACAAATTCTATAGTGGAATCTACTTATATAATTCAAATCAAATCTTCCCGCCGAAAATATAACGTCCAAAGACAAAATATTATAATAAAACAATATGGAAAATATGCCCCATAATATAAAATAATTGTAATGGCATAAACTGTAAATTAAAGGAACAATAATGATTAAAAACAATATAAAATAACATCGTTTTATAAATAGTGATAACATAGATAAGGCCAAATAGTTATCTAACTGGGAAGGTTACACTTGTAAATAATGTCTTTTTTAAAAACATCTAGTCTTTTATTTTAGAAAAACCTTATTATCTGTGATATTTATAGCTTGTTAAGAATTGTTAATCTGTGTTTTGTGTTTTTAATTGTTGATACGGTGTAGTCCACCGATTTATAAGTGTTTAACTGTTTTTTAAATGATCAAAATGATAACAAAATCATCAAGTACGATGGTAATTACAGCTGCAATATTTTTATTTTCACACTTACCATATTAACTATATTATAGAATACGTTTTTTAAAAATTGAGATTGTTAATTAATGATGTCTTATTATAGATGGATATGACGACACAAAGAGGTTTGTGAAACTAGTTTTTGACAATTTTGACTCTTAATAGGACATGTAACACATAACAAAAGATTTATCAACCAGGTATATTACAATATTAAATTAAGATAGAATAAATGTGATAACGTGATGTTTAAAATGAAATTATAGAGAAAGATTTATTATAGTGTATGTAACCTATATGTTTTTTATAAATTATTTTTAAAAAAAATAAATGTTGCTTTTAGGCTCGAGAATGACCGGTAAGGTCGAAACGTTGCCAACACCAAATCAAGTGTAAACGACTTATTATTTTACCCGAAAAAGGATCCACCTACAATATATACATAGAAAAGGGTACACCTAGACAAATCATATAAATCTATAATGTCATCTTTACAATGAAACCTCCACAACGGTTGTCATGGTGAGTCATCAGTAAAACAAACAAATAGGTTAAGAAACTAATTAGTATTAATACAATGAAAACATATTTTTTATACCTAGATAAACTAATACACATATATACATGAGTTGGCAATTCTGTTCAATATACGAATCTGATTCATATATTGAACAGAATTGCCAACTCATAAAGGTATCTGTACCGGCAAAAGGCTGGTATCTGTACCAGTTGACTCTTCCATCTAATTTTAGTATTGAATTTTAAATATTTACTATCAATAATTTAGTGAATTTTTAATATTGTATTGTTCCATATAGTGAAATTAATGAAAAATATTGTTACTATGGAAAACGAGCAATGGTTTACTTTAATTAAGGTTTTCCTGGTACATTAATAACTTTTTCTTTTTTTAAAAAATATAAAAATATTAATTTTTTGTTAAATAAAATAATTTTAAATTTTAAATCTTCAATTTTTCCACCTTCTGTAGATAAAATATTGTATTTACTTTGGCGTCGGTAGTAAAAATCAATTGTACCCGAGCGATAATAACCTCCCTCCTCAGGAGCGGATAACTATTTCGAAACTTTGGTAAATGCAACATTTTAAAAACTGTTTCTATTTATTGAAGTGCAAGCTGCAGTAGGCAAGTCCTCAAAGCTCGTAAAAAAATAAAAATATGATACGTGGATTTACATTTCCATTACATTACAATTTACATTTTCCATTGGGATAATATAGACAAACTAGGTATTCGAAAAGGCAAGAATGGGTTGTTTATCTTCTGCACACAAAGTTTGCACGAATGCTAACATTTTTTTTGTTTTTACCGGATGATAATTTACAACGCTTTTTTTATATCGAATTATTAAAGAGTCGTCCGATTTATGTAGATCAACGAATAATTCATTAATTAAATAAATATTTGCAAATGACTAAACAAACAAAACATATTGTTTCAAGGATTTATGACATCCTAATGAATTGAATATGAATAAATAAGTATAAATATATATATATATATATATATATATATATATATATATATATATATATATATATATATATATATATATATATATATATAGAGAGAGAGAGAGAGAGAGAGAGAGAAAGAACCCTCATGATTAAATATTTTACAGGAGACTAGGTAAATATTTAATGAATTAATATAAGGTAGAACTATCAAAGTAAGCACAAACAGAAAAAAAGTTTATACAAATATTTAATTTGTATATATAACTGCCGTATGATATTTCTTTTGATTTTTTTTACATTGAATAATAAGAGGAAAAAGTATCATTATTATTTATCTTCAGAAAGAGCAGATAAATTTAAATACATAAATAGGAATATTCATATTTGAATAAATAGGATTAGGACCAACAATTAGGAATAGGATGGAGGGATCAGCCAATAATGCATTTATGTAATCTGGTCATTTGTGTAAGAGAAAAAACTTCTTTAGGAATCAAACCAGAGGTATTGATTTCTAAATATTGGGTTTATGCAAGCAAAATCAATTTGGATATCTAGAATGAGTTATTCTTGCGTTATAATATAAAATGATTTAGGGTAATCTAAAGCTATTTAATTGTAATTTAAGTTCTCTATTTATTCTTCAAAAACCACTACTTAAATCTGTAAAATTTTAAAATAAAACCTAAAAGATGGATAATTTTGTCTTCTAATACAGCTTGGAAAATAATTTTCATTTTTTGCGAATATCTCTAAACAGATTTGTATTGGTCATAAAATCAACTATCATAAAATTTGCTACTAAAATATTTCTTATTAATTTATTGATATTTATCGGATTTCGTCGAGATATCTGTCGTTACAATGTTGGTTTTCCCATGGACCGGTACCTCTAGCAACCTCGTTGGTTGAAATCATTGATTTATTTTTATTTTTGCGGTACATAAATTAAAGCTGAGATAATAAATTCGATTGTGCATGTCTGTAATTAAAATATTTTTGAATTGAAGTTTAATGAACTTATAATTTTTTTTTTTTATGAGTTACTTACACCAACTTTTTCTGCAATTTTTTTAATGAATAAAACCGTTTTTCATTAAACAATTTTTCAAGAATTAATAACTACTACTATGTAGAACTATGCCAAACATAAAAGAAGTCCGATTTATTCCACAATTATTCCTTCTTTGACTGGGATAATTGGACAATTTGTTTATTATATTAAAACACGTTTAAAGACATACTTATGAAAATAAATATAATATTTGTGAACTTAATGTAAAATAATAATTATAATTATACTAAAATAAGAAGAATGTTGAATTAAACAGAAAAAAATACAGTATCACACTCTGAAGGGGAAAAAATATATTAAAAAGAAAAATAGTTTTACGATGAAAAAATAAAACCTTTGCAATTAACAATAAATCAATTTTAGAGTGACTACAGAGAAGACAAAATGTAATAAAACAGAATTAAACATCTGTTAGAAATAAAATCTCTTATTTATTTTGTCATGTAATAAAACATTTGAAGAGATAACGAATCTAAATAACAACGTTTATTTACTAACCATTATTTTGAATAGTACACGTGGTATAATAGTTTACAATTTTAGTATTTATTATTTCTCTTATAATTAACAAAAAAATAAAAAATAATAATAATAATAATAAAAATTACTTGATAAATAATATATTTAATAAGATGAGAAGTTAACAATAAAACTTTGTTTTAAATTGATACAATAGAAAATAACTGATAACCAAAAATAAATCTCAGATTAAAAACCAGATGAAAGAGGTTTTCAAGCAAACAAAAAGAAAGAAGATTAGTTGACATCAATTCTTAGCAGACACGTGCCGTTTGATTTATCTTAATTATCTCGCTTGTGATAAAGTTTGGAACGTCAAAGAGGATGAACTTAGAAGTTTAAGGAAAGCTAAAGAACAAAAATACCCTTCAATCTAAAAATATAGCTAGGAACGCACAAACATTTGAATTATATGCATAAAAATCAATATAAAATAAAGATAACAAATATTTATTAAGGGCCTCAAACGGGTGTGTGGAGTTTGACAAATGAAGTCAATATAAAATTACGAATTTATTGCTACACGCTTTATATCAGTGTATGTACTCCATACTGAGTACTCCGCTACTAAAACATTAAAAGAGTAGGGCAATTTCATACATCTGCAATTACAAGTACAAAACATCCAAAAACATAGGTACATAAAAAATATATAAGAACTCCTCCTTCGATAATGGACTGATTTTTAGGAGAGTTGAATCAAAATGTTCCTCTTTATTTTTGGGGGCTTAAAATAAGAGTAACTAATTTTATTTAATGCGTAGCTACTACGAGCAGTAATAGCAAAAATTAAAGCGAAGGATTTTCTTTCTTACTTCTGTAGGAAAATAATGAATAATGTATATATTAGAAGATACCAAATAAGATTGTTACTAAATTCTATTTAAAATGGATTAGGATTAGGGGGTTATTTTACTTTTGTTTCACCCGAACCAATTTATCACAAAAGAATGTCACTTCAAAAGTAAATGATAAAAGGATCAAACTCAAACGACTCTAGTTTCACGCACTATTGGCCATTATCAGTATCTTACAAACAAGAGAGACGATGTTTAGTTTGAGTAATACTAATCTTACATACTGCTAGAAACACTTCCTTTTTTTCCCCATTCTTGTTTTTCTCCGGCACTAGTGATTGATTTTTGTGATAGATATTATTTAAAGACAAGCAGGAGGATTTAGTATATCATCTGTTACTGTCTTCAGGGGCGTGTTCCTAGACGTGACCCCAGCGGTAAACGCTGAGCGATAGCAGCCGCCTGTTCATGAAGCAGTCACAATCGCAGTTGCTTTCGTTCCTTGTATTTATTCAGTCTGTACATGTCTTCTTTAGACTTCCAAGATGTTACCGAAACATAATGCTATTTTATACAGGTGAAATTCAATAAAAATGTATTCAATATTTTACCATATAATAAGCAATAAGCACTAAAATACTAATTTTTAACAAACTAACATATTAACAGTTAGATTTTATTCTTCATCTTTTTATATTCCTTTTGGAATCACTATTCTACACTACACACACTCGTAGAAAGCATCAAATCATTTAAATATAAAATATACGAAATTGGACGCGAGGAAGCATATATGCGCTACACTAATTGGCATAGACTATTTTACTTGTAGGTTTATACTAATAATTTTATTAAATTTACTTAAAATTGCATTACATTTTAACTAACTAAATAAGCTTTTTCAACAGAATATTATTTAAAACACTACGTAATTATTTCTTTTACCTCAAAGTTACAAAAAGTTTCTCCGTAGGACTGACTGGGTTATAGATTTCTCATTTCATTTCTATTTCATGTATGCTGTCTTTTGACATCTCTTTCAAGATAAAATGGAACTGTTAATCTTAAATATTCCCCAATCTTTTAACACCTTATACAAATGATTTTGGATGGGTTGCACGAATCAGTCCTCCTCGTTTCTTGTTTTGAAAATGTTATACACTCCTTTTTCGGGAATTATTATATTTATTATATTTATTTTATTCTCGGCATAAAATCATCTTCTTCCATTACATACGCAAGAAGAAGTCTTTTCTCGAAGCTCATTATCAAATTCACGTAATTACCCAGTTCACATCTACCTACTTCTATTTATCTACTGATGCGCTGCAATAGTCACTGGAGACGCGTGGAGAAAAACATACATAATTTGGGCCATATTACTGGAGTCGCGTGTTGAAAAACAAACTTTTACTGCTATAAAAATTAGCAACAGTTTAGGAAATTGTTTCAAAACATTCAATTCACTTATTTGATTTACAAACATCTGGCAAAACTTCCACTTACTCTTTGACAGATAAGTCCTAGAACTAAGATTATGAGGTTGAAGACTATTAACCCATATCCTTCAGAGCATATAATAGGTATGTATAAAGATTCTGGATAGCTGCCTTGCATAAGATGATATTTCAAGGTTGAAGAACGTGAAAGAGGCAACCCGATCCTTTCTTCCATTGATTCTACTACGAATAGCTCAGTTTAAAGCCCTATACATAAAACTTACTGCACCGCTTCTTACATTACCCCTCATTTTTTGATTTTTTGATATGCTTAATTTTTATGTCTTTATTTAACTGAAGAAGTGGAAAGATAATAATTATACAATAATAATAAATCGTTATCACTCTTGTAATCATGAAAAACATTTCCAGGTTCTATTACAAACCCACTTAGGTTCAATTTGGGAATGACGAACAAATCCTATATTATAAATACTACTTAAAATTATTATTACATACATACACACACAGTTGTTGTTAAAACCATGAAAGGGCTAAATATATTGATCCATTTAAATTATAAACGTGAAACAGTCACAGCCAGTTCATACCTTGCATGGTACAGGCAGAGTGTACTTTGCTTTGTTAAACCATTGTCTTGGAGAACAAAAGCTTCTTTCATAGTAGCTTGCTAACATTCTTGCTTTTACTTTAAGTTTACATTAAATACGATGTATATTACTAAGCATATGACCACAGCCAAGAAAATTCTACAACGGAGAATGTGAGAAAAGCATCGCTTGACTTTCATCGTTCAACGAGTGAAATTACAATTACTATAAATCTTTGGTAAAATACAAAAGTGAAAATATGATTCAGTTTTTGTTAAGAAACTAGTTATTTGAAAGTATTAATCACCATAATATCTAGAATATTTTATATTTTTTTACGAATATCTACAGAATTATTATTCGAATAAAAAACTTCGTTTTACCTTTTCAAGTTAAGTGTATCTTTTTATTTGATCATTATTTTTTTTCGGTTTAAAACCTCGAATAATATATAAGTTATCCCCCCCCTTCTTAAAAAATGTAGCTTAAGCATTGACAAAAAGAGTAGTGAAGAATAAAATTTTATTTTTCAAATATGTTGTGCCTTCTAAACTTGCAATTGACGTAGAAGGTAAAACTAAATAGTACACTTTGATACAAAGTTAACTATTTATTCTTAGCTAATAATAAGTTGGGTTATAAATTTAGTGGAGTGATTAGTGCAATTACTGCTAGTTTGCCTGCTTTCCTAAGCACGAAAAAAAATTATAGGAAAGTCACGCAAATTTAAGATGAAAAACCTTTTATTGAAGCGAGCGTAGCGAGCTTCCTACATTCAACGAAATATGCTCCGTGTCTGTCTGTCTGTCTGTCTGTCTGTCTGTCTGTCTGTCTGTCTGTCAGTAACGTTCACGCGTGTGACGATAACTTGAGTAAAAGTTGACCGATTTAGTTGAAATTTGGTATACATGATCCTCTTACTAATACTCAGGCTAAGTTCGTTGGACAGCGTGATCCGTCCAAGAGTTCGCGCGCAACGCTCGCGTAAACGAGAGGTTTAAAAATTAAATTGGAATTTCAGGACGGGAAAAGATTCTATCATCATCTATTCGATGAGACGAACATTTTTTTCAAATAACATTTTTTAGTAAAACCAACAGCGACACCGCTATGAATTAATAAAGATCGCTAAAACTATTAAAGCGGGCCTAAACGTTTAAAATAGAGAAAACAACCTTTTTACCGATATCTTACGTTCTAACGTAACGATTTTAATAAAACTTCATAGACACCATCTGATGCACAATTGAAACAGGCATGCAAAATTTCAATTTGATACATGCAGTAGTTTGTTTGTAGCAAAGAGATACAAATTATAAATATTGAAATAGAGATGTATGGTTAGTGGAATAGTAAGAATGCGGGGTGGTTCCCTTACTACTAGCCGCTGCACTACTACCAGACCCATTATCTATCAACTCATCATGATTCACAATAATTTTTTTTTTCAATATTCAATACATATTTATTACTATACGCTCGCTTCAATGATAGAGCCAAGCGATGCCTAGTAGATAACCTTTTATAATTGAAGCGAGCGTAGCGAGCTTCCTACATTCAACGAAATATGCTCCGTGTCTGTCTGTCTGTCTGTCTGTCTGTCAGTAACGTTCACGCGTGTGACGATAACTTGAGTAAAAGTTGACCGATTTAGTTGAAATTTGGTATACATGATCCTCTTACTAATACTCAGGCTAAGTTCGTTGGACAGCGTGATCCGTCCAAGAGTTCGCGCGCAACGCTCGCGTAAACGAGAGGTTCAAAAATTAAATTGGAATTTCAGGACGGGAAAAGATTCTATCATCATCTATTCGATGAGACGAACATTTTTTTCAAATAACATTTTTTACTAAAACCAACAGCGACACCGCTATGACTTAATAAAGATCGCTAAAACTATTAAAGCGGGCCTAAACGTTTAAAATAGAGAAAACAACCTATTTACCGATATCATACGTTCTAACGTAACGATTTTAATAAAACTTCATAGACACCATCTGATGCACAATTGAAACAGGCATGCAAAATTTCAATTTGATACATGCAGTAGTTTGTTTGTAGCAAAGAGATACAAATTATAAATATTGAAATAGAGATGTGTGGTTAAAGGAATAGTAAGAATGCGGGGTGGTTCCCTTACTACTAGCCGCTGCACTACTACCAGACCCATTATCTATCAACTCATCATGATTCACAATAATCTATTTTTTCAATATTCAATACATATTTATTACTATACGCTCGCTTCAATGATAGAGCCACGCGATGCCTAGTATAACTAAAACTAAAATTATTGTAATATTGGAAAAAATAAGAAGTAGGTGAGTTCCTGCTTCTATAAGTCTACTAGTTTTCAAAGAAGATGAAATTTAATACTTTAAATGACTCATTTCTAAGATATTTCCCTCACTTAGTATTCATGCTAAACGTGTAAAATAAAAATTATCGTGTTTTTAATGTAACTTTGTATATAACATAAAACTTTACATCTCAACACGCCTGTATAATTGATAAGTTTTGTCTGATATTGAATACATTACTTCCTATCTACGATGTTCAGGCTGATATATAAAATATTTAATGTTAAGGCAACATTTTCCTAAAGCAAAAGAAAGTAAACCATGAGAAGTCGATAGAATAAAAACAACCCTCCAACGTAAATAAAAACACAACCCTCTCGCTAATAACTGAACTTAGTCTAGCGGAGTTGGCTTTAAACCATTATATCCGTAATTTAAACTTAAGCATATTTTTATAACTAAAAATCATTTCAAACCATGTAAAAAATTATTTAGACACCTATATTTTGCCTTTTTGTAAAACTTATATTCTCATTATGTTTCCAACTAAACATTGCAGGAAGAATAATTTTTGAGCTGAGCGAAGCGAAGCTCTTATACTACACTTTGCATTTTTTCTGACGCATACTCCTCCTGAACGGCTGAACCGATCTTCACAAGATCTGGCACGGTCATAGTGACTAACTACAGGAAGGTATAAATCTGAAATGGTCCAAATTGGTACACAGGGGTACGGGGTACGGGGTACAAAAGTTTCCTCCTGAACGGCTGAACCGATTCGCACAAAATTCGGCACGGTCATAGTGACCAACCACAGGAAGGTATAATCTAAAATGGTCCAAATTTGTACACAGGGGTACGGGGAACGGGGTACAAAAGTTTCCTCCTGAACGGCTGAACTGATTCGCACGAAATTCGGCACGGTCATAGTGATCAACCACAGGAAGGTATAAATCTGAAATGGTTCAAATTCGTATACAGGGGTGCGGGGTACAAAAGTGAAAATAGTATATGTCCTTCATGATGCTTGTCGTTGGAAAGCTCTTTACGAGTACAGTTATTGTTGTTATGTGCACTTTTGTCGTATTTTCATTTAAGAGGGGGTAAAATAGAAAAACAGGAAAAAATGCTTTTTAATTAAAAATAGAGATTTTACTATTTTTGATCCGATTTCAGCTGTTTGTAAATACAAATGTTTATTGGTTAAGATTAAAATGCACGCTCAGCTTAATATTGCAAGCAGACAACTGCATTGCACACCTAGTGCTAAAATAACCTGTCAAAACAAAATTGAGTATAAATTGAGATTTCAAAGAATATTCGCAATTTTTTCAATGACTTCAAAAATGTGTTTTTCCAGAAAAAAAATATGATCATTTTTATTGAAAAAAGTCGTGATTTCTTTGAAAAATTTGAAAGTAGCTATGGCTGCAGAACGAGTAAGATCGAGTTATGGTAAATGGGAACTTTTATGTTTCATTTAGTATCTAAATTTTAATTTTTTTCTAATCTCTGATTATATACGAGGGTTGTCTCAAAAGTAAGTTACACTATTTTTTAAAATCAGTTTGGTACGCGGGGAAATGCTGGGTATCGCAGGGAAGTTTCGCCCGAGGGTGTAGTGGCAGCGCTGAAATATTCCCAGACGCGCACCACGCACCACCACCGCCGCGATAGCCACGCTCCAGCCCTTATGGAGACTCCACTCGTTCCCACCGCCGATTGCGAGGTCCGTGGTGTTATTCGTTTTTAACGGTAAGAAACCTAAATGCGACTGATATTCACTGTGAGTTTTGTAGTGTGTACGGTGAAGACGTTATGTCAAGGCCAATGGTTTCACGATGGCACCAATAATTCATTAATGGAAGAACAACATTACACGATTAACAACGAAGCGGCCGTTGTTGAAAACTGTTGTCGAAGATGTCCGAAGAGTCGTGGACACGTATCGGCGCCTAACGCTTGATGAAATCCTTTGTGAGCTTTCTCCAAATGTTGAAATAAGCCGGGCACACTTCACAGGATCATTACTGATGATCACCATTTATCAAAAGTGTGTGGAAGATGGGTTCCGCGCCTGCTTTCTGAACAACACAAAGAGCAGCGAGTTGACGCTGCGTTGCAATTTCAACAATTATTCGATGATGAGGGAGATGGTTTATTCGACCGTATAGTGACTGTAGACGAGACATATAGATCCAACATGGATTCACCTGTTTCCGCAGCTGGAGCAACATCTCGGGTGATGACGCTTCGTGATGACGACCTTAAAGAAGAAGTTAAAAGTTGGCTAACCAGTATGGCGGCAGAGTGGTATGACGCTGGATTAAAAAAAACTGTTTCCATGGTACCAAAAATGCAATTAAATTCAAGGAGATTATGTAGAAAAATAAGTTAGGCATGTACCTACTTTTCAAAATGTACCTTTTTTAAAATTTGTTCACTTTTTTTTAATATTAAAAAAAATAGTGTAACTTACTTATGAGACATCCCTAGTAAATTTAATTACTTTTTACTAGAGAAATATGATTAAGACCTACCTCTAATGAACGCTGTGATCTGATAATTCACTGGATCAAAATTATTAGTTCGATTTTAAATATGAGTTAAAGGGAAATAAGAAAATTATATTAATGCTAGTTATTTTTAAAATGAAAGCATTTGTATTATCTACGTGATAAGAATAACTGTTATTGTAAGTGATTTGTCACGGAGCTGGGAGTTGGCCCAGTAGCTACAATTTCATAATATCTCACCTCATCTAGTCCGTCTATATAATGTGCTAAACACCGAGACTTCCGCCACTTCATCACAATGAAACAACCTGGATAGTTGGTACTCTAGGGAAAGCTGAAATGGAGAAAAAACTCTCGTTTTCTTCTGTCATTCCCTCGTAACAGATGTTAACACCTTCGTGAATCGGATTTTCTTTATGAGATTTTCTCTTTCAATCTGTACGTGCTACATTTTCTACACTTCACGAGTTAACTTGGAAAAAACTCAGTCATATAATCAAGAAGTGATGACAGACTAATAACTTGTTTCTCATAAAAGTAAATCACAACCTCGAGCTTTATTATATAATTAATAAAAAAACAGATATCGTTTATAAAAACATGGTTTTTAAAAAATTGGTTGTGTTGACCGATATTTTGTGGCAATCGAACATGAAGATAATTAACTCGAATAAATCACACGTTGTTCAAGTTAAAATATATATATTTGTCTAACCACAATTAACATAAATATAAAAATCAGACGACCGATTCAGTCTTTTGACTATCTTCCCTGGTTTAGAATGTTTCAATGAAAGAACCAATCTAAACAACTCAGCCCTGGTCCAAACCTCTGCAATAGTTTTACACACCTTCCACAATCCAACTACCACTTACTCTGCCTAAGTCCTTGCTAGTTATTAATAGTAGACTCGATTCTTATTTATTAACTATAGATTTAAACAATTTTGTAAAATGTCAGGTCATTGTTAAAGATCCTAGCTTTAGTTTACTTCATTCAGTATTGTATGTACTTTTTGGGAGACCTTCACGCAGGTCACACACCAGATGTGTACCCCACACACCACAACCAACATATTCATTTTTATACCTTGTAACCCTTGTTTCTTTTTCTTCACTCAGTCTATATATACGAGTCACTGAAGATAGTCGAAAGACTGAAACGGTCGTCTGATTTTTATATTTATGTTAATTGTTGTTAGACAAATATATATATATTAACTTGAACAACTTGTGATTTATTCAAGAGTTAATTATCATCATGGCTTTTAAAGTAAAACTGGTAAGAGAGAGAAATTTGTTCGGTTCCATGGTTCATCCATTTTAAGGGTTAGTTTTTGGGCACTTCTTTTGATTGTTACTCCCCTTATAAAAGAAGCAGGGGGGTAATATTCTAAAGAATGTGTATGGAATGTTCTTTAGACTGTTTTACTCCCCTTAAAAAAACAGAAGTGTGATATTCCTTTGTCGCAAAGTACATTTGACTAAACATCATTTATATTCTTAAACAAATTAGGAGAGTAACAATCATAGAAGTACCAATTTTTGTAGATATACATGGAGCCTAAACTAATAATTAAATTTTTATAAAATTTGACGTAGGTACATGTTCTAAAAAATCAAGAAATGAATTTTAATGTTAAATTAGGAGGCGCTGCCGTAACTAGTTTTCGAGGTAATAATAAAAATAAATTTTCCCGCTGAAATGGAACTAAAAAGTAAAAAGCACCGGCTGAATACTTGAGAAGTTGGGTTAATAAATAATTTATATGAGATTTTGGGATAATTCAGTATCTGTGCATATGAAACGTGTTGTGCAGGCTTGTCGGACCGATTTTTCATTTGACAGTTTATTAGGTTTCAAGATCATTATTTTATTAATACGACTTCTTGAAATCTCGATAAATATTATATTATGTTACTAGGCTGTGAAGTGAGTTTTTTCTTTTCCGCGGCAATTACATTTACTGTCTCGCTTCGCTCGACAGTAAATATTGCCAAGGTAAAGAAAAAACACTTCACAGTCGCGTAACATATGCTATTTTTTCCGAGGTAGCAGACAATGAAAAAACATTAAATATTAATCACTAATCAATATATAATAATAACAAATATTAGTACATACTTAAGACTTAAAAAGAGGTTACACTATGAGAAAAGATAAATAAAACGCATTGACATCTAGCGGATTTTTATCGTACTAGAAGCATTTCTACAAAGACTGTAGCGCTACTAATGGAAGTTTTGACAACTACCCGCCGGAAAATAAAAATCTTTTAGTTCCTAGGACGTAAAAGATTTTTTCTTTACAGCTAGGAGTAATGAAAAGATTTTTTAAGTCCACGTAATGAAAAAATGGATTTTAGCTATGTTTTTTAGGCTTTAAAGTTACTATTTCACTGCCTACCACGGAAAAAATAAGATTATTGTAAAGATGAGTTGGTCTATAAATTTTTAGATCTTTAAAATAAGCTATCTTACCCTCTTTTCTTTTAACAAAATGATTGCATTTGATAACCCCAATATGATTACGCACTCACTCCCAAAATAAATAAATATATGTTAGAATATAAATAACTAAATTTTACTAGGAACTTTTACTAAAATTTAGAGGAATTGATTTTAATTCTAATGCTTTTAGATAAGAAAATACTATAGGCACATATAGGTTCAAAAAGTGTGCATCCTAAAATTTACTAATAGTGTGCTTCTAGGTGACTATACTTAGTTTAGGAAAAGGGGAAGGGGAATTATTCAGGTGCTAGCAACAGCTGTATTACAATATTATTTTCATAAATTCATATTATTCCCTAAATTCTCGACGTACCAACGTCATGTTATGTTACATTATAAATAATGCTACTGTCATGAACAATGTAATGCCTTATATTTGATTACTTAACCGTGATATTGGTGATACCTATTAATTAATAGGTATCATTAATATCATCTAAAAAATATCTAATGTCTTGTACATGTATAGGTACACGTCATTGCCATAATTGGTTATGCTTCGTTGTACTCGTAGGTCGTAGGAACAAGACTTCAATCATTTCCCTGCTAATATTTCGTTACTCGAATGATTTACGTTTAAATCCCATGTAAATCATTCGAGAAAAGAAATATTGGAAGGTAGGAATAACACAAACTGTCTCCACGTAATTTATGTGAAAACCTCCATACACGCTCCCATATCTAACATTAGTAGGTAGATTATTGAAGTTTTATTCTAAATCAATACGGACTCAAGATCTAAAACAGAAACATTGGATCTTCTATTTTGGTTAATTTTGATAACTAAAGCCCCCCGCACACGGTCAATAGTATTGTCAATATACAAAAGTATAAGGGAGTTGGTATTGATATAAAAAATCAGTATAGATGAAAATTTGTTATCGAATTGCATATTGACAATAGTATTTTCAATAATATTATTGACATTAATATTGATCGTGTGCGGGGGGCTTAAGATCAGTGGCGGATCTAGATCTTGCGGGGCCCTGGGCGAGACAAAATGGCGGGGCCCCCTAGGATAGAGCCGGGATTGCTGATAAAAAACAATATAATAACTTAATAATAAACCACTTATAACTTGATCCTATTTTACGGCTAATTCCCTTCACTTAGGGCCTGTCAAACGTTTTTGCTCTCAAAATAATTCAAAACTTTTAAAATAATGACAATTCTGCTCATGATTTTAATCTGACATATTATTTGAACATAAACCCCTCAAATTATATAGTTTTCAACTAATCATAATTTTTTTTGCAAACGTAATCGAAAAGAAACATTTTTATTGTAATAATTAAGCTCTGTGTATACTTAACTATTAATTTATTCTTCTTCATGATATTTTGGGTTTTATGGTTAAATTATCATTGTAAATAAAAAGTTAAGCTGTGTTATTTGTGATCAGTCCTATAATTTGAAATCTACACTCGCTCACTTTAAATTTACTCCCAGAATTCATATTCTCAGCTTATAACTTTCCATTTTAGTGCCGAGTTTTAAGTTTAATTTTCAAAGACACATTTTAAGGGGGGTCCGGGGGACCTTCCCCGGAAAATTTTGTAAATATGACCTCTCAAAACAGACTTTTTATGCATCTCTGAGGTGAAGTTTCTCTTTGACATCAATTGGTAAAACAGCACTAATTGGCCCAATTATTTCGTACTGCCCGATATACTCAGTTTTTTTATAATAGCAACATTCCTTTTTACAGGATTTGTCTTTTTTACATATCTCTGTACATTGTCAAACGATTAAGGTTATGTATTATCTCGATAAATTCAGTGTTTTATTTATTTGTTTTTAAAAAAATACACAAAATGTCACGTTTTATAGGGTAATGATAGAAGGTTATTGTTAGGTCAGGTCAAAAAATACTTAACTCAACCTAAACTTACCATAACCTTCCATACTTTTCCCTAAAATTAAAAAAAAATGAATACATCGAGATGCTACAACCGAAATCGTTTTTGTAATGTAAAAAGGAACAGTTTGAAAAAAACCGAATTAAATTGGACGTTTAGATATTGGTGGGGCACATGATGAAGATTTACCCCACAGAATAAGTAACAAAATCGTCATCATTTTGAAAAGGGGGAGGGTGAGAAAACACTAGGACGTTAACTCTCTTAATTTTATATGGAGCGGGGCCCCACGGGCTATCTTAAACTTAAAAAAAAATAATCTATATTTTATAACTTATTTATTTGACTTTTTTATAGCGAGGGGCCCCGCGAAAAGGTAGTTAGGTATTAGGCTGTACCATGTAAACTAAATTCGACTGAATTTTATAATTCTAATATTTCATGTTTTGTACATGGCACGGGGCCCCGCGGACAATCTTCACTATGAACTATAAATTTGCCTGTAAAGTATAAGTATTTTATTTTCATTTTCTATGACGCGGGGCCCTCCAAGGCGCGGGGCCCTGGGCGGTCGCCCCCCTCGCCCCCCCCCCCCCTGGATCCGCCCCTGCTTAAGATACATAAGTTTTTAAATAATTTAAAATAAAACAGAATATATATATATATATATATATATATATATATATATATATATATATATATATATATATATATATATATATATATATATATTATATATATATATATATATATTATATATATATATGTGGTAGGTATATATATTCAGGGAAAGTATTGGGTTGGCTGGAATTTGAGATTTCGATGGATTTACACGTTTTAAGGTTCTCCAAGTCCATGAAATAGGTTTTAAAAATCTGTCTACCGTTATCGATGAAAATGTCCAATGTTTCTTTAAATAGCTAAAGTTAATTTTGACAGTTGACAGTATAGTGGTCTAATATATTCTTTATTATTTAATAATCTGGATTATATTAGGTCCACTTACTGCGTTTCCATGAGTTTTACAAAACCGTTTTGGTTTCAAACAGAAAGTGTTTCCATGAGGAGTTTCCGAAACAGTTTTCTCAACAATTTTGAAAAACTCCCAGACTAGTTATAATTAAGTTTTGGCCCATCATGCCTACTGCCCATGTCTCAATTCTTTTTTCCATTCAATACCCGTTTCCATGTTATTTTTTCAAAACAGTTTCAATACAAAACTAAAAATTTGCTGGTATGACCTTGAACTCAAAATGTTTTGAAATAATTGTTTCCATGGGGTATTGAATACCAAAACCGTTTTCAAAACGATCATGAAAACTCATGGAAACGTAGTAACTTACTTACTCTTTCACGCTATAGGCCGAGGGGTCTCTCAAGACTTAATGACTTTCATCTTTCTCTATCTTGTGCCATCTGTACTCTGCCTTGGGCTTTTTAGGTATTATTAGCTGTGGTTTAAACACTAATAAAGATTGATTTTGTATTTTTACATTATATACGTATCAATGTCGAATGAGTGTGTGGAATGGAGTAGTCACACACGGCTCGCACACAAATTATACAAAAATTAAAGCTAATTCTCGATTTATCTTTTCAGGTATTATTTACAATGACATAATAAAGCTCTGTGTGATTATTAAAATTATTTCGAAGAAACGCATTTCTTTACAAAAAGTTACTGGACTAAATCAAAAGATATTCAAGTCTCATATAACCATTCGTCCAATAATAGGTTGCGAAGAAGCTATGTGACACATAAATTGACAGACTATATTTGCAAATAACAACTTTTTAATATTTTATAATATCTTATGAATAATGATTTATTTATTTATTTATATATAGTAGGTAATTCATTTTATTACTAAATATTTTTATATTTGTTGAGAATGTATGCTTTGAAGTTGATAACTATAATAAACAAAATGAGGAAATAACAACGAAATAAGAGCAATTAAGAATCTTGGCAGAGACGTAAGGCCTGAAGAGGTATCGTATTGAAGAGATGACGTAGAGCTCCAATAATACAACACAAGACAGATGTTTATAACTCGTGATGTAAACAGTTGCTTCTATGAGTAAACAGCCGTGATAGTAAACATACAACAAGTTTTAAACAGTTTCTATGATAATGCTACTCGCATTTGTTTTAATTTATTATAATGAGCGTTAACCTCACTTGCTTATTTAAATCCTCTTCTACCTACGAATGCTCATACAGTGTAGAAGGGTTGACAAAGGACAAAGGTGTCTCCATACCCAAAGTCAGCACATAAATACGATAGAAAACATTTTATTTGGTTTTGGTAAAAACCTCTTTCTTGCTTAAAAATGTACAATTCATGACGAAGAAAAATCTACTGACGGCTGATATTATTTTGATTATCTCGACCTTTACTAACTTACTAGGTGGCGCTATGGACCATGGACCCATTGGTTCTTGGTCTGATTGATCCTATTTCTCCATTCATCTATGTCTTCATACCAGCTTATATTGGTATCTCTTAAGTCAGGGGTCTTCAACCTTTGTGGTTTAAGGGTGGGATCTGGATAGGATAATCTAAAGAAAACTGGACGAAGTAAGCAAAATCCAGCCATCGGACTTCAAGAGTGGCAGGGAAGGAGAAAATATCTGGAGAAGCACTATCCATTTCAGCCAAAAAAAAACCTCAATAAGTATTGTAATAATCTTTTTTGATTGTTTAAATCCGGGGCTCCCAACCTTTTTCCTTCATCGACCCCTTTTGAAAAATTATTTTCTTCATCGAACCCCTTGCATTTTTCCATTAATATACAGCATACAATGTTAGCAGAATACTACTATGCACTTAAAAATCTTAAAGAAAACAATTTGCGCAAAGAGTTTGCATCTTTTAAAATTAACAAAGAAATATTGCAAAATACTACCTGCAAAATTTACAGAAGTTGCGACGGCTTAAGAAATGATTTAATTTCCGCTTTAGAACGATTCATAAATATTTCTTTTAGGTACTTGAAATAATCAATATTCAAACGTTTTAAATTTATCGACAACTTCCAATAGACCCCTTTTAAATTTCCATAGACCCCCAAGGGGTCCACCCGGACCCCGTTGGGAACTCCAGGTTTAAATGGTATTTGATAATGGAGAACTTATAACTTTACATTGACTAAGTTTGTATGTTAACTTCTTTTGCGGTTCGGTGGCCCGAATAAAATCGTCTCACTCATGTTAGAGACCCCAGCCGTAAATCCATTTGTACGGGGTCTTTGCACCGACTAACTCGTCCTTTATTCTACCGCAAGCGGTGATTCTGCTTCAAGGTATTTAACTTCTAACTTGCTCCAACTTTTTTGGGCTTTGAGAGATATTGCTTCTTGAAGTTTCTCACTGGCAAATACTATCGCTTTTGTTCTGCGTAGTCTGGGGAAGGTTTAAAGGCCACCCTACACGATCAATCTGATTGTCAATCTGATTGAATCAATCAGATTGAAGTAGATTGACAATCCTGCCTTCAATCACAAGGGACTCTACACGTTCAATCAGATTGACAATCATTTTATAATATGTTTTGGCTAAAGTGAATTGTACGGTGTCATTGCCATTCAATTTTATACTTCGATTTGGACATCTAGCTGGTCTATATGCAGCAGGGTTATTTTTCTTCAGAAAATGAGTGGAGCATAGCGAAGCGGCCGTTTAAAATTCTAGAGCAAACAAATAATTTCGTACTTTAATTCTGTAAACAGCACCGTACAATTATCTTTTACCTATTTTTTTTAATGTTTTAATATTCAATTGCTTATAAATATGTACCTGAATAGAATTTATTAAATTCTTTTATACCTGCTTTGTGATTAATTTTATTTTTTAAAATACTTTTTAAAATTATCTTTCTCTAATCACTATCTTCTATCTTTTCTAAATAAATTTTAATTTAAATCAAATTATAATTATTATTAACTACGGGAAACAGACAGAGAAAAATACACTCCAGCGCTGGGATTTGAACCACAGGCCTCTATATTTCCGGTATAGCGCTCTACCAACTAAGCTACGCAGGAGAATGATTTCCTCTGACGTTAATGATACCTTGTCCCGAATTTAAGCTTTCAATTTTCCACAAATCTGAGAAGTCAACATTAATGACATAGAACTAGACCATGAAATAACGCTTATAATTATAAAGTACCCAATTATTACCTGTACCTAGTACAATCAATTAGAAATTCATATTTTACGATTTTGGTAGTATTCATACTACGGAAAGATTAAGTTTTAATTTAAATCAAATTATAATTATTATTAACTACGGGAAACAGACAGAGAAAAATACACTCCAGCGCTGGGATTTGAACCACAGGCCTCTATATTTCCGGTATAGCGCTCTACCAATGTGGTTCAAATTCCAGCGCTGGAGTGTATTTTTCTCTGTCTGTTTCCCGTAGTTAATAATAATTATAATTTGATTTAAATTAAAACTTAATCTTTCCGTAGTATGAATACTACCAAAATCGTAAAATATGAATAAATTTTAAGTAAAAACATTTTTAAAAAACAAGCTTTTATTCGTATTCTTCTTAGCAAACCCTTTCATTTGATACCCATATCATGGACGTGCTTAAAAAAGGAGAGTCAGGAGACCTAAGGTCTAAGAAAGGAAGTGGCCACTGGACTGAAGAAAAGATTGATGAAGCCACTTCACGGTCAGTCAGATTGACAGAACCCCCCGCCACTCACAGAATCCCCCACCACCCCACATGATTGAAGCTCGGATTTCAGAATATCTGGAAATCCGTCAATCACATTCATGAATCCATCAATCTTGCCCCTACACGTTCAATCAGATTGTCAATCCTACGTCAGATTGACAATCAGATTGATCGTGTAGGGTGGCCTTATAAGAGCTCAGTTTGGCGTTTGGTAGGCTTTCTTCTAAAGTTTCTTTAGCTCTTACAGAAGCTTTCTATTGCTTTCTTTTTTTTTTTTTTTCTTTTTTTTGACAATAAACTGACAAATTATTATTGCTTTTTGAGTTGTATTCACCATGTGTAAGTTCCACATAATATCGGTGGATAAAAATAAATTAATTAATAAAAAAAATAAAAATCTGTGAGAGACAGTATATCCCCGATATATTTGTATACTTTTATGATATATCTCAGATATTTGATATTTTCCAAGAATTTGATTTTTAGATTTATTATACAATTATTATTTATTTATTATAAATTACTAGATATTTTGATGATGGTAGCGCCCCCAATTCTAGAGTTATGATTCATTAGTCCAGTGTTTCTCAACCTTTTTGTACCGGTGGACCACTAGATAGATTCCTTCTGTACCCGCGGACCACAATCACCCCCCCCCCCCCATCCTCGGCCCACCCTTACCCGTCTTAAAATATTATTTAATTTATTAATAGTTTGTGATATTTTATCATATTGTTAAATGTCGCGTATTAGCAACAATTAAACGTGTAATCTATTCATAAAATATTTTCCATGGGTCAGTTCTACAATAACAGATTACTAATAAGATTAATAATAAGCGCAATAAATAATATTAGAATCAAACGGATCTGCGGTGAATATAGTAATATTTGTAAACGTTTTATAAGGCCCCAAATGTCACAAATACCTAGGACTTATAAAAATTAACTCTATTTCACGTGCATACGAATTTTATTGAGTACACATTATACTTGGTTATACATAGAAATACACTTGCGTTGAGTTACAAGTTCTTTAAAGATATGATTTAAAAAAATGAAAATTATATTATCAATGGCTACCTTGATCCTGCATTTCATTGCACAATTTGTCAATATTTGGCTTAAAAGTAGTCAAATGTACACATACATAGGTAAGTACATATGTAATGTGTTTATGCACATGTGTTCACTTATATACCTACATAAATTATAAACCTCAGGTTTATTGCCACCTTCTATATATGTATTAATAATAGTTTTTCAATAGATGGATGAAAAAGGTGTAGTTAAAAAACGATTATATGTTTGTGGGAGACGTTTCGACCCTACATAGATCACCATATAATAAAAAATTAAATATACAGCACAATTGTAATAGATTGGCTTCTACAATTTTAACAAAGTTTTAAAGAATATGTAATTGATATGATGGTTTGCATTTTATTATTTTTTAGTCAATAAATGGACTGAGGATGACCTTGTGTAGGGTCGAAACGTCTCCCACAAACATATAATCGTTTTTTTAACTACACCATTTTCATCCATCTATTGAAAAACTATAGTCCACAGGCCACCATAAGAAGTGAGTCGCTGATTGATAAAGTTTTCTTACCTTATGGAATCGCTTATTTATGCCTTGTCCACCGATGAATTGGGTATATGGCAACTGGGCGCTGGGCCATTTCTTTTTTGTTGACATGCCAAACTTGCCCTTCTGCGGGAACATTGAAAAGAGATAGATAAAGTTTTGATTTTCACAGGATCGTTTAATTAAATAATTTCAAAAACAGTGGTAAAGGTGGCCACCGATACGAGTGGGCCGTTTTCTTTTCAACGTCCCCGCAGAGCGATATGTTTGGGGCGGTGGCCACCCCAAACGGCCCACTCTTATCGGTGGCCACCTTTACCACTGTTTTTGAAATAATTTAATTAAACGATCCTGTGAAAATCAAAACTTTATCTATCTCTTTTCAATGTTCCCGCAGAAGGGCAAGTTTGGCATGTCAACAAAAAAGAAATGGCCCAGCGCCCAGTTGCCATATACCCAATTCATCGGTGGACAAGGCATATATAAGCGATTCCATAAGGTAAGAAAACTTTATCAATCAGCGACTCACTTCTTATGGTGGCCTGTGGACTACTACTATTAAATTATATTCCTACTGAAAATCACAAAAGTACCAATAGGTACATAAAGAACAAACGTTAATTTACACAATGTAAACAGGATAAGAAAAAACTGTAAACAGAACAGTAACTCACGTAACTGAGACTAGTCTTTGACACAGTAAAGCATGGTATGTTGACTAAAACTAAAATAAAAATGAAATAAGTAATAGGTTGAAAAATTATGTTTTATAGATAGTAGGGGTATGTAGAGGGGTTTGGCATTACTATGAATTTACAGACAAACCGCGACAAAAAAAATTGCAGTGTTAGGTGCAAAAGGGGCTAATGAAATGTGATAGAATAGAAGGCCCTGTGTTAAGTTTAGACTCTTCCTGGTGACTGGTGAAAGACCTCTTAATTCCCGATACTCTGTGACGCCTTTTTGCATTTATACCTCGGACTAGCTCTGTCGTATTTTATTCAAAATTTAATTCTATTAGCTGTAGATATTTGACTCGATACATTTAATTATAAAATATATTTCTTGGTTGTTTTCTCAATCTTTCCGCGGACCACCTGGAACAGTCCCGCGGACCACATGTGGTCCGCGGACCACAGGTTGAGAATCACTGCATTAGTCAATTTCCCTTCGAGTTATGAGTTATGACCTACTATTAAAATCGGTTTTATAGTTTGGGTTTTTTTTTTTAAATGGACTCAGGAGATATATAGAATTACTAAAATGGAGATAATAATATTATATGGTGATTACTAAAATGTGTAAATCTACCAAAATAGAGCATTCGTATACAGCAATAGATACTATTGGATATAGTAAAATTTAATTTAAGCTCTCGTCGGCAATGATTTTCAGTCATCACAAAGGTTTCAACAAGAGTAAGTTTTAGTTCAGAACAATTCAGTGTATAAAGTTGCCAAGAATGTGCTTTCAGTACACACAAAGTGCCTGTAGGCAATATTACTAATCGGACAGGTTCGTTATCCAGCATAATCGTCCTGCCGTTTCATGGTGGGGCCATTTCAAAGTTTGTTTTACCTATAACTTTTGAACGAATCATTATTATCATTATCACTATAGCACCAAACGCCTTTAAATACAGTTTTATTGTCCAAACAGAATTAAACTATTCCAAAGCCTCCAGCTCAACCCGTTCCCAAGATATTAAATATGTAAGAATGTTTTGGGGAAGGGGGACTTTTTTTTTTTTTTTTTTTTTTTTTTTACAAAATATGGAACGCATGAAAAATTACTTACAACCTGGTTTTTTTCTTAGCAATATGATAATTTTTGGATTTGTTTTCTTAGACTTAAAAAAAATAAATAAAGACACGTGTTTTTGAGGGATTACCCTATAACTTTTCTCTGTTTGGTTTACAACATAACATAACTGCAGAATTTCAAATGTACGTGTTTGGGAAAATTACATGGGCCATAACTTTGGACTCTAAAAATAAAAAAAAATTGCGTCGGTTGTAATTGCTGAAAGCGAAGATAAGCAATAGATTACAGTGTTCTGCAAAATTTAACGAACTTTCCAAGAAAATTTTATCTGAACTTTATGTTTTCGATCGAGGTTGCTGAATCCGAATCTGAAGACAAAATTACTCCTATAAGTACAGTTTTCCCGGAAAATGCGCTTAAAGTTTGGAAAAATGGTGTTTTTTTTGAGTATTCGACCCAATTTTTCGCCCCCCAAAAAATATATATTGGGCTTTTGAATAAACAAAGATATCGGTTTTTCCTTATATTGAGTATTTTCATTTCTATTACTTTTTCAGTTATATAAAAAATGTTTTATACTTTTTTCTGACATTATTCTAGAGAATTATAATATATGTGACCGAGGGGGGGTTAAAAAAACATTGAGGGGGGGGGGGGGGGGATGAGAGGGATAATAAAAAAAATGGGCAAAACCACAACTTGTATGTACTTATTTCAATTAAATATGATATGCTAAAATACAATATCCCACCCCCCCAAAAAAATGTTTCTTGTGCGCCCTCCCCCCTCGGTTTCATAAATTGTAATCTAGAATAATGTCTGTAAAAATCAGAAGAAGTTACAAAACATTTTTCATATAACTGAAAAAGTAATAGAAATACTAAGACTCAATATGAGGAAAATTGATTCATTGTTTCTTATTTTTAAATTTTCTTAAAAAAGTAAGGTCAGCAGGTTTTTTTTTACTTGAGATTCGTGTTCTTCATGGTTTTAAGATATTCAAAAGCCCAATATATATATATATATATATATATATATATATATATATATATATATATATATATATATATATATATAAATATATAAAATTGGGGCGAAAAATCGGGTTGAAAACCCCCCTAAAAACCATTTTTCCAAACTTTAGGCGCATTTTTCGGGAAAACTGTACGTATAGGAGAAAATTTTGACTTCAGATTCGGTTTCAGCACACAAAAATACTTCAAAAAGGACATTTTCATTCTGGGGATTTTTTTGCAGAACAGTGAACATCGTTATATTAATAAGCGAAGATTTTTGAATTGAAGCTAAGTGTTAGAAGCCAAATAATAAAGCCATGTAATAAGAAATAAATAAATCATAGAAAATCACTATTTGATTAGTTTATTTATGTATGAACTAGCCTTGGGTTTTATGAACAGGTGCTAGAGCTGATACTCCATATCCATTTCACTGTTTATTTATTTTAAGTCCAAGTGCAGTTTTAAAGCTGAAGCAAGCTTTCGAACAATTTCTGTAATCTAAGTATAAAATAAATACAAATATAAAATAATATTGAAAAACTCATAACATTATTAGAAGGAGGTTTTACTCTGAATGAGCAAGATAAGACAAAACTTAAATTAAAAATAATTAAGGTAAACATGCAAAGGAAGTAAATAAAAAAAACTATTACTGGTTGAATTGAACAGTATAATGCCATACGCCATAAATAAAATACATTAAATACAGACTGGTTCCGACTAAACAGTGGTTGTTAATGTATCTGATCAGCCATATTGACGACTACTATATGATGTCGAAATCGGTCTGTATTTTATTTATGGTTTATGACAAACTGATTAATTGAACTAGGAATGGTGTTTTTTATTTACTACCTTTAATTATAAAGGAATACCAATACCATAACATCTCAATTAATACTATTAAATTGTAAATCTGCATAATATGAGAGGGGACATTGACGCCATGTTTTAGAGAACGGAAACAGATGGAGGAAAATACAACAGACTTCAACACCACCTCTTTAAGCCATTAAATCAATAATATAGAAAAGGCATGACTAGAGCTGAAGTTTCAAACCACATAGGAAATTACCTATACGACAAATGTTCTCCCAAAAGCATAACTTGTAATGTAAATGGCGCACAAAGTGAACAGAAAGAAGTGACCACGTGAATTTTCCGGTTATATCAGATTTTTATTATTTTTTTTTTTAGTGAAACTCATAATCACAAGGAGAACCTTGCAAAGAATGAAATTATTTTTTCTGGCTTTTAAAATTACAGGACTGCAGTTAATAAACTAATAAATCAATGAGAGGCTTTGAGAATAGCGTACGTGGGCAAGAAATTAACTCAGGTGACCTACATAAAAATTAATGGGTAAAGTACAGTAAAAAGTCTGATTAAATTGCATTTAAATTTAAAAAAAAAAAAAAATTCGGCGGAAAACATTTTTCATGAGAAAAAAACTATTCTCTGTTACCCCCCAAAAAAATAGACCCGACCTACTAAAGCTATAGACTTGAAATTTGGTATACAAGTTAAACTTTTTTGCCGAAAACAAAAATTCTATTGCGAACCTAAACACAAAAACTTTCTGCGATCTGCGATCAATTGCGACTAGATCGCAATATTTTATATTTTTTGTAATTTTCAAGTTGGGTATCATTTCAAAGGTATTGAAATGTAGATTACAAATATATATATATTTTTTTTTACGTTTCCAAAATAGCGGCCATTTTAAGCCCCCGAAAAATTAAAACAAACCCAAAATGTACCCCCCTGCACTACCCCATTAGGATAGGTCATCAAATTTTAGAAACTTTAGGGGACCGTAAATATGGAACCCCAAACTTTTTATGATTTGAAAATTCAAAGTTGGGTATCATTTTAAAGGTATTGTAATTTGGTTCACAAAAATATATCTTGTTTCCAAAATGGTGGCCATTTTAACCCCCAAAAATTAAAACAAAACGCAAAAAAATGTCCCCTCCCCGCTACCCCATTAGGACAGGTCCTAAAAATAAGGCAAAAATACAAAAATATGCATCTCTGTGGTCCAATGATATTTCCGGGAGTTGATATAAAAAAGTCAAATTTTAGGGGGCCGTAACTCCGGAGCCCCAAAATTGTATTATTTGAGAATTTGAAGTTGGGTATCATTTTAAAGGTATTGTATTTTGGTTCTCAAAAATATATCGTTTTTCCAAAATAGCCACAATTTACCCCTAAAATAACCATAAAAGTGCATACCGAAGATACTAAAGGATAATACATCCACACCTTCTTTCTTAAAAGTGAAACTATTTATACATATTTAAAAAAAAAAAATAATAATCTATTTATGAATTCTTATGACTTTAAGACCGAAGAAACCCTTTTAGTAACTTTAGGGATTTTATTATTTTAATAAACATCTTCTATATCGAATACTTCTTTCGAAATATCAATTCTACATATTATTATATAAACCCCCTTAATACAGGGTGTCCTAGGTCAGGGTCAGGGCCAACAAACTTTGGGTTGTGATAGTACAGTTATTTTGGAGTAAAAACAGTTATATAAACCATGGTCCTATTCTCATTTGTTTTATAGCTATCTCATTTTACATTTTTTTAGTAATACGTGACTTTTACTTAATAAATTGGTAATATCATTGGAACTAATTAAGCTAGAATGATAAATAATATACTACCTGAAAGAGCATGAAAACTTCTTAAAGATATCTATAATTTCAGCTATTAAATTTCATTTTTAGTCACACGTTAATTCGTTAGAACATGAAAATAATAAAATTTATTTAAAAATAGAAAACGTTAGAGCTCGTATAACTACTGTATTGTAATAAATAGTTTGGTGCAAAACACTTTAAAATTGGCACCTTTACTAGGCTTTAAAACGATACTTATCATTATAAAATATTGCAACTTTAAGTATCCGAAATATTGATAAAATTCCAAAAAAAAACATAACCAATTGAGATAGGGTTGGGGAAATGGGAAGTGCCCTGACAATTCAAACTTCGGGTTATTATTTCTCTTTTTCTTTTAAGTCGCTCTAGTAGAATAAAACGTTATAATAGTACAGTCATAGTACCCGTCATGACCTCCAGTGTAGTACCAGTCATGGTACCAGTAATAATACAGTCATTGTAACGTCATAGTACCTTATGATATACCTATACTTATAATGTATTAAGGGTGTAATAATTAATTTTTATTTTGATAATTAATAGGAGAATTTTTATTTTATAATAATATTTTTTGAAACAACTTAAATTGTACTGTATTAATTGTATTATCTCATAACTTAGTTAAAAAATAAATCATTAAAGATGAAATAGAAATAATAATAAAATAAACCGATCTTCTTTATTTATAATTAACACTTCTGATATAACTATAATAAATGTTAAAAATGGTGGCCTCCTTCATTAATACACGTCCGTCATCTTTTAAGTATCGTTTTAAAGCCTAGTAAAGGTGCCAATTTTAAAGTTTTTTGCACCTAGCTATCTATTACAATACAGTAGTTATACGAGCTCTAACGTATTCTATTTTTAATTAAATTTTATTATTTTCGTGTTCTAACGAATTAACGTGTGACTAAAAATGAAATTTTATAGCTGAAATGATATTTATCTTTAAGAAGTTTTCATGCTCTTTCAGGTAGTATATTATTTATCATTCTAGCTTAATTAGTTCCGATGATATTACCAATTTATTAAGTCAAAGTCACGTTTTACTAAAAAAAATGTAAAAATGAGATAGTTACAAAAGAAATGAGAATAGGACCATGGTTTATATAACTTTTTTACTCCAAATTAACTGTACTTTCACATCCCAAAGTTTGTCGGTCCTGACCCGGGTCACCCTGTATATATAAACAGTCAACATTAATTATGTTTAATGTGTTTTAACTGAGATTTTTATGAACTCAACTCCTTACTGCATTCAAATGTTTACGTACACCTATTATGAATCTTCATCTCTAAAACTCTGGGTTTAGTTTCCAACCTAACTGGCAAATCTTAATGTTATTAATTTATTTGTATTTATTATGCTATAGCATTGTCAAACAGCACAGACTGAAGACTTATCCAATCTAAATAATGAATTACATGATACTCAATCAATTTTCGCTTAATGACATGTGCATACTTTATTCAAAATTGATATTAAACACGCAGCTATCAACAAATACACACACACACATACATATATATCCAATCGAATTCTACCACCTCCTAAAATTAGTCTTGCGGGCCTTATGTTGAAAGACAGCTCTCACTTTTAATAAATACAATTTACGTTTATTAGTTTAACTTATCAGTAAAAAAAAAAAAAAAAGATACGAAAGTAATAATTGTTCTAACAAAGAAGAAAATATAATTATAACTGTCAAAAAATTGAAATTTGTACTTATAAGAGTGGCTTTATTAGTGATTTGTCTAATGGCTTTATCAATGATTTTTGTCACTGTGTAATTAGTGATAAGAAATTGGAGCGTTGGTGGAGGTCACCTTTAATTATTCCAACGTAGTAATAGTAGATTCTACTATTATTACTAGTACTAGAGTTGTAGGACGAACCACTTGTCCAAACCTAGGAATTAGGCCTTCTTTTAGGCGCATTTTATTAGCCACGTGTCGGAGTGTTTCAGCCACTTCACACAATATACCACTGTACATTGTACCACCGAAGCGAGTATGGCAAGGTAGTTAGTGAGCTGTGTAAAGCAGAGCGTCAAAGCGTGGGGTCATATGCATGGCCATGACCCTGTACAGCTCTTGACTTACATAGATACAAATAAGAGAACGGTAGAAAACCCCTTAGGGGGTACCCTCGCTTAATAGATGAAAATCAGAGCACCATGGTATAGGATCGAACCCACGACCTATTGTATGGCCCTCGATTTATTGATAGACGAGCAGTCAGGACAGGCACCTATTGCCCACAAACAAGCTGGCTCCCCAACCCTGGATTTAAATTCTAATTTAAGTCCAACACAAGTGACAAATGTATTTTATCTCCAGTAGGGATAAAAAGTTATGATTTTGAATTAGTTTAGAGGGACTAAAACAGGTCTTTTCATCCCTGAACTCAAAAAGTAGGGAGAAAAAGTAAAAGTAGGGCGAAAAAGTAAAGTAGGGCAAAAAAGTAAAGATTGGAAGTTAATTATTTTATAAATAATAGAAAATGAATGGCTAATATTATGAAGTAGTTGAAATCAGGTTGGCGGCACTGCGCTTTTTTGACCATGTTTATGTTGGTTTATATTGTTTATAACCTGCATCTAAATAACCTTCTATTTGAGTTTAATTCCAATTCTTATTTGTTTTTCATATTGAATCTCTTATATCGGCTATTAAAAGTGCTAATAATTATTGTTATTTATTAAAATAATAAATTAAAACTGTGCAATGGACGAAAATGTGTATTTTCTTCCTACTGGAGATAAAATATTGTATGTACCTCGTGAGTAAAGTGCCATTATTCCCCTCGCGATAATTATCTCCCTCGGCTGCGCCTCGGGAGCTAATTAGAGTTATTCCCTCGGCTGCGCCTCGGGAATTAAAGAGTCTAATTCCATGGATTTAGGGACCATGGTTCCTTCGGCTTCGCCTCAAGATCCAACTTTCTCGCTAAGGAATAATGGCTTACTTTACTCCCTAGGTGCATAAATAACTATTATATTAATGTAGCTGACTAAACATATTTTCAAATTTATGCTTGAATATGTAAAACACCTTCTAGGATTGTTTACGGTTTCTTCCTATAAGAGAGAAAGCCATTTTCTGAACGCATTTATTGTAACCGAAACATAACTATTTTTATTGCATCTCTAATTGAACTAGCTTTATTGTTACCGAAATTCCATTAGTTTTATTGAATCTATATTTGAACTGATTTTTTTTTAATTTCATCTATAAGTTAACTGGTTTTATTCCAACAGTAATTCAACTAATAAAGCCGCGTTTACACAGGAGTTTGCAACAAAAAAGTTTGCAACTATTAGATTTGTTTGCAACATTTTAGTTTCAAACTTTTTGGTTTGAAACAAAAAAATTGTAAACAAGCTTTGCGTTTTTAAAGTCAATAAATGTTTCAAACATTTTATTGGATACAAATAAAAGTTTGGAAACATTTTTTTCAAAAATTTTATTTGGATGGCTTGGTTATTTAAGATGTGGAGAGTGGAGGACGTAATTGCAGCTGCAATTGCATAGTATATTGTTGCTACTGAAAGAGCATCAAGAAAAGACCGTTGCTACCAGCAAGAACCAGATATATTGACTGTGCACTTTTGGAAGATCTGAAGAGGGATGGTATTGATCGACTGTCAGGAGAATTGCGGATAGAAGTTAGTTTCAAAGACTTGTTAAGAATGGCAAGCAGTGGCTAAACATTTGATGCTTCAAGTAGACCGAATATTGCTAAGACCGACACAAATTGGCGATTAGCCCTTCCCGTAAAAGAAAATCTGGCATTGACAATGCGATTTTTAGCAAGTGGACATTTTTATGCAAGTCTTACTTATTTATTTAAAATCTCCAAAAGTGCTATATCGGGGTTTGTCCCACAAGTGTGTGAGGTTTTGATAGATGTGCTAAAGGACATTATGTAACAACTAAACAATAAACTCAATTAAATACCATAGAAATATTATCCTTTTTACTTTCTCGTAAAAGGGAAAGTATTATGATGCCGCGAAAATTCGATTTTTGATGGATTTACACGTTTTGAGGTCCCCTGAATCCAAAAAATGGCTTTTAGGCTTTCGAGGTCATCCTAGAAAAAAAAGAAAAGAAATTTGGAATACAAGTTAAACTTTTTGCCCAAAAACAGAGACTATTGATGACTTAAACACTCCAAATTTCTGTGATCAGCAATCAATTGCGAATTGATCGCAATATTTATTTTTTTTTTTTTTTGTTCTAGTGAAACTTTAGAGACAAATTTAGAGTAAATTTGCTTGAAAGAAATTGACATTGGGAAACGAAGTTCACGTTTCGAGACTCGTCCAAGTGAAACATTTTTTGTTTTAAGACTCGCTTGTGATAGATGTTTTAATCGACTGCCGACGGGTCGGCAATTGATTTACCTTTTAAAAATATTTCCTCTGGGCGAGTCGCGAATCTCGAACTCTGGAATGAGAGCGTAATGTGCTGCTACTGCTACTACACCACGAGAGCATTGTAAACTCTTGTTTATAAATATGTATGTTGCGTATTTAATAAATGATTTATATAATATTCATTACTTAAATAAGGGTTATTGTGCTATAGACCCCCGCACCGGGACTTGAACCACGGGCCTCCTATAAGGTAAGAGCGCCAGTAACGGATTATTAGGAGGCCCGTGGTTCAAGTCCCGGTGCGGGGGTCTATTTTTCACTGTATATCTCTAGTAGTTAATGATAATTATAATTTGATTTAAAGTAAAATTTAATCTTTCCGTAGTATGAATACTACCAAAATCTTAAAAATTTGAATTTATAATTGATTGTACTAGGTACAGGTACTAATTGAGTACTTTATAATTATAAGCGTTAATTCTCGGTCTTGTTCTATTGCCGTAAATGTTTGGCTGGCTAGACTTGTAGAAAAGATTGAAAGCTTGGATTCGGGGAATTTGTATCGGTAACATAAGAACGGTAACATGAGAAAAATCATTCTCCCGTATAGCTCAGTTGGTGAGAGACCCTGTAACGGATTAATAGGAGGCCCGTGGTTCAAGTCCCGGTGCGGGGGTCTATTTTTCTCTGTATGTCTCCCGTAGTTAATGATAATTATAATTTGATTTAAAATAAAGAAAATATAAAAATAAACTTTTTTAAAATAACGTTTTTTGCTTCTCCTGAAAAATTTAGTTTTTGGGGTTACGAGGTTTTGTAGGTACACAGTCGATATGTTTATTCTGTTTCTAGAGCTTAAGTTTCACTTCTAATGCGTGGGAGTCTTACACATATTTTTTTTTAGGTTGGGTATTATTTTGAAGTTATTAAAATTTAGATAAAAAATTTATATATCGTGGAAACAGACAGAGAAAAATACACTCCAGCGCCGGGATTTGAACCACGGGCCTCTATATTTCCAGTATAGCGCTCTACCAACTAAGCTACGCAGAAAAAATGATTTTCTCTAACATTAATGATACCTTGTTCCGAATTTAAGCTTTCAATTTTCCACAAATCTGAGAAGTCAACATTAATGACACAGAACTAGACCGAGAAATAACGCTTATAATTATAAAAAACCCAATTAGTACCTGTACTTAGTACAATCAATTAGAAATTTATATTTTACGATTTTGGTAGTATTCATACTACGGAAAGATTAAATTTTAATTTAAATCAAATTATAATTATTATTAATTACGGGAAACAGACAGAGAAAAATACACTCCAGCGCCGGGATTTGAACCACGGGCCTCTATATGATAATTATAATTTGATTTAAATTAAAATTTAATCTTTCGTAAAAATCGTAAAATATGAATATTGTTCAGAATTACAAGTATATTTACTATACTATACCCTGCACAACCTGTCCCCCAATCTGTATATATACCCCAGAAAAAATATATATAATTCAGTTGGCTCCGAACATCTGGCGACCGTTGACATTTTTGAAGAACCTCAAGATGACTGACGAAGTATTGAAGGCACTGAAGAAAGAAAGGACTCTTAGTAGAAGGTATTTTAGTAACTATAAATCAAAATTCGAAATTGAATTAGCTAAAACACCAATTGACATTGACACTTTGACAGAAATTTTTAACGTTTTTGAATTAAAAGCTAAAAAATTAAATGACATTGACACGAAATTAAAACTGACGCTTTCAGTTGATGCATTAGATTACGAGTCCGAAATGGATTCAATGGAAGAGTATGAAAATAATTTTGTGATTGCCAAAACAAAATTTAATCGCGAACTCAAAATTCATGAAGCAAAATTTGATAAAACCCCATTTAGAAAAATTGATGAAATTAGAATTAAATTGCCAAAATTAGCACTTCCTCAATTTAATGGAGATTTACGAAATTTTATTGGATTTTGGGCACAGTTTAGAAAGATTCACGAGGACGTCAATTTGACGGCCGATGATAAATTTCAGTATTTGTTACAATCAACCGTAGTAAATTCTCCTGCTAGGGAGTTGATTGAAAGTTTTCCTCCATCTGGAGCCAATTACGACAAAGCGATAGAGCAGTTAAGAAACCGTTTTGGTCGAGAGGAAATGTTAATCGAAATTTACATGCGTGATCTTTTATCTTTAGTTTTGCAACATCAGCATACATCAAAAGCTAAAACAATGCAGCTAAGAACCCTTTATGATAAATTAGAGTGCCAATTAAGATCGTTAGAGACACTAGGGGTTACTAGTGATAAATATAGCGCGATGCTATATCCACTAGTAGAGTCGGCAATCCCTGAAGATAATTTGAGGGCCTGGCAGCGCCATTCGTTGTCAGGTGATAACAGCCAAATCATCGGGGATAGATTGTCCAAATTGCTTTCATTTCTCAGGTCTGAAGTGGAAAGTGAGGAGAGGCTTTTTATAGCTAGGTCCAGTTTTAAGGAGAAGCAAAGCAGCTCCGGAAGCATGAAGAGGTCCGAGTCACCGCAGCTGAACCTACCGTCGGCGGCTACATTAGCAACCGAGGTGAAGAAGGGGACAGTCGTGAGTGATGAGGGTACCTGTGCTTTCTGTACGAAGAGTCACCTTACTAAGGAGTGTTCTAGAAGTAAGGAGTTGACAATAGACAGAAAACTAAAACTTCTGTCAGGTAAAAATTTATGTTTTACTTGTTTCCAAAAAGCACACAGAGCAAAGCAATGTCGAGCTAATGTCACATGTTTGTTATGTTCTAAAAGACATTATGCTGTGATGTGCTCTCAATTAAATGCATTTGATAAGCCTAGATCAAATCAGAAGGAGAGTATGTCAAACAATAGCTGTAACACCTTAGCCCAAGCTCCAAGCGGAACACTGTTACCTACTTTATTAGTTCGCTTAAAGTGCGGGAAGAAAGAGCAGACTGTGAGAGCGTTACTTGATAGTGGGTCACAGAGATCCTATGTTTCAACTAAAATCAAAGAACAACTCGGGTTGATAAAGGTGAGAGATGAGAGTCTAAGTCAAAGTGTGTTTGGTGGAATTAAAAGGAAGTGCAAGAACTTTGGAGTTTATTCTGTAGCTATAAGTAGTGTGAACAGAGAAGAATGTGTCACAATTCATACTCTTGAACAAAAGCGAATTTGTTCAAAGATCCCTTCCTTAACCTCTAAAAAATTATTTGGAAAATTAAAGGGAAAAGGGATAGAGTTATCTGATGTAGGACATGATCCGAAAGAAGTAGGATTATTAATAGGAGCAGATTTTCTCGGGAAATTATTAACAGGAAAAATCTTAGAATTGGATGAAAGAGTTGTTGCCATTGAGACAAGGTTAGGGTGGACTGTGATGGGGCAGGACTACACAACAGTGAATGAAAATATGGCGTTGCTTTCAATAAATGAAGTTAATTCCAATGTATCTAATTTATGGAGACATCTTCCAGAAAGTAGCAACGTCACAGCCACAGCGGATATGGCATCACGAGGAGCTACAGGGAAACAACTGGTAGACAGCCGATGGTGGGAAGGGCCAAAATGGCGTTATGAAGACCAATCAAAGGGCCAAAATGACGTTATGAAGACCAATCAGAATGGCCTCACTCGAATCCTGAGCCACCTGAGGAAGTAGCTTTAAGTGAAAGAAAAAAAGTGTTGTTTCTTCTAATATTAATGTTTTAAGTGAAAGTTATTTTAAAAACATTTCGGACTATCATAGAATTGTGAGAGTTTTAGCGTGGACGATTAAATATAAAAATATAGTTTTTAACGGACATTTAAGCGAGTTATCCAGTGATGATGTAGCAAATGCTAAAATTAAGTTAATAAAATTAATACAGAGTGATAGTTTAAAGACAAAAGAAAGACTAAAAAAAAAACTTAAAGGTGTTTGAAGATGAATCTGGTGTGTTGCGAGCAAGGACTAAATTAGTTTTGGGAGATTATGAGTGTGCTTTCAGGTATCCTATGGTGCTACCCTCAGACCATGATGTTGTGACGAAGTTGATTGCGTGGACTCACAAGAAGGAGGGACACGCAGGAGTACTTACACTGATGGTGAAACTTCGAGAGAGGTTTTGGATTCTTAGAAGCCGGAGGACTATAAAGAAGGCTATTAGAGGCTGCGTCGTCTGCAAGAGATTTACGGCTAAGCCTGCTGAAACACCCTTTGCACCGCTTCCCCGGGACAGAATTTTTACCAATGCAGCATTCTCAACCACCGGAGTCGACACTGCAGGACCACTATACTTAAGAGGAGGAGGCAAGGCTTGGGTCTTGCTCTTCACCTGTGCTACATACAGAGCTGTCCATTTAGAGCTCATCGAATCTTTAAGCTCAGCAGCGTTCATCGAAGCTCTAAGTCGGTTCATAGCTCGAAGAGGAAGAGTAACTACCATCTACTGCGACAATGGTACGAACTTCGTAGGAGCCAACCGACTACTAGCCGAGCTCGATTGGTCAAAAATTAATCAGGCAGCAGCTGTAAGAAGGATCAAATTCGTACTGAACGCGCCAGCAGCGCCCTGGTGGGGAGGCTGGTGGGAGCGGCTAATACGAATAATGAAAGATCTTTTAAAACGCAACTTAGGGCGACAATCGGCAACTTATTCAGAAATGACAACCATCCTCTGCGATTGCGAAGCTACTATTAATTCAAGGCCACTAACCTACGTGAGTGAGGACCCCGAAGAACCAGTTCCCCTCACCCCCTCCTGTTTCATCACCGACATAGGAGAACATCCAGTGCCGGACCTAGATTTGCTTGGTACCAAGGGGTACAATAAACGTCTGAAGCACATTCAGGTTATAAAGAATAAATTGAGGACGAGATTTCAAAAGGAGTACTTGGCGTCCCTGCGTCATCACGGCCACGACGGACGCACCGAGCTAAACGTTGGAGACGTCGTTCTTATCGGCAGTGACAACGTTAAAAGAATAAGCTGGCCGCTAGGAAAAATCCTCAAACTAATTCCAGGACGAGACGGAACTCCCCGAACTGCTAAAATTAAAACATCTGCAGGCGAGTTGATACGACCCTTTGGCAGGCTCTATCCACTCGAAGTTCAAGATAAGACAAGGGAAGAAGATGAAACTTAATTATTGAACATGCTCCTTCCTCTTTGCCTTTATTATTTTTATTTTTTTTGAAGTTCTAAAAGCATAGCTCTTATTTCGGTTTGGTTTACCGTGCTTTTAGTAGTTATTGTTTGTTATTTTTTTAATTTAGTTTGCGCTATTAACTGCAAAGAGGCGGGAGGATGTTCAGAATTACAAGTATATTTACTATACTATACCCTGCACAACCTGTCCCCCAATCTGTATATATACCCCAGAAAAAATATATATAATTCAGTTGGCTCCGAACAAATATATATATATCGTGTTTTCAAAATGGCGACCATTTTACCCCAAAATGAACCAAATGAGTCCATAAGATACTAAAGGATAATTCAGTCACACCTTGGTTCTCAAGATTGCAATTTTTTTAAAATTATTTTAGTTTAATTTAAAAAAAAAAAAAAAAAAAAATGTTCTATTTTCGAAGAAACCCTTTTAGTAAGTATCACTGAGAGAAAAAACATGTAAAAAAAGCAGGATTTTTAAAGATTATACGCGTACTTTCCTGCGATATCAGCCTCAGGATGACGGTCGTTCTTTTTTCCATTTTAGAGAATGGCTTTTTCATTCATACATTTTTCCAACCTAAGCTCAGGGGAAGAAGCAATGCCGTACTGTCTTTATGCAATTAAAGCTTATGCTGGATTTACTTTAGGCCATATCCTTCCCCCTGTTCTTTTGCTAGGAGTCTCGCACTGCTTCTTGCCAATCCTATTAGGATATATTCCCATTCCGTCACGGCTTTTTTACAATACCCCCTATTTTTTTTACTAGTAGACTCACTGCTTCTTGCCAGTCCCATTAGGATATATTCCCATGCCGTCACGGATTTGTACAGTACCCTCCTGTTTATTTGATAGTATCCTCACTGCTTCTTGCCAGTCCCATTAGGATATATTCCCATGCCATCCCGGCTTTTTTTACAGTACCCTACTGATTATTTGCATGTAGACTCATTGCTTCTTGCCAGTCCCATTAGGATATATTCCCATGCCATCCCGGCTTTTTTTACAGTACCCTCCTGTTTATTTGATAGTAGCCTCACTGCTTCTTGCCAGTCCCATTAGGAAATATTCCCATGCCGTCCCGGCTTTTTTACAGTAACCCCCTGTTTTATTGCAACTAGTCTCACTGCTTCTTGCCAGTCCCATTAGGATATATTCCCATGCCGTCCCGGCTGTTTTACAGTAACCCCCTGTTTTATTGCAACTAGTCTCACTGCTTCTTGCCAGTCCCATTAGGATATATTCCCATGCCATCCAGGCTTTTTTTTACAGTACCCTCCTGTTTATTTGATAGTAGCCTCACTGCTTCTTGCCTGTCCCATTAGGGTATATTCCCACGCCGTCACGGCTTATTCCCAGGTACTCCTTCCTTGGTTTTGCCAATGCTATACTGGCTAAATGTATGAACATCTAAATCAGTAATTTAGATTGGTGTAAGACAGGTTGTCTTTCACCAATCTGAAGTGGCGTAAGTAACATTAGAATGTATACATCTAGCCAATGTGCATAGCTAGATTATGATTAGGTAATGAACAATGCAAGCAAAAAAAAAAAAAATACATTAAATATTTTCTATATTAAATCATTTGTGTACAAAAAACTTACTGCTAAGTATACAAATTATATTTATTGTTTTGTTATACATGATATGGTTCTGTATCAAAATCTATTAACAAATTAAGGCCTAATGTATTAAAAAACAGATTTTAAAATTAATATTACATTAACATTGTTTTGTTTTATGATATGTAGTCCAGTCAAATGGTGCACAAAAAGGGCTCGAAGTGGAAAGTTCTGGTGTAATTGTTTTTAGTGGTTTATGTTATGTTTTTTTGTGGTGCTCAACACGAATCTGAAGTTGTCCAACAAAATTTCCCCCGGCAAATATGAGAAATCATCAAAAAAGAATATGTATTAGTGGTTATATCTTGCAAAGCAATCTATTCACACAAAAAGTGGTCCAGTAGTAAAATAAAAAAGAGAAAATAACTTTCAATTTATGTCTTCAACATTTTTTTGTACGTTATATGGTTTTCACGCAATTGGGAGTTGAAATATCGGTAATTTTTGAAAAAAGACCAGTCATCCACCATGACTTAATGAGCGAATTTTCAAAAAAATCGACGTATTATTGGCTTATGATTATATACGAAAATTTTGTTTTAAAATTTGGATAGGTGAAAAAAAAATTGGTACACAGGGGTATGGGGTACAAAAGTCAAAATAGTATATACCCTTCAAGATGCATGTCGTTGGAAAGCTCTTTAAGAGTACAGTAATTGTTGTTATGTACACTTTTGTCATATTTTCATATAAGGGGGGGGGGATAAAGTGGAAAAAACATGTTTTTATGCTATTTTTATGTGTTATTTGTTTTACCTCCCTCTTATATGAAGATATGACAAAATTGTACAAAACAACAATTACTGTACTCTTAAAGAGCTTTCCAGCGGCATGCATCTTGAAGGGTATATACTATTTTGACTTTTGTACCCCGTACCCTATATACAATTTTTTTTTTCACCTATCCAAATTTTAAATCAAAATTTTCGTATATTATCATAAGCCAATAATACGTAGATTTCATTAAAGTCATGGTGCATGACTGGACTTTTTTCAAAAATTCCCGATATTTCAACTCCCATTTGCGTGAAAACCATATGACGTACAAAAAAATGTTAAAGACATAAATTGAAGGTTATTTTTTCTTTTTTATTTTACTACTGAACCACTTTTTGCGTGAATAGATTGCTTTGCAAGTTATAAGCTGAAAACCACAAATAAATATTATTTTTTGATGATTTCTCATATTTACCGGGGGAAATTTTGTTGGACAAATTCAGATTCGTGTTCAGCACCCCAAGAAACATCAAATAAACCACTAAAATCAATTACACCAGAACTTTCCTCTTCAAACTACCATTTGACTGGACTAATGGTTCTTAAACAAAAACTATTAAAAAATTAAAGCATAAAGTATAAAATAAAAAATGAATATTGTCTATATTTACATTAATAGTAATAATACAATTTATTGTTTTGTTTTATGATATTGTTCATTGTCGAAAACTATTTACAAATTAAGGCCTAATGAATGAAAAAAAATAATATTTTAAAATTAATATTGTCTATATTAAACTTTTTTTATAAATAAAACTTCTTGTTAAGTACAAATTACTACTAACAATGTTTTGTTTTATGATATGGTTCTTTAACAAAAACTATTAAAAAATTAAAGCATAAAGTATAAAATAAATAAAAAATTAATATAGTCTATATTTACATTAATTGTAATAATAAAATTTATTGTTTTGTTTTATGATATGGTTCATTATCAAAAACTATTAGCAAATTAAGGCCTAATGAATGAAAAAAAAAAAAAAAAAAAAAAAAAATGACATTATTTTAAAATTAATATTGTCTATATTAAAAAAATTTTTGTACATAAAACTTCTTGCTAAGTACAAATTACATCAAACATTGTTTTGTTTAATGATATGGTTCTTTATCAAAACTATGAAAAAATTAAAGCATAAAGTATAAAATAAAAAAAAAATAAAAAATTAATATAGTCTATATTTACATTAATTGTAATAATAAAATTTATTGTTTTGTTTTATGATATGGTTCATTATCAAAAACTTTTAACTAATTAAGGCCTAATAAATGAAAAAAACAAAAATTAATATTGTCTATATTAAAAATTTTTGTGTACTTAAAACTTACTGATAAGTACAAATTACATTTATTGTAGTAATGAAATTTATTAGTCCACATAATATTATAAGTCCGCATTGCTTTTATGTGCAATATTTCACCTCCTCTTGAGGCATCTTCAAGCCTTTAATTTTGTTTTCTCGTTTTATTAATAATTTGCTAATCCTATCGATTTCTATTTAAAAACAGGTCTCCTGCAAGCTGTGTATATCCACATTGTCATTAATTTATTATTAATATGCGTCAAAAAAACTCTTTAATTAATCATTTTCTCGTTAAGAAAACATGTTATTTGCAAAGATAAGAGCTCTTATCAATAAAAAGTTTGCAAATAACATGTTTTCTTAACGAGAAAATGATTAATTAAATAGTTTTCAGTTTTTTTTAAGCATATTAATAATAAATTAATGACAATGTGGATATACACAGCTTGCAGGAGACCTGTTTTTAAATAGAAATCAATAGAATTAGCAAATTATTAATTAAACGAGAAAACAAAATTAAAGGCCTGAAGATGCCCCAAGAGGAGGTGAAATATGGCACATAAAAGCAATGCGGACTTCTTTATTAAATACCCTATAGACCTTGTACAAAAAAATGTAAAGATTTTAAAATAAAGGGTAAAGGACTAGGATGATGTATATATTTAATATTATTCTTTTCAACATCAAAATGACTAATAGCATTAAAGTTCTTCAATAATTACTTGAATACACTTAGAATTAATTTACATTTAATATTAATTTTAAAATTTTAAGAGTAAGGGTAAGTGAAGTAATCAGGTAACTCTTGACAATGCAGTCATACATTTTCATAGTAACTATTTACAAACATGTTGACAGGATGTACATATTTGAGTAAAAAGAGCATTAGTTACACAACAGTCCTATATATGTAAAAACTACTAATTACACCAAGCTTTGATTTATGTCATAATTGTAACTTTTAATGAAATAATGACATACATTTTATTAGGCATTATTTTAAATTTTAATCTGAAGATTGGTCAATTCTTAGTGTAATTTGTATTTTTTAAATATATAAGACTGTTGAGTAACTAATTTGCTCTAGAAGTCGGTTCTAGAAGTAATAAGTTTTTATAATTGAGTAAACTTTGAATCATTACTCAATCAACAGGATGACGCAAAGTAACATACATTGCAGAATCTGACATCACTGTCAACGTATTGGGAAAGGAATTAAGTAATTCATTAAATCTGAACCAAGAAACTGCATCAGTTATTTCTACCTCATAAGCATAAACATGTTCATTAAAACACATTGTTTCGTAGTAATGTAAAAGTAAATAAATTTCTCCACTAGTCGTAGTGACTATGTCCTCGACAGATGCGAATACAGGTAAGAATACCTGCTCACAAATGTCTACAGTTACAACAGAGGACTTAATAATTTTAGTGCCCGCAGTTTTTATCCAGTTTACAGAATGATACTTATCATTAGTCATGTCAATTTCAAACTGAGAAGTAATTGCAGCAATTACTTCTTGGTTTAAATCATATTTTTTACTAAAAATAAAACGTGAGCATTGGACATCTCTCACCAGCAAATCATTTAATATTAATTGGTTTTTAATTGCTATAGTTTTACAAATGTTAATTCTTGTGCTAGTGGAGTTAGCTATTAATTTTGATATTCTGTGACGGCCCTCGAACCGCATGGTCCATATTTGAGTCAATGGTCCAAACCTGGCCAACATTTGTGGGTAATGTGTCAAAAAATGAAATTTAGGTTTAAGTGTAGATTTGGTTAATGCAATATAAAGATCATTGAACTCTGATATAGTATGTGCAAATTGATTGGTGGTATCCGGAAAAACTCTCGAGTTCATCAGGCGATCAGTGATTTTACGCATAAGTAGGAAAAGAGCCCATACTCTATCACCTTCAGGGACATAATAGCCTAAAATTAGGCCAACATATCTGACCAGTGTGAGCATTTCGGATGCTGACGTTTTAATCGTAACAGTTTTACCGTCTAACTTGATACAGTTGCTTGGTTTGGACGAAGAGTCAGGACCATAGTCGAAAGAGACCAGCCTGGCTTTTAAAGTTTCTACATCTATCGCAGCGACATCCCTCACAAAATGATTTACAATAAAATTCATAACATACCTACAGCAACCTTCTAACCAATCGTGTAAAACGTCAGTCGCTACATGCTCGAATAAATTAAAACCTTTTATGGAAAGCAAAACACAACTTTCCTTGATTCCAGTTTTTGAAACATCATTTAATAGCAACTGTTCTTTATAACTTTTTAAATTTCTAAGCAAGGATTCCTTTTCTGTGCTAAGAACGTGCAATTGACTTTTACTTACATTGCATATTCGACAACAATATTGAGCTACAAAACTTTCTACGAACCCTAGTATACCATTCAAACCTAGGTTGTCACCCGAAATAGAGCAGACTACGAACTTAAGTGTCCCTGAGAACACCTCGGTATTTATTGCTACACCATTGGCTCTTAAAAAGTTTAACTCTTCAATGATTTGTTTGAACATTAGAGCATTCCCAAACTCAAGTCTGTCTGAAGAATGGAAAAGGGCTAATAAAAAAATGTAACTAAGTTTAGAAGTGTAGTGAGGTGGAAGGGATGGAAGCGAGGTGTAGACACCACAAAGCTTGTGTATGCCAGCATGAGAACCGAGGGGATTACCGATTTCAAAATCATCACAGTAAAGAATTATTGGAAGGATCAATTCATTAGGCTCCCCACGAGCAATGCCGCATACAGTTTTTTTCCAAGAAGACGCCTCCATAACATTTGTTACAGCAATATAAGGGTCTTCAATTACAGACAGTGTGGCCAAGTGCCGCAATGTATCAGTCATAACATCGACTTTACTGAAAAATTTTTGGAGCACATCCCTGAGAGGGATGACTTGCATGGTGCAAGGCATTCTTTTTAAAGTACCCCCCTCACTGGCATGCCTGTACTCATTCCTATACCCAATAACTATTTCTTGAGGGCGAATGAACATCCCTGTGGATTCTAAATTTTTAAAACGGAGGTGTTCGGTTCGATATTTCTTTATTATATCGGAACTAATGAAAGATTGAAGGGATCTATTCCTCTCTACCTCGTCTAAGTTGCACAGCTGTAATATTTCTTGTTTAATACCTTCTTTCAAAGGATCAGACAATAGGTCTCCTAACCCGTCCACTACTAACTGGACCACATTTCGAGGTACCAAAGGGTGGCTATATAGTTTTGATATGAATGCATTGAGGCTAGCATTAATAACATTTTTTAAACTACTACTTTTCTCACCATGTGATGTGGTGGCTACACTTGGCATAGGAGTATCCTCACTTTGAGAGGTATTAGGCTCTTCAGAGGCTGCAACAGACGGTGTCAACTCGGTAATTGAAGGAACAGGTATTTCATTTTTTTCAGAAGGACAGACAGACTGAGTTACTTGATTAAGAGTTACTTGAGTACTTTGATTAAGGTGAATCTTAAGGATGTGCTGTTTGAGACTACGTGCTGTGGAGAAATTACGGGTACATTTGTCATTTCCGCACTCAAATTTGGGATTAAAATTGTCAACCAACTTACAGATACTATTTTGATGAAAGGTCAATTCAGAGGGGAATTGGAATGGCTTTTTACAACCGTAACACCGAAGCATGACTGGTTAGAAGGTTGAATGTTATAATGTAAAATAAGTTTTTTAACTTACAAAGAGTCGAAATGGTGTAGAGCTATTCGGACGGTCTGGGTGAGCCTGTCGTGCTTTGTGGTTATGTTGTAAATGCCTTGTTGGATCAACAGCCACAATGCCTCACTTTCAAAAGGGTATTCCAGGCCAGTGGTCATGAAGATCTTAAATGCGACGTCCACTGCTTCTAAGAGAGACGTGAATTTGTAGGTAGTACTGTCAACAGTGACAAATACACAGGAAAAGTTTAATTTGTCGTCGCCTACTGCAATAACCCACGGCTGAAACGGGAGGTTGTAATTCTTCAGCTTACTCCTCCGTGCGGCTACAGTCTCGTCCAAATGGTCTTCTCTTGGTATTATTTTTATAAAACTTTCCTGCACCTCACTTCGCGATGGACGCCAACCACTACCCTTTTGTCTAGTGCCTGTAGAAAGGGACAGCAACGACTGAAGACAGAAGAGGAGCACCTGTGAGGTAAGTTCATCAGCTGAATCCTCACTGTCAACTGTTAAAAAAAGAGAGAAGAAAAATTATAATTAAACAAGCAGAAAAAATTTCGCAGCAAATCAACAAAGATAAATAGTAACTAACAAGTAGCAATTACAACATATTAATGGCATAGGTGAATGAATAAGTCTATCAGTCAGTAATTAATTAAAACATATTGATGACATGGGTAATAATTAAACATTTTAGCCCAAGCAATCAATATATAAGTTAAACAATAAGTTGGCAAGTGAAAATTGTGCATTGTGAAGATCCTACTGCCATTAATAACTAAGACAATTCATCTAAGAAACGTAAAAGGAGTTGTTTCCATTACATATCTATCTGATGTGATATATAAAAAAAATTTGCAGACAACTTTTCAGGAGCGGTAATACATAAAAGTGTAGTGCTAAATAAATTTTTCATTTACCTGTTAGTAAAGACAGATAGGGGTCTATGTGAGGCCTTAATTCTTTCCTCTTTGCCTTCTCTTTAAATGTAGCTAGTAGTGACGTGTGGAGGGCAGCCAACTTCAGATAAAGGCACCTCTCTTTGCCCGGGTACTCCCTATTGAAGTCTGCTAACAACTGAAACACATTAAAACAACAGTATTCAATTAAAGGCTCAGGACTAAAACCAGAAAAAAATATATATATATAAATATATATAAACAGGGTGGCCACGATAAACTGACTCACCCTGTTATCTCTTTCATTTTTGAAGGTAGAGAAAAAATTTAAATGGTAACTCACCATTCGCGTAATTTTATAATATGATTTTCAAAAATATTTTTATCTCATAGTTTCGGCGTTATCTCTCTCAACTTTGAAATCTTAAATGGTAACATAAATTTTTTAATTTTTTTTCTAAAATTATATTACCTTTGAAGAAAAATGAGCCTTGAATCAACAAAATCGGTTGAGAATTGACAGAGATATTCTGTTTTCAATATAACAAAAATGCTATCTTAATCTAAAAAAAATAAAAAAATCTTAATTCTGTTTATTTCACTTTGCTTTTCACTTATTAACGTTTGTTGAATGCATTTAGTGATCAACCTTTTTTTCCATTCCATTCAGGACAACATGGTTAGTATGACCTCTTTTGATCAGTGTTCCGACAATTTTCCATTTCTCTACAGTTTAAGGAAGGAATGGAAAAAAGGTTTGACTTTTGATCAGTAAATGCATTCAACTAACCAAAATAAGTGAAATAAACATAATTAAGATTATTTCATTTAATTTGCGATTTTTTTGTTGAGAGTATTTTACATTCTAAAATAGCATTTTTGTTATATTGAAAACTGAATATCTTTGTCAATTCTCAACCGATTTTGTTGATTCAACGCTCATTTATCTTCTAAAGCAATCTAATTTAAGAAAAAAATATACAAAATATAGGTTACCATTTAAGATTACAAAGTTGAGAGAGATACCGCCGAAACTATGAGATAAAATTTTTGGAAATCATATTATAAAACTACGCGAAAATCCAAGGTGAGTTACCATTTACAATTTTCTCTATCTTCAAAAATAAAAGAGATAACAGGGTGAGCCAGTTTATCGTGGCCACCCTGTATATATAGGCACTTCTTTAGATTTTTACTCCCCTTATAAAAACCAAAGTGTGATATTCCTATTGTCCCAAAGTACATTGGACTAAACATCACTTTGTAATAATACTTATTTGTCCGTCATTTATATTTTAAAAAAATCATAGGGGAGTAAAAATCTACAGAAGTACAGTATGCATAAAAGCATTAGGTACTATGCTTACCAGTCTATAACCATTAGGCGATTGAATCGCAGGGTACAGTTTAAAATACTCGTAAACCGCCAGTCCAGTTTTCAACTGCTTTTTCCTGGCCTCATAGCTAGTTTGCCAATTTTCTTCTACCAAGTGCCAGGGCTGCACTGATGACTTCAACAGTTGCAGGGCTTCTTCTTCTATCTGGTTCGTCTTGTATTCTTGCTCTTCCACTAGATGTGAATTGGGGGTTGTTGGCCCTGATTGACGAGGGGTTCTATTAGAGGGTGGCAAAGTACCTTTTCTTCGCTCCTTTCGCTTAAAATAATTATACGCCTCTTGAAAGGATCCAGAGGCGTTCCTTTTCGCCTGGAAATTCTGTGCCTTTATGTAGGCGCTATAGTAGAGCGTGTGGTCCTCGACCGGGAATAAGGTAAGGACTTCCTGTACCCAGCGGGTGAACTCCCCGCTGCTTATTAATCTGGCTGGGTCTGGATCCAAGACGCTGTTTATTACTTGTTTGGCAATTTCTCTTCTGTGCCCGTCAGGGAGCCTTTTATCGTGACCCCTTAATGCCAGTATGTCTCTGCCTGTACGCGACGATTTCAGCACTTGATACACCTGTAACACCCAGACAAACAAGAGAAATTAATTAAGTGTAGGCAAATAAGTAATAGTTACTATTATTTATTAGAAATTCAATTTTTATAAGTTTTTGGTAATATTCATACTACTGAACGTTTAAAAATTATAATTACTATTTACAAAGGGAGACAGACAGAGAAAAATATACTTCAGCGCCGGGACTCCCCCTCATTTCCAGTGTACTGGAGCTCTAACCAATTAAGCTACACTGAAGAATAATTTCCTCTGACGATATCAATACCTAATCCCAAATTAAGCTTTCAAATTTTTCTACAAGTCTTAGAAGTCAACAAACGACAATAGAACTAGACCGAGAAATACACTTGTAATTTGGAATTAGGTATCGATATCGTCAGAGGAAATTATTCTTCAGTATAGCTTAAATGGTTAGAGCTCCCGCACACTGGAAATGAGGGGGAGGTCTGTGGTTCGAGTCCCGGCGCTGAAGTATATTTTTCTCTGTCTGTCTCCCTTTGTAAATAGTATTATTTATTAGTAGGAAAATAGTATGATATTCAATTTTCACACTAATGGACAACTTGTTTCAAGGGAAAAAATAAACTTTACATTAATTCATTACACCAAGTTAATCCTAGGAGTAATGCTGAGAAAACGTTGGGGCAATGTTGGGTTTAATTATAACCGACATGTATAACATAAAATGTTGTCAAAAGTCAAAACAGATTTGAAATAAGAGAAATTAAATTTTAACAGTCACATTTTAAAGTCAGTCTAATCTCTGCCCAAAATGTAAAAAAATCTCAGATTAACAAGTACAAGTATTGTGAAAAATTGTACTCAATGACAACCTGAACTTAAACAATAAACAAAGTCAAACACTTACATAATTGTTGTCTAATGGGTCTGGTTTTGGCGAGGGCGGGCTGGACAGCGGGGAAGAACAAATGTTGGTATCCAATGATTGTCGGGATCGCTTTAGAGGTGCCAAGGGCATTACACTTTTCTCCGGGATATGAGTTTGTAAATTTGAATAAATTATGTCATTATTATTATTGTCATTTAAAGTAGAGTCTGATGCAACAAAATTACTGGTGTAACTTTCGTTTAAAGCCTCTAATGCCCGGAACCCGAAATCATCCCTGTCATCATTAACCGGCTCAGTAGGAGTTGCTGATGTCGTCGCACCCTGCAACATTATTGAAATCAAGTATTAACAAATTATAATAAGCAAACAATAAACAATCGAGGGAAAGCTAAGTAGGGAAGAAATATATTTAGATATCAATAAATAATGTAAAAGCAATAACATAACAATAAAAAATAATCAAAGAATTTAAATATACCAAAATTATAACATATTAAACATTATTAATTACAACATATTAAAAAATAACACATTTTTGTTCTATTCTTTTGATTTTTTAAGTTTATGTACTTAGTAAGTTGTAAAAATTCTTTGTTACAATTTCGGTATATTTATATTACAAATTAACTCCATGTCGGATTTAAACTTAAATCCAGCTATTAATAATCTTTAATGAACTAATACTTTTAGCTAAAAGTGAAAAATTGCCTCTGTTTTAACGATTCTTTTCCTTTTTCCTATTATGGGTAAAAAAAAAAAAATTCACTTTGTAACTTCGTACTGACAAAACATTATTTAGTGGTTTATATTTTTGTTACTATTCCGATGATAAACAAAACAGCGTTAATTGTAGAATACGAATATGGAATAAGAAAAAAACAAAAAAACATTTACTTACAGGAAATCTATTTTCAATAGCGTGGTCTTGGTCGAGTTTCCACGGTTCCCAGTTTTTCATAAATGTCAACCTTGGCCCAACTTTCGGAATTAAGCACGCTAGCAAATCTGGAGTTAAAGACTTGAGAGTGTGGAAGTTCACTTCGTTATCTGCACTTAAAAAAAAAAAAAAGATACTGAATACATTTAACTAGTGAAATAATGGGCTGGGAGGCACTAGGAGCTATGTATTAAACTTATTACAAATTCACAACAAGGTGAATCCTTGTTCGGGTAAAAAATAATAATAATTTACATTAGTTTCCTTCTAGGCCAGTGGTTCTTAACCGGGGGGGGGGGGGGGCGCGGCCCCCCAGGGGTTCTTGGAAGGTATTTAGGTACAATATGTATTATATTAGGAGATTTTATGGGGGCCGTGGTTACCAAAAGGTTAAGAACCACTGTTCTAGGCAACGTATGTATACTACTACTAGAAATGTATACTACTTTAAGACTAACTATACGTAATATTTACGTGGTGACTTAATGAAAAATAATTGTCAATCCTCACTAACGCATCGGGTAAAACTGAATTGAGTCTGTAATCGGGAAGGTATAGACGAAGCACTGCTAGAGGGTGGAGATTGTGTGGTTTACAGTTTTTCTGTGATTCACATTTAACTAAAACTGTACGTAATTTGGCTGAACTGAACGAGATGATACGGTCGAGAATCGCTTGGCGGCACAACTTTGCTTAATTTATACACTTGAGAGATTATATCCCTTTGTCAAACAGTACATTTGTATGATTTAAACATTTGAGAAATTATATATGTATGATTTGTTCATAGGAGGGTTTATATCCCTTTGTCAAAAAAATACGTTAAGAGTCAAAATACGTTAGAGTCCGCCATCTTTTCTATAAACCGTATCATATTGTTCAGTTTTACCCGTAATTTATACGTACATTTAGCTTTCTAAGGTTATGAGTAGAATTATTTCTATTATACTCCCTCTCTCCAAGAAGTCTCCTCGCGTGTATGCATGTAAATGTACCTTATACGGTACTTCCTTACATTGCAAATCTTAAATTTAAATTAAAATTAGGTATTTATTTAATTTGTCTAAATATTAAATTATTTTCATAACCGTTGATTTATTTTATAATTAAATTTAACTTAATTAACATGTTACATAAGAGGCTTCTTGAAGTTAATAAAGATAGAATAAATTATTAAATGAACAAGCAGAAAATAAAAGTTGTACTTACCAATAAATACTTGGACGTATTCTTGAAGGCCCCATGAAATTAATAACCTAGAGACGTATGCATCTCCACAACTTGCATCGCTACTCGATGTCATGTTGTACATTTTTAACACTCACTTTTTCAATATATAACGATAGTATTATGAACAACTCAATTTGAAAAAAATATAAAAAAAAGACTGAAAAACTTTCATAGATAATTATAGAAGAGAGAGATGTACACTTCGCCACAGCTACACCGGTATTGTTGTAAGATTAAGATGGCGAGGGCAAGGGTACTGTGTAGAGCAGGGATCGGCAACCTTTTTGTGTATAAGGGCGCAATATAAGATATGAAAATCACCGAGGGCGCATATCGATCGGTAGGCATTGAAAAAAAAAAATAGAAAACCCCTTTTTTTGTGAAATATAATAGAAAACATTTTTTTTATATAAATTGACAAAACAAAGCATTTTATAAATTTTTTTAAAAAATTATTTTGGTATTGTTTGACAATAGAAACAGAAAATGCAATAAGGGGAAAACAATATTATGTTTCAACTAATTTAAGTTCTTGTGAACAGCAAGAAAAAACTTAAGTAAGTAAATTGTAAAATAAATAACTAAATCGTGGGACACCGACAACGAAGTTCCTTACGCTTTTCATTAAATATAAATGATAAAATCACAGCAATAACTACTTATACCTACATGGTGGAGTTAGAAAAGAGACAAAATTGAAAGAAACTAACTTGTAGAAAAAAGTTAATCATAAATTTATAGTTAAAGCAGTTGGTTGTAGAACGAAAAAGAACTGTCCTCTCAGACCCCGTCGGCAAAATTACTCTAATTAAATATTAAAATAATAAATATAAATCATTAATACACAAAAATTCTGCTTGTATCAGGTTGAAATTTTACGTGCTTGTTTCAATTGTACTATAGGTGATGTATACAGAGTTGCATTAAAATCGTTACGTTAGAACGTAAGATATCGGTAAAAACGTTGTTTTCTTTATTTTAATCGTTTTCGTCCGCTTTAATAAATTTAGCGATCTATATCACTTCATAGCAGTGTCGGTGTTCGTTTTACTAAAAAAAATCTATTTAAAAAAGTTGTTTGCCTAATTAAATAGATGAGGTTAGAATTTTTTCCTGTCCATAAATTCCAATTTTTTAATGTGGCGCTTACGTTTACGCGAGCGTTGCGCGTGAACGCTTAGGCGGATAACGTTGTCCAACGAAGTTGTCTTGGGCATTGGTAAAATGAACATGTGTACTAAATTTCAACTAAGTCGGTCATTTTTTACACAAGTTATCGCCATCGGTAATTTCGTGACGGATATTGCGTGACGGTGATTTTGGTCGTTGTTTTCGCATTCACTCCCAGGCCCAGAACGTGCTATAAGGAACTTCGTTCCAAAAACTTAACATGTATCCTCCTTATTTGCAACATATTTTTGTATCTATCAATATATATATAAATGTCTTATATACATTTACATGTCTTTAAAAATGACCAATTTTTTTTTTTTTTTTTTTTTTTTTTTTTAAACTTTAAGCCCTTTTCGCTATTTCAAAAATAAAATAATTTTTTTATTATTTTTTCCGTTATTAGTCTTTTACCCTACTATATAGTCTTTTAACCTTTAGGTCAGTGGGGGCGCATTAGAAATCCACCGCGGGCGCCACGGCGCCCCCGGGCGCCGGGTTGCCGACCCCTGGTGTAGAGGGTACTGAGAGGTGAGGGAAAAAAGCTTGGAAACCTCCCCACCCTCGAAAAAAAGGCTAGTACAAACTGTTCTAACCCCCTTCTCTCGCGTGATTGTACCCTTCGACTCCTGCTTCAAAAACGTGATTATGTTTTTTCCTTGTATTCAGGTACAAAACCGCGATGAAATACAAAACAGACATGACACTTGTTAGGGTTGTACTTTTCACAATAGACCTGCTATTTTAACAGAAACAACTTTCTTCTTAACACTAAATACTTTTTATACAAGAATTTTACCTGGTACCCGGGCTTCTTTTCAGACATCACAACTTCTTTAAACAACTTAACCGGATATATTACAAATAATGCAAGGAAATACTGGCATCAATGCGTCCCCAAGCTACACGAGGAATCTACGTTTTGCTGTGTGTGGGCACTTAAAAAGCGAAATACACTAATTTTCAAGGGCCCCTTCTGAACTTAAAACGAAATTTAAAAATAAAAAGACGGAGGTTTCTTGTAAATTTAATTCTGCACAAGTTAATCCCAATTTGTACACTCTACGACGATTATTGACGGCACAATGTAGGAAATAAAATTTTAAGATCTTAATATATTTTCACCACATTGAGCCTTACTTATTAGCCATGTGAAGTAAAAATTGGTTTCAAACTGTACAGAATTAAATGTGTAAGAGACCTGAAGTGTTAGATTTTTGTCATTTTGCTTAGAACCAATTATTTTTACATGTTAGTTGCTTCTTAACCGTTATTATTGGAACGAAGTTCCTTATGGCACGTTCTGGAGCCCGGGAGTGAATCCAAAAAAAAAGACCAAAATCACCGTCACATAAATAACCGTCACAAAATCACCGTCACGCAAAAACCGTCACGAAATCTACCGATGACGATAAATTGAGTAAAAGATCACTGAGTTAGTTGAAATTTGGTACAAATGTTCATTTTACCAATGCCCAGGCTGAGTTCGTTGAAAAATGTTATCCGCCCAAGCGTTCACGCGCCACGCTCGCGTGAACGTAAGCTTCAAAAAGACGGGAAAAAATGTTATTATGGAAGCCTGTTACTTGACTTGTTTATTTTGTTATATGTCAAAATGTCACTTGTTTTTGTAAACATCGAAAATATAATCACGGTCTTATTAAAAGTAAAATTGATCTGTGCTCACGCTTATTTCAATATATTAGGTATATTATTATAATACTGCGTATTTAATGCAAGAAAAAATTCTAACTTCATCTATTTAATAAAATATTTTAACTTCATCTAGACCAAAACCTTTTTTAATTTTTTTTTTTTAGTGAAACGAACACCGACACTATTATGAAGTGATATAGATCGCTAAATTTATTAAAGTGGACCCAAACGTTTAAAGCAAAGAAAACAACGTTCTTACCGATATCTAACGTTCTAACGTATAACGATTTTTATAAAACTTTTTACACATTGTCTAAAGTACAGTTGAAACAGGCATGAAACATTTCAACCGGATTCAAGCAGAAGCTTTAGAGTAGGGAAGAGATATATTTAATAATATTTTAAATTAATAGGCCGGGTAGGTAGAAAACAGTCGTATTTCAATCCAACATTCCTTTAACAAACATACTCCTTAACTATAAACTCATCATGATCAACTTTTTTCTTATATTCAATATATATTTATGGTAAGACGCTTGCTTTAATTATACAAATAATGATTTTCTTTTAATTTTACCTTAACTCTGCTAGGTACAAACAGTTCGTTACTTTTAATTTTGTCTCTTTTCTAACTCCGCCATGTATAAGTAGTTAGCAATGTGTACGTACTTAGCAGTGTTATTTTATAATTTATATTTAATGAAAAATGTAAGGAACTTCGTTCCTACCGGGTGTCCCGCGACACCACACGTATTTTTTTCATATGGTGAAGAATCAAGTTTGCAAGTGACAAAAACTTTTATATCTTTCATATACTTTCTTTAAATCCAATCACATTTCCACTTTTTAAATGTACAGATTAGAAAGAAAGTATTCCCAGTGGACTTAAATATGCTATCACTTGAATTCTTGAGAAGAAGAACTTGGTATCATTTCCATACTTAATTTGTAAGTACAAACTTTATGAGTTTGTTTGTCAAGCCCTTCTTTTTGTTAAGTCGAAGGAATTGAAGAAATAAGATCCTAAAATCACAATGTAGAGCACATTTTTCCTTAAAACGTAAAAGAGTGTCCCTTTTATCGTTTCATTTTAATTTGATGTTTGTTATTATTATTATTGTTACTTTGTTCTTGATTCAATTGTATTTTGTTTGAAATTTTACCAGGTTCTAGAGGCGTTTCCAATAACTTTTGTTAATAGAAACGCCACAAAAAATACGCCTTACAAATTTAAAATTACAGTAAAAATATCATAACAAATCTATCTTTATATGTGTACTAAATTATGACACGTTATAGGAACAATATTCCTATAAGTTACTGTGGTTATATAAGACAAATATGGTAATTCACATTATACAAATAATCAGATTTACTATAGCGACCGTTGCTTATTAGGAAACGCTCATTCTAAGGAAAAGAAAATAATTATAAAAATAGTCTGCCAATTAGTGTGGCAGCTTCGTCGTATTCTACAACGTACTTAAATAATGTTTTATGCTTTTACAACCTTAAATTAAACTAGGCATCGCGTGGCTCTATCATTGAAGCGAGCGTATAGTGATAAATATGTATTGAATATTGAAAAAATAGATAATCATGAATCATGATGAGTTGATAGATAATGGGTATAGTAGTAGTACAGCGGCTAGTAGTAAGGGAACCACCCTACATTCTTACTATTCCTCTAACCACACTCCTTTTCAATTATTATAAAATGTATCTCTTTGCTACAAAAAAACTACTGCATGTATAAAATTGAAATTTTGCATGCCTGTTCCAATTGTGCATTAGATGGTGTATATGAAGTTTTATTAAAATCGTTACGTTAGAACGTAAGATATCGGTAAAAAGGTTGTTTTATCTATTTTAAACGTTTAGGTCCGCTTTAACAGTTTTAGCGATCTTTATTAATTCATAGCGGTGTCGCTGTTGGTTTTACTAAAAAATGTTATTTCAAAAAAATGTTCGTCTCATCGAATAAGTGATGATAGAATTTTTTCCCGTCCTGAAATTCCAATTTTAAATTTGAAGCTCACGTTTACGCGAGCATTGCGCACGAACTCTTGGACGGATCACGCTGTCCAACGAACTTAGCCTGAGTATTAGTAAAAGGAACATGTATACCAAATTTCAACTAAATCGGTCAACTTTTACTCAAGTTATCGTCGGACACGTAAACGTTACTCACAGACAGACAGACAGACAGACAGACAAGATGCATATTTCGTTGAATGTAAGAAGCTCGCTTACGCTCGCTTCAATTAAAACCTTTGTTATAAATCTGGGGCTATCTGCGGGCCACTTCCGACTAACCACCCAAATATCATTCAAATCAGAAGAGTAGTTTTGAAGATATAGGTGTAAATAAATTTATATGTTTGTGCGTATGTGGACGAGAAACAAATGAGAGCTGGAGGTTGAAACCTATATTGGACCAGGACCCACAATGGACCAGTTATGACTTACTATCCAAATTTCATTTTAATCGGACGAGTAGTTTTTAAGATATGGCAGTTCGCAATAATTGAGTGACAGACACGGAACTACAAATGTTCCCTGATGTCAGAAACAGATTTGTGTCATGGAATTATTTAAATCGGAGATATAACAATAATTATTCGTTCTTCAGAACAATCTCATATAGCTTCCGTTACCTTCGGCAAGCTTGGAAGCAATAAATTGTTTACATTTTTGTAACATTTATATATTGTAATTATGTTACAATAAAAAATGATTATTATTAAAATCAATTTGTGAAAAAGTTATTTTTAGGAAAATAACTAACTTTCAATTAATGTCTAATTTCACTGTCATTATTTTTACTGCAATAAGTTAGTCTAAAACTTATATCAATACAAGCTTTCTAATGCTATTTCTGTTTCTAAAAAGAGGCCTCAGATTCAAATCCATCAGGACTTTACTTTTAATATGCTTTTATAAACAGCCAGCCCTATTTATGCTATAAAACAGAACTTATAACGGGGCCCTTACACTCTTAAACATGTTTGTCAATCCTTTAAATTCGCTAAAACCGAAACATAAAGATATCAAAAATCCTCCGATTTTTAGCACACTAACACCCCCCCCCCCCCCCAAAAAAAAACAAAACAACATGTTGTTGGTCTCTATAACTGCGTACGTTTTACCTTATTATTCTTACTTTTCCTCAACTATGGTGGGAAAAGTATTATTTTAAATAAAGTGTTGCTTAAATTAAAGTATTATTTTAAATTATAAGTGTGTGCAAAAAAGGCATCCTATACTTATGTCAGTAAAAGGTAATAAATTCAATGCAGTATTACAGATTGCTTGGTTCTCATGGTGTCTCAGGTGTAAGCAGTGTAAACTACGTTACTAAAAGTGAAAGTTAATATGTCTTAAGTTAATATCTAAAACCCTCTTTAACTATTTTAAGAGATATTTTTGGAATTATTTTTACATTTCTTTGAAATAAAAAATAATATAATCCTTCTTTTCTGTAGTGTATTTATAAAAAAAAGGGAAAAGAAATTTAGAATTATTCCCCTAGTGCCCTAGATTAAACTTTTACTACTAAAGCAAGGATTAAGTCAAGGGTTTGTCTCCCCTGGGTACAGTAGATTTGGTTTTACCCTTACAGGTAAAACGTTGATTTCTTCACTCATGAAGATCTTTGAAAAACACATCAGGTCTAAAGTAATAAGTATACCATTATGAATTACTTAAAAAATATTTAACGGAAATTTACAATAATAATTATTATGAAACCTTACAAAAAAAATAAAAATAATAATAATAATGAGTCCTGTAAAGGGAGAAAATTGGTTATTGATTGTAGGTGTCTTACATGGAGAAAACCCAAAATGGTTGAAATTTGAAATAATGGATAATAAGATTGAGAAAAATTTTGAAGTTAACACACTGGCTGAGCTTACAAAATTACAGGAGGGAGAAGGATTATTCAGTTTCTAAACATGAAATATTTCCCTACCAGATACGAGCAATCTTGAAAAGCCTGAAAGAAATAGAAAAAGAAGTGACGGGATGAGTTTTTTACATTACATCCGGGCGTCCTAAGCTTTCCCGTGATTTGCCAGGGCAATATTTCATGCTACATCACTGAATAATACTTCTCCCTTCTGGTAAATTTGCAAATCAATACCTTACGGGCTAATTAATATTCAAGAACAGCAATTTTACAAACTCGTATTGCTCTTACCACGGACATACTGATTTTTCACTATTTCTAGTCAACCTGGCTTTACCAAATTGCAGGGAAACTTGCTGTTTGTACTACCATACCAGACTTGTGCTTATAAGTACCGACATATTTCTTATAAGTACCACCAGAGTTCATGTCTCCAGGCTTTTTAGGAAAGCAATTCTCCAAATTGTAATTAAACCGGCCGGAAGGTTGAAATATTACCAATCTCATGCTATTTTTTTAAAAAATCCTTGATTTATGAACTAATTCGAGGCTTTTTGAAAATGCCATTCCATTACGTGCTCTCTCCAAAAAAAAATTTCTCTCAGTATAACTTGGTGGCAAGTAATTGATTATTAAAAAATGTCAGACTGTCGTCTGTTGTCTGTGCAGGAGCCTAAACTATGGGGCCGATTTTTACGAAATTTGGCATACATGTTCAGAAAAATCATACCCCGAGGCTAAATCAAGAAATGAATTTTAGCTCCAAATTTGGGGGGGGGGGGCACAAGTTTGTTGCACAAGTTTGAAAAAGTTTGTCTGAGTTGTCTCGGACTGATTTTTTTTTTTTTTTTATGTATATACCTGAATTTGCTAATAATGGTAATAATGTTTTCTGTTCATGCGGCATATTTCGTACATTATTCACAATAAGGATTACAGAGTTTATTAATTTAAGGAAATGTTAAGATTCAAGTGGTAGAGATTATAAAGTCTCTCCGAACTGTTACCCTTAGGTCCGCGCCCCTTCACTAGTAATATTTTTATTTGCCTAGGTGACCCGACCTTCTCGAATTCAAAATCCAGCGCTCTTATTGGCTTCCCTCCACGTTTTTTCGATTTTCCCGCGCTATCAAAAATCAATACTACAGACGCAGGGTGGGAAAAAGTTTGCAACTAAAAAGTTTGCAACTTTTTTGGTGCATATTTGTGTTTCAAACAAAAAGATCAAAGGATGTTTCAATATTTACTGACAACCAGTGGAAACACGAAATTCGGCTTGCAACTCGATAATTTTGTTTGAAACTCGTTAAGTTTGCAACAATTTTCCAAATCATATTTTGAAAAATTTCAAACATTTATCAAAAGTTGCAAACTTTTTGGTTGCAAACTTCTGTGTAAACGCGGTTTCTCGATAATTTTGTTTGAAACTCGTAAAGTTTGCAACAATTTTACAAATCGAATTTTGAAAAATTTCAAACATTTTTCGAAAGTTGCAAACTTTTTAGTTGCAAACTGCAGTGTAAACGCGGCTTAATTGTATTGTTATCGTAATTCAGCTATGAGCTTTATTGCAACTGTAATTTAACCATGTGATTTATTTATAACTGTACTTTAACAAATTTTATAAAAATTATACGTTCGAAATAGTGCTGTAAAGCAATATTCTAAAGGGTGATTTGTTTGGTGACTTGACACCCCGAGGAAATTAATCTACACAAGTATTTTTTTCTTTTGTTCTTTTTTAATTTCCTTTCTTTCTTTGATCTGTCTTTTTAATAATACACACTTGAATTTTCGCTTTTCTCTTGTTCTATTTAGAGTCTTCGAATGGCTACGCTACGCAATTTAGGGCTAAAATTAATTTCTCATTAACGGAGTGCTTCTGCTGATATATAGTTAAATTGCTGATATAATATTACGATCCTTTGTGTATCCAAATGTAAAAATAAAATCTGTCTTTATAAAAATTGCTTCCGATCTTATCTAAGGTAACAGACGCACTGTGATCATTCTTAAAAACGAACTTTTTTTTTTTTCTAAAATCCCTGGAGAGAAATTTGTTTAGGATATAAGGGAACTTTTTTAGTCTCGTATTTATCTGCCGGTTAGTCGTTCAACATTTTTGTGAACCACCATATCTTAAAAACTGATCGTCCGAATTTAATGAAATTTGGATGGTAGGTCATAAATAATTCAGTGTTAGTCCCATAATAATTTCTACCGTTTCCACCCAACTAATAAAATATTATTATAAATAAAATTAAATATGACCCCACTGGAAATCGAAACCGGTCCTTTCATTTATTGGCCTATATAGCACTCATCCGATTTGAAAGAAGTTTGGATGGTTTGTTGAAAGTAACCGAGTGGAGTGTGACACCCCTGGGAATCGAAACAGATCCAACTCACATGCGACAATTTGTCCAAAAACATAAGCTGTAAGATTTTTTTTAATGTAATTGGTTGTGCAGTATAAGCTTTACGATTCTGTATAAAAAAAAATACATAATTGGGGTTTCAAGGGGTTTTTAAAACGTGTTAATGCATTAAAAGTTAAAAATAAGTTTTTTTTCTCCATCACATCCATCACAATACTTTCATCTTTATTTATGCTAAATATATATGAAAGTTTTAATTTTTAGAATCTGGGTTTGATTTTAATTATAAAAAATAAAATCAACTACTTATACCTAATTATTTCACATGCTTTCAATCGTAAAGATTTAAAAGTCTAAAACTAAATGTAATACTTGTTAACTTAAGTATTTGTATTGTTTGTTTATAATTTTAAAATTAAAAAATGAAAATAAAATAAAATTATTATCTCATTTTAAAACGTAAACATCTTTAAATGATAAAGATTACGTAGATTGTTTAAAGATCTACGTAAAAAGGAAAGAAGTACAAAACAAAAACATTTCATGTCAACTATTAATTTCAAATTACAAAAATAATTATGACATATATTTTTTACGTAGGTACGAAAGCATTAAATAATCATTTAATTTGGAGATAAAATATTTCGTTCTTAAATATTCCCCTCAGCATTAAAATTTGTTTTATAATGTCAACAAAGATATAGTGAATGAACAAATAAAAAACAATCAGTATCCAAAGCTCTTCAATTATTTTACCAACAAAAATCACTAAAAACTACCTTTATTAATTGCTAGTGTGGAAGTAATGAAAAATCCAATTACATATAGTGATTGAAAAATAAGGCATATTTTATACTCACAGGAATTCACTTATTTATTTATTTAATTTCTAATATCTATATTTTTAAAATGTTTTAACTTTAAAACCATTAGACGTTCTTTGCTCCATCTAGAGCATCTTCATTTGGTAGAGATTAGACGAACTAATTTTAGTCATATGACGTCAGTAAATACGATTTATGATTTTTCCTCCCCTAGTCTTTGAACTTGCTGCCAGATTTGGTATCAATCTTAATTTCTTACTATGAATTTTGAAATATTTTATACCTTTATATCTATATATTTTTCAAAAAAATGTAGTCAGTTATATTTATTTTTTAGAACTATATAAAATAGCTGCAATTTTATCACTGCATTAAACCTTCTTATATTTACGAAATGTTTTCCATATAAAAAGTAAGGAATCTAGGATTAATTAACTTAAAACATTAGTTTTCAATTACAGTGTTACTTAATTAGTTTACAGTTTACAACTAATCTTGAATAAATAATTAAATAAATAAGAAATTGGAATCAAAACAGCTTCTCTCAATTGTGTTTTTTTTAATTCAAGTTTGTTGCTGGGCTCCAGCGTATCAAGAATTTGGTACTTTAGTCAATCCTTGTCTCAGAAAAAAATAAAAATTAACATAGAATTTGGGTCTAACAAATACATAGATAGAACAACAAGGTTTAGTAATTTAGTAAAAAGATCTTGTTTTAGTTATTACTCTTATATAAACACAATCTGGAGGATGAGAAGAAAGTGATTTCTCTTATCATGAAAGAAATTATGAAAAAATATCGATGTTGTGTTTAATAAAAGAAAATGCTTTTATCATTTAGCTAAAATAATAATGTTTTCATATCTACTATACTTAAAAAGGTAATAAATAAACAAATTTAGGTCTAGAATATATTTTATCTACGATTGTTACGAAATATAAACATTTTATCTCTGTTTAGATGTGTAGAAAGTGATTCTTTACATACTTGTATTCATTGCGCATGCGCGTCTCATAAGAAGAATTCTTCGCCTTTACGCACGATTAGCGAGTTTGTTTACATTTAACAAAACTAATTTGCTGTTTGTTTAATAAAAGTAACTGTTTATATCGAGTATTTTGTGAAAATCAATGCGTGATTTAAATGATTATGACGAATATGAGGAGAATAATAAGCCTCCCGAAATAATTAATTCGGCACAAAATACAACTAGCGAATTAAGGCCATCTTTATCAAAAGAGAAATACGAACTTGCATACAGGAAGTTTATTTTTTTCTGTATTTATTATTTAAATCTAAAAATCGTAGATAAAGTACGGTACGCAACTCGTGCGGAAACGGCATTTTGCATTGCTCGTGTGGTTTTACTACCCTCGCTGTCGTTCGAGTGCAAACTCCACACTGGCATGAAAAATGCTTCTTTCCGCACTCGACGCGTAATGTACTATTATAGCACATGCAAATTGTTCTAAGTTACGAGTAAAACGCATTTTAGGTTTTTTCTTTTACAACCCATAGACAAATGTTGAGATAGAAGGGAAGGACGTTTTTCTCTTCCTCCACTTCTGTTTATTAATTTATTACTGTTCCGATAAGTAATTCAAAAAGCAAAAATCCTTCTAAATAAAAATCAATTGACAAATGTTCAAGCGAGAAACAATAATTTCAAACGGTTTAATTTATAACAACACTGTCGATAACTTCTTAGTAATTGATAGACACCCTTAGATCTTTCAAGAATCTAACCTTAATTGCAAAAGGTCTCTCACAAAAATATTGGATGTAGAAGGTCTCATTCAAGAAACCTAACATAATAGTAAAATGTATCATTCAAGAAACATTCATTAATAGTAAAAGAATCATTCAAGAAACCTCCTTTATAGTAAAAGTTCAAGTAGTAATCTTTCAAGAATGCACTAGAAAAGGGTTTACATAATATAAATTCTATCAATTTTACATATCATTTTGAACTTGTAATCTGTCATTAAGTTCATTGTTCAGTTCCTTAAATCATACCATTTAAGCAAAATAATATTGCTTTTTACAATATGCTTTGTAATTGTATTAAATAAACTAATAAAATAAAAGGTAGGTACCATTCAAGAAAAATACATTACCTACTAATAAATGTATGATTCAATAAATAACCCTAAATAGTAAAAGGTCTCATCTAAGAAAACAAACTTAATAGTAAAAGGTATCGTTCAAGAAACATACATTACTAGTAAAAGGTATCATTCAAGAAATTCACCTTAATAGTAAAATATATCATTTGAGAAGTTACTCTGGATAGGAAAAGCTCTTATTCTAGAAACAAACCTTCTAAAAGGTATCATTGGAAAAGTTATACATATATAAGAAACTATTTTAATAATAATTGGAGTAAACAGAGATACAATCCCTATTTTTATTAATTACTTTCGCTCTTATCTCTAAAACAACTACTATTGAAAAGGTGAAAGAAAGTAAAACAAAGTTGAACATAAAAAGACAATTAAAAACAAGGGTCGCTAAAACAGATAAGATTAGAAGTCATAAAGAAAATAAATAACTATATACTGTCACAGTTTTTATAGATATACATATGCATATATATATATATATATATATATATATATATATATATATATATATATATATATTTAAGATTAATATTTTACACTAGTATCAAAATTTGCAGAAAAGACAATTAAATTAATTTAATTTGGCACCAGCGTCAGATATTTCTAAATGCAGACACTTTAAATTTTAAAGCAATTGGTATAGTAATTTCGTAAAATCGTATGTAAAATTCAGAATTTAGCCAACCGGACTAGATAAGTTTAGTATTCGCAACCAAGAGAATGCAGTAGGACTTAGGAGCTAAGGTCCACGTACGAATTCTAAATTTACAGCTACCTCAAGGAAAGTTAAAAATTCTCTTTCCAACTTTTCTTAAAGAATATTTAGCTTAAATAGCGAGATTGCTTTCTTGCTATTAAAGCCAAATATTCTTATTGCTATGTATTGCTTATACATAGACATAGCCTTAATAAAAGCATAACAATTTTTGGAAAAGAAACCAAAAACATTCTGCATATTAGGATTTATGTGTTTGCCTAGAGCTTATGATCCCCGAATTCCGATGATAACTTCTCTAATTGTAATTGTACCATATAAATGAATTTTTATATTGTATTTTTTCTGCTCTGTTCATTAAAGTGTTTGAATAATAACCACGCCTTTAAATAATAACCAATGTAACTCAAATTGAGCTTTCTTTTTTACTTGCTGTACATTCAAATGTGATTTTTTAATAATTCTATCTTTTATTAAAATAACTATACGATGCCTAGATAAATTAAGGGTTATTAATATTACTCAACCTCTGACTAATTGTGTACATATTTATTTTTTCAATAAGTATATCAATAAACAGTGTATATTATAGTGTTTTTGTTAAAACTTTAATTTTTCAATGATACCATTTTTATAAACTTTTACGTATTTAACCAAAGGGTATATTTTATTATTAATATGAGTGGACATCCAGTTGTCATAAATACTTAAAGATAGCCTTCGAACGATGTAATAAAACTGCAGTAGGGCTTCAAAGTTAATATCTGTTACTAAGGTTTCAAATCAGCTGTTTTTGGAAGTTCCCTAATGTCATTATATTCTTATCTTAACTTCAGTCCAAAATATATTGCATTTCAGTAATAAATAAACCGTTCGTAAAATTCAATATTAATTTTGAAAACAAGCCAAGAAATCTCTGAAGATCTTTTATACAAAATCTAGCCTTTAATAAGTCCCGTTAAATTTAACCATGATTCTAACTTCAATCAGCTGCAATTTTTAAACTCTAACTTAAATAAGTAAAATAAATACTAACATAAGAGTTTATTATTAATTAAAATATAATATTGATAAATACCTAAAGTTTCAATATACTACTCTTGTTTAAAATAAGACATGGTCTAATAAATAAATAAACAATGTTTACATTCTTATTTTAAATATACGTAACATTGACATTTTATTCTTTTTTTTGTTTATGTCAAAATGTAAGATATTTGAGCATTTAATTGGTTACATGCCAATTTTATGAACTAGATATACATTAATTATTTTACATTTTATACTTAGTTCATTTCTTATTTACGTATTTTCTTTTTTTGTATTATTTTTTTTTTTTAAATATAAAATAAAATATTTTACCTTGTTTCGGTCTCGATGAAAATATGTGTCTGGTGTTAAACAAGTCGAAAAAAAATTAAAGATAATGTTATTAAAGTAAATTAAATAGTATTTTACGAATGTCCAACTACTACGCGATCACATTGGAACAAAATGTAGTAGGTTTTAACGGTAGGTAAACTGTTTAAATGAACGAACCGTACAGTCGGGTTTTGTTATCATAGCTAAATCAATAGAACGGAGAGGCAACCCTCCCCCTCCATACAGAGCTGCCAACACAATAGTGTTGAATTTCCCTTCTTTCTAGTCTTCAGAACACCCCTCGCTGAGCAGGCTTGCCAATACACAAAGTAAGAAATCAACCCTCTCTCGTTATGATTTTAAGAGCCTTAACTGGTTGTCCCTACACACTAAGCTCAGGTTAACAGTAACCGCAGTAAGGCCTTTAAGTTGAAATAATCCATCGTCCATTTATTTGACAGTTTCATGTTTTTATTTTATTTTATTTTTTTTTTGTGCAGGAACTCTTCTAAAACATTTCAGGAACCATTCTAAAGCTAATTCCTTTTTCTAAACGTTATCTTTTCTAGACAACGAGCGGCTTTATCGTGAAACTGTGAAACAAGTAAAGCTACTTCCGCATATCTAACTAAAAACTTATAGTTATATAGTTTCTTAGCTTAACGTAGCCAACGGAAGCATTGGAATCATTCTGAAGAACAAAATTTGTTTTGTCACCCAATTCAAATTTTTCTTGACAGAAATGCGATTGAGAATCAGGGAACTTTTTTAGTCTCGTATCGATTTATCGGGAATTCCGTCAATATTTTTAGTGAACCACCCTATCTTGAAACCCAATCATTCGATTTTAATGAAATTTAGATTTTACGTCGAAATTAGTGGATATTAATTTTAACCTTCGGTGCTTATTGCTCACTCTCACTCATGCACACAATTTTTGCATTTGAGCTAACGGAATCATTATGATTAATATGAACAACGATTTTTTGAAAGGTAACGGAATCAATATGATTTTTTTTTTATGTATCCAAATTCAAAATTTATTTTTTTATTTTCTATTATAAATTATAATCCGATCAAAATTGTCGCTCACATGTAATGTTTTAAACCTTCTTGAACAAATATAGTTTCTTGCCTGTTTGTCTGTATGTCGGTTTGTCGGTCTGTGTGTCCATGAATCCTTGCTACTAATTATGCATGATATGCCCATATGGTCCTATATAAATGAAATTTTAATTAGATTTACAGTAGCCACTGCCCAAGCGCAAACATAAAAATCTAATATAAAAAGAATAAAATTTTGGTTTTGAGTTTACCGAAGGAAACGGAAGTTATGTGATCCCTACGAAGACCGCAATTTTATTATGCCCCAAATTTAAAAATTCCGAGACAAAACCCGTTTTCGACATCAGAGAACATTTTTGGTCTAGTGTCATTCTGTCAGTCGTTCAAAATTTTGCGAACCAACATAGCTTAAAAACTGCTCGACCGATTCAAATGAAATTTGGGTGGTACTTGGTACTCCATTATTGGTTCTATAAAAGTTTCAGCCTTCAGCGCCTATTAGCTTTTCTTTCACAAGCGCACCAACTTACACTTATTTACACCTTAATCTTTAAAATTACTCATCTGACTTTTAAAAAATTTGCGGATGCTCTTTTAGAAATAGCCAGCAAATGGCGCAAGATTGATACAAGTATCTGCGTTCATTAGATGTTGCTATTGATTATTTGATTCAAGTAAAAAACATAAACTTGACATAATTTTGACTGATTTAAAAAAAGGGGAAAAATAATTAAATAAATTATACTAATTAGGTCTTAAAAAAATCATTTAAGTACACGCGATAGGACGCGAGGAAGTTATGTATCACAATTACACTAATCGGCAGTCTATTTTTAATTTAGTTTTCGAACGTTATTTTCAAATAATACGGTTGGTAATATGAACAGCGGGTCAAAATTTAGAATAGAAAATTATCGTATTTTCATTGAAAATATCGAATTTAAATAATTTTTTCAAGCTTTCTAAAAAAACAAAACAAAACAAAAAAAAAACTGAACCTTTCCAAAAGGGGCATACGAAACGCCATCACAATATATACCTACTTTTTTTTATTGAGCGTTAAGTAAAATTTTAATGAAATTTAAAATTATTATTAAAAACGTAATAGAATCGAATGTTGGAATAGGGATATAACATCCCTTACATTATTAGGTTCTTAACTGCAGTGTATCCTAATTATAACGGACTTTTAGGTTGTCCAGTTTTAGCAAATAATTATTTTAAATAATAATGCAAACCCATTAATAGAATTACAGAAATTATCTATAAAAAGTGTTTCTTATACATCAAATACTTCAACTTAGGTTTAATTGAAATATATGTGTACGTAATACAATGCATTACTCTTTAGAACAAGAAGGTCCTGATTCTTGTTGATAGTTTGCATTCATTGTTTTTAAAAAATAATTTATTTTCTGCTGAGTTTGTTTGCTTCTTATTTCTTTAGTTAACAACTTATTGACAACAACTGAGTTATTAAGTAGCCATTTATAAATAAGTAACCTTCATTACTATGTGGGTTATAATTTGTTTACCTGCCAATTATATAATGAGATTCTTCATTAAAATTTCCAATTTTAAGGGTGCGTTGTAAACGATCAAAAAATTGTACGCCATTAATGGCCGAGCTACATGGCTCAAAACTCAGAAATATTGCCCCAATATGTGCTTTTGTCTCGGCAATATATTGTAAACATTTTTGGCAATTTGTTGCCGGAATTATTGCTGAGCAACATGAGCCCCGAAAATATTTCAGCCACAGTATAACCCGAAACTTTTTCGTTTACACGTGACTACTAGTTTCCTACATTAAATTTTTTATTTAATTTAATAGAATCTTCTTTTATTTCTGTAGATGGTTGTTGTGTTTTGTTTGTTGGTCAACTTTACATCAAATAGCCCGATGAAGATATTACCGGCAACACTCCAGATAGTAGTTGCAATACGGACCATATTACCGAGATGTACAGAAATATTGCCAGTCTGTAAGAGCATATTGTCGGCAATGTTTCTGGATTTTAAGTTATATAGTTCGGCCATTTTTCCCAGCTACACATTGCCGTAAAATGATGCTCGCATACAAGCCCCTAAAGGAGTTTATTCATTTAATAATTCCTTTAGAGGTGGTAGGTTATTTAATGATATTCTAGAATCTTTCTATTATTGTTCTAAATCATAGTTTGGAATTTAGTTTAACTGAACTACTTTTATTGTTAAAATCAAAATGTTTTATTCATGGAGTGTCCTTCCTTGTAAAACATTCTTATTTTATTTGATTACTTTTTTTTTTTACAAATTCTAAGAACGAAATCAATGTGACATTGAAACCAGGATTTTTTTTTTTAAATTTTGAGTAAAATTTAAAGGCAAAGTGAGGTCATCTACTCAAGACTTGGCAGTTTTATGGTAACTGTGCCGGAGAATGATTCAGAAGGTCAGTGGTTTGTTGTGAGTTATTTCTGTTATATTTCCTAAGCTCTATGTGATATTGTATTCGAATGAAGTTCTTAGTTGTCAAACTGTTATTTAAAGTTTATTTACGATCGTTTACGCAGTTTGTAATTCTTCTCTCTATACTCATTTAACAAGAGGCCAGCGTATTTGACCTAGTATGTTATCAAGAAAGTAAAAAAAGCGATTTACTTGATTTGAATATCAAGTTTACGATTCACTTAGTCCTCATTGAATGTGAACCACGTAAGTATGACTCGAGTATGAGCATTAACAATGAATGCCAACTAAGTAATTCAAATTTTATTCAACTAAACGCTAATTTAGAAATAGATTGTTCTGTAATCGATGTTGTAAAACTTTACTAATATGTATTTGTTTATGTTTACTTGTTTATATTTATATTGACAACCAACTGTCAATTGCTTGTTTTGTATATAATTCAGTGATTAATTAAAACGTGATTTAAGTGTTTATTTTATCTAACTTATTCTTATAAGTAAAGATTTATCAGTGGCGACGAGGTAAAAATGGTTAATGAACAAGTGACAGCTACCAACATGGAACAAGAAATACGTAAGTTTAAAAAGAACAGAGCTACTATTAAGGCACAAATTACTAGACTAAAAACATTACTAGATACAAAGTTAACCTGGCCCCTAGGGGAGTTAGAGATTAGATTGAACAAATTAAAAGAGTACTGGAACAAATATGATAAAGTACAGGACTCTATTGATGACTTAACTGAGGAGAGCGCTATGTCAACAGAAAGAGAATATAGAAATAAAATGGAAGATGATTATATCGAAATTGAAATGCTAATGGACACGTTAAAATCAAAGCTTAACAGGCAAAAAGAGGAACCTGGTGCTATGAGTACCACTACGATCACATCTAATGTTAATTTTGCACCATACCAACAAGAAGAATCATTTGCGAATTTTATTAAAAGGTTTGAGATATATACTGCACTAAGGAGAACATATGATGTTCAAACTAAAGTTTATTTACTAATCAATGCATTAACACCGCTCGTACATGACAAATTGAATGATTTATGTTCTCCCGAAGAACCAAGTAATAAAAGTTATGATGAATTAGTTAAAATAATGAAAGATTACTATGATCCACAACCCAGTGTATGGGCCATTCAACATAAATTTATATCTAGGGTTCAAAAAGATCACGAGCCGATAGCGGAATACGTAAGAGAACTTAAGAAAGGAGTAGCTAAATGCGAATTTAGATGTGAGTGTGGCAAGTCAAATGCAGACTTATTTTTACGATTACAATTTGTAAGAGGAGTAAGAGATCCGGAGATTAGGGTTAAGTTACTACAGGAAAAGAATTCGTTGACATTTCAAGAAGCTGTCGATATAGCAGACATATAAACCAGATATTGGGAACCCAATTCAGGGGGGAGAGATAATATGTATTTGTTTATGTTTACTTGTTTATATTTATATTGACAACCAACTGTCAATTGCTTGTTTTGTATATAATTCAGTGATTAATTAAAATGTGATTTAAGTGTTTATTTTATCTAACTTATTCTTATAAGTAAAGATTTATCATTTACAACCAGGGCTTAAACTGTAATCCGTTTAAAAATTACTAATAGGCTAACAAAAAATGTTTACTTTGCTAATATAGGGACTAGTGACTAATTACCTATAGGTACAAATATCTTAAATTTGTAGTAGGTCTTAGAATACTGTTAGGTATAATTTAATTAATAATTATTTTACTTTATAAATTTAATTTTGTTTATTTTACTAAACACTTTAAACCTTGAATTTATGAGATAGTAATTTTAAATGGGGTTTGGCTAAATAAAAATAAACAGGTCAAGTGTGTGCAAGTCAGCACACAGCGAGGGTCCGTAGGCCACACTTTATAGTGTTTAACTGTGTATAAACAGTGTTTTTTTAAAATGCTAAAAAGCTTACTTTGGACAATTCTAAGGGTCTGATATTCTCAAAACACATAAACAAATCATGAAAGAGGTGTAGTTCAATAACCAAACAACGTCTTCACACAAAAATTGTAATTTGAACAATTGACCGGTTTCGGCTGGTCTAAAGCAGCCTTCTTCAGATAATCTACAACCAAAATTATAAACTTGAACTTAAATGTATACAAGGTAACATAATTTGTAAAAACAAAGAGAAAAATACAATAATTAATAAACACAAAATGAATCAAAAATAAAAAATAAAAAAAAATATTCAAAAAAATTAAAATATGTATGTATAAATTTTAAAATAAAATGGAAGAAAGAATGGAATGCAAAATACCTTGAGGTTACTGGATTGACTTCAGGAGTACAAGTGAGAAAAAAGAAAAAAGTTGCAGGAAGGCTAGGTTTGTAAGAGATTAAAACAAAAACGGGGGAAGGATTATTACCTGCTAAAAGGTAACAAACACATACCTCTGTACTTTAGACAAAAAGAAAACTTGAACTTGACAATTAAAAAATGTTACAAAAATACACAAACAAAGTCTAACAAATTTGCTTGAAAATTTTCTTTGAATATTTGAATATTTTATTTTTATTTTTTATTTTTGATTCATTTCGTGTTAATTAATTATTGTATTTTTCTCTTTGTTTTTACAACTTATGTTACCTTGTATACATTTAAGTTCAAGTTTATAATTTTGGTTGTAGATTATCTGAAGAAGGCTGCTTTAGAACAGCCGAAACCGGTCAATTGTTCAAATTACAATTTTTGTGTGAAGACGTTGTTTGGTTATTGAACTACACCTCCAAAGTTCTGATAAAGTATTTTTTTGCCACTGAACCGGACTTCAATCATATAAATACATCGAAAAGAACATATAATTATAAAAAAAAGATTATATTTTGTCAATAAAAAATAAAATAATATGTTTTACAAAATTTCCAAAAAGTGGTATCTTTTCTTTAAAAGTGGTATTGGTCGAAGAATGTTTTTTTTCAGATTTACATAAGTGAGATAGAGGGGGGAGGGGGACACGTTCCACACCCACTTCAAACTTGCCTATAACGCTCGCCCTATCTAAGTTATATCCAAAGAATTATATATTTTTGTAATCAGCTCGACGTACCTTTTCATATGATACCCCTCACGGTGTCGAAAAAAATTTTAACCCTTAAGTTTTTTTACCCTAATTTTTTTGAAAAATATTTCTTTTAAGTCGCTATATTTTTAAAATATGTGGGTAGGTACAAGACACATACATCCAAATTTCAAAGTGATCGGACGAAAGGTGTAGCCGTGAGAGCACGCGAGAGGATGGACGGACAGACACACGCAGGAAAATATGAGGGTCCTTGGTTTTGCCTACGGACCCTAATAATTCTTTAAATTTTTCTAATCAATTTTGAAACGAATGCGAGCATACGATTTCACTGTTATTAAAATAAACTATAAGTACATATTTATATCTACATTATAAAATTATACATATAATTAACATCAGAATTGTTTTGGCCGATATTTAATTGAGAGAAGGAAGGAGGGAGGGGCAATGTGTATACTTTATATATCCAGATTTTAATTAGTACTATCAATATTATAATTGAATGAAAGGATTACAAGGACTTCTATCTTGAATGTTCTTTAAGAGATTCACGTGCAGAATAATTTCGTGAATAATTACAAAATATGATTTCTATTGAAGTGTTTTTAAAATGTAAATTGTATCTTATATTTAAACGAGGTATTATTGTTCATTGTAAGAACTCTTTAAATTTGTATATTTACCTGATTAATAAGATATAATCCCCTTTATAACATTTAAATTTTTTACAAAGTGTTTACTACTTCCGAAAATCCCAAAAATTTCTCAAATATTATCTTATTGTCTGCTAAGTAGGAAAACAATCTGTATGCCAAATTTGTTTTGACAAAATAGTGGGATTTCAAAATCAATGAAAAGATTACCAAGTAATCATTTAGTAAACAGTAAAAATATTTAACTTTAAAATTAAAAATGACTTCTTAATTCCTCGTCTTAATTATAAATTATTCTTTTGTTGCCAATAAATCTAATTAAAAAACAGTTTGGGGGGGGGGGGGGGGGATACGAAAAAAAAGGAAAAAGAAAAACTCTTGTTACTGTTCCATTTTGCATCTTTTCCTTTCTGTTTTTCAATCTACACGAATAGCAGACCAACCTAAAGCGAGAAACAGTCCAGACACAATGTCAGTCAGTGTTACTATTCAATAATCGTAACAGTTTAGAATTATTGGAGTATTTCCAATTAGTAAGTAACCTTGGGAGGTGTGCTATAGAGAAAATAATTTATTGAACAGAATTAAATAATCGTATAGTACGTGAATGTTTGATTATATGAAGTCACTAATTTATGTTTTAGAATATTATTATTTTAGACTTTCTACCATTTCTTCTCCGAAATAATTTTATCTATGGAAAATTTCTTTTAAGTTAATATATTATAAATAATAAGAGGAGTTGCTTTAAAGTTTTTAGTTAAATAGGGATAAAAAAAAATTGTTTTTTCCTTTGAACCCACGTGTGAGTTGTGTTTGCGTACTTCTCTCCAGAAAGAGTTTTATTTTCAGGTTTTTTCAACCCTTGTTTATTTGTTGAGGAAAAGGAAACGCCCACATTAATCCTCCTATTATTTTAATATAACGTTAGCCATTGATTTTTTTGGCAGAAGTAAAATATAAATTGGCTAAGTAAGACTTAACAGCACACACAGTGGGTCCAGAATTAACAAATTGGTTTGATAACCAGGATAATCAGCCAATACGTATCAATATCGGATTTAAAATTTAATCGGCCATTTAAAAGTTTGTCTCCGACTTTAGATGGATTTAAGAACGGTAAACCAAATATAGTTGTTAAATACCGGCCCTCTTTTGACTCATCATCTCTAAAGCATCGTGTTAGTCCAAGGCATTGGGTTTTTCTTTACCATGATTGCTTTAGATGAAAGAGGCAACCAAGCACGACGGTATCAAGAAAAATATTTTTTATTGCATTATGCTACGCGACTTCAAAATCCAATTTTTAGGATTTATCATTCTTCCTATTCTTGAGCAATGTTCACGAAAAATTATCTAAACACAAACAAATACATAGAGATAAAATGTATTTATTGTACTTTTGTTAATGCAGGTATTGGGGAGGAATCGGGCTGTGACCTTTTTTTCACTCGGGGAGGAATCGGGCTGTGTGATTTTCAAGAGATTTTCAGTGGGGATCAATCAGGCGATCCTCGGGGAGGAGTCGGGATAGCTCCTAGGTTTTATCCTATTGAGCGTTTTAATATACTACTTTCAGATGTAACAAATCAACATAGTTTTATAGCACTAACAATTTAATTTTTTTCCCCTCTCTCTCTCATCTAATGTTTTATTATATTGTATTATTTTTGGTTTTATTAACAAACTTAAAAATGCTACCAATAATCCTGGCCCAGAGATAATATGTTACGATAGAGAGGCGCTAATTTTAAATAATTGGCTAATGATTGCCAAGAGGTGCTACCATTTAAAACGCTAATAACTTGCTGCCTATTTAAGCATTCTTGGCCCAGACAAAGTTTCCGATAATGCCTCAGAGAAGGACACTCTCCTATGAAGTGAAAGACATCCTCACTCACATTTCTGCTGCAGTTGACACAGTTATAATCCTCATTTCTGAGCTCAACATGCAATTGAGGTTGAGCATCTCGCTCCTAGCTAGCATAATCAATCTCTTGGACACATTGTCGACATTCTCATTTTCTATGTAGTCAGGAGTAGCGTTATGGTCTAGTTCCTTATACAACAGATGATTTTGAGCCCGTTCTATTCTCTGTTTACATTCTTCATTAAAATTACTTATCTTGACCTCCAGCCAGTTCCACATCACCTTTATCCACCGATTCCTGTTGTCATACCCTCTCTCTAAAAACGTGCCTATCTCCTCCCCTTTCTTCTGCCAAACATTGAACCATGATAACGATTTATTCGCCATTACTCTCGCTAATTTATAGGGCAATCTGCCCTCTTCCATATTAAGCACTTTTTCCAGGTATTTTATATTCATTTTCATAGTATAAAAATATATTGGGAAGATACCGAGGTTTTATTATTATTTTATTCGATTCTGAGGTTTTAAGGGCCCAAAAAAGAGGTTTTTAACCTATGCCCATCTTTCAACTGTCTCACTGTTGTCTTTGCAGACACGTGGAGCCAAAAATACTGGGCCAATTTTAATGAAATTTGGCATACATTATCAGAAAAATCATACCCTTGAGGTAAATATATAAAATTATTTTTACCTCTAAACTTGAGGGCGCTATACACCAAAACTTTTTAAAAATACCTAGGCCTCGAAAACGGTTCCGAATTTTTATTAAAAAATTCTAAAATGTATTTAATTTAAATAATAATATAACGTACATATTGTTTTCCCAAGAAAAATCTAATTCCTGGGAAAATTGCTAAAATTGCAAAGGATGAGAATTCGATTTTCATTGATAAAATGTTAAATAATAGGGTTCTTTGAAAAATATGAAAATAAATACGCATAACGTATGTAATAGTTTTTCATGTTTAGTGAGTTGTCCCCTTTAATATAACTATCCTATTTTCTTAGGTGTCTTCAAGAGTATTATTAAGATAAACAAAGCTAATACATTTGTTTTGCTTCTTATATTTATTTATTTGGTAATATTTCGTCTCTCACTTTGAGTTTTAAATTTTACTTTTATTTATATAATTTGAATCTACAACATATTAGAAATGTGTTGTTGATTCTAATTATATATATATATATATATATATATATATATATATATATATATATATATATATAAACTATTTCAGGTTTGAAAATGTCTCAGAGTGAGAGACGAAATATTACCGAATAAATAAATATAAAAATCAAATCAAAGAAAATTTATTAGCTTTTTTATCTTAATAATACCCTTGAAGAACCCTAAGATAATATTATGTTTTTTTTTTCTTTAATTAAACTAGATGTTTTTTAATTGTGTGGTATTATTTTGATGTTTGCCCCGATGTTAGCTTGGCAAGAATCCACGTGAATATTGTCTAGAATAATAGTTTTGCAATTGTTACTCGATTAATCACTTTAAATTCAACCCAACAACTTTTACCTTACAATAATATTTCTCTGTGCTTAACATTAACATTTATTACGTGATTATTTTACATCAATTAATCCTACGCATTGTAATCAAATTTATCATCTATTCATCAAACAATGTTATTTTATTTTTTATTTATTTATGTATATGATGTTTATTCCTTTTATGTTATATCTTTTAATTATTAGCTTTATTCAAATAACCTTTTATGAGACATAGAACAGTAGTGTTTACGTCTCAGACACGGGTCTAGATTGATAGGAGAATTGGTTCTGGAGAAGTAGAAGTAAATTTACTAAACGGGAATGTATGGTTTGTCTCAGCTGTAATAGGAAGACTTCTGTAACAACGTCATCCTTAGTTTCTAGGGAGAAGGAGCTAAATTAGGAGGGAAATTAAAACCGAAAGTAACCGTCGGTCTAATCACAGACTAGAACTATTTTGAAAGGACCTTGAAAATGCGAGAAGGGCTTAATAGCAGCGGTTTCCAGAGGCAATTCCTGTTTCAATATAGCATTAATATGCTGTTATTTTCAGTCTACCGGAAACCGAAATATGTTCTTGCCTTAATGTCACTCAAGAGTGGCGTAAATGCTTGGAGATATCTATATAGTGGTGGTCCTTTGAAAAAACAAGACCAAAAAAACCAGAAGCAACATAAATTAAGCCTACTTTCAGTGGCATACCCAGGATTTTTGGAACGAAGTTCCTTATGGCACGTTCTGGAGCCCGGGAGTAAATCCGAAAAAAACAACCAAAATCACCGTCACAAAACAACCGTCACAAAATCACCGTCACGCAAAATCCGTCACGAAATCTACCGATGACAATAACTTGAGTAAAAGATCACCGAGTTAGTTGAAATTTGGTACACATGTTCATTTTACCAATGCCCATCAGGCTGAGTTCGTTGCACAACGTTAAACGTTATCCAAGCGTTCACGCGTAAACGTAAGCTTCAAATTTAAAATTAGATTTTTTGGACGGGAAAAAATTCTAACTTCATCTATTTAATGAGACAAACAACTTTTATAAAAACGAACTTTTTAGTAAAACGAACTTATTATAATTTTTTAATTGGAGATTCGCCGACGGAGGTCTGATGGGACAGTTCTTTTCTTCTCTACAACCATCTGCTTTAACTATATTATAAACTAATCAAAATTAACTTTTTTCTCAATTTACAATACATCATTTATTGTAAGACGTTCTTTTCAAAGTTAATAAAAAGTTTTTCTTTTAATTTTGTCTTTACTCCGCTAGTACAAATAGTTACTTTTAATTTTATCTCTTATTTTAACTCCGCCATGTATAAGTAGTTAGTATCATATACTTAGCACTGTAATTATATAATTTATATTTAATATAAAGCGTAAGAAACTTCGTTCCTATCGGGTGTCCCACGACACCACACGTATTTTTTTTTCTGGGGGGGGGGGGGGCTTGAAACCCAGACTTCCATATCTAAAGGTTCTATTGCAATTGGTTCTGGAGGGATCGCCATGTCGAATTCTGTACATAAATTGCCACCATATTAAATCAAGATGGTGTTTTTATCGAATACCGTGAAATTTACCGTGATACGATTACTTTGCACCTATAAGTGGGAAGGGGGAACTCAATTCAAAATTTAAGCTCTCAGTATCTATTACTGTTCTGGAGATGAGTGAGTGAGTGGTGTTTGGCTATTATATGTATTGATTATGGGCTATAACAAATTTTTTTGAGGTACAAATTTTTACAATAAATTTTTAACCCACTTTCCGGCCTATCTAAAAAGCTGAAACTTTCTCAGATTATGTATTTATGATGTCAATGCAAGTTAATCAAAAACATGAAAATCTATATAAAATTTCAAGATAAAAAGAACTTATTATATACTACGTTTTTAAATTTTCTGTTGTAATCGTATGTAATGTTGATAATATAATTGTTATTGTTATATAATAAATATAATGTTAGTGAAAAAAAAAAAAAAAAAAAAAATCCGAATTTATTTACTTCACTTAAATGACAACCATCTAGGGAGCTGATCTTAAACCTATAAATGGACAAATCTTTGTACAACGAATCTCCCCAACACTAAATCTAAACCGTGCCATCGACATATTTAAAATAATATAATCGATAAATAATATAATCGATATATTTCCCGTTTTGCTGTCATTCAATGTTTATCTCTTATTTAAAAAAATCACAAATTTGAAACCCGTTAAAATGAAGATTGCGTAAATATGGGGCATGGCAAAACAAATAAAATAACTTGCGGATTTTTTCCGAACTAACTATCCATAAAGCAAAATTTGCTGAAAACCAATTCAATTCTGCTAAAAGATGGCTAAAAGTATTAAAATAATGCATTGTCATCGTGTTCTGAGTTATGCTAAAAATTTCAAATGTCTAGCTATTCGGGAAGTTAGTTAGAAATCGATTGCTAGATTTGTACCGGACAAACAAACAAACAAGAAAGAAAGCTAATAAAAACGTAGTAAAAAAGAAGTAATTTTTTAAAAAATATACACTATTTTTCATGTAAGTAATGTATTTTTAAAGCAATATATATATATATATATATATATATATATATATATATATATATATATATATATATATATATATATATATATATATATATATATTTACAAACATGGACAAAAGTGGTTTATTTACATCTGCAAGCAGTGAATTGATAGATTAAATTTAATTTAAGAGTACATTTTAAACACGGGACACTACTTATTTTTATGGATAATTATTTCATTCTTCAAATAACACTTCATTGATTAATTATATTTTACAAATAATCAATCTTTTAAACTCTTGTGGGACTCTTGCTATCAGTTATTAACGCATAACAAGGTCGAGAGGTTTTCGGGTATTTACCCCTGAAATTGAAATCTAAACATTACCTAATCTTGGTTCAATTTTTGGGGAGGTGTGGTTTCTTCATAATGAACTAAACATATGTACTTGAAGTAATGGAGATTAATTTTGTATTGAGCTTTGCTGTTAAAAGAGAAAATGTATATTAAACATATCATTTTTAATTCGTTGTATTTATCCACCATATTCCTGTTTTCGAATAAAGCTTGTAGAATGAGTCTTGAAACAGACACAAAATAAATTAAATTTAGCATGAATTAATTTTAGATGCAGAATAGACCGTAAAGCTTAGGTTTCCTAGGAGAGCTCTAGGAGTAATCTAGCGGTGGTAACGTCACAAACGTTGTCAGTATAAATCCGGATTGATTTACACGATCCAAGTATACTTGGCCCAATTCACTTTGATCAAATCCACTTGGTCCAAGTGTTTGTGGAACTTTGAAATAAGTTTTTAATTTTTAAGTTTAAGGTACAAATTATAATTATTATTAACAAACTCTGTCTGTCTCCCTTTGTTAATAATAATTATAATTTGATTTACTTTGAAATAAGGTTTATACGATCAAAGTATACTTGGTAGTGAAACGTTTGTACACTTTAAAGTAGAGATTAAGATTTAGATCTAACGTAAAAGTTCAAGAAAAGACCAAATTGTGGAATAGTGTAGTTAAACCAGTTTTGACATATGCATGTGAAACATGGACTCTGACAAGGAAAAACATAGATATGCTAAGAAAAGCCGTCAGAGGGATGGAGAGGAGCATGTTGAAGATAACCAGAAAAGATAGAAAAACTAACAAATGGATAAGACTACAGACGGAAATGGATGACATTGGGAAAGTTGTAACTGAGCGAAAGTGGAGGTGGGCCGGCCATATCATCAGGGTGACAGATGAAAGATGGAGCAGGAAAATCTTGGAATGGTATCCAAGGGGCTTGACTCGCAACAGAGGAAGACCTGCTCAACAGTGGGATGAAGAAATGAGGAAATGTTGTGGAGGAGCTACGTGGAATAGAGTAGCAATAGACAGGACAGAGTGGCGCAGGATGGAAAATGTGTATGTCCAAGCTTGGCTAACTCCGGAATGAAAAAATAGTTTTAGGAAAAATGTAAAAAAGTATAGTTTTATTTAAAAATCGCACATTATAAAAAAAAAAAAAAAAAAAAAAAAAAAAAAAAAAAAAAAAAAAAAAAAAATATAGATTATGATTTATAAATAGGTCAGTTATTGTATTATAAAAATTTATTATTTGTATGTATGAAAATGTAATCTCCGCAAATTATCCACAGCTACCAGCTGATTTGGAAATATTTATGTAAAAAACCTAAAAATGTTTTTGTATTTAATGTATTTCCAATAAATGGATTACTTACTTACTTACTTACTACTTTGATGGAGCCCATCCAACTTAATTGGAGGTCCAAGTTGACTCGGATACCCTGTTTACACGATCCAAGAAGCGTCATCAGTGACGGCGCGATCACTAAATTACGGCCGCCGCTAATATAACGGTTTTATAACACCACAAAAACGAAACCCGAAACCTACCTACGAAACCAGAGCTTTACTTTACTCCTCCTATTTCTACCACATTTCCATATCAAATCAGCTAAAGGATTTTACCTGTGAGGTACCTAAAGGAGTACCTCTACTGTTTCTCTGTGTAAATAATATCTGACCAAAAACCACTTGTGTGGTAAAAAAAAAACACCCCACCAAGTCTGTGGTCCAAAAAAGTTGTGAAATCAACTTTCTGTCCCGCCAAGTGATGTTGGCACTTTCTCCTGACCCAACACTGTCAACTTAGATACTTAGCTTCTTCTCCTTGGCGGTGTGCCTTGCCATTTTCTGAAACTGGAATTTTAATATTCTTCAAACACCAATACAATTTCTTGTTTCACCTTCACGTTTACCACATGAGGTTTGTATGGAAAGATAGTCGTTCACCTCATAGTCTTAGTTCTAGAGAACGAGTACTAATATATGCAGGCGCACATTGAAGAGGAAAGCCTATTAACAGTGTTGTTGAAGGCTCTTCTCGACGCCACAATGATCATTGCTGTAAATTTTTCCCATTATCAAAAAGAAAATAAAATATAAATAAGTAATATACAAATTAAGCTTTCAAGGGATGACCCCATGCAACTACTACTTTCTTTGCAGAGGATGCGTGGAATACAACAAGTTAACTTTTGGTAGTACTGCAGGCACACCACCAAGGAGAAGAAGCTGATAAGTATCTAAGTTGACAGTGTTGGGTCAGGAGAAAGTGCCAACATCACTTGGCGGGACAGTAAGTTGATTTCACAACTTTTTTTGACCACAGACTTGGCGGGGTGGTTTTTGGTCGGATTTCATGACTTTTTGTACGGTTCCTAAGGAAGGATACTCTAAACTGTTTATTCCCTCACATTAGTCAGATAAAAGTGAAGTTAAGAGCTTGACAAGGTCTATGGAGATTGGAGAACTACGAGACCTATGCCATTGAATGAACTTAACATTCTGATAGCAGGAGCACATAAAGATTTTTAGCAGAATTTTGCCACCTAGATACACTAACATTGCTATCATTTGCGCATATCCAGAATCCAGCTGGATCCTGACCTTATATAAGTAACGAAGTGACCCCTTAATACTGTCTCACCATGATGGAAAATTGCAGCGATAGCTTTGTATGTCTTATTGCAGATAGTTATATTGTATACAAACTATGGTTTATGTTTTTTTTACTTTTTTGTGTGGGTTCGGTCTTTTTAGGGTAGATAATAATTGAACATTTACATTTCAAAAACGGCTATATTTCGACCATTAACGGTCATCTTCAGGCCTAAAAACATCGAAATAAATCTGTAATATTTATCTTTAATAACATACATTCATTTACGTTATTTACGATGTTTTCAATGTTGTCATCCGTCATCTTCTGTTAGCAATTCTTGACCAGCTAATTTAATTTGTAGTTTGTCTTCTTCCTCTGTCCCTAATTTATTTTAATACTTTTTTGTGTGGGTTCGGTCTTTTTAGGGTAGATAATAATTGAACATTTACATTTCAAAAACGGCTATATTTCGACCATTAACGGTCATCTTCAGGCCTAAAAACATCGAAATAAATCTGTAATATTTATCTTTAATAACATACATTCATTTACGTTATTTACGATGTTTTCAATGTTGTCATCCGTCATCTTCTGTTAGCAATTCTTGACCAGCTAATTTAATTTGTAGTTTGTCTTCTTCCTCTGTCCCTAATTTATTTTAATACTTTTTTGTGTGGGTTCGGTCTTTTTAGGGTAGATAATAATTGAACATTTTTTGAAATGTAAATGTTCAATTATTATCTACCCTAAAAAGACCGAACCCACACAAAAAAGTATTAAAATAAATTAGGGACAGAGGAAGAAGACAAACTACAAATTAAATTAGCTGGTCAAGAATTGCTAACAGAAGATGACGGATGACAACATTGAAAACATCGTAAATAACGTAAATGAATGTATGTTATTAAAGATAAATATTACAGATTTATTTCGATGTTTTTAGGCCTGAAGATGACCGTTAATGGTCGAAATATAGCCGTTTTTGAAATGTAAATGTTCAATTATTATCTACCCTAAAAAGACCGAACCCACACAAAAAAGTATTAAAATAAATTAGGGACAGAGGAAGAAGACAAACTACATATGGTTTATGTGTTTATATGTTGCAACATTAATACCTCCGTATAATTGTCCGCCTCACCACTTCGTATGACGCTTATTTGGTTTCTACATTCTACCCATTTTAGACTGTTCGCTAGCTTGGTTTCTTGCTCCACATTCAGCGTAGGAATGAGTTGAGGGTTTTTTTTTGGGGGGGGGGGGATGCACTGGAGCCCTAGACGAATCCAAAAAAGCCCTCATTCATTAAAATCGGTTGAGTAGTTTAGGCTGTAGGTGCGTCAACGTAAAAACAGGGGCACGTGCCCCTGTGCCCCCCCCCCCTGGATGCGCCACTGTCACCTCCAACGACTCTCTAATTTCTGCTCTAATTTGACGATGTTACAAAATAACTACTATATCAAATTTACCTTCCAAAATAACATGGATTATAAATTTATTTATTCAAGCAGAAAGTAAAATTTAAAAAAGGAATTTAAGTCCAATTTTTTTAACGATATATTTTAAAGGGAGAGGCATACATTTTATACTTTCCTTCTCACCCAACCCTTTCAGCAATTTAAAAATCAGAAAAAATAATTCATTATTTATTTGAGGTCATCAACCTATAAGAAGTCTTATTAGTTACTAAATGGCGCCAATTTATAGTTTTTTTTTTTTGTTTTTTTTTTTAAATGTAATTTCAAATGAGATTAAAATAAATAAAAAAAATAATGTTAATTTAAAAAGTTTATTAAATTGATAATAATAACATTTAATCTAAAAATTTATTAAAATTAAATTTTAAGAAAACCACTGGCATAAAATAAAATAAATATAATTCACTTATTAACAATAAATTTAACATTTTTATTTAAGTTGAAACCTATATACTCACTAGTCAACGCACTCCTTACCAATTGAGATATTTGGTAAGGCGCTTACCATAATTAAAACTAGATTGAGACAGTTATCTATACAATTTTATTGTCATATGTATACGCAGTACTTTATTATACAATACAAAATGAGATAAAATTCTCTTTTAAACATAATTGACATTATAAGTCTGTACAATTTAAGGTCAATTATTTTTTAAGCTGAAATAAACTTTATTTAAAGAAACAAACCATTCTTATTTTAACTTATTATTATTATTAATAATTTGAGATTAAGACACAAAGTTGTTCTACTTAGATTTTGAGGAATTTACACATCATATATAAAATTTAAAGATTAAAACAAACTATAGAGTTATAGATTTAATAAAATGCAAAGATTAATAAAACTATAGTGTTATAGTTTTAATAAAATTCAAAGATTAAACTATATAGCAACAGATTGATAAAATCACCAATGTCTAGCAATATTTGAATGCACTCATTGATATTGGTTTCTATCCGTAAAATAATTCATTTAAGGTTGTAAGGAAATATTATCCTTCATAGTCCATTCAGATGATTTCATTGAATAATCTAGAAGCAAAAAAGAAGTATTCATTAAAAAAAAATAGAGGTCACCATTTTTTTCACCCACATATATTGAATGAATAAGAAATAAATAAACTTAACATGGATTACATTAATTGTGTTAAGTAAGCAACAATCAAATAAGAGCCATCTGCAATTAAAATTAATTGAACTGGAATTTTAAAAAGGAGGATTCACGATAGCTATAGAATATATAATTATAAATTAAATATATAATTATAAATTAAATATTTAATTATAAATTAAATAGGAGAAGCAGTATATTCGCTACATGTTGGCATAAATTGGTCTACCTACACTTGTAGCTACTTGTAAGCACACTGTACAATATTTCAACGTTTATAGTCAATACATAGACGAATATTGCACAATATTTAATTTGGGCAATAACATTGATGGACCGCTTTAAGATAAACACAACAAAAATTGTTTAAAACAATTATATTTACAACAAGAATGTCTTATACGAGTTCTTAGGTGAAAATACTAACTGAATGTTTTGTTTGCCCAGTGACATTATTGAGGATAGAGATATAATAATATTATTTTTAATAACGCGAAAAATCTGGATAAATACTAAGGAGATTTATTACTTCCGAGCTTATCGAGAGTACTGGAAGCATTGTGATCATTCAAAAGAACGGAATTATATTATATATCCGTCAATTTTAACATTTCCTTGGCCAAAAAGCGCTTAGACATCAAGGAAAATTTTTGGTTTAGTGTCTGTCTGTTCGTCCATCAACATTTTTGTGAACATACCTACCACAGAAATTATTTGTCCGATTTTATTGAAATTTGGATGGTACGTCACAGATGGTCCCACATGTCATATTCATAGCTCATTCGCTCATCACCAAATTTTAAGTTTTTTCTACAGAAATTTAATATTCCCACTGATATTCCTTTGATGGTCAAATAATAATTTCAAAATTTCTACTTCTGTCCACATTTAATATACATAGAATAAAAATCCCGTCAAGTACTTGCCAGCAAGTTACTAAAAGGGTTTCTTCGGTCATAAGAATTCATAAATACATTATTATTATTTTTTATTTTTTTTTTTTTTAATAAAAATATGTATAAAAAGTTTCACTTTTAAGAAGCAAGGTGTACATATATTATCCTTTAGTATCTTCGGTATGCACTTATTTGATTCTTTTAGGGGTAAAATGGCCGCCATTTTAGAAACACGATATATTTTTGTGAACCAAATTTCAATAACTTTAAAATGATACCGAAATTCGAATTTCCAAATAATAAACATTTTGTGGCTCCGGAGTTACGGCCCCCTAAAAATTGATTTTTTATATCATCTCCCGGAAATATCATTGGACCACAGAGATGCATATTTTTGTATTTTAGCCTTATTTTTAGGACCTGTCCTAATGTGGTAAAGGGGGGGGGGGGGGATTTTTTTTTTAGTTTTGTTTTTTTGGGGTAAAATGGCCGCCATTTTGGAAACGCGATATATATTTGTGATCTTCATTTCAATATCTTTGAAATGATACCCAACTTGAAAATTACAAAAAATATAAGATATATTTCTAAATTCGAAATTGATCGCAGATCGCAGAAATTTTGAGTGTTTAAGTCCGCAATAGTTTTTCTGTTTTCGGGCAAAAAAGTTTAACTTGTATACCAAATTTCAAGTCTATAGCTTCAGTAGGTCGGGAGATATACTCCAAGGTTTCTAGGACGACCTCGAAACCCTAAAAATAAATATTACCTCCTCGTTACACTTCATTTTATAGTCAAGTGATCATTATCATAATATAGAAATGGGACGCGGGAAAGCTATGTGCCGCACAATTTGTCACACTCTTTTTTAATAAAAATTAAAGTAAAAGATAATAAATAAGTCAATGTATTTTTAAAATAATCTCACCTTTTTTATGAACTTTGACCTAGGTAATAAAAAGAAATTTATCACAAACGTATAAAAAGAAGTTAATAAAGTTTACTAAATTCTAGAATTTTATTAACTTTGTATTGCATAATCTTTCGTCGCATTTACAATAATTTAATTTCATTTAAAGTTCATAACACAATAAGTGATAATGGATCTAAAAACCACGGTCACCACAAAAGACATATTAGAATATGTTTTTTTATCGGATGATGGTTGTTGACGAGTCCTAACCACTTCCTTACAAAATAATCTGTCTATATTATAATTTTTTTTTTTTAATTGTAAACCAAAATTAAGTTTTATAGTATAGAACATAATACTTTTATGATTTAACTTATTCCATGATCCAACCGATTGCATGAAAAACATTTATGTTATGCTTTTTCAATAATTCATTAGCTTATTAAAGTTGGTATAATAAGAAATTTAAATTTGGTAAGAGGGTTAGAGAAAGTTTAAGCAATAGAACTAAAAATTAGTGGATAAGGCGAATACCTAGATCTTGGTCACTTATTTTTTATTTACTTTTAATTTTTTTTTTTCTCAGAATTTCAATTATTGACTAAAATCAAGCTCTAGTGAATAGTGAGTTCTCTGACAACAATAAATTGTCCTACCACCTGACACATCCACATTAACCTGTCAATGTTAACTAACAAAATAATGATCGAACCAACTACTATATAACTTATAACTTCATACTATACTATATAACTTACTTTTTAAATTAAGAGCTCTTAGAAATCTCTGTAATAACCAAAGTCTGCAGTTCACAGATGAATATTGTTTTATAATTATGGAATAAGGTATAGAAATATAAAAAAACTTGATAGCATAAATACTTTGAAAAAGTTACTTTTTAGAAAAGATGTAAGTCGGACGCATTGCTGGCTGAAGGAGGACGTGTGGTTTCGCCAAATCTCGGATCTACATCCCAGACAGGTCCAAGTTCTTCTTCCTTTTCTATTTGTCTTAAAGAACCTTCGTCTTTTTGTTCTATTACTGATAAATCAAATGGATTCACGTCGAAATAGCTTAGTCTATCACGAACCTGAAAGGAAATAAATCATTAATGAGGTTAACTAACTTAACGGAAGGGGGTAATCGGTTTGGCCGAGTGGTTAGAGCAGTTATTGTAAACAAGGTCGGGTTCAATTCGTAATAGTACATTACGCGTCGAGTGCGGAAAGTAGCATTTTGCATGCGAGTGTGGAGTTTGCACCTGAGCGACAGCGAGGGTGGTATAACCACACAAGTTGCGTGCACACGTTTTCGCACGAGTTGCGTACCTTACTTTATCTACGATTGTTATATTTAAATAATAAATACAGAAAAAATAAACTTGCTGTATGTAAGTTCGTATCTCTCTCTTGATAAAGATGGCATTAATTCTTGAGTTGTATTTTTTGCCGAATTGATTATTTGTGGAGGAGTATTATTCTCCACATTTTCGTCAAAGTCACTTGATCCACTCATTGTTTTTCACTAAAAACTCGATATATAAACAGATACTTTAATAAAAGAAAAACCAAATTAGTTTTGTTAAATGTAAAAAAACTCCCTACTCGTGCGCAAAGCTGAAGAATTACTCTTCTTTACCTTAACCGCCCTAGGGTGGTAAAGAAAAGGAATTCTTCAGAACTATGAGACGCGCATGCGCAATGAATACAAGTACGTACAGAATCACTTTCTACGCATCTAAACAGAGATACAATGTTTATATTTCGTATCAATCGTAGATAAAATAATTTACGATAAACTACAATTTTTTTTTAAAAAAAAGGAACTAAGCATTAAGCTTCCAAAGAAGAATATGAAGTATGCATGTATTTTAAGAAGCTAAAATAATTACGAAGTAATCAAAGAATTAATATAATTAATCTATGTAAAATGTAAATACGTGTAGTATACATTATACATTGCTGTCTTACTTACTAAATAACATAATAGTTAATCATAATAATAACAGCTATTTTCGGCCTTAATTTCTTACAAACTAAATAGACACAACTACCTATTACCTATCGACACATATACCTATATTACAACTAATTAACTATATCCCTAGACTACATATACAATAAATGATGGCCTAATTAAGAAAAGGCAAGCGTGATTGTGACGTAATACTTGGAATATAAGCATACCTAGATAATGATAATGCAGTTCATTATAGATGTAGGCGTAGCATTAAGGTTTATCATACTTGCAGGTACATACCATTAAACTAGTTGAAGCGATAACTGATATGCTTTTAACACTTAAATAAACAATTAAAAAAAAGTAGAAACTTTTTTAACAGAGCTGCACAACTAAAACACCGTTTGTTTAACTTTACAGAGCTGCATAACTAAAACGCCATTTATTTATTTATTTTTTTTATTTCACCCTTTTAAATTCTGTATAATCAAAGACCGGAGACTCTGTATTTAAATAACTGTACTTAAAATATACATAATATATTTAAAAAATATTTGTATACTTAAAAGACTAGAACTGTACTTAAATTAAATGAATAAAGTATATTTCAATTTAAAATAATCCTATCGCAGTGGAACGAATAAGAATTATACATGTTCATCGTTGAAGTGTAATGGATTTGAATAGGAAATTGAGAAAGTCAGATGGTATACCTGGTGACAAGCAGCTAGCCTTTTTTTTTACATTTCGTTAACAAATTGGTTCCCGGGACGGATAGTCACTCTTTCTAGAGCTATTGTATACGTTTTAATGTGTTAGCTGGGTAAAATGTAAACAATTTTAAAATGGCTCGTTGATGTCAAGAAAAGAAGAGATGGCGATAACTAGATGTTTTTAATTTTGTTTATGTGCGAAACGCAACATGACAAAACCACAGTCTTAAACCCTTAATCACCTATACCTGGTTATGGTTAAAATCCAAAGATTAATAAGATATTTGATGTTATGAAGTTGATGTGATAAGTGACCTTCCGGTCCTGTATTAAAACAGAATGAAGCTGGGATTCCTCAATGAACCACTTGGTCCCAAACCATTATCTTTGTCTTCGAATTTAGAAGAACTTATTTAAAGTGTCTACAAGTCAAACTGTGTTGTCAGTGATGCTCACTAATGCGATGATTACTTTAGTAAAAGTTTATCGATGCAACTGAAATTTGGAATTTGGTAGACGTGTTCCTTACATTACAAAGACTATATTATATAACATAACAAGCTATAGTTACCTTCTCAACTAAATACTTCTCAAGTTGGGGCTTCCTTGACAATATTGATGCTGCTCTTCTGTTTGTTCCAAGGACTTTCTGACAGCTGAAGACACCAGCGTAGTTTTCATAATCAGTCATGAAAACAATGTAATCGTAACTTCCAGGATCTAATAAACAAGGATTAATAAAGAAATGTTATAGTTATGTTATTTGGATTAGAGTAATAGGTAAATTAAGAAAAAAAAAAATATAAAAGGATTTTTTATTACTTTGTCACATATTTAAATTTTTGGTCGCCAAAAGGGCACCTTTGTATAAAGAGCGTAACAACAATCCTACAACAAAATCGCCTTTAAATATAATAATAATTTACTCTAAGAACAGTTTTTACATTTATAAAACATAATCTAGAAATTTTAAACTCTTTAATAGTGTGTTTCAAGTTATATTTTACTCGCAAGCTTACTTAAAACGCATTCAAATTTATGGTACAGGGTGGGGCAGAGGCAGAGAAACTTGTTTTTTTTTCAAAGGTAAATATAAAAAACTATTCAAGATAAAATGTTGATTGTTTTTGTTAGTATTCGTAGTAATATTACAAGGGAAATTTTACATTTATATTTAATATACCTTATATACAGAAGTAGTTTTAAAAATAATATCTTTAGTTCCAACATAAGTTTCTGTCAGCTCTCTCTACCTACCTATGGCAACCTCGATAATGATTTTGTTCTTCAAGGTTTCTAGGGTTGTTGGGTGGTTGCTGTTAACATATTTTACGATAGTTGTTTACAACAACCCTGAAAATCTTGATGAACAATATTCTTGACGAGGTTGTCCATATACCAGTTGCTATGCTGGATAGAGTTGACAAAAACTTGAGAAATCTATTAAATTCCATCGACATCAATGACCTTCACTTTAGAGATATTATTTTTAAAACTAGGTACTTAATTTCATACTTCCAATGTTATATCACAACTAGCAAAAAAAAAAATCAACATTGTATCATAAATAGTTTTTTTTCGAATTCAGTAGATTAGATGTACGACGTACATGGACGACAGATAAACATTAAAAACTTTTAATTCTTTAGACTCAGGGGAACGTAATGCGTGTAAATCCATGAAATTCTTAATATCTAATTTTCGAGCTTTCACAACATAGAAAAGCAGTCTTTATATAGGAAGTAAATAGGCATCTAAAATTAAAATTGTTTGTCGTGTTGTCAATTATTAATTATTCTTAAAAACCTCAATTACATTTACTAACACAATATTATAGTATTTTTATTTTTTAAATTACAATATTTTATTCGGTTTTAAGGATCAAAATCACTTTCCTTTTTTGATTATTTTGAATGAAACTTGAAGTGTAAAATTGCAGAAGAATATTCATTTAGCAAATAATACGTGGGATAAATCGTGAAAAACATAATAATTATAGTATGTAATTTGATTTCTTTGCATCATTGACGAAAGCGAACTACAACGAAATTGGTGAAGCTACCCTATTCATATTGTTCTTAATGAATTTCTAGATATTTGAATTTTGCAAATATAGTAGAGTTACACAACATTATTTTGTATCGTGCATTTGTTCTGCAGCATTACTATAGAAACCTAATTATACAAAGTAAACTATTGGGAAAAACGAACCAGGTAAGGAGCTAAAATCGTAGAAATTATACGTACTAAGTTTAAATTTGACTGTCATTTTAGCGGGTTCATCACTTGGCTTAAGTTTGCCGCTGTAGTCTTGTCTTCCTATGACAGGTCTGACTGCATCTTCCAGCACTTCGTATTCTCCTTCTTCATCACCGTGACTGTACGTCAAAACTTGATTCTTATTACTTGATTTCGTCTTCTGAATTACGTACCACTTACCCAAGAACTGTAACAAAAATTATATCTATTATATTCAAATTAAAAATTTGAAATATATCACAATATCAAAAGCACAAGCAGACTTTTTCAAATACATTTTTACCATCACTGCACCCATTATCATGTATCATCTGGAGTACCTTGTAAAATTAAATAAAAAGAAACACACATAACTGGTATTGTAATAGGAAATTCATTATCTGTTTGAGTTTCAGGTATATCAGTAGTCGGAAAGTGGGTTATCTTTTATTTATTATAAAATTTCTACCTTACATACAAGTAAAGTTAAATTAAAAACTAGATCTAATATGGTACCATTGGCTGAAATAGAAGTACTTGTACACTTCATGTACACTATTTTTTAATTAAAAACGTCAGAATCTTTTTTTGAAAAAAAAAAAAAAAAATTGGTCCGACACACACAGACCAAACTTTATCATATTATAAGTTATATACTAAATTAAAATTGAAAAATTATGTGTATTGTATAATTTAATTGTAAACAAAAATAATAAATTATTTTTAAAAAAAATATTTTCACAGGTTGTTTGCGTTTACAAATCGGTTTCAATTTTCAGCTTCAGGTAATAGTCCTAGAGATTGCGTGCAAAAATGTGAATGACTGACATCATGCCATGCTAAAATTTTGTGTGTAAGTTAATAGTTTAGTGTCTTTTAAGAATATGTGGTCGGCTAAGTCTGTCTGCGTGGGACATAGCTTGGCAATAGGCATTTAAAAAAACAAACCGGTAGCGGTAGAGAGTTGCCAACATTTTGATGGACAATGTGATTTTCATGATCCTGATTACAAAATTATTTAGTAGACCAAAAATCAAGTTGATGTTAGTTTGTCACTTGATAGATGACTCCTTTGATTTGGATATTTGAATAATTAACCTATTATCTGACAAACTAACATAAACTTGATTTTTGGTCTTCTAACAAATTTTGTACTCTGGAAAATCACATTGTCCACCAAAATGGACAGGACATGGCTGCTCTCCACCGGATTGTATTTTTTAAATGCCTATTGACAAGCTATGTCTCGCAGACGAACTTAGCCGACCAGATATTCTTAAAAGACTCCAAAAGATTTACTTATACACAAAATTCTAGCTTGATGTTAGTCAGACACTTTTTTGCCCGCTATCTCCTCGACTATAACTATTAATATATTCAAATATAAAATAGATTTTCCCCGCAGAAACTACTTATATAGAAGGTTGTGTTACACAACTTTGCTTGTAAGTTATTAAGTTGTGTATTTAAATTATCATTGAAAATAGTAAAAAGACAAAAAAGATCTTCTGATAGTTATTTTTTATATATTGTGGTTATACAATTATAAATCAATTGTGTAATAGTAATAATGTATTTAAACCACTGGTGTTTTCATTTAAATGTGTACTAATTATCATTATACGAATTTGGTCATCACAAAATATCGGTCAATACAACACAATATAAAACAAGTTAAATTTGAATTTCAGTGGTTAAGACTTTTAACAATTTTTAATTAAAGTCGTATGAGAACTCTATATGAGAAATATTTTATAATATACGATGCTCAAATTTAAATTTATAATTAATTTTTAGTATTCGCCTCTGAATGATTTTTTTGAACAGAATATCTCAGGATTTTTTAATTAATCAAAAGCGAGGAATACATAGACACATGAAAAATTAAGAAAGAATGATTCATCTATATAAAACAATTAAAAATACACCTTGAAAATGTTCATAATAATTGCGGTTTTTTATTTTTTATTTTTATTGCAGATTTTAGTGTGATTTCAATTAACTTGCATTTCCAACGAAAATACGTAAGCAGTGAAAATTTCAATTTTCTAGGAAGTCGAAATGAGGGTTGAAAATTTATTACAATATTTCTTCAAAAAAGTCATTAAGTTTGACCTTAATTTTTTAATTAAAATTTTGAATTTTCTTATTAGAGAATAATCTGAAATTCATGAGCATTTTGTAGCTATATTTTTTCAAATTATAATTATTTTATCACTTTTTTTTATGTCCCGATCAACTGGAGTTCAATTATTTTTTAATTACTCTTATAAAAAATATAACAAAGCTGCAACAATATTAATCAAAAGTACAAATTAAGTTTTTTTTTATTACATATTTTGGAGATTATTTAATAGAGCATTTAGGGCTTAAATTGAACGTATTGGAATGTTAAATTATTTTTTATGCATTTAATTGTTATTCGTTTTGATTGCTGAAGGTCGAGTTCCCCTTTCCTCCGCCCAGTATAACAAGAAATAAGTGATTATTGATTATAAAACTTATTACGCGCCAGAAAAAAGACTCAAAATTTAATAAAAATTTGTTTTTTCAATATAATGAAAAATGTATTAAGTATGGACCCTTGTAAACAGGTCATAATAGCTCAAGCGTACATTTTACAATTTCAAACCTTGATGATATCCTCTCTCCATAATTGATAACAACTTCTGATAAACAAACGAGTCAAAGAAATACTTATACAATATAAATATAATTATAGGTTTAACATAAATTTCTTTATTTCCAGCGCATTATCACTTCCACTATACAATTATTTCTCTTTTTACAAACGACCGGTAACATAGTATGTGTAGTTGTGTGAAATGTAACAAGAAAGAAGGGGAAAACTGATAAAACATGTTTGAATATTATGTAACATTGAATAATAAAATAAAAAATATTTTCTATTCCAACTTTTTAAAATGGTAGATTCATTAATGCAATAAGAGATATCAGATGTTATAAAAACAAGTCCCAGCCGAATGATTTCATTGAATGACACTGATGTAAATGACCGAGGTTTTGTAATTGCTATGTTTGATGTGATTCAAAAATATATTATATGGAAAGCTAAGGAGAATAAACAAATTAGTACTTGGAAATCGGAAATCTATAAGGAATTTTTCCAAGGTATCCTCTAAGCTAGTACTTTCCCCTACAATGTCTTCGGTAAGCTAGAACCAGCCTCTTAATATCATCAGTGAATTAGTCTAATTTCTTTCATATTTTTGGTAAGTTAGTATCTAGTTTCCACTATTTATATCTTTGGAAAGTTAGTATTCAGATCTACAATGTATTATGATGAAGGTATTTTGCACTCGGACCTGGGTTCAAATTAAGAACGCAAGAAACAACAATTTGTCAAAAAAAAAAAAAAAAAAAAAAATACATCACAAATGACCTTTTTGTTGACAGTTTAATGATACATATAATTATATAGTTTCTCAACGTTCCTATGTTTTAAATGTTTCGAGAATGTAATGACGTTAATTCTCCTCTCAAATGCACTAGTAATTCGATTTTTATGACAAGGTAAGGATATTATTTTCTCCATCGTGGGTAGAGCATATGAGACTAGAATCCCCTGCAATTTAGCGGTGGGTTAAATTCTGTTATAATTCGCATAGATTCATAGGTCAAGAAACTTCTATATATCAATTTCAAGATGTTGAATATATTATAGTATCTAATCCTTCTATAAAATCTCTCCGCGATTCACATAAGGGTCTGCTTATTAAGAACCACTGGAATTTAGGGTTGGGTAATCGATAATCGATACAGCTAAACATCGAGTATGGAGTAATACATATTTGTTGTCAGTTCATTATAATAAGATCCAACTACCAACATGTAGATTAATTTTGAAATTCTTATTTTTGTACAATAATATTACAAAAGTAAGTATGTAAAAATGTATTTAGTATTTAACTGCGTCAGCAAATTTAAATTATTTCACACACGATGTTTAGCTATCGATGTACCAACCTTATATATTCTAGTGGTTCTTAAGAATCGCGAAGAGATTTAAAGAGGTCTTCAAGCTAGGATTAAAAACTATAATTTTGTTTTAGAATTATTCTAAAAACAACTATGATTTTTAAATCCATTTTTATTCGCATGAGTCTTCAATAGTAGTAAATAAACAGTTAAGAAATTAGAGGTTCATTCAAGTGAATGCACAGCCTGTACCTTTTCCATATCGAATCCGCTCATGGGTTGTACTTTAGGGCAGTCACCGAAGTGGAATGAGTGCGCTGCCGTCAGCTGGACCACAGCTGCTAGTAACAGCGCCACTCTGCAATAGCTTTTCATCTTAACCTGTAACAAAAGTTATTGATTTAACGCTATTCCTGATAACCCGTTCATTTTAAGGTCTGCAGACTCCCTCAAGGAACCCTGTATACTATAGTCTTTCCATTCTGTCTGTCACACGTAACACTTTACTCGTTTTTAATCTCAATGAGCCAGGCAATATGTAATTCCTCAGTTGCTAGTATAGAACAGCAGTTGGCTATCAATATAGCTTCAGTGCATCGGGCGTTGTCACAACTTGTATGGGAATCACAGATCTGAGTTTAATTTCCAAACCGGGGTTTCCCGCTTAGTGTTCACTCAGCTTCATCATACAATTGGGTGACTGCTTATGTGAAGTGGTGACTAAGTAAGATTTATACATCTGATAGAGTGACACACTAACCCCGTGACATCCATTACATATAATACATAGCTGAATGAGCCCTTTGGCAGGTTGTAAACCTTTGGCAGGTCATTACCTTCCTCAGGTTGATGCGCCATGGAGTTAGTTTAGTAAGTTACGTCATATGCCATTATGATTGTCAATGATTCATACTGCACTGTTCACTGTGTTTCAATTGGTAAAACTCAAAATTGTGGAATGCCACAGAATTCTAAAACAAAAACCACTTTTCTGTCCCCCTCCCCTTTCCATTGTGCCATTGTAATGAAATGATTTTGCTCGCAGATACATATTTTCCAAATACTATTTGACTTTCGTTGTGGTAAATATTTGGTATTAATTTTATAGAGAACTATTATCGATTAAATTTCATTACTAGCAGCACAGATGTGTATTAAAGGTTCTCTAATTGAATTTTTAAACAAAAAATTCGGTCCGAGACAACTCAGACAAACTTTCTCATGTACGAGTTCATAATTACTTAGCCCAGTGTTTTCCATTTATTAGTTCTCGTAGGTAAATTTAATTATTATTGAACATTTCATCAAGATTTATCATAAAAATAACTTCTCCAGGGTGGGGAATCGAACCCGGGCACTCTTCGTCCGCACTTTAAGCTATTTTCTCCGGAACTAGATTTTTTCCGGGAAAACGGCTTATATCGTTAGATTCGTATTTAAATGGACTACATTTTAGAATTTTTTTAATAAAAATCGTCGGAACAGTTTTCTAATTGTTTCACGTTTTTTCAGAGTTTTCGGGGGTCAGCGCCCCCAAATTTGGGGCTAAAATTCATTTCTCGATTTCGCTTCAGGGTATGATTTTTCTGAAAGTGTATCCCAAATTTTGTCTAAATTGGCCCTGTAGTATAGCCTCCAGGCGTCTGCACAGACAGACATTTTGTAAAAACCACTTTTTTGGACTCAGGGTACCTCAAAATGTGTAAATCCATCAAAATCTCAAAATCGAATTTTCGCGCCATCACAATACTTTCTCTTTATATGAGAAAGTAAAAAAAATGCAATATAATTATATGTTTGAAAGCTAATAATAGCGTGACAATGGTAGGTATTATGCCCTTTAAATGGAATTAAACTTCAATTATTCTAACTATAATAGCTAATTGCTACCAAGGACGATCAGCATAAAAAGATTTCTAACTAAATAATTATCAATGAACTAGTTATAATTTATTTACTATAAATATTGAATCAATAAATTATCAAACAAACATTTAAAGCTATAAAATATAAATACAGTAAATACCAGGCATTTGTCATAGGTATTAATTCAAAATAAGTTCGTGATTTGTTCTTGTTTTAATGAGTATCATCACTTCCTATCTGATTTCTCGAATTTGGAGTTATAGTTATACTATAATGTAGTTAATCAATTCTTGAATGTTTAATTAATAATTAAAATGGACAAACAATATTTTCGTTCAACATTTTCGAGAGTAGAGCGGAACTAAATGAAATACTAGTTTATTAATTCGTTACTTTATTTAGTGTTGGTTTTTAGATTACTATTACTTTTCTGTTAGATTTTTGTAATGAGAAAAATGTTGTGGTTTAATGTATTTATTCTCTACTTTCTATAATTAATTATATAAAATTTATTTATAATTATAATGTGTAATATTTTGTACTCACTGTGCAAGATTTTATTAAGTACTAACTGAAGATTTAAATATAAAGTTGCTATATTAAAAAAAAACTTTTATACAATTAAAAAAAGAATTTTTAAAACTTTAAAAACGAGAATTACTGATATAAATAAAAATAAATAATATCTTTATCCTCAAAGAATTCAACTTCAAATGATTTAAATAATACAAAACTACCAGATTAAATAATAAAAAACCAAGGTGATTTCTATATGGATGTGATACAAAATCTAAGAAAGATTATTTCGACATCAGAAATTCTGAAAACTGTTATATTGTTACAATATTAAATTGTGGAATCTCTGGATGTAAAGGACACTACGAAAACTAAATGAACTGAAGAAGTTGACACTGACACACATCTAATCGCGCTCTATTTCAATTTTAAGGCTCCTTGGTAAATATATAACCGATTTATCTTGTACTGGGTTCAAGATAAAACGAAAGGTCAATTATTGTTATCGTTTACTCAAAGATAAAGTATCTGCTAACAGTAAATGGATGCACAAACATAGATATATGCACTGAATTTAATATAAACCAAAATAGAACATATTTAGATAACATATTTTGTTATTAATTTTTTTTTAATTATTTATTTCGAGATTAATAGTAAATTAATTAATAAAATGAAGCAATTAATTCATCCGGAGCTTTGCTTTGTTTGTTAAGTGTTACAGGTTTTCGTGGAGATTAAATTATTATGGACAATTTTATTCAGATTTATAGTAAAAATAATCCCACCAGGCTAGGATTTGAACCCGACATTCCGACATTATCAATTCTGTTTGGTTTATTCAACAATACAGTACATCATATACTGCTGATGACTATTTTGTCAAACATCAGTAAAAGTCATAATTTAATACTATCCTTTTTAGTTTAACACTAATTCATCATAATTATTATTTTTTAATTGAATTAATGCTTTAAGTACTAATGAATTGTCACATATTAAGGGGTTAAAATTAAATTCTCAATTCTGTCATGGGGTATGTACAATGTACACTGTACACTGTATTGACCTTACTGGATACATCAATATACCCAAAAGTTCATTCATGCACCATACCAAGACATTTTTTAGTAACTATTTTTTTATTATTTAAAAAACAAAATCTAATATCATTAGTGCCTATTAGCATATTATTCTTATAAAATATTAAAGAATTAATTTGGCCAATATACGGTCAAAATTAACATCAGAAACTATTTTAATAGGTACAACATCGAAATTGATTTAGTAGTTTAGGCTCATCTGCACGTATACGTCAGACTGATTTAAAATAACTATTTTTGGGACTCAGGAGACCTTAAAACGTGCAAATTAATCGAAATCGAATTTATGCTCCTATATAATATTATGAACTAAACTAATGCTATTCAAGCATTTCAACATTTATAATATAAAATCCCATCAAGTACTTGCCAGCAAGTTACTACAAGGGTTTCTTCGGTCATAAAAATTGATAAACACATTATTATTATAATTTTTGTTTTTTTAAATATGTGTAAAAAGTTTTACTTTTAAGAAGCAAGGTGTGTATATATTATCTTTTAGTATCTTCGGTATGCACTTATTTGGTAGTTTTAGGGGTAAAATGGCCGCCAATTTGGAAACACGATATATTTTTGTGAACCAAATTTCAATATCTTTAAAATGATATCCAACTTCGAATTTTCAAAACATAAAAATTTTGTTGCTCCGGAGTTACGGCCCCCTAAAATTTCTATAATTTAACTAATTTATATCAATTCCCGGAAATATCATTGGACCACAAAGATTGATACTTTTGTATTTTTGACGGACGCACGAACTACCAAAAGCATTAGGGTTTCTAGGACGACCTCGAAACCCTAAAAAGGCTGGTAAACTGACAAATATAAGTTATTTAACATATGAATTATATTATACTATATTATAGTCAATTATATTATATTGAATCTAAGGTTGTTAATAGTTTTAAGAGGAAACGGTATAATTATTACGGTGAAAATAGATTAAGGTTCAGGTATTTCCATAATCCTAAGAATTATGTTGACTGATATTTTTAGGATCTTGAGCTAAAATCTATAAAGATCGTATCGTTAATTAGTACGAAAAAAAGGCTGTATGTAAAAGTGGCTAGTATAACGTTTCTTATTCTATTTCTATTTCTATAAAATTAACGATTATAAATAAACGATTAGTATAATCAAATAGAGAATTACAAATTAATTAATTAAATAATAGTATTATCAAATATACGTTTCAAAATTATACTAAAAACATTGTATGCGAGCATTAAAACAATTTGATAAAAATTATATGACTCCCCTTGGAATTGAAAATATGATTATTTAGACCTGTTTCCATTTCTAGCGGTGTTAAATTTATTTTTATTCCAATAATATTAAATGTGCCCAGAAAGTAGAAGTTATTATGGGACTATCAATGAGCTAATGTTGATGTACCATTTAATTTACAAATTTAATTAAAATATGATAAAATCATTAAAGGTAAATATCTAATAAGGTTATTTTAGTAAACATATATGGTACCAAATTAAGAAATACATTTTGGCTGCAAAAATGTTGACGGACCAACCAACAGGCAGACACAAGACCAAAATGTTCCTTGATTGCTGGAACATAATTCTGTTTCGAAAATTTTGAATTAGGTTCCCCAAATTTTAAATTTGGTTCGGGCGCACTCTAGTGGTCACGTTGTATGCTATCTCAAAAATATACACAATAGGCACGGTCTGATATCGACTTTACAAAGGCAAACATTAATTTGTTAGAATCGTTGAAGTTTAGGGAAATTTTTAAGCAGGTCATCCCGCACCGGTGAAGTCCGGTGATATACGACAGGGAAGAAAATAATATTTGTCATTAATTTGCTGAGTGCTCTCAATTAATAAGATTACATGATTTTTAGGAAATTCATCTAATGTAGTTATAACCTAAATAAACTTTTCCTTTAGGGTGTCATTTAAAATAATATTTTTGATTAAATTTTTATTTCTTTATTTATTGTTATTGCATCTTAAATATTTTTCAATTATTTTTAAAAAATTAAATCTATTTATGACAATTAGTATTTTGGTATTTTTTTTCAATTATAATCAGTGACACAAAAAAACCCTTAGACGCATGAAATGTTTTTAATTTAGGTATATATATTACGATTGCCACAGCGTTCTGCTGATTTAATCTATTATTAAGCAATTAGGTAGTATAAGTTTATTATAAATGTTAGATCAATAAGTGGCATATTTATTTATTTATTATATATTATCACGAATTTCAGGTAAAATTTAAGCTATTTCCACTATGATAATATCGCCATATTTTGTGCCATGTTTTAGTTTATAGACCTCAAATTCGCAAACAGCGACATAAAAAAACTCTTTGATATGTAAAATGTCCAGCATATTTTGTTTGTATGATTTTTCACGAACAATCGCAATTTTGGATTATTTTACATTTAAGTTATAATCAGCTAACCCAGAAACCTCTTTAGCACTTTTTTTTTTTTAAATTGTGCTATACACTGGGTTTTCCAAGAAGGGGAGGGGGGGGGGGGGAGATTCCGGCAAAAAAGTAATGGTATACTTTGATTACACTCCCAAAAAAGAGATAATATACAAAACAAAAGGTTTCATCAAAATCTGAGAACTGCTTTGTCTTAAATGTGGACTATTTTGGTGCTTCATTGCTTATTGCATTTTTATTTGATGCTTCATTGCACTAAGTGAAATTAAATAATTTATATAATTAATAATTAATCATAATATTTTTATTTTTATTTTTTAATATTTTGAAGCTAGCTTACTAATTACAAGGTAGTAAGGTAGTTTAATTACCGGCATTTCTTAGAGATTCAAAACATTTTTATTATTATCGTTAGCAGTAGAGAAAAAAACATAAAAATTATTCCTGCCACCTGTACTCGAACTATGAATATGTGCTTTTACGAAGCAATACTCTAACCAAATTTTCCATCTGTCTTCCTGTCTTGCTCTTAAATAATTATATTATTGATTACTTTAAAAATATTAACAATTCTTCGGATTTAAATAAAGTTTAGTAAAAAAAAGATATATTAAAATAGTACTTACTTTAAATCTGATAACGAATAGTAAAAAAAAATAATCAAAGAAAAAATCGATGTTATCAGTGGTTGCTGATCTGATGTAAACTGAGAGGAAACAAGACGTTGCAGAAGAGAGGGAGAGAAAAAAAACCGGGGCTTCCTATTAGTTCAATTAAGAACAACGTTTACCAACTAGTTGAACTCGTTCCTCGTCCACTTTAAATTGATTTCGAGTTCAAACTACTAAAGCGACATGATTATTCTAACCGAGGTTGAAATCTACGACTGTTGAAAGTGAGTTGTGGACAGGACCATCCCTGTATATATGTTACCTACAATTAGGTGTCCTGGTTCACCTTGGCATTTTTTTTTTTTAACAATATTATGTTTTAAAGTTACATTAAAGCAGCTCGTACATCTAGATGATCAAATGAAATAAACCGGCCAACATTATTGACAAGAGGGAAGTACAAAAAAATGACATATGTTGCAACCAACCATGACTATACTACGAAGCAATGTCAATCTCCATTTAATTCTATGAAGTGGCAGTCTAAATAAATCAGAATAAATTTAGTATCAATTTAATTTGTACCAAATTAACCCCCTATAAACATAATACGGACGAATTTAGATCGTTAAATCCCAAAAATTAAAAAAAACGTACATGATAAACACTGATTTGTATATGTGCTTGTACGAGTATCAAAAATTACCAAGTAAGTATAAAATCTGAAGTAAAAGAGGCAGTTTCTGACATTTAATTTGAGGGATCTGCAAGTATAATACAATGGTCTTGAAAATATTTAGATTTGCCAATATTTCATTCCTCCTTTTTAGTTCCATCTTAAATTGTAATATGTATGACAGTTGAGATTCAAGTGGCGATCTTTTTACCAAAAGTCTGAACTTTCGTAAGTCAAGGTTTGTTTGTATATATTGGGTGTCATAAAAATTCCAAAACGGTCAAATATCTCAGTAGTATCAAGTTTTACCAAAAATGAATGGAATACAAATATTAAGGGTCAAATAAGCTATTAGATGGTAACAACTGCGTACTTTTGGGATGGCTCTGAAAATCCCTATGAAGGGCAACTATAAAAAATCTTAAATGGGAACTTCCATTTTATTTAAAATGGACTTTTAAAGTTGGAATATTACTGGAATTAGCGTTAATTTAATTACCCAAGGAGAGAGGAAATGTTCCAAAGATACCACAGGCAGCTAAATTATTAAGAAACTAAAATGTGTTCTACGGTCTTTACAATTATTGATACCTACTATAGCCAAATTATTCATAATAGGACGTTTTGTTGGTTTAGCAAACATTAGGTTTGCTAAACTCGCAAAACATTAGGTGTCTAAAGCTTTATAGTCTAGTAATATTTATTAGTCTAATATTTTATAATTTAATATCTAAATCTGTCTAGTTTAGGCTAACGAATCTATCTTATAGAACAGGTCGCACATTATTGTGGACCTCGTAGTGCTTTAAGTCCATTCTTTCCCATATTTAGGTAACGCTTAATCCAGTAATATTCGAAATTTAAAAGCTCACAACTCAGGCAATTTTCGACAAAGAAGGTTTTTTTCTTTTTAGTTTCCTCAAGAAAAACCAATGACCCTTATAATTCGCTGCGTTTAGGTGTCTTTCGTTAACGCACCTGTTCTCCGAAAGTGCCAAACATAAAAAAATTGGAACCTTTGCAGTTATGTTATGCGTAACAACCCAAACCCAGGAAAAATATAGGGAATCCCCAAAAAATCATCCCTTAACATCAAGGGGTTGAACATTTTTTTTTAATGGAAGCGTGGAGAACTTGTACTGCGATGAAAGCTCACACAGAGGATTGTACACATTGTACGATGAAGATTTGACCTCAACTATGCGATTAAATAAAATCTACTAGTAGAAATACTTTCTTTGCATTTGTTGTTTGATAGTACTAATAAAGTCTACAGTAATGCTCATTCAAGTAGAACTACCTTAAAAAATAAATGCAAGTACATATTATTACCGCACTGTTCCTTATGGAACTATTTCTTTTGGCTAGACATCTGCAAAGTTCTTTACTCATTTATTTGTCAAGTTTATCCATTATTCACATTTATTATTTGATAAGTGGTAATAAGAAATCAAAGTCTAGTATTGAGAGTTTAAATTTTTATAACAGTAGACCACACGCTCACATCAGAACCTGAGCATTTTCAGTAAACAGTAAAGTACACTTAACACAGAAGTAATCTGCTATCAATATGTGATAATAAATTTGGTTAAATAGCTAGTTTTAATAAAAAGTTTATTTACAATATAGTCGCACCCATTGCTGAAACAATCTAAATATGTGAAGTAGTTAAAATCAAAAGTAAAAGTATTGATATGATATGTTAAAAGCAGCGGTTGGTCCTGGACTCTGGTGTCACTATAACTCACTTTTGTTTTAATAATTTTAACCTTGAATTACTGTGATTCAAAAGAAAAAAATGTAATAAGTAGTTCTAAACACAGAAATCAGATAACTTTTATTCTTATAATTCTTAATTTATCCAAAGACATTTATATTTTTAACATCCGGGGTGTGAACCAAATACTATTTGGATCTTTAACAAGTCATTATTTATTTGTAAACCTATTTATTCGTGTTTAGTTATTGTCAGAAGTTTTGGAAAAAGTTATGATTATTTTTTTAACAAAAAACAAATAAATACTGAAATATTAGTCCAGTAACTCTATACATCACAGCATGCGTCAAATCCGGTAGTTCTGATTTTTTGCAGACTTGTTTATGATGTTGACCTAATGAATAATCCAAGTTTGTGACCTCGAGCACCATACGCAAAAACCGGCGATTTTAACCCTGAAGGACTAGTTTTTGGAAAATCTTTCTCAGGACGTTTTTAAAGTAGGCTAAATTTGCTACAATATGATACTAGAACTGTCCCTGCAGACCCAATAGTTTCCGAGATTAAGCCTTTCAAAGGTTACCTTTTTTTTTTTTTTTTTTATTACGGGTTATCAATATCAGTATCGCAATCCATCAGTGGCGTCTGGATGTTTTGACTGGGGGGGGGGGGGGGGGGGGGCCTGGGGGTAAGTGTAGTCCATATAATTTTTTTTAAGTGAAACTTCTTTAGCGGCGGTAGAGTGAATTTGTTTGATGTAGCGAAATCGTGTAACGAAGTTTGCGATTCGAGACTCGTCCAAGTGTAACGTTTTTACAGATTAATTGTAAAGAAATTTGTGTAACGGAAGTAATGTGACGGAAGTTGTGTAATAGTCCAGTCAATTTAACATTATTCATTGCAAAAGGTCCAGTATTTATGATTTTTGGTTATGTTGTAGGGACTAATACCACTAGTAAAAACTCAAGTTTGCAGAATCCGAGACCCTGTGGAAGCAGAGTTATAGCTGAAAAACAGTGAAATTTTCCCACTTTCAGTATTTTTATCTATCTTTTTTTCTGTGCATCTGAGAGAAAAAATGGTTATTGCCAATTTTGTATAGAAGAAAATTTACTATTATTTCATATCAATAGCTTTTTTCTCTACGGACTATAGTTTTCTAATTACAGAGCATCGAAAATACGATGATTTGGGAAAAGTACAAGAAATTCACATTTTGTGAACTATGTGTTTTTGGATATTAGTCGATATTTTGGAAAAATACTTAGGCCAGTCAAAAAATACTTAAAAAATTGCTAAATTCGCAAAAAGTGATGTAGTTCTGATTTTTGCTTCCTAGCTTACCGAAGGTTACGGAAGCTATGTGATCGTCCTGAAGAACGAAAAATGTTTAGGTCTCCGATTTCAAAAATTCCAAGACAGAAATCCGTTTCAGACATCAGGGAACATTTTTGGTTCCGTGTCTGTCTGTCGGTCTGTCGGTCTTTCGGTCTGTCGGTCGGTCTGCCGTTCAATTTTTGCGAACCACCATATCTTTAAAACTACACATCCAATTTTAACGAAATTTGGGTGGTTGATCATGAGTAGCCCATTGTTGGTCCCATATAAGTTTCAACCTTTTGCGCTAATCTGTTTCTCTTCCACATGCGCACCGCACAAACATACATTTATTTTCACCTATAGCTTCAAAAGTACTTATCTGATTTCTATGAAACTTTTAAACTTTATCGAAAGTAGCCTGCAGATAGCCCTAGATTAATTTGAACCATCTGTGCTCTTTAACTTTTGCTTAATAATACTTTAATTCAAGTAAAAAATCAAAACAATTTTGACACATTAAAAAAACGGGGGAAACAATTAAACAAATAAAACAATAATGGCTTGGAAAAGCATAAAACCAATACAGTACGTGGATAGGATGCGAGGAAGCTATGTGCCACACCAATTGGCAGTCTATTTTTATATGTTGCTTGGACCAGTTAGGGTAGTGCGTGATCCTAAGTTTGCAGCTTCAAAAATCCTGTGCTAGCTGCGTAATATGTAAAAAATAGAAAAATTCTCGGACTTTTTTCAGTTTTTCCATATAACTCGCACACTATGCGTTTTTCGATGTTAGTCGTTATTACTATTTTTAAAGTTCAGTAAATTTGCAGTATGAATCTATGCTCTTTTTTCGTTGAATCCCCAAAACTTGTTATAAGAATTGGTTTAAGTACATTTCTTAAAAATTACAATTTCCCGTTTTTTGTTATTTTTACGATTACAACAGAACTGTTTAGTTTACAGGTTTCATTTTGTGCTTGCGTAAAAGCCAATTAAATTTACTACAATTTTATTTCTTACGACTTTTCTCGTAGGGGAGAGGCTTTATGCCGATATTTGCCACGAAACGAGAGCAATACTTAAATTTTCCATTTATTGGAAAACTCTGCCAATATTTGAAGTATCATATCTCGGTAACTATTGGACCTACAGTGTTGTCGTTGGACGTAAAAAGAAGTCATAAATTATATTTACTACAACTTCATTCCTTATGAATTTTCTCGTAGGTTAACAGTTTTACGCCGATATTTGCCCCAAAACGAAAGCAATACTGTTATTACTTTTTTTAGATAACTTTGTTTTATATTTATCAAGTGAACATTGTCATGTCATCTTGTCAAATATAATATTATAAATAACATAAATATTACAAGTATATCACAAATACTTAAATTTACAAATTTTTGCAAAACATTTCCAATTCTTAAAGGGCCATATCTCGGAATTTATTGGACATACAGAGTTTCCGTTGGACTTAAATTGTTGTAAATTTATTTTACTGAAAAAATAGTAAGAACAACTAACATCGAACAACGCATAGTTTACGAGGTATAAGGTATATAGGAACAACTGAAAAAGTTAGAGAATTTTTTACATATTACGCAGCTAGCACAGGTTGTGCGAAGCTGCAAACTTAGGATCACACTACCCTAACTGGTCCGAACAACATATAAAAAAATCACAACTACATCAAGCTTCGCGAATTAAAGATCTAATTTGACTGGCCTAATATTCCGTTTTTTTTTGTTTTTTTTTTTTACGATTGCAACAGATCTTCTGGGCCTACAGACTTCATTTTATACATACAAGGAAGCCAATTAAATTTACTACAACTTAAGTCCTACTGACTTTTCTCGTAGTTGAGCGTTTATAAGCTGATATTTGGCTAGAAAAGAGAGCAATACTTAAAATTGCCATTTTTTTTTTTTTTTTTTTGGAAAAAACTGACAATTTTTGAAGTGCTATATATCTCAGAAACTATTGGACGTACAGAGCTGCAATTGAAATTACCCTGCTGCACATTTACTGTACTTTAAAAATAGTAATATCGACAAACACATAGTTCACAAAATGTGAATTTCTTGTATTTTTCCCAAATCACCGTATTTTCGATGCTCTGTAATTAGAAAACTATAACCCGTAGAGAAAAAGTAATGTATATGAAATGTTAGTAAATTTTCTCAATATAGTAAAATTTCAATGCTTTTTTTTTTTAGCTATAACTCTGCTTTCACAGGGTCTAGGATTCTGCAAACTTGGGTATTTACCAGTGGTATGTACTAGTCTTAAAAACACATATCCAAAAATCAGAAATACTTGACCTTTTGCAATGAATCCCACAATTGTTGTATAAATTGACTGAACTATAACGGAAGTCGTGTAACGGAAGTTGTGTTTCGAGACTCGTCCTAGTGAAAGGTATCAACTGCCTTATGAGGCCGGCAGTTGATTTATCTGTAAAAAATCTTTCATCCAGGCAAGTCGTGTACCACCGACCCTTAGATTAGGCAGCAAGCAGGCCACTGCGCCACAGCCACAGACCTTGACAGTTACAGAGAACACAAAATTGGTATATAAGCGTAATATTAAATTAGATATATTATAATAATAATATAATCCATATAGGTATATGGTATATATAATTATATACCTATATGACATATTTATACTTAAGTATTATATTAATATGTTGGAGGTTGGAGGGAACATAAAATCAATTGTTTCTAGAAATTAAGTTTCACTTCTAATGCGTGAGTCTCATACATATTTTTCTGTGTGTTTTATGGGCGTTACAAATAAATAAAAAAATGCACTTTCATCGATTTCCTCACAAGTATTTAATATTTTAAGTATTAAGTACTCTTTAGTCTGTATGTTTCTTTAGGGGCCTTGGAAGGGGAGGGGGGCTTCTGCCTCCCCGAAGACGCGGATGCGCCACTGGCCACTGTTCACTGCTAGGTATTATGAAAGACTGAATGAAAGTTTGCAAACACGATGATTCTTTGGTTATTCCAGGTAAAGTCAGGAAAACGGCCGAACGTTCGTGAATACGAATATTTGGGCGGTGTGGAAGGAAAGTTTCCAATTAATCACAAACGTTTACGAATTCTATTCGCTAATGCACGCTTGGTATGTATCCCCTTAGGTTTTCGTCATCTGCACCTTTATAATAATTTATTAAGAACTATTATCATAAATGTTTAACTTTACATTATAAAAAATAACTTATACAGCGGGAAAGGTCAGTTGAATATGTAGCTTGCATTACTTTTTATTTTTTTCTAGTAACATATCATTGGGTAACACTGCGACGGAAGGTTTCACGAAGACAGGCTATGTTATTTTTTTCTGTCTTCGGCTTTATTATTAATTAGTCGTTGATTATTGTGATTTAAATTTTAAACCTGTTATATAAATGAAGTTTTGCAAGCTAGGATTTAGTTCCGTTCTGAAGATTTTGCTCTGTAAAGCGAATGTAATCAACAATAATGCCAGGTGTTACTCAAATAGATACGGTAAACTGTTTGCGGAACGGCTGAAAGATAAGTGTTTGATTCAGTTAAAAGGCAATGATTCCCCGTCACTCCTTCAAGGTTTGATAACAAATGATGTTAATCACCTAGTATCGGATTCTAAAGCAATTTATTCCATGTTTCTCAATAATAAAGGCCGAATTATGTTCGATACTATCATATTTAAAGGGTTGGAAGATGATACTTACTTTTTAGAATGCGATACATCTTCGGTTCATGTTTTAGAAAAACATATTAAAAAGTTTAAATTAAGGAAAAAGGTTTCACTTGAAGTATATGAAAGTGAATTTTCAATTTATAGTGTATATAGTTTGCAAGAAGTAATGGGGTCATTGCCTGAAGAATTAGTAATTAAAATTGAAGAAGATGTTAAGTTAAGATCATTTTTAGATGAGAAAGTAGCTGCTATTTCTTTGGATACTTTGAATTTTGGTGATTTCATCGCTTATCGAGACCCAAGACTTTCAGTGTTGGGGATTAGAGTTATAGTTCCAAAAGATTCTCCATTGGAAAATGTTAATTTAAACGATCCAGGGGACATTGAATTGCACAAGTTGTGCCGATATTGGTTAGGTATTGCCGAAGGTAGTAATGAAATACCATATGAACAGTGTTTACCTTTAGAATCAAATGGTGATTACTTACATGGAGTTAGTTTTCACAAGGGTTGCTATGTCGGACAGGAACTGACTGCACGATCACATCACACAGGTGTTATACGCAAACGATTCATGCCTGTGCTTTTAGACAATGAATCTACCGATACTCTACCAATAGACATCAAAGCTGATAAATCTGAATCTGCAAAGAAAGTTGGTAAACTACGTGGTTATTCTGGAAGATACGGGGTAGCCTTGCTAAGGATTAATGAATGTTTAAAATTACCACAACTCCACATTGGTAACCATTCTGCTCGCTGCTTCAAACCTACGTGGTGGCCACTGGAGACCCCTAATCTCCTCAAACAAGAAGTGTCTTAGTGTTGTTTCTGACTTATTGAGTGATAATATATATTTTAAAATAGTTATGAAAATTTGTACTAACACTTTACTCTTTTTATTTTTTTTTCTTCTGTACTTATTTATATCCTGCTCTTATTTAAATTACAAATATTTCTGATGTTAATTTCTGATGTCTAGTTATATAGTTATAATTATATTAGTTACCATTTCAAAAATCAATTTCTTAAGAGTAATAATAATAATATAATATCTTACAATCTTAATGAACCAAACACATTCTGGATTTGAGGGCAAAGATGATGTTTCTTGAACGTTATAAAAGTCTTTTGAATTACATAAGTAATTTCTCAGTCTGAGTCCATTTGATATTAACCCATTGAACGCATTTGGATCCTATATCCTTCCATGCCCTGCTAAGGCAGCTGGCAGTTGAAACCCCCTGTGGACGTCCTCCCTGCCCCGCTTCTGTTTGTATCTATAGAGTAAGGGTACTCACTTGCATGCAGCCCTCAGTACAATATTGTACTGAGTACAATATTGTACTGAGTACAATATAGTAAAACTTGCGATATTTTCCCCATTATCTTAAGTCGCTATAAATACAACGGCCCTCAGAAAATTTCAGTTCTGAAATTTGGCTCTTTATGCAATCCTGGTGAGAACCCTTGCTATAGAGGATCCTAACAACAAATTTTAAAAGATTCACATTTAAATAATGTAATCTATGTTTCATAATAACTTGAACCATTTACTATAATAACTAGTAAATGGTTCCAAAGTTATAACCGAAACAAATTTTTTAATGGCTGCCATCTTGATACGGCTGGGCCAATTATGCCTTTACACAATAAAATGCTAGCCTTTAAAAAGCACATACTCAGCCAATTTATTTAATATTATTATTTAATTATTTTTTAAAAATTTATTAAAGATGAGTTATTACCACTAAACCAACAATACTTCCCGCTCTAGTGGGTCTAGTACTATTGTAGGAAAAATTGTTAAATAAAGCAAGTTGAATTCACATCCCTAATATGTGTATATAGTTAGAAATAAACTTTTTCCTGCATTAATGAAAACTTATAATTTATGCCTAAAATTATAAGTTTACAAACTGTGGCGACAGCCAATCAGATTCTTTAGCCTTATGTTTCTTACGACAATGTTATTGTTTACTTTATGTATGTCAAAATATAATTTAGTCTAGTTTTTGTTCAAGACAAGCGTTTATTCTCTTATAACTAACTTACTTATTATATAACTTATTATAGCTATAGCAACTGTGTAGCTAAACTGATGACCCCGACGTGATCTGAATACGCAACCTTCTGATCTGGAGTATAGCTACACAAACTTTTTTATTTATTTATTTATTTTTTTTTTTTTTTGTAAAAAATATAATAATAAATTTGTTGCTTTTTGGTCTTAGGGAAAAATCAAGGGCTCCCTTTTGCAACAAAAAATTGACAATTGCAAAAGCGATACAAGGAAACAACTACTCTACTTACTATTATAATAATAAAGTTATTGTTGTAAGTTTGACTTTAAGGTTGTAAGGCTTTAAAGTATTTAATCCATTGAACAGATTTGGATCCACTGTGGTTCCATGCCATGCTAAGACTGGTTGTGGTTGGATCCCTAGTGGATCCAAGTTACATTTTGCTTGCTTTGGATTAGACACAGTCAATTTTTTAATGTTTCTTTTAATAGAAATATAGCTCAGAAAACCTTACTCACTCACTTAGTCAAGTCCTCTTCTACTGTTTGGTGTAGAGGATGATCAAAAGGATTTCCACGTATCTCTATTGTGGGCTAGTGTCCGAGCACATTGTAAAGATATTCCTCTCTCGGCCAGGGTGAATGTGATGTTGTCCTTCTTCTTCCCCTGTGTCTCCTTCCCTCTCATCTTGCTTAGACTTTTTTTTTTTGAGTGTGCACAACTGAGTCTCTATGGTGGAGTTTCTTATTCAGTCTCTATAGCTAGGACTTGTTCCAGCTGCTCTTCTTGTATAGTGATGAGGTACTCTTTTTGTACCCTCCCAATCACCACGGTCTTTGTCTTGGCTATGAAAACCTTTAGGTCCCTAAACTAGTAAACATTTATAGTTTTTACATTACCCTCAGATGAGTATTATGTCATTATACTAATCTACTCTATTTCTTTCAATGTTTCACTTAATATTTAATTTCTCTGTCATATTAAATCAGTCGGTTCAAATGCGAGGGCGGTAAAACATTTTAATACTGATGATCATATCAAGTGGATGTGTTAAGTGGCTAATACCCTCATGTCCAGCAGGGCGTGTACTGGGTTTGCATAATCTGAGCCTTCAGATTCACAATTCAGCCCCTGGGTGTATTGTTAACCCAAGCAGCTTTTAGCTAATTATTTGACAACAGTGTATTACTTTTTCTGTTCCCTACCATGCATCAAATGTTTTATTCTTATTTTATTAATAATTTTACCTTTTTAATATTTTTTTCTGCCCAAAGGAAGCTTTAACACTCAAACACACCTGTATAAGAAATCTGTTATAATGGTTAAATTTTGAAGAATACTGTTTATTGAATTGCAGTTCTTCTAGATTTTTAAGTTTAGAAAAATAAATTACCTTTATGTGAGTGAGTTTATGCTAGGGGCCTGGGTAGCCCGGAGTAGAGAGTGCTTGGCTTGCGATCAGTCAAGTAAAGCAGCATCGGGCGTGGACAGTAGGAAAATGGTGTCCACTGACCTTGAGCTCTGGGTTCAATTCCCGGACCAGGCCCCCCGCTCAATGTTCACCCAGCATTGTTTAAATACATGGGCAGCTGCTCGAAAGAGTAGCGCCACCAGGTTTCGGCCTGGAAACCATGTTCGACACTCTCGTTTCGATATAAACCAAGAATTGTGACTTGGTTAACGACCACACTTCACACAATGTGAAGAGTTTGGTCTTCCATCCCGGGTTTGTTCAATGGGCCCACCCACGTGGGTGTAAAAACCCCCCGGTATAAAAAAAAAAAAAAATAAAAAAAATAAATAAGTGAGTTTATGCTAGGGGTGAACTTATGAAACATTTATTTTAAACATTGCTCAAGTTTTACTTCAATTTTTTTACTCATTTATTTACTTCAACCCTTTCCTAATCATTTTTTGAGATTTTTTAATCAACTTTTGCTGTTTATTGGTTAGCATAGAATTTTGTTAAAACCGTTGTAATTATTTAAGCCTTCTTCTACGTCTTGGTCTTCTGCCCTCCACTCTTGCCTCGAAAGCTTGTATGGGAAATCTTTCCTTTTTCATCCTCTTAACAACATAAGTGACATAAATACAGACGAGTCTGTATTTTAGTTATGGTTTATGAAAATATATTGAAATTATAAATAATATTATTTGATAATTACTACCTTTATTTGTTAACTTTCAACTTGCTTTCCCTTGTATGGACAGGTCAAGTATACCAGAAAAGGCAAATCTCAGCTTTCATTGTTGCATAAAATCAACCTACAGTCTCCTTTATGTTTTAGGATTCATTTCAAATGCAAAAACACCGTCTACCTGGTTAAATAAGTACTTCTGATCTTAAATAAATCTGGTGAAGGTTTCCTTTTTTCGTCTGTGGTAAAAAAAAATATATATATACCTATATGAGCCTATAAGATTACCTAAGATATATTAATGAAAGAAAATATCTGATTTAATATGACGGAGAAATTAAATATTAAGTGAAATATAGAAAGAGATAGGGTAGATGAGTATAATGTAGAAATTACTGGTGGGTCACACTATACTCATGCCATATACTTTGTTATTCTGACAGCGTGGGGGAAAAAAAAAAAAATAAATAAAGGGAATGGAGCCAATGAGAAATTGAGATTTTGGCGGGTAGTTGGTCGAGCCAACTAGGCAAACAAAAATATCACTGGATAACCTTAAGATAACCACCTAGTGGTTTTATTTTTTCCCTCACATAGGTTGCCCAATCTGAGCTGTCAGATTTACAAAGTATAATGGCATGAGTATAGTACACAGGTAAAACCGCTTCAGCCTCCATTTACTTTTAAAATATCACTTCATCCTGAAAGGGTTAAAATAAATTAAATGAAATCCTCCTCTTTTAATTATTTTTCCTTTTCAGTTAAGCGTAACACATATTTAAGATAAGGAATACTATTGCATAAGGGGGATTTTATTGTTGCAATAGTGATGGTGGGTCATGGACACCCTTTTGGGGCCCGCTCTTACACGTCCGGCTAGTTTTCCCTCTTCCAGTCGTCCAATCGAGCTGAAACTTGGCACATAGACTCTCTACCACAAAAACATTTTAACAAATTAATTAATTAATTAATTTTTCAATTTAATTAATTAACTTTTTAAAAATAAATGGATTAATTAAATATTGAAAAAATTAAGTAATAGAAATAAAATAAAAGGTTTTTTAAGTTGTTAAATTTTTGAGATTTTAGGGTATGAAAAACATTTTTTAGAGCCCTAAAAATGGAACCAGTTTAGTGTGGAGGGCAAAATTTTAAAATATAGTTAAATTCTTGAAATTTGCTTTGAATTTTTAAAATTTAGATAAGTGGAGTTAGATTCTTAACTACTGGACAAGAAAGAATACAGCTATAGTTTCCATAAAGTTATAATGAAAATCAGAAAGTTTCAAATATTGATAGAATAAGATTTATTTAGTGCATCTATAAGACAAAATGGCAAGGGGCAATTTTAATCTAAATTTAAATCGGTGTAAAAGATTTTATTTCCAATTTTTTTTTAAAACTCACCACCTGTAACGTGTGACGCCGTTAATTCTTTTGATAGTCAAGGGATTGGGAGTGAAGAATAATTACTACAATTGTTTAAAGTACTGAGATTTAATCTATGCAGTTATTCAAGTAAAAATACATATAATAATAAAAAAAGAATCAGGAAAAAATACAATTACTTTTAAAAATGTATTTGAAACAGAGCTGATACAAACTATAAACAATAATAAAATAAAAATAATTTATGTCCAAAATTAAGATTTTTTCAGTTACTAAACTGCAATACTAAGAAAAACCTTATTAGTGGATATTAACCAAGTTCAGTAGCAAAATACTTATTCATTAATAATACAAACTAACTACAGAATTAACTTAACTATTAACTATTAAACTTGTGCACCTCAGCATCACAATATTTGACAATACTACCGATGTAACAGAATAAATTGACAGTAATTGACACTAATCTAATATCTATCTGAAAAAGCAAACTGTAAATTTCTCTTCTTCTTGCCGAACAAGTCCATCACTTTTTCCTCGAAACCTGGCGACTTTGCTCTTTTCCTGTGGACACTGAGAAGGCACAAGCTGGACAGACGTTCCTCTCCAATAGTGCTTCTCAGCCACGTCTTTACTCTACGCAGTGTGCTAAAGGATCGCTCTACGCTACATGTTGTGGGAGGGATAGTTAGGTAGAATACAAGCATTCTCCTAACAGCTGGGTAGAACATCGTTTCTGGGAGTATATCATGGAGCCTTGTTTTCTCCAAACACTCCTTACTTGTCCATACGTCATACCACAACCTGGCTTCTGCTTCCAAGTTGTCGATTTGATAAAAGTGTTGCAAACTTTTAATTTCTCTCATGAACACTTCTTTCTTCTCCTTTTTCATCAAATATGGATGAAGAATTCCACCTTTAAAAGGTATTTCTGTACTTTGTTCAAATCTTGTTCCAAGTGACACCATTAGAGAATCCATGTATGGAAAGTAAATTGCCAATCTATAATATTTTTCGGGTGATGAAGACCGGACATTGCATCTGTGGGTTTGCCTTGCAGCCAATCTTGGAATTTTAATTTCTACGTCAAGTTCCTCACAATCTTGTTTCACTCCTTTAAAAATGTCTGAGAACTCTTCGTCGCTTTCTCTGTGCTTTTTAAAATTGGCTAGCAGGTCAGTGGTGACATATCTGTATACTGTGTGTGTTGAAGAAAAAATGGAACTTTACATAGATATATAACGAAAACAAAACGATACGTCTCACGCACACTGTATTTTTAATAATCTGTACAAACATAATGTAACAACTGTCAACCTAACATTTTGACATTCCAAAATATAAACAATACCAAAATACCCTAGAGGCTTCAACTAGTTTATTTTTCAACAGCCTCCTTTGAAGACTCTTCAACTTTTCTTTTCTGCAGAGGAACTCCTAACGCCTAGTAGATTCCGCAGTCTGCCGAACATTGAGGTCTCCAACGGTTTAGTAAAAATGTCAGCTCTCTGCTCTTGACTTGGTACATACTTGAGAGTGAAGTCCCCATTTCTTACTTTCTCTCTAACAAATTTGTACCTAACATCAATGAGCTTCGTCCTCATGTGAAACTGCTGGTTATTGATGTACTGTATGCAACTTTGGTTATCCACAAAAATAACTGGAGCTGACACGTCTGCTCCCATGTCTTTGAATAGCCTTCGCAACCAAATACTTTCCTTAGCTGCTTCAGATGTTGCCATAAATTCAGCTTCTGTTGTGGACAAAGCTACGGAATCCTGTTTCTTACTAAACCAAGAAATCGGTCCACCGTTATAATAAGATACGACTCCAGACCTTGAGCGTCGTGTCTCCTTACAGCCAGCATAATCCGCATCAGAGTAGACGTTAAGTCCATCAACCTTCCTGTTAGAATAGATAATTCCTAAATCTGATGTGCTGTTCAAATACTTGAGTATATGCTTCACCCGAGTCCAATCTTGCTTTGGCTTTTCAAGACTTTGAGAAACAATACTCACAGCATACGATATATCGGGTCGCGTACACACTGCCAGATAAAGCAAGCTCCCTACTGCTGCTCTATATTGTGTTCGACCACTCGCATCCAAAAAATATTCCTCTTCACTAATTGCATTTACTTCTCCCTTGGTAATGGGCACAGTTGCTGACCGACCGTTTTCTTGACGAAACTTTTTCACAATTCTTTGAGCATAGTTTTTCTGATTTATAAATATAGAACCATCCTGGTAATGCTCGATTTCAATGCCAAGATAATGTTCCAGTGGCCCAGATCTCATTTTAAACTCATTAGACAGTTCCTTTAAGAAATTGTCAAGATCACTCTCGTCTTCTGCAGCAACAATCCCATCATCAACGTATATGCCAACAATCAATTTGTGATTTGGTTTGACTCTCACAAACAGGCATGGATCTCCATCGCTTTCTTTCAGTCCATAGCGCCGAAGAAAATCTGAAAATCTTTTATTCCAGCACCTGGGTGCTTGTTTCAAACCATATAAACTTTTCACCAATTTACATACACGGGTAGTTCCATCGCTAAATCCTTCCGGCTGGTGCATGTAAATTTCTTCGTCCAAATGTCCATACAAGAAAGCTGTCTCTACGTCTAATTGACACAAATGCATCCCGTCACGTGCAGCAAGTGCTAAAAGAGCTCTAATACTATCATACCTCACAACTGGGCTGAATTTTTCATTGTAGTCAATACCAAAAACCTGCGTATAACCTTTCGCAACCAACCTGGCTTTGAAACGATTAACAGTTCCGTCTGGACGCTTTTTGACTCGAAATACCCACCGACAGTTAATAGCCTTTTTCTCTTTGGGTAACTCTACTAACTTCCACGAGTTATTGTTCTTTAAGGATGCAATTTCAGCTCTCATTGCCTCCTGCCACTGGAAATTCTCTTCTGAACTAACCGCATCTCGGTAAGTTTCCGGTTCAATGATGTCAGCGGAAGCACACATATTCCTCATCATTTCGTAATCATCGTACCGTATTGGAGGTCTAAGATCATCTCTTGGTCGAAGATTATACCGGGGAGGACTAAAAACAGGGTCAATATCGAGAGCCTCCTCAAACTGATGACCATTAGTAGACAAACCACCACCACTGATGACCATTAGTTGATGTTGTATCCTCAACATCATCTTCCACGATAGCATCGATAATAGTCCTTCTTTTGTCCAATATCAGCTCTGTTGGTTCTGTGCTCTGACTTTTCTCTGTGACCTTGTTTTTCTCCGAAGTTTTCTCGTCAAAAATCACATCCGTTGAAAGAACGACATCTCTTTTAGCTGGTAGATAGACTCGATAACCATCGTAGCCACTGTATCCTACAAGCACACCTTTCAATGATTTACCATAGAGTTTCTGTAGTAAATGTATTACAAGATTAACAAGAATGTTTATTCCATAACAACAATAACAAACTCTTTTTGACATGACAACCAAAGTGACAGCATCAATATACAACATTTCCTCCCCTTTTACGAAGCTTTGGCTCTCGCCCTCAGCTGATCCGTATGCTTTCTTCTTTCTACTCCGTTCACCAGAACCTTATGATAGGTCACCTGTTCTTTGAAGAATAACTCCCTCTTCATATCCTGTACCATCTGGCTTTAGTACCCAAACCTCTTCCCCCTCATCAAATTCTCTCGTTCGTGTCTTTTGGTCATGGTATACTTTTTGTCTTACTAACTCATCATCCATGTTTCTTCTAACATCTGGTTTAAGCAAATCAAGTCGCGTTATTAGCCTTCGCCCTAACAATAGCTCAGCAGGTGATTTCCCGGTGGCTCTATTTGCTGAATTGCGGTAAGATAGCAAAAACTGTTGCAGCGCAGTATTGTTGTCTAAACCTGACTTCTTGCATGCCTTCATTCTATCTTTGAATGTCCTGACAAACCTTTCTGCTAATCCATTTGTCTTTGGATGGTAAGGTGATGTTCTTATGTGTTTGATGCCGTTTCCTTCGCAGAACGTTTGGAACTCAACCGATGTGAACTGCGGACCATTGTCCGATACGATGCTTGCAGGCAATCCAAATCTACCAAATGTTTCTCTAAGCAGGTTGATTGTATGTGACGTTGTTGTTCCTGTTATCGGAAATACCTCAAGCCATTTTGAATATGCGTCAACTATTAAAAGCCAATGCTTTTCTAGGAATGGACCCGCATAATCGATGTGAAGCCTTCTCCAAGGATGCGATGGCGCAGTCCAAGAAAAGAGAGGACTTTCTGGTTCCCGATGACGTGTTTGTTGGCATGGTGCACAATCCCTGACGAATCTCTCAATTTCTTGGTCTATCGCAGGCCACCAAATGTAAAATTTTGCAGAAGACTTCATTGCAGAGACTCCTGGATGTCCTTCGTGAAGAATATTCAAAATTCTTTTCCGCATTGAAGATGGTATTATCAACCTACCGGACCAAATAAGAATATCTTCTTCATATGAAATTTCTTCTTGTTTTTCGAAATAGGTCCACATTGAAGCATCAAGGCCTTGCTTGGATGCTGGCCATCCAGACTTTATATAATTAATCACCTTAACCAAAATCCCGTCATCCTTTGTAGCTTTTTGTAATGATTTCTTTGTGACCAGAAGATCTGGCAGTCTAAGGTGAAATAGATGCCCTTCATCTAATCGACCTGTTTCTTCTGCCTCCGAAGCCTGTTTTGAATTCAACGGCAGCCTTGACAGGACATCTGCTGGTGCGTTCTCTATTCCCTTAGTGTACTCTATATTGTAAGCGTAAGCTGATAATGTAAGAGCCCATCTTGAAATCCGATTGTTTGTAGTATTGGAGATTTGCTTATTAGATCCCAAAATAAACTCCAATGGTCTGTGATCAGTTTTGATTATAAATTTTGTTCCGAAGAGATAATGATTGAATTTCGAAACACCAAAAACAATAGCTAATGCTTCTTTCTCGATTGTAGAATACCTAGATTCCGAGTCAGTTAATTTCCTAGAAGCGTAAGCTATAGGCTTTTCAGAATTGTCATCGTATCTGTGAAATAAAACCGCTCCTAAACCTACTCCGCTCGCATCACAGCTCAGGACCATTGGACGATCACGATCGAAATGTACAAGAGTTTTAGAGGAGGTGAGACAATTTTTCAAGTCCATAAAAACTTCTTCTTCCTGCTTTGTCCAAACCCACTTTACATTCTTTTTAGTTAAACTATGGAGGGGTGCACATTGACTTTGCAAATGAGGAACAAACCTAGAATAATAATTTATAGCTCCTAAAAACGATTTTAGTTCCGAAACATTCTGAGGGGTTTTCATGTTCTTTATTGCTAATATATGTTCATCAGTTGGGTGTATACCATTAACATCGATTCTATGTCCTAAATATGTAACCTGCTTTTCCATCCATTTGCATTTTTCCTTTTGTATTTTGATACCACATGATTTTAACCTCCGTAAAACCTCGAGTAGCCTTGTATTATGTTCTAGGGCCGTTCTTCCTTGTATATTTATATCATCTAGAAAACATGATACCCCAGGTATACCCTTAAGAATTTGATCCATTGTACGTTGGAACAGTGAAGGCGCAAAGTTAACCCCAAACGGTAGTCTGCGATATCTGTAATACCCCACATGTGTGGTTATCGTTAGTAAATCTCGGCTTTCCTCATCAACCAGAAGTTGCAAATAAGCATCCTTTAAATCTATCACAGTGTAATAGCGACCTCCACTTAATGCTGCGGTCATTTCCTCGAATCTAGGTAGCGGATATTTTTCAAAAATTGTAAACGGGTTGATTGATACTTTAAAGTCCCCACAAATACGGACTTTACCGCTGGGTTTAACCACCGTCACTATGGGTGATGCCCATTTTAAAGGAACCTCTGTTGGGTCAACAGATTCAAGAACTCCTATATCGACCAATCTCTTTATCTCTTTTTCCACTGGTTCTCTAAGAGCGAGAGGAACTGGTCTCACCTGGTTTATGATTGGTTTAGCCAAGTCTGAAAGATGTATTTTAGCTTTATACCCGGTTATTGTTCCTAGTTCGTCCTTAAAAAGCTCATCAAATTCTTTTAATATGCCTTCTAAACCGTTTTTATTTTCCAATTTAGGCTGTTTAACTGTGCACAACTTAGCACCGTTTGGTAGCGGGAGCTGGAATTCCAAGACCCAATCCAACCCAAAGAGTGGTACATCGTTTTCT